>CAWUFW010005721.1:0-620000 GCA_963921515.1 Calotriton arnoldi
ACAAAGAATTATATCAAGCATGCGCAAACATAGAGACAGATCCAAAGAATGAAAAGGAAAACATAAGACTAATTATCACCGAAAAATCCAAGAACATGGAAAACTGGGGTAACCCAAACGGTCTCTACACAGGCGAATTTGATAGCTACCACAGTATCTCCAAATACAGAGGATAATCGGGAAATCACAATCCAATCCATAAAGATGAACCTGACAAGGCGTACGAAGAAGAGATTAAGAAAGCAAAAGAAGCGCGAAAAAGTTCACAAATAGAGAAACGCTGTTGGGGTCAGCCATCCTATGTCATAAAAGAACCAGAGTCAAAACCAGTCCAAAAATTGGACCTGCAAATGAACAATCAAATATATCCAATATTTAAGAAACCATTAAAAACAATCATCCAGCCAAGGGGCATCCAGGCCACGGTAAGCAGCACAATTGGCCAAGACATCAAAGAACCACAGGAGAAGCCCGAAGAAGTGGAGGTAGTAAAACTGACACAGCGGACATAATAGCTCGCCGCCGGGAAAAACAACTGTAGAACAATCCAAAAAGACAACGGGTGAAGGTAAGATGCATTACCTGCTCTCACACCCTGGCATATCCACCATCACAAAGGAGAGAACGGGGGAAGCAACCAACAACCCATTTGATGTGGTAGGATTTAAAACTGAGGCTATTGATAGTGGAGTAGCAAATCAAAGCATCTTCCACCCGTTATACAAATCAAAGGGCAGACATGACATCTTAAACAGGAGCAATTTACTAAAGCTCCTTCATTACATACCATCACTGTCCTATGTCACAAGTGCAGAGATAGAGAGCGTCCACTTTGAAGTAGGTGAAGATGAACTTACCCAGGAGCTAACAGTAGTGACCTGGACTAACCATCACATAGCAGAGGCAGTACTCCAGGAAAAAGAAACTTTTAAAAACTGGGGAATAGCAATCTCGACTCCAGAACAAGAAAAATATCCGTTAGTCTTACTTGAACTATCAAATATCGATCATGGCTCAAAGAATCACAAGGAACCCAATCATAGTATATTGAGAGGAACCACAAAGTGGCTACCAGACCAGCGTTACAAAAATCTAAGTATATCTGTAAGTACAAAGGAGGGAACCAGAACGAATAGAACTATCGAAGCCGAGGAACCCCAGAAAATCTAGCTGGAGGGGGCAAAACAACACGAATTACAGCGACAGACAGTGCCACACGTGTCGCACCTGACTAAAAGAACATATTGGCAACCCTTGGAGGACCAGCCAAATACTGCAGGACAGAACACTAGACCCAAAAGTGAACATAGAGGGACACACAGGCACTTCAGATCCACTTCAAACTCTTTTTCACAATCTGAAACTGGCCTCTTGGAATGTGGCGGGAATACAAAAAGTTCTCAAACAAGGTTTGGCCATAAATAAACTTCTAGAGAATGACATCATATGCCTACAAGAAACCTGGGCTATAGAGCCGGTTCACATCGCAGGATACGCCGGCTTCCACAAGCCAGCCATCAAACACAACCATTATGGACGACCGTCTGGAGGGATTTTGACCTATGTAAAACACGCAAAACAGTTAACTGTGAGGACCGTGAACACAGGCTCAAATATGCTGCAGGCATTACTATTCGAGGGCAAAGGGCACAGAGAGAAAAATGTTTCGCTTCTCTTAATCAACATATATCTAAATGCCACCGGCCCATCGGAATTAGAGGCGACAGAAACCATGGTTACAACATTACAGGAAACTCTATGCACGCACATATTGCCAGCAAAAATGCTGGTGGGAGACTTCAACCTGCATCATTTAGGAATTAACCGGAACGAGAAGAGGCACTTTATCCAAGGCAGAAAGGATGTTTAACCATTTCCTATGGGACTACGATTTATACTCAGCCGAAAAGTTACAACAGGGTTTAACCACAAAAACCAAGGGTTAACCACATTTAAAAATTGCACCACAATTGATTATATTTTCTTGTGCGACCGCTTAGCTCGCAAATTTGCAAACTTTGAAATTAAATCAAATGAGATGAGCGATCACGCAATCCTGCAGATTGAACTGAATATCGAAATCACCCAAAGGGGATGTATTACAACAATATCCCATTCAACAGGAACCGAGGAACATGCCCTGCTGAGAAGAATAAAATGGAACAAACATAACACCACGGTATTCAAGGCCTGGAAAGAACATCAAGAAGCCACAGGCCCTATTGTCGGTATCGAGCCCAAATTGGAAAATTGGTCAGAATGGATCACGGACTTGAAAACAGCCTTGTCCAAAAACACGGAAATAGAGCCTAAAACAAAAGAGAAAGCCAACACACACACAACGCTTAACAATCCAAAACTCAGAGAGATCACTCGCAGCCTTAATAAGGCAAAAAAAGCACACAAGATCGAAGCATCGAAAAAAACGCTGGATAAGCGTAATAAATTGCATAAAGAGCGGAAACAACTGCTATGGACGCTCAAGCAAACCAAGCAGGATGAGGAATGGATCAAGATTCACGAGCTAACAAAACCGCACAAACACCGACAAGTCTGGCAATACATAGCTAAGCTGCATAACGACAAAATAGATCGGCGCAACTCTGTTGATGCCGAGGCATGGTTGAGACACGTTTCAGTAATCTATGTAGAAAAGGAAATTGCCACAGTCACAGACCGGACAACTAACGCCCACGAAGAGAGCATAAACAAAGGAGCGGTATACACTTCGGGGGTTGTGAGCAACGATAAAGGAGTGGCAGCGGTCGAAAAAATTATCAAAAAGATTAGGAAAGACGGGGCACCCGGACCAAATGGCCTACCGGGGGCAATGTTCAGGGAAGACCCAACCTATTGGGGGAGAATATTATCCAACTTATTCACCGAATGCCGATTACAGTCCAAGGTGCCAGATTCGTGGCGTGGGTCGATCCTGCAACCCATTTACAAAAAGGGTGACAACACAGATCCAAAAATTATAGATTAATTGCCTTACTGGACATTGAAGGAAAAGCTTATGCTAATACTCTGCTGATTGAGCTAAACAGATGGGTCGACAAACACAAAATCCTCCCTCCGTATCAAACGGGGTTCCACAAAGGATGTTCGACAAGTGACAACATAACGGCCATATCATACTTAAGCCAGCAAGCAACTGTAATAAATAAAAAAACCCTCTTTGCCTGCTTCATTGACTACTCTGCAGCTTTTGATGGTGTCCCACGTGGCAAGCTCAGGTCTAAATTGTGCTATTGGCAAATTCCATTTGACCTCCTCAATGCTATCATTTCCCTATACAGCAATACCTGGATTAAAGTTAAATTAACAAACAAAACCGTCATGAGAAAGTGCTTTACAAACCGGGGCTTAAAACAGGGTTGCGTTTTAGTCCCAACCCTCTTCAACTTATACACAGCAGACTTGGGTAAGAAGCTGCAAAATGCCAACCTCGCAGTCCCAAAAATTGGAAGTAGCAGACTCCAAATCTTACAATATGCGGATGACCTAGTGGTGATGGACCATACAAAAATCGGATTACAAAGGGGTCTAGACGCCTTAAATGCTCTACAACCGGACCAACAAGTTGGTATTAAACTCAGAAAAGACCAAATTTCTGATTTTCGGGAGTTACCCCAAAAAACACTCCTCAAATGATATGTAGGTGAAGTGCCAATAACTGTATCAAAATCATACAACTACCTTGGATGCTGGTTATGTGACTCGGGCAAAGCGCTCTTGCACGTGAGCAAAATGAAATCGAAAGTAGAGTCCACAATCTTCGCATTATGCAAACTGCATGAGAAGATGCAAAGCCCAACGACCATCCCAATCAGAAAGGTGTTACAGGCCAAAATAAGGGCGATTGCGGGCTACGCTCAGCAGGCCTTCCCGGGTAAAATGCACACAATGATGGAAAAAGCGCAATGTCGGGCGTACAAACGTATATTTAAATTACCAAATTATACCCGCAACAGCTGGATTCGTCTGGAGTTCGGCCTGGTGCAGCAGAACAAAGAATGCATAGGAGCGCACGCTAAATACTACTACCAAGTACTCAAAGCCCCAGAAGGGAGCCTGAAAAGCATGCTAAAATCCATCTATGGTGGAGCAGCAAACCCATGGCAGGCATACATGCATGAGGCGGTAGAAACCCTAGGCCTGGCAACACAGAACTGGGTCCAAGATGTCGTTTCCTACCCAGCCATCAGAAAGGCAATTAACAAACAATGCTACCTATTAACAAGAGAGACAGACCGGGCTTACTTTGAGAGTGGTAGAGGCCCTCCTGGGATGGCTGTCACATACACGGAGCACAAAGCCCAGCCCTCCTTATATCAAGCACTGGGAAGAAAGGCCCTAAAAAACATCCAGTGGGCCAGACTAGTCCCTCTTCCAATAAAAGAAATGAATCCGGGGTGGAAAGCTCTCGACCAGAAAGTCCGCTGCAGAATCTGTGATTATAAATCGGAATCATTAAACCACTTGATCTGTTGCTGTCCAGGCCTGATACAACTCCGCCGGACATTACTAAAGACAATATGGTTAAGCAAAGGAGCGCGGACAGCAACAGAAGGTGTTGCGGCGCTGTTCGCATGCACCCTACCGACTGAACTGGCCCGATTTGGAAGATATATGGAGGAAGCTCGACTCAGACTGATAAAAGAATAAATCCCTCGCAATCTAAGAAAACAGACTCAATGAGGGCAGTCCAATGTATTTTATAGTATTTACTATTCAGCTTTTACTACTCAGCTTTTACAATTTCCTTATGGCATCTTTTAAGCACTGAGATTGGTTATAACTGTATATGAAATTTCTTTTAAAATCTTGATGATCTTTTATCTATTTTCCACTTTTTAAAACATGTTGGTACATTGCAAATGGTTTTAAGTAACTGTGCAATAAATAAAAATTCATTCATACATAAAGAGACAACAGGGGTGCAGAAAGAAGCAAGACAGGTGCAGAAAGAGGCAACAGACGTGCAGAAAAAAGGGAAGAGAGGTGCAGAAAACGCCAAGAAAAGTGCAGAAAGAGGCAAAAGAGGAACATAAAGAGACAACAGGGGTGCAGAAAGAGGGAAGACGAGTGCAGAAAAAGACAACAGGGGTGCAGAAAGAAGCAAATGAGGTGCAGAGAGAGGCAATAGACGTGCAGAAAGAGGGAAGAGAGGTGCAGAAAAGGTGAGAAAAGTGCAGAAAGAGGCAAAAGAGATACATAAAGAGACAACAGGGGTGCAGAAAGAAGCAAGACAGGTGCAGAAAGAAGCATGTAAACTGCAGATTGAAGCAACAGGGGTGCAGAAAGAAGCAAATCAGGTGCAGAAAGAGGCAACAGACTGCAAAAAAAGGGACGAGAGGTGCAGAAAAAGCCAAAAAAAGTGCAGAAAGAGGCAAAAGAGGTACATAAAGAGACAACAGGGGTGCAGAAATAAGCAAGACGGGTGCAGAAAGAAGCATGGAAAGTGCAGGTTGAAGCAACAGGGGTGCAGAAAGAGGCAAGAGAAGTGTAGAAAGGAGCAAGTGAGGTGCAGAAAGAGCCAACAGAGGTGCAAAAAGAGGGAAGAGAGGTGCAGAAACAGGCAAGAGAAGTGCACAAAGAGGCAAGAGAATTGCTGAAAGAAGCAACAGAGGTGGTGAAAGAAGCAAGAAAAGTACAGAAAGAGGCAAGTGAGATGCAAAAACAGGCAGGAAAGGTACAGAAAGAGGGAAGACGAGTGCATGAAAGAGACAACAGAGGTGCAGAAAGAAGCAAATGAGGTGCAGAAAGAGGCAACAGACGTGCAGAAAGAGGGAAGAGAGGTGCAGAAAAGGCAAGAAAAGGTGCAGAAAATGGCAAAAGAGGTACATAAAGAGACAACAGGGGTGCAGAAAGAAACAAGACAGGTGCAGAAAGAAGCATGGAAAGTGCAGAATGAAGCAACAGGGGTGCATAAAGAGGCACGAGAAGTGCAGAAACAGGCAAGAGAAGTGCACAAAGAGGCAAGAGAATTGCTGAAAGAAGCAACAGAGGTGTAGAAAGAAGCAAGAAAAGTGCAGAAAGAGGCAAGTGAGATGCAAAAACAGGCAGGAAAGGTACAGAAAGAGGGAAGACGAGTGCAGAATCAGACAACAGAGGTGCAGAAAGAAGCACATGATGTGCAGAAAGAGGCAACAAATGTGCAGAAAGAGGGAAGAGAGGTGCAGAAAAAGGCAAGAAAAGTGCAGAAAGAGTCAAAAGAGGTACATAAAGAGACAACAAGGGGTGCAGAAAGAAGCAAGACAGGTGCAGAAAGAAGCATGGAAAGTGCAGAATGAAGCAACAGGGGTGCAGATGAGGCAAGAAAAGTTTAGAAAGGAGCAAGTGAGGTGCAGAAAGAGCCAACAGAGGTGCAAAAAGAGGCAAGAGAGGTCCAGAAACCGGCAAGTGAAGTGCACAAAGAGGCAAGAGAATTGCTGAATTGCTGAATTGCTGAATTGTAGAAAGAAGCAAGAAAAGTGCAGAAAGAGGCAAGTGAGATGCAAAAACAGGCAGGAAAGGTACAGAAAGAGGGAAGACGAGTGCAGAAAGAGACAACAGGGGTGCAGAAAGAAGCAAATGAGGTGCAGAAAGAGGCAACAGATGTGCAGAAAGAGGGAAGAGAGGTGCAGAAAAAGCCAAGAAAAGTGCAGAAAGAGGCAAAAGAGGTACATAAAGAGACAACAGTGGTGCAGAAAGAAGCAAGACAGGTGCAGAAAGAAGCATGGAAAGTGCAGAATGAAGCAACAGGGGTGCAGAAAGAGGCAAGAGAAGTGTAGAAAGGAGCAAGTGAGGTGCAGAAAGAGCCAACAGAGGTGCAAAAAGAGGCAAGAGAGGTGCAGAAACAGGCAAGAGAAGTGCACAAAGAGGCAAAAGAATTGCTGAAAGAAGCAACAGAGGTGTAGAAAGAAGCAAGAAAAGTGCAGAAAGAGGCAAGTGAGATGCAAAAACAGGCAGGAAAGGTACAGAAAGAGGGAAGACCAGTGCAGAAAGAGACAACGGGTGCAGGAAGAAGCAAATGAGGTGCAGAAAGAGGCAACAGACGTGCAGAGAGAGGGAAGAGAGGTGCAGAAAGTACATGAGATTTGCAGAATGAGGTCAAGAGAAGTACAGAAAAAGAAAGAAACGTGCAGAAAGAAGCTACAGAAATGAAGAAAGAGGCAAGTGAGGAGCAATAACAGGCATGAAAGGTACAGAAAGAGGGAAAACGAGTGCAGAAAGAGACAACAGGGGTGCAGAAAGAAGCAAATGAGGTGCAGAAAGAGGCAACAGACGTGCAGAAAGAGGGACGAGAACTGCAGAAAATGGCAAGAAAAGTGCAGAAAGAGGCAAAAGAGGTACATAAAGAGACAACAGGGGTGCAGAAAGAAGCAAGACAGGTGCAGAAAGAAGCATGGAAAGTGCAGAATGAAGCAACAGGGGTGCAGAAAGAGGAAAGAGAAGTGTAGAAAGGAGCAAGTGAGGTGCAGAAAGAGCCAACACAGGTACAAAAAGAGGCAAGAGAGGTGCAGAAACAGGCAAGAGAAGTGCACAAAGAGGCAAGAGAATTGCTGAAAGAAGCAACAGAGGTGTAGAAAGAAGCAGGAAAAGTGCAGAAAGAGGCAAGTGAGATGCAAAAACAGGCAGGAAAGGTACAGAAAGAGGGAAGACGAGTGCAGGAAGAGACAACAGGGGTGCAGAAAGAAGCAAATGAGGTGCAGAAAGAGGCAACAGACGTGCAGAAAGAGGGAAGAGAGGTGCAGAAAAAGCCAAGAAAAGTGCAGAAAGAGGCAAAGAGGTACATAACGAGACAACAGGGGTGCAGAAAGAAGCAAGACAGGTGCAGAAAGAAGCATGTAAAGTGCAGAATAAAGCAACAGGGGTGCAGAAAGAGGCAAGAGAAGTGCAGAAACAGGCACGAGAAGTGCACAAAGAGGCAAGAGAATTGCTGAAAGAAGCAACAGCGGTGTAGAAAGAAGCAAGAAAAGTGGAGAAAGAGGCAAGTGAGATGCAAAAACAGGCAGGAAAGGTACAGAAAGAGGGAAGACGAGTGCTGAAAGAGACAACAGGGGTGCACAAAGAAGCAAATGAGGTGCAGAAAGAGGCAACAGACGTGCAGAAAGAGGGAAGAGAGGTGCAGAAAAAGGCAAGAAAAGTGCAGAAAATGGCAAAAGAGGTACATAAAGAGACAACAGGGGTGCAGAAAGAAGCAAGACAGGTGCAGAAAGAAGTATGGAAAGTGCAGAATGAAGCAACAGGGGTGCATAAAGAGGCAAGAGAAGTGCAGAAACAGGCAAGAGAAGTGCACAAAGAGGCAAGAGAATTGCTGAAAGAAGCAACAGAGGTGTAGAAAGAAGCAAGAAAAGTGCAGAAAGAGGCAAGTGAGATGCAAAAACAGGCAGGAAAGGTACAGAAAGAGGGAAGACGAGTGCAGAATGAGACAACAGAGGTGCAGAAAGAAGCACATGAGGTGCAGAAAGAGGCAACAGACGTGCAGAAAAAGGGAAGAGAGGTGCAGAAAAAGGCAAGAAAAGTACAGAAAATGGCAAAAGAGGTACATAAAGAGACAACAGGGGTGCAGAAAGAAGCAAGACAGGTGCAGAAAGAAGCATGGAAAGTGCAGAATGAAGCAACAGGGGTGCATAAAGAGGCAAGAGAAGTGCAGAAACAGGCAAGAGAAGTGCACAAAGAGGCAAGAGAATTGCTGAAAGAAGCAACAGAGGTGTAGAAAGAAGCAAGAAAAGTGCAGAAAGAGGCAAGTGAGATGCAAAAACAGGCCGGAAAGGTACAGAAAGAGGGAAGACGAGTGCAGAATGAGACAACAGAGGTGCAGAAAGAAGCCCATGAGGTGCAGAAAGAGGCAACAGACGTGCAGAAAGAGGGAAGAGAGGTGCAGAAAAAGGCAAGAAAAGTGCAGAAAGAGTCAAAAGAGGTACATAAAGAGACAACAGGGGTGCAGAAAGAAGCAAGACAGGTGCAGAAAGAAGCATGGAAAGTGCAGAATGAAGCAACAGGGGTGCATAAAGAGGCACGAGAAGTGCAGAAACAGGCAAGAGAAGTGCACAAAGAGGCAAGAGAATTGCTGAAAGAAGCAACAGAGGTGTAGAAAGAAGCAAGAAAAGTGCAGAAAGAGGCAAGTGAGATGCAAAAACAGGCCGGAAAGGTACAGAAAGAGGGAAGACGAGTGCAGAATGAGAGAACAGAGGTGCAGAAAGAAGCACATGAGGTGCAGAAAGAGGCAACAGACGTGCAGAAAGAGGGAAGAGAGGTGCAGAAAAAGGCAAGAAAAGTGCAGAAAGAGTCAAAAGAGGTACATAAAGAGACAACAGGGGTGCAGAAAGAAGCAAGACAGGTGCAGAAAGAAGCATGGAAAGTGCAGAATGAAGCAACAGGGGTGCAGAAAGAGGCAAGAGAAGTGTAGAAAGGAGCAAGTGAGGTGCAGAAAGAGCCAACAGAGGTGCAAAAAGAGGAAAGAGAGGTGCAGAAACAGGCAAGAGAAGTGCACAAAGAGGCAAGAGAATTGCTGAAAGAAGCAACAGAGGTGTAGAAAGAAGCAGGAAAAGTGCAGAAAGAGGCAAGTGAGATGCAAAAACAGGCAGGAAAGGTACAGAAAGAGGGAAGACGAGTGCAGGAAGAGACAACAGGGGTGCAGAAAGAAGCAATGAGGTGCAGAAAGAGGCAACAGACGTGCAGAAAGAGGGAAGAGAGGTGCAGAAAAAGCCAAGAAAAGTGCAGAAAGAGGCAAAAGAGGCACATAAAGAGACAACAGGGGTGCAGAAAGAAGCAAGACAGGTGCAGAAAGAAGCATGGAAAGTTCAGAATGAAGCAACAGGGGTGCAGAAAGAGGCAAGAGAAATGCAGAAACAGGCAAGAGAAGTGCACAAAGAGGCAAGAGAATTGCTGATAGAAGCAACAGAGGTGTAGAAAGAAGCAAGAAAAGTGCAGAAAGAGGCAAGTGAGATGCAAAAACAGGCAGGAAAGGTACAGAAAGAGGGAAGACGAGTTCTGAAAGAGACAACAGGGGTGCAAAAAGAAGCAAATGAGGTGCAGAAAGAAACAACAGACGTGCAGCAAGAGGGAAGAGAGGTGCAGAAAAAGGCAAGAAAAGTGCAGAAAATGGCAAAAGAGGTACATAAAGAGACAACAGGGGTGCAGAAAGAAGCAAGGCAGGTGCAGAAAGAAGCATGGAAAGTGCAGAATGAAGCAACAGGGGTGCAGAAAGAGGCAAGAGAAGTGTAGAAAGGAGCAAGTGAGGTGCAGAAAGAGCCAACAGAGGTGCAAAAAGAGGCAAGAGAGGTGCAGAAACAGGCAAGAGAAGTGCACAAAGAGGCAAGAGAATTGCTGAAAGAAGCAACAGAGGGGTAGAAAGAATCAGGAAAAGTGCAGAAAGAGGCAAGTGAGATGCAAAAACAGGCAGGAAAGGTACAGAAAGAGGGAAGACGAGTGCAGAAAGAGACAACAGGGGTGCAGAAAGAAGCAAGACAGGTGCAGAAAGAAGCATGGAAAGTGCAGACTGAAGCAACAGGGGTGCAGAAAGAGGCAAGAGAAGTGCAGAAACAGGCAAGAGAAGTGCACAAAGAGGCAAGAGAATTGCTGAAAGAAGCAACAGAGGTGTAGAAAGAAGCAAGAAAAGTGCATAAAGAGGCAAGTGAGATGCAAAAACAGGCAGGAAAGGTACAGAAAGAGGGAAGACGAGTGCAGAAAGAGACAACAGGGGTGCAGAAAGAAGCAAATGAGGTGCAGAAAGAGACAACAGACGTGCAGAAAGAGGGAAGAGAACTGCAGAAAAAGGCAAGAAAAGTGCAGAAAGAGGCAAAAGAGGTACATAAAGAGACAACAGGGGTGCAGAAAGAAGCAAGACAGGTGCAGAAAGAAGCATGGAAAGTGCAGAATGAAGCAACAGGGGTGCAGAAAGAGGCAAGAGAAGTGCAGAAACAGGCAAGATAAGTGCACAAAGAGGCAAGAGAATTGCTGAAAGAAGCAACAGAGGTGCAGAAAGAAGCAAGAAAAGTGCAGAAAGAGGCAAGTGAGATGCAAAAACATGCAGGAAAGGTATAGAAAGAGGGAAGACGAGTGCAGAAAGAGACAACAGGGGTGCAGAAAGAAGCAAATGAGGTGCAGAAAGAGGCAACAGATGTGCAGAAAGAGGAAAGAGAGGTGCAGAAAAAGGCAAGAAAAGTGCAGAAAGAGGCAAAAGAGGTACATAAAGAGACAACAGGGGTGCAGAAAGAAGCAAGACAGGTGCCGAAAGAAGCATGGAAAGTGCAGAATGAAGCAACAGGGGTGCAGAAAGAGGCAAGAGAAGTGTAGAAAGGAGCAAGTGAGGTGCAGAAAGAGCCAACAGAGGTGCAAAAAGAGGCAAGAGAGGTGCAGAAACAGACAAGAGAAGTGCACAAAGAGGCAAGAGAATTGCTGAAAGAAGCAACAGAGGTGTAGAAAGAAGCAAGAAAAGTGCAGAAAGAGGCAAGTGAGATGCAAAAACAGGCAGGAAAGGTACAGAAAGAGGGAAGACGAGTGCAGAAAGAGACAACAGGAAGGCAAAAAGAAGCAAATCAGGTGCAGAAAGACGCAACAGACGTGCAGAAAGAGGGAAGAGAGGTGCAGAAAAAGCCAAGAAAAGAGCAGAAAGAGGCAAAAGAGGTACATAAAGAGACAACAGGGGTGCAGAAAGAAGCAAGACAGGTGCAGAAAGAAGCATGGAAAGTGCAGAATGAAGCAACAGGTGTGCTGAAAGAGGCAAGAGAAGTACAGAAACAGGCAAGAGAAGTGCACAGAGAGGCAAGAGAATTGCTGGAGAAGCAACAGAGGTGTAGAAAGAAGCAAGAAAAGTGCATAAAGAGGCAAGTGAGATGCAAAAACAGGCAGGAAAGGTACAGAAAGAGGGAAGACAAGTGCAGAAAGAGACAACAGGGGTGCAGAAAGAAGCAAATGAGGTGCAGAAAGAGGCAACAGACGTGCAGAAAGAGGGAAGAGAGGTGCAGAAAAAGCCAAGAAAAGTGCAGAAAGAGGCAAAAGAGGTACATAAAGAGACAACACGGGTGCAGAAAGAAGCAAGAGAGGTGCAGAAAGAAGCATGGAAAGTGCAGAATGAAGCAACAGGGGTGCAGAAAGAGGCAAGAGAAGTGTAGAAAGGAGCAAGTGAGGTGCAGAAAGAGCCAACAGAGGTGCAAAAAATGCAAGAGAGGTGCAGAAACAGGCAAGAGAAGTGCACAAAGAGGCAAGAGAATTGCTGAAAGAAGCAACAGAGGTGTAGAAAGAAGCAAGAAAAGTGCAGAAAGAGGCAAGTGAGATGCAAAAACAGGCAGGAAAGGTACAGAAAGAGGGAAGACGAGTGCAGAAAGAGACAACAGGGGTGCAGAAAGAAGCAAATGAGGTGCAGAAAGAGGCAACAGATGTGCAGAAAGAGGGAAGAGAGGTGCAGAAAAAGCCAAGAAAAGTGCAGAAAGAGGCAAAAGAGGTACATAAAGAGACAACAGGGGTGCAGAAAGAAGCAAGACAGGTGCAAAAAGAAGCATGGAAAGTGCAGAATGAAGCAACAGGGGTGCAGAAAGAGGCAAGAGAAGTGTAGAAAGGAGCAAGTGAGGTGCAAAAAGAGCCAACAGAGGTGCAAAAAGAGGCAAGAGAGGTGCAGAAACAGGCAAGAGAAGTGCACAAAGAGGCAAAAGAATTGCTGAAAGAAGCAACAGAGGTGTAGAAAGAAGCAAGAAAAGTGCAGAAAGAGGCAAGTGAGATGCAAAAACAGGCAGGAAAGGTACAGAAAGAGGGAAGACGAGTGCAGAAAGAGACAACAGGGGTGCAGAAAGAAGCAAATGAGGTGCAGAAAGAGGCAACAGACGTGCAGAAAGAGGGAAGAGAGGTGCAGAAAAAGCCAAGAAAAGTGCAGAAAGAGGCAAAAGAGGTACATAAAGAGACAACAGGGGTGCAGAAAGAAGCAAGACACGTGCAGAAAGAAGCATGGAAAGTGCAGAATGAAGCAACAGGGGTGCAGAAAGAGGCAAGAGAAGTGTAGAAAGGAGCAAGTGAGTTGCAAAAAGAGCCAACAGAGGTGCAAAAAGAGGCAAGAGAGGTGCAGAAACAGGCAAGAGAAGTGCACAAAGAGGCAAGAGAATTGCTGAAAGAAGCAACAGAGGTGTAGAAAGAAGCAAGAAAAGTGCAGAAAGAGGCAAGTGAGATGCAAAAACAGGCAGGAAAGGTACAGAAAGAGGGAAGACGAGTCCAGAAAGAGACAACAGGGGTGCAGAAAGAAGCAAATGAGGTGCAGAAAGAGGCAACAGACGTGCAGAAAAAAGGGAAGAGAGGTGCAGAAAACGCCAAGAAAAGTGCAGAAAGAGGCAAAAGAGGAACATAAAGAGACAACAGGGGTGCAGAAAGAATCAAGACAGGTGCAGAAAGAAGCATGGAAAGTGCAGAATGAAGCAACAGAGGTGCAGAAAGAGGCAAGAGAAGTGCAGAAACAGGCAATAGAAGTGCAGAAAGAGGCAAGAGAATTGCTGAAAGAAGCAACAGAGGTGTAGAAAGAAGCAAGAAAAGTGCAGAAAGAGGCAAGTGAGGTGCAAAAACAGGCAGGAAAGGTACAGAAAGAGGGAAGACGAGTGCAGAAAGAGACAACAGGGGTGCAGAAAGAAGCAAATGAGGTGCAGAAAGAGGCAACAGATGTGCAGAAAGAGGGAAGAGAGGTGCAGAAAGTACATGAGATTTGCAGAATGAGGTCAAGAGAAGTGCAGAAAAAGAAAGAAACGTGCAGAAAGAAGCAACAGAAATGCAGAAAGAGGCAAGAGAGGTGCAGAGGGAAGCAAGAGTGGCTTGCACACCATTAGTACCAATTTAACACCCACATTTAGCAATAAGTAACACGTGACCATTCTAGGTTTGCAAAGGGCCTTCAACCACGCTGTAACACTTGTCGCTGCATTTTTGGTAACGTTTGACCCGTTTCAGCTAGAAACAAGGCTTTTTTTGTTCAAATCTGCAGATTAGGGTGCAGATGATGAATTATGTGGCTAATGCAGAAAATGTGTAATTGTGTGAAAGTCGGTGCAGCCAACAGTCACATAATTCCAGTGGCCCTGCTCATACCTCTGACTAGGTCCACAAGTGCTCCTCAGTGATTCCATCTTTTTTGTCTCACTGAGTTCATAGTTGAGCTTCTATGGAAACGAGGAAGACTAAACCTGAGGTTACCACTCCACAACACAGACTACCATACCACATAATTACTCTCCATAACACATAATCCTACTCTACATAATTCCTATACACTAAATACCACATACTTTCTATCCACATAATTTCACTGCACAACATACCACATAATTCCACTACACACAACGTACATCCACTCCACTCCAAAAAACATTAGTAAAAAACTTTTGCATTTACAACGCCAATAGCTCTAATTCTCACAAATGCGAAACCTATTACATTGCAAACACTTCTTTAACTAGTAGTCGTGTTTGCAGAGTGGTGGAGAAAGGGTGCTGGGCCTCTGACCAGCGCTCAGGAATTCCGGTGCGTAGGGCTTACAGGAGGTACCAGTAGGGCTTCTTGGCCCCCAAAGTCCCTCAGGAGTAAATTGGACTTCATCCCCCATCCCGTAGTCTGCCAGGAGGTGCGTTTGCAGAATGGTGGAGAAAGGGGGGCATGGCCTCCGAAGACGTCTTAGCAATCCCACTGTGCGGGACTTACTGGAGGTAACAAGAGGGTAGTTGGCCCCCAAGGACATCCTTGGGGGCCAACTACCCTCCTATTACCTCCAGTAAGTCCCACACAGCAGCATTGCTAAGTTCGAAGAGCAGGCCACGCCCCCTTTGCCCACCACTCTACACACGTGCTCCCTGGCGCGCTCTTGGATGGGGATTGAAGTCCCCTTCGCTGCTGGGGGTCCTTTAGGGGCCAACTAGCCTTCCTCTTACCTCCAGTAAGCCCCAGGCAGTGGGATTGCTGAGAGGTAGACAAAGGCCACGCCCCCTTTCTCCACCACTCTGCAAACGCGCCCCCTGGTGCGTTGTTAGTTGGGGAATTAATTCCCCTTGAATACTGAGGGTCCCTGGGGGCCAACTAGCCCACCAGGTACCTCCGGTAAGCGCCACAGAGCTGAGTTGCAGAGAGGTGTTCCAAGGCCACGCCCCGTTTTACACCACGCTGCAAACGCGGCTACTGGTGCACTGCTGCTCGGAGGATGAAGTCCACTTGTGTCCTGAGGAGAGGACCTCATCGCCCCACCAGCAATGCACCAGAAGCCGCGTTTGCAGAGTGGTGTAAAAGGGGCGTGGCCTCAGAGCACCTCTCTGCAACGCAACCCTGTGGCATTTACAAGAGGTACCTGGTGGACTAGTTGGCCCCCAGGGACCCTCAGGATTGAAGGGGAATTAATCCCCCAACTTAAAATGCGCCACAGGGCGCATTTGCACTGTGGTGCAGGGAGGGGGGCTGGGCCTGATGTGACAAGTGTGCAAACGCGCCCTGTGGCGCGTTTTAAGTTGGGTGATTAAGTCTCCTTGAATCCTGAGGGTCCCTGTGCACCAACTAGCCCACCAGCTACCTCCAGTAAGCGCCACAGAGCTGCATTGCAGAGAGGTGGTCTGAGGCCACGCCCCTTTTTACACCTCTCTGCAACGCAGCTGTATGGCACTTACTGGAGGTACCTGGTGGGCTAGTTGGACCCCAGGGACCCTCAGGATTCAAGGGGACTTAATCCCCCGACTTACAACGCACCACAGGGCGCGTTTGCACCCTTGTTACATCAGGCCCTGCCCCCTCCCTTCACCAATGTGCAAACGCGCTCCCTGGTGCGTTTTAAGTTGGGGAATTAATTCCCCTTCAATGCTGAGGGTCCCTGGGGGACAACTAGCCCACCAGGTACCTCCAGTAAGCGCCACAGAGCTGCGTTGCAGAGTGGTGTAAAAAGGGGCGTGGCCTTGGACCACCTCTCTGCAACGCAGCTCCCTGGCGCATACTGGAGGTACCTGGTGGGCTACTTGGCCTCCAGGGACCCTCAGTATTCAAGGGGAATTAGTTCCCCATCTTACAACGCGCCAGGGGGCGCGTTTGCAGAGTGCTGCAGGGAGGGGCGGGGCCTCCGGCGCGATGCCGGCTTTTTGTTTGTTTTGTTTTTTCAGAAGGGGGCTGTGTGGCCCCCTTATTTTCCCTTTTGTGGCCCTGGGGACCCCATCCCCCAGGGCCTGACCCTTATTTTTAATTTTATTTTTTTTTTTAAACGGGAAGGGGGCCGCGTGGCCCCCCTCCCTGAGGCCGATTTCTGCCCCGGGGACCCCATCCCCCAGGGCATGGCCATATATAGATATATTTTTTTTTTATTTAGAACGGAGGGGGGCCGCGTGGCCCCCCTCCTGAGGCCTCTGTTAGCCCCGGAGACCCCATCCCCCGGGGCCTGGCCTCTCCGTTGGGGACCGTGGGGTCCCCACTCCCCACGGTCCCGCCGGCTCCCCGCCTCCTGCAGGAGCCGGCATAGCTTGCACAAGGGAGCTGCAGACATGCAGCTCCCCTTGTGCAAAAGCAATCTGCTTGCTTCATTGAAGCAAGAGCAGGTTTCCTGCTCTCGCTTCAATGAAGCAAGCAGAGCTTGCTATGGCAGGGCGGGAGCCGTGCTCCCGCCCTGCCATAGCAAACAGCAGTGTCCCGGGGGTAGGCACCCCGGGACACTGCAGGAGCCGGCCCTGGGGGGTGGCGGTCCCCAGGGCCATCAAGGGCTCCAGGAGGGGGGGCCGCACTGCCCCCTTCCCAACGTTTGCAAAGCCCCGGGGAGGTGGTGGTTTCTGGGGCACGGGGGTCCGTAACAGACCCCCGTATTTAAATACAAAGTGCCCCGGAGAGGTGGTGGTCCCCGGGGCAGTGTGGGGGGGCTTGAGCCCCCCACACTAATTAATTATAACAGCCCCGGGGAAGTTGCGGTCCCCGGGGTTTGGGGGGGGGGCCGCGAGGCCCCCCCACCCTTATTGAAATTAAGCCCCAGGGAGGTGGCAGTCCCCGGGGCTTGGGGGGGCACGCGAAGCCCCCCACTCTATAATCAATAAAGCCCCGGGGAGGTGGTGGTCCCCGGGGCTGCGGGGGCCCCCGCGGGCCCCCGCTACATAAATAAATTGCCCCCAGGACTTGGCCCACCCGGGGGCTTTGAAAACGAAGCGCGGGAGACCGCGCTTCGTTTTTTTAAATTTTCGGACGGATTCGCGCACCCGGCGCGACCCCGCACGAAAATTAAAAAAAAATAATGCTTTTTTTGGCCTAGGGGTCCCTGTGGGACCCCCTGAGCAGGCCTGGGGTGTCAGGGTGTTTTTACCCTGCCCCCTTTTCTTGTTTTTCATTGTTTTTCTCACCTTTTTTCCTGTGACTCGGTACCGAGTCACAAGATGGCTGCCAACACTTCCTGGTTTGAAGTGTTGGCAGCCAATCAGAGGCAAGCTCGTGCTCGGGAGGAGATGTGTGGTTAGGCTCCGCCCAGATATCGAAAGTTTTCTTTTTTTTAATTTCTCAGGAACTACTGAAAGGATTTACACCATTTAACAAAAAGGGCTCTTTCTGAACCAAGACCTACCTTTTTGCCAAATTTGGTGTCCTTCCGTTCAGCAGTTCGGCTGTACCTTTGTCTAAAGTTTCCTATGGAAATTAACATGGGGAAAAAGCGTTTTGGGACCCCCCTTTTTTCTCGGCCCCTGCTTGATGAATCACCCCGAAACTTTCAGGACAGGAGCTGACCGGAGCGGGCCACTAGTTTTGAAAATTTCGCGAAGATTCGTCATCCGGCGCCAAAGTTATTGGGAAAACAAACAACGCTTTTTGAATAGAAACGAGGTCCTAACTATAACTACCTACTGGCGACCGCCAGTAGGTAATATATATATATATATATATATATATATATATATATATATATATATATATATATATATATATATATATATGGTTTGTACATTACTTACATTACTAAGGTCTGTGGAAAGAGAAGTGTTCATCAGAGTGTCTCAATTACTAATGTTCTCTTCACTTTCTTTTGCAATCTCTTGGTTAGACACTTCTGCCCTTTTAGTCCTGATATCTTTCTGAAGTCCTCCATCTGCATAACTCACATCTCATCTCTTTCCTATTCAGCACCCTCTTTTCACTCCTACTTTGTTGCATCTCTTTCAATTCACTACCCTCACCCTCACGCACACAACACACCCAGTCACCTGTACACTCTGCATTTTCTTTTAAATTTTACCATGTCAATATTTCAACAGCTATGTACCTCTTTCACACGCATAGAATCACAATTACAATTGGCTTAGCTGACCATTGCCCTTTGCACTCTGCAGAGAGGCCAAGGATTGGATAAGCATGTATTCTGAACCCCTTTATGAACCACTAACAGACCCTGTCAGAAATTAACAATGCCTTTAGCCAGAACACCATCCTGGAAAAAAGCAAATACTGTTAAAAAATGCAAAAGTATCTAAAATGTGAAATTTAAATAGGAACAGTTTTGCTGTTGACCGAAACCGGTCCCTGGATGCTTGTTTCTGGTCCAGGGAGCACCTTACTTGACAGTTCGGGCTGGACTGTTCCCATGAGGAGCAGGGTCAAGACTGATTCGCATATGGCTGGGTCCAAACTGGGGTGGCGAAGTGAGCTAAAGAACGATGGATGAAACCCAGATCTCTGTACTGGGGATGAATGTTTGCATTGCTCAGCATTCCGTCCATCATTCCGTCCATCAATTGTTCCCTTTGCCCAAGTTGAGAGGGCAGGGTGTGTTTTTGCCCACTGTGGTTGTCACCCTGTGGTGGGGCACAATGAGGGGGAGCTAGGACAGTTACAAATAGGGCACTGGCCCCACTTGCCCCCGCAAACACCTCTCCTCAAACTCCAGCTTAACTGCAGCCGACTACTGTGGCTCAATGACTGACAGCGCTGGTGCCGCCCCCTCCAATCCACAGACCCCCCACCTCCTTGCGGAAAAAGGGCTTCCAACAATGAGGGCTGTGTGTTTATGTGAAGCCTGTGCTGAATATTAATATCCCTATGAGCACGATTCACTTCAATAAACGTATCCCCCAGGTCTGCTACCACTCCAGGTAATAGAAGCAAACATGCAATCCACATTTCATTTGCATATGTAAAATTGAGTTAGCCAGAGGCGGCCATGCCAGGAGCGCCAGTGGAAAGGACAGAGACAGATCACAGTTCAGATATGCTCCTGGGAGAGGCATTTGGATGCAAACACCTCGAGAAGTCAGATGTCTTTATTGCTAAGCTTTATTTACCCTGCAGACGTGAGCCAAGCCTGAGCAGACGGCTAATGATGCATATGTATAAGGGTGAATAGCAAACCACGGTGAAACCTGGAAGCTTTTTGTGCTCAATGGTAATTAACAGCCTGCAAAGCATAATCTCCCTCAGGGCGTTCAACTGTTTTTCAAGTGTCTTGTCTAATAATAGTGAACTGTGGTTTAAACAGCAATGCACTGAGCACAGGCTGACTGCTTTCCATCCCTCGAATGATAATGGTACAAGGTCCCATAACCGCTTAGAGGGCACTGCTAATCTCCCAGCATTTATGAAACAAGAAATAACGAATATAAACGCCCATTACATAAGACTCTGCTCCCTCAAAACCCACCTCAGTCTGCACCCAATGCATTTTGGGCAAATATGTGTTTTGGCACCAATAAGTGTTCAACACATGCTATCCTCTGTAACCATATTCAGCAAATAACTTCGTAATTGCAGAATACTGACAGGTAAAGCCCATTTTCATTCTTATTGATGATTTCTTTTTTTAAATGCAAATGTATCTTTGCTTGTTTTCAAATGTTTATAAAAACAAAATATTTCGCTTATGTTTGCGTTCTGTAAAAACATGCTAGAATGCCTCCACGTTGAATGGACTAGATTTAACAAACACACATTTCTAAAGGTAACAGATAGGTTCTTTTTTTGTATAATTCTTTATTGCTTTTCCAGATATTGACATTTCTACAGACATATATCAGTCAATATCATCAATGCAGTCGCTGCGCTTCACCTGTACATATGGACTGTGTTCTTACATTATCAGGGCGCCGTCATAGTGCAAAACCGCAGTATTGATCGACTTTGGTGCTGGAAACCAGGGTTCGAGCCTCGGGGTCGCGTCCACATCATGTGATTCTGGGCAAATCACTTAATCTCCCCGTGCCTGAATGTGCAAATGTATAATACGGTGCTCATGTAAAGCGCTCCAATACCTTCGGGTCGAGTTCGCGCTATATATGCAACAAAAAAAAACCAGTCTCAACTCAGCCCGTGTACAACCATCACCCAACCCCCTGTGCCCTCCATGTGTAGACTAATGTTACTAATTGTCTGATTATATATTGCCCACTTTAGTGTTCAAACGATCAATTCAATAAGTAATAGCCCCTGCACAATCACAATCTCTGACAATTGATGCCCATGTGTGTCAGTCCCCTTCCTCCACCCCTCCCCTGCTGGTATGGCTGGGCAAGTGTATAAGTGTTTGTTAGAAATGGGGTCTCTAGTTGGCAGTGGTTTGCAAGTAGGGGCCCTCACTCTATTCAGGGTAAGTTACACACCTAAAATAAACCCTGCTCACTCCCTTGGTAGCCTGGCACAGAGCAGTCAGGCTCATCCCAGACACAATGTGTAAAGCATTTGTACAAACACAGTGAAAACAAAGGGACTCCAAACCTGTTTAGAATAATAGCCAATATTTGTCTGAATTAAACAAGACCAAAACGACAATAATCCAACACAAGTCAAGATATGAAATTTTAAAGATTAAATGATGTTGTAGTTCTTAAAACTCAATGGATGTGTTTGATCAGAACAAAGTACCTTAGATGCGTCAAAAATCAAAGAGGATGCGAGGCGCAGGGGAGGTGAAATACTGAAAAAGCAGGTGATGCGTCGGTTCCTTACTGCTAGGCAGGGATGGTGATGCGTCGGTGCCTTACTGTTGCAGGGGAGATGATGCGGTGCGGTGTTGATGAAGAAATCGGCACCCTGGGGCGATGCGTCGAAAGTCAAGCCGTGCTGCGCTGATTTCACATTGTTGAAGCAGGCGCTGCATCGGAGTCGGGCGATGCGTCATGGAGTTCAGTGAAGCGGTGCTTGAGACTCACGCAGCAGCAGTTCTTCAGATGAGCTGCGATGAAAAGCAGGGTCCTGCATTGAAAGCCGCAGTCGTTGCATTAAGCAGGGACCACGCTCCGGTGCAGGCAGTGGCGTTGTGTTGAGTTCTGGCGGTGCTACGCCAATTCCAATCGACGCTTGGAGACGATGCGTTAATTTTCTTCTTGGTATCACCAGAACTCACTTCCAAGGGCCCAGGAACTGGATTTGGCACCACTTGGCAAGACAGAACTCTCAGCAGAAGAGCCCAGGTACTGGTAGATGAAGTCTTTGATGGCCCTGAGACTTCTTAACATGAGGCAAGCTCAAATCAAGCCCTTGGAGAACCTTGGAAGCAGAATGTAGAAAGCAAAGTCCAGTCCCTTTACTCCCAGGACAGAAGCAGCAAGCAGCAGGCCAACACAGCAAAGCAAACAGCAAAGTGGCAGTCCCTCCTGACAGCTATCCAGCTCTTCTTCCTGGCAGAATGTCCTCAAACCAGAAGTGTTCTGAGTATATGGTGTCAGAGGTCCAAGACTTATACCCATTTCAGCCTTAGAAGTAGGAAAACTTCAAAGGAAAGTCTTTGTAGTGCACAAGCCCTGCCTTTCCTTGCCCTGGCTCCAGACACACTACAGGGAGCGGAGACTTCCTTTTGTGAGGACAGGCACAGCCCTATTGAGGTGTCAGTGTCAACTCCTCCCACCACTCTAGCTCAAGAAGGGCCATCACGATATGCAGTGCACACCTCAGCTCCCTTTGTGTGACTGTCTAGAGTGAATGCACAAACAGCTGTACTGTCATCCTGACCCAGACGTGTATTCAGAGACAGGCAGAGGCACAAAATGGTTAAAGCAAGAAAATGCCAACTTTCTAAAAGTGGCGTTTTCAGACATGCAGTTTAAAAACCAACTTCCTCAAAAGATGTGTTTTTTAAATTGTGAATCTAGAGACACCAAACTTCAATTTTCAATCAGCTACAGATTGGCAGATACACTTGTAAGATGTTACAAGGCAGCTCCATTGCTAACCTATGGGAGAGATAGGCCTTGCTGTAGTGAAAAACGAAATTAGCAGTATTTCACTACCGGGTCATGTAAAACACAATAGTACATGTCCTACCTTTTAAATACACTGCACCCTGTTCCTGGGGCTACCTAGGCGTTCCTTAGGGATGCCTTACATGTAATAAAAGGGAAGGTTTGGACCTGGCAAGTGGGTGACCTTACATTTCGAAATGGCAGTTTAAAACTTCACCCACTGACCCTGCTTTGGCAGGTCTGAGACATGTTTGCAAGGCCACTCTTGTGGGTTGCACAATCAGTGCTGCAGTCCCACTAGAAGCATTTCATTTACAGGCACTGGGCACACCTGGTGCACTGTACTAAAGACTTACTGGTAAACCAAATAGGCCAATCATGGAGAACCCAAATACCATTACATTTTAGGGAGAGAGCATATGCACTTTAGCACTGGTTAGCATTGGTAAACGTCCCAGAGTACTAAAACCAACAAAAAGAAGGTCAGAAAAATACAGGAGGAAGACAAAATATTTGGGTATAACCCTGCAAAAAAGGGCCCGTTGGACCAACAGTGCTAATTATCAGCAAGGCACTGTTGCGATATGATTACATTTAACTGAGCTCAGTGTGCAGGGGTCATGGGGGCATTTCATCAGATTTGGCCTCCACTGCCAGGAGTAATGTGTCCCAGCTCGTACTGACAGTTCCCCTCTTTGTCTGCTGATATGCACGCATCATCACCTGTATTTCTGCTGTGCTTCACTTAATTTCGTCTCGCAGCCATTGTGTGATTGGTGGGGGCTCTGGTGCCTTCCAATGCGTAGCGATTGCTTGCTTGCCAAAGACTAGTGCTAGGTCTATGAACTTGGAGGTGTGCTTAGCTGCCTTCGGCCTTTTGAAGTGCCCTAACAGGCATACCGCTGCTATATTGGGCAGAGGCCTGCCTTTTAACTGAGTCAACAATGTAAGGCGAGTGCTTCAATAGGGAACAATGTGTGGGCTACCCCATACCATGTGGATAAAACTTGCCATCTCAGTCCGGCATCTGGGGCATTCCGATGGAAGCTCTGGATATATGCTAGCTAGATGTGCAGGGGCCAAATAAGTGCAGTGTAATTAATTGAGTTGTGTATACTTGAAGCATGGGTCCTATTCACCATTTAAGTATATTCCAGTATTTCCCCTCATTCCTTATTCAATAGGACATTCCAAACATTTTCTCCCATTTGAGTTTCAAAGGTTTCAGGGACAATAAGAAGGTGTGGCCAGGGCAAGGTGCATACATGTCACCGTCTTACGTTGTACCCCATTAGTCAATAATACAGTCAACACTTCCAAGTGCGGTGGTTTCACTGCGTCATCATCTCATATTCCTCAGAGCGCTCTGCATAGTGCTTCAAAGGTCAGAAACTGTCCTCTGGGTAAGCCAAAATCATTGACCAGCGCCTCAAATGGGAGTAGGTTATTGTCAGTGTATATGTCAGTCATAGTGTTTATGCCTGTCAGTGTCCACTGCTGCATTGCATGATGCCCACATACTTCCGACAATCCCGGCACCTCCCACAGTGGCAGGTAGGGAGAGTATGGAGAGGTCCCTCCTAATCCCTTGGTGTATTTGTCTCAGCAGGACTTAATGACCCTTACTGCTCTGGGGTATGTGTGCCTCAGCTTAGTCTGATTCTATAGTGATTGCAAAAGCCTCCCTTCATGTAATAAAGTTGCTAGGTCCTGATGCTTCAGGTCAGTGTCTATCGCTATCCTAGCCATCCATCCTAGTTGAGCAGCTCTATAATAAACTTCTGGATTTGGGACTCCCATTCCATCACCATCCAAAGGGCACATGGCCTTGCCTAGTGCCAAACACATATGTTGTCTCCCCCATATCAATTCCGAGAATAAGGATCTCAGATCCTGGAAGAATATCTGCGGTAAAGTCAAGGGCAGTGCCACAAAACAGTAAAGTAGGTGGGGGAGTACTGCAATCTTTGTGATTGGCATCCGACCCAACAGAGAAATCGTCAGACAGTGTCACGTGGCCCATAGGGGCATTGTCGTTTTTACTAAGTTAGCATGAGCACATTGTAGCTTGCCTGCTGCTTTGCGTACGTAACTACATGGCTTTATTTTTTGCAATATTCTCGTTGGCTGCTTTCACATGAGAACTCATCGTTGTGTTCGCTCTCTGCATGTTCCTGGGATTTTGACTGCACATTATGTGCAAGGTCAACAACAATGCCCCTTGTTATTTTGTTCTGGCCAGACCTTAGCCCTTAGACAAAACATACCGATGCAGCTGTTGTTTGGACAAATGTACTTGGGATTTATTGGACTACACGAATAGGTAGCACACTCTTGGAGAGGGAGCTTTCCAGAGAGAAGAGCGAGACAGCACCTATGATGTAGATCTACCATCTATAGGCTAAGGTATGGGGTCTGCTGACAAAGCCCAGAGATCTTCTCTTATATAATAATACTTTTTCTTAGCAAGGGGAGGGAGGTTAGGCACTATAGTCTTTTCTCCATTGTCTTTTTATGATGAGATCTCCCTTCATGATTTATGGACTAGCTGCTATGCTGACTGTATTTGTACTATGCATTTTTCTGCTTGTCGTGGCACTCATACTGCATGTTAGGGCACGTAAGTTAAAATAAATATTTTAAACTATTTTGTGTCTCTGTCAGATCTTATTGTGGAGAAGTACAAGAGTTCGAGCGAAAGGGTGTGTCTTGTTACCGCTATTCCTGAGAGATCTGGGAGTGTTGTGTTCTGGGGTGTCTAATCATTTGTTTCTCTGTGAGTGAGTAGGAGAGCAAGTGAGACACTATAGCTAGTCGGTCCTGGGCTCGTGGGCACCAAGGTGGTAGGAAGACCCAGTCTCTATACACTAAGGTCCCATAATCCTGCGCACAGTTCTGTGTTTGTGCAGAATCCCTGCAACATGGCGCCACCAACGTTTGGTTTGGTACTTACTCACGAGACCCCTAAGTAGCGCATGTGCTTGTCCACAGTACCCTGTCACCGGTTTCCGGAGATGTCCGTGGTGTGAGGGCTTAACCTCCTATATTTGTATATTTATAGGTTTTTCAAGCTTGAATTTTCAAAGGTTTTGTTTCTTTATTATACCCTGTTTTGCGCTACTGTTTTCTCCTGTTTCTTTGTCCCAGTTCTATTATGGCACAACCGGTCGCTATTGTGGCACCTAACCGCGCGGCGGTTACAGCTTTCTTAACTCAACGTGGAGTCCCTAATGCGGGGGCTGACTTTATATTTGTTGTCGAGGCGAACGCGGCTGACCGCCCGAGGTGTTTTACTCGTGGGTTACATTTCCAGCTGTGGATGGAAATGATAATTTCTTTCATGAACATACACCAGCCACGGTTCCCGGGATTATCGCCCTTATCGATTAGTTGAAGTTCCGTTGTCAGCCTGGGACCATACCATCTGGTTTCATGGCGCCATTCCTCAGCCTGTTTCTGTGGTCCATTGGCGCCCTTCCTCACCCTGTTTCTGTGGTCCGTTTAGGCCCCTTATCGGTCGACGGGACCACATAGCCCGTTTTGGCGGGTTTTACACCCCATCCAAATTATCTTGGTGTTACACTCGCAGAGCTACATCTGTTACATACATCTTTGATTCATGTACACAGAAGTGTCATTCAATTTATGTCCCGGAATGTTCAGGTGCCTCCGGCTGGAGCTGCTCCTCAGCCACCAGGCCATGGTGGTGGTCTTGTTATTAGTCCCATTATGATTAATTCAGTGATGGGCAAGCGTCCTCAGAATAGGGATGATTTGCCATATTGGTTGGTGGAAATATTTGAGCAACTCGAAGCTGTTTTTCCACACACTACCCCTGTTGAGAAACACAGGATCCTAACAATGAGTTTACCAAAAGGTATTATTCCCGCTTTAGCTGATTGCACCACCTGGAGGACCGTGTTTGCTTCAGTGTTTACACTGTGCTTTGGCACCCCCTCCATGAGCGTTCTACCGAACGTTCTATAGAAGGTTCAAGATGAACACGGGGCTAGACCAGCCCTGGAATTGGGGATGAGATTAGTGGGCATGTTCCCTATAGTCTCTGATATGATACTTGCCAACGTCAAAGGTGAGGCAGTTCGCTTCCAAGTACGTCAGCTCCTGTCGGCTGTGGAGGACGTTGACAAGCAACGGCAATTGCCGATTATTATTGCGGATGTGTATACATCATTGGGACGCAATAGTTTGGGAATTAGACCTTTTACTCAAGTACAAAATAAGCCTCCTCCTGATAAGGAGGGACGTCCAACCTTTCCTAAAAAGGCTTGGAATAAAAATCAGCGGCAGCAGCAACAGAAGCCTGGTTCACGTGCTGGCTCACCACCACCTGACGCTTCTGACCATAGATATGATTTGCAAGACCGCTCTAAAATTAAGATGCCCGAGAGGTTTCAGGTTCCTGATCCTCGTTCTCCTCATTCCTTTCAGGAATCATCGGATCAACAGTTCGGTGGGGGCGAACGGCAGGATCGGAGACAAGGTGAGACTACGCAGCAGCGACGTGTTCCGCAATGCCAGTTTGACGTAAAAGCCAAACGGAGGTCCCACCTCCTTATCGTGCCCCATTTCAGAAGAAAAAAGTTGCTGCTTTGACTGCAAAGTATGCCTCAGACGGTGAGATCCCTGCTCCTCGACTGGAGATGGGCGGTAACACTCCTCGACAGCGCGGAGGAAGTTACCATAGTGCGGGAGGCATTCCACCAGTGTCTGCAGGCGAAAGCAACCGACACATTCATTACAGTGGAAACAGCTGACACACGAGTTGCACCCCCGATAGGCTTTATGAGATAGGCCTCCAAATTGAAGGTGATAATAAATGTACAATTAAGGCAGTCTTTTGGGACATCTTTACTTCTTCTTATGATATTATGTTGGCGGAGGTTGATTGCGCACCCCCCATTTGTTTTGGCTTCTTCTAGAGGGGAGGATGTTATTCTCCCGAGTTTTTCGCATTATGTGTCTGAAGAGGCTAAACAAGCTAACGTGTCGGAGTGGGCGCTAGCCCTTGCTCCGGATGTGTATCGTAATCAGATGGGTTGGAATAAGGATTCGCCGGCGCATGAAATTCCTTTGTGATCTATGCCACAGCCCCCAACACAAAATCCAATCAAACGAGATGCAAAAGCATCCGTAAGTGAAATTCTTACCCAGTTGGAATATCAGGGTGTAATTAAACCCTGTGTTTCTTCAATGAATAATCCTCTTTTTCCGATATTGAAACTGGATGGTTGATATCGCATAGTTTTAGATTACAGACATTTGAAAAGTCACGTTCGTACCTTTGCGGTTCAGAACACACATAGCTCTGCGTTACTGAATAACATTGTTCTAAAACCATAGAAAACCACATTGGATATCTCCAATGGTTTTTATAGTCACAATTTGGCTCTTGAAAGCCTTGACTTGATAGTCTTCAGCGCCCTCGGCAATCACAACGGTACAAGCGCTTGCCTATGGGATATAAAAATAGTCCCGGCGCTTTTGTGGCATGTATAGTGTCCCTGTTACATGAAATTGACCCTGATGCCTTTTAATATGTTGATTACATCTATTTGACGGATGATGAATTGAAACCGCATCTTGTGCGTGTGGATCGCATCATAATGTCTTTTGCAGACTTTGGTTACGAATTCAACTTTGCTAAGTCTCACATCGCCTGTTTGGCAGTACTTTTTCTGGGTTACGAACTCAACAATGAAGGTAGAGGGTTGGACCCCCACTTTCTGGAGAAATGTGCTCAATTGCAACCTCCATCTACACTTAAAACATTGCAATCTTTACTGGGTTTTTTAATTTCGGTCGGACATACATTCCTAATTATGCCCAGCATATCAAACCGCTTTACGCATTGATACAACCCTCTCTTTAGTCTTCCAGCTGGCTTCCGGATCACACTGCGATTCGTCGGTCTGTGCAGTCTGATCTGCTTGCGACCAACTTCTTGTTAACACGAGACAATTCTACAAATTTGGTCATAAGGATTGTACTAGGGCCGTTAGGTTTCACTTACTTGACATTCAATGAAGGGGACACGGTCCCCATTGCTTACCAATCCCATTTGTATACATCAGCAGAGATGCGCTTTTCCACTATTGAAAATCTTTTAACTGCTGTGCAGATGGCGATTCTGAAGGAACGCTCTCTGGCACAGGGAAAACGCATTCTCATGGTCTCGCCTGTGCCTGCTTTAGAAGCTGTCACAAAGACGAGTGTTCCGAATTCTAAGGCTTTACATCCCCATTGGGTTCAATGGGCAAGTTCGTTGACATCGGCTGATGTCACTTTTATCTTTGACCCTTCTTTGCAGATGCAGGAGTTTTTACAATATGAACATGTTCATCCTCCTCCCTTGTCTGTGCTTCCTCTTGATCAGTACAAATGTATCGTTTATACTGACGGTTCGGCTCAACCAGCCGTTGCCACCTGCGCAATAGTGGCAGGCACGATTGTTGATGGTGAGTCTAAATCCTCCTTGGTACACACACAGTCTCTTGGAGATTGCACTGCTCAATTGGAGGAGCTACGTGCTTTAGTTTTGGCTCTAGAGTTCGCTGATCCTGATGTACCCTCTCTTATAGTGTGCAATTCCTTTTACTGTGCACAGTCCTTTAATGACAACTTTTTCTTTTGGTCGCAGAATGATTATTGTGATTCTAAAGGGAGCGCAATTAAGCATAAAAGGCTTTGGGTTCGAGTGGCCCCTCTTAAGGAACTTTTGCCGCTCACACATGTTATCCATACTTTGGGACATCAGCGCGTGGGAGCACATGCTGTTGGTAATTCGCTGGCTGATAAGGCAGCCAAATCTGCAGTAGCCACTTGTTCAGTAGCAGCAGTCACTAGGTCTATGACTAAAATTGATGATGATATTTTGGCGGCTATTGCTGCGACTAAAGAGGGAACAGAGTTTCCCCAAGGTTTCCCTTCATTTATTCATATCACTTGTCTTCCGATCAAGTCCCATTTGCAACTGTACCGTCCGTTGCGGATCGGCTGATTCCCAACGAGGACCGCAGAATTTCTTTGATCATTGCCGCTCATGAAGACGTAGCTTCTGCGCATGCCGGAGTGACAGCAAAAGTGTCTCTTTTACAGCAACTTTTTTGGTGGCTTGGTTTACATCAGCAAACACGTAAATATGTACTTTCTTGTGACATTTGTCAACAAATTAAGCCTTCTACTGTTGCACGACCACCACACACTCCAATCAACCCTTTGGTTGTATTTATCTTGATCACTGCGGTCCTTTGACATCTGACACTGCTTTTAAACATATCTTGGTTGCAGTGGATTCGTGCACTAGATCCTTAGGGTTTGGCCGCAACGTAGTACTGACACTCGAACTGTCATTAAAGATTTGCGTGTCTTGTCGGGACATTTGCCTGTGGCACCTTCCATTCTGACCAAGGTCCTGCATTTGCCTCTGAGGCTTACTGGGATGCGATGAAGTCACTGGGGATGCAGATGCAATTTTCATCTCCATACCGGCCTGAGGGCAATTCAGTTGTGGAGCGGATGAACCGTGGCTTAAAGCAATCTGTGACAGCTAGAGTCTTAGGTACTGGCAGGGGTTGGCTGACTCATCTGTATGGAGTCCAATGTGCATTAAATAATCTCCCTAGAAGATCTCTGGGTGGGCAGACCCCATACGAAATGCTCTTTGGCATTAAAATGTTCATGCCAGACTTTGATGGTCTAGACGTTGTGGCTGCTGCCGCAACCTTTGACGTAGATAACCATTGTGCTATGTTACAGGAGCTACAAAAAGCGATAGCCCAGTTGCCCTCTTCCGCGGATCCAGCGGTGCCGATTCCTATTTCCGGCTGGCTTCCTAAGGTTGGATATCTGGTCCGAGAAAAGATGGAGAACAAAAAAGAATTTGGTCCTTCGTACAGTGCACCGGTCAGAGTCCTTGGCTTAAAAGGCACCCGTACTGTGATCCTGCCTCCTTTGCCTGGTCATAAGGAGAATCGTTACATTTCTATCGAGCATGTCAAGCTACACCATATGGCTGATACTGAATAGTATGCCTCCAAGTATTCCACGCTGAGATCTTTCACTGAATCCAATGGCTTCAGCTTCTTCGACTACTCCCCAAGTAATGGAGGGGGAGACGGAAACTTCATTTGATTTATTGCCTGTTTTACAATCTACTTCCAACCCTGCACACATCGAGTATTCTTCTCCTCCAGTTGAGGTCATAGTTGACATTCCTGAGAGTACCATACATGATCAATCAGATGCTGCGCAACCCCCGTTGTTTCAGTTGGGGTCCAGTGGTTATTATATTGACCGTAACAGCTTTTCTTCTGAAACATCTTCTTCTTACTTGTCTGTGGAAAAACCCCCTACTCGTATTAGTCTTTTCATCTCCTAGTTCAAACGGACTTACCTAGTCCCACCCTGGACATACATCTGGATGGTGCTTACGATGATATTCCTCTTCATGTGGATTGGTTTTCTGACTGTGTTTTTCTTGCTGATCAATGGCCATTATTTACCTGAACGCTCTGCTGTGAACTTTGTTGACGGAGTTCTTACCCCCATACATCGCCACATATAATGAAAAGAGATCAAGCCCTTGTCCAATTTTGTGTTGACACACACTAAATTAGTTTACTCCTTGTCCTTCAGGAATGATTTGTCTGTGAAAGGTTATGAGCAATGGAAGGACACAATTGATTTAAAATCCATTTGGGGTACTTAAGATTGGCAAGTGCAGGGCACCGAAGCTTTGCATAGTGCATGTTTGATCCCATCTCAAATTTAGTTTTTGAATGACACAGTACAACAGACTACTTGTTTTGGTTTAGCCACGGCCAAAAATCTTAATTTTCCATCGATTCCGTTGTTAGCTGAGTATGATACTTGGCATGCACACACAAACTACACAATCGAAGATTTGGCAGTCATGTTTCAAAACGGCACACTTAACTCTTCCAATATTGACCCCTTGGGATGGTTACTGTGGCCAACCAGCTCCAATGTATGCCAACTGCGTTTTCTAAATACCTCGAGAGAGTTTACACAAAGTAGACCTGATCCACGTTTCCCACATTCCCATTTGGTTACCACATATTCAGTGGGTAAATTGTGTCAACAATGGTTAGAACATTCCGAAGGCGTGCCAAAGGCAAGCCCGTCTGCGCCCATCCGCGCCCAAACGGGACCAGGGGCCAGGACCCCTAAACCCCCCAAACCAGACCTGGATGGTCGCTGCTGCTACTCCAGGAAAAAACTCCTTGAACTATCCAAACATCTGCCAAGTAACAAGGGGTCCTGAATAAAAGCCTCACCAGAGAGTACGGAGGGCCCTTTCACATGCCACAGTTGTAAATGGTGCAGCCAAACATTGCCACACTGGTCCCACAAAACAATCGGGAACCAGGCTGGCATTTTAATGCAAGAACTGTGCCAAAACATTCCCTCGAGATATGGGACTTAATAGCTGAAATTAAGCCCGATCTCGCCTTTGTCACAGAAACGTGGCTCAATGAGGACAACTCCCCCGATGTCGCCATTACCCTACCTATAAGGTATAAATTGCTAAAAAGAGACAGACTGGGGCGGAAGGGAGGAGGAATCACCATTCTTTTTAAAGATTGTTACACCTGTCTCCCCGAGTCAGTGGTGCAGACAGGGGAACACGAAATCTTGGCTTTTCAAGTATCTAATGGCAACAATATAATATTTGGAGGGGCAATTATCTATAACCCTCCTGGTTATAAATCTGACTTTAGTGCACAACTGCTCTCTCAGCTGTTTCCCCCTTGCTTGAAACATAAACACTTTGTAGTGATAGGGGTCTTCAATATTCACTTTGAAAATATCAATAACCCTATAGCCAAGCACCTGAATAACGACATGCAAATTTTACAGCTTAAACAGTGGATCACAGGACCCACGCATACTGCTGGACACACCGTGGATCTCCTATTTTCCAATATAGAATTTACTAGTATCTCAGAGGTTAGGCCCCTTCTTTGACAGATCACTCCTTAATCTCATTTATCCTCTTCCTCCCAACTAAATTAATCAGCCCGGCTACGTCACCAGTGGTGGCAAAGAAAGCATGGAGGCTGGTCACTCCTGATTTATTTCAGCATCATTTTTCCCCAATAAATCTAAGGACTTTCCCTGTACAAATGGGAGCGGAAAGCCTTCACGCTGAAATATCAAACACCCTGGACCAATGTGCCCCCAGATCTGTTAATAAACCCATCAGATGAACACCATCTGAATAATGGTACTCACCTGAACTCAAGGTACTAAAAAGAAAGTGCAAAGCACTCGAACATAAATGGAGATTATCCAAGCGAGATGAGGATAGATGTCTATACAAAACCGAGCTGAGAACCTATAATATAGCCATCAAAAACACTAAAAAGAGGTACTTTGCAAATCGGATAAATGAGAACAGCAATTCACCCAAAGAGCTCTACAAAATAGTGAAAGAGCTATGTAAACCATTGAGTCTGTCACAAACCCTGCCTCCATCGATAGATTGTTGTGAGAAAATCAACCAATTCTTTGCTGATAAAATCTCTGAGATCTACTCCTCATTCAGAAACCATCCCCCCTTAAAAGTCATCAATTGGGAAACATTGAATCCTCACCCGGAGGCTCATTCCTACCTCAGCAATTTTGTTCCCTTCACAGAAGAACAGGTAGCCAAAGCAATGGCTGAAGTCAAGTCAGGGTCCCTGCTAGATCCTTGCCCCCATTTTATTTTCTCTAGGATTATACTGACCCTGTGTCCTCAAGTAACCCGCCTATTTAACAATTCATTGGATACTTCTGTATTCCCAGAGACCTGAAAAAAAGCCACGGTAGTCCCATTACTAAAAAAAGCAGGCACGGACATTCATAATCCGGCAAACTACCGACCTATCTCTCAGCTCCCATACCTATCCAAAGTAATGGAGAAGCTGGTGAATAAACAGCTTTCCAATTACCTTGAATCCAACGAGCTCTTGGATCCCTCCCAAACTGGCTTTAGTACCACAAACAGCATGGAGGCTACCCTCCTGGCAGTCTTGGACAATATTAGATCCCTAATTGACCAGGGCAAGGCCGCCATCCTGATCCTATTGACCCTTGACCTTGCCAGGTAGGTCGCTCCCCCGCCACACAGCTCCGCCTGTGGTGTCCTGCCCACTGCTGCTGCTGGTAAGCTCGCCCCTCTGCCTGTGGCATCGGTGCCCGGTTTCCTTCTGTTTCCCCTCGCTGCCCCCATTTTCACTGTGTCCATTTTCCTTCTGTACCCCTCGCTGCCCCCATTGAATTGTGTCCTTTTTTCCTTCTGTTTCCCCTCGCTGCCCCCATTTTCACTGTGTCCATTTTCCTTCTGTACCCTCGCTGCCCCCATTGAATTGTGTCCTTTTTCCTTCTGTACCCCTCGCTGCCCCCACTGAACTGTGTCCTTTTTTCCTTCTGTTTCCCCTCGCTGCCCCCATTTTCACTGTGTCCATTTTCCTTCTGTACCCCTCGCTGCCCCCATTGAATTGTGTCCTTTTTCCTTCTGTTTCCCCTCGCTGCCCCCATTTTCACTGTGTCCATTTTCCTTCTGTACCCCTCGCTGCCCCCATTGAATTGTGTCCTTTTTTCCTTCTGTACCCTCGCTGCCCCCACTGAACTGTGTCCTTTTTTCCTTCTGTTTCCCCTCGCTGCCCCCATTTTCCCTGTGTCCATTTTCCTTCTGTACCCCTCGCTGCCTCCATTGAATTGTGTCCTTTTTTCCTTCTGTACCCCTCGCTGCCCCCACTGAATTGTGTCCTTTTTTCCTTCTGTTTCCCTTCGCTGCCCCCATTTTCACTGTGTCCATTTTCCTTCTGTACCCCTCGCTGCCCCCATTGAATTGTGTCCTTTTTTCCTTCTGTTTCCCCTCGCTGCCCCCATTTTCACTGTGTCCAATTTCCTTCTGTACCCCTCGCTGCCCCCATTGAATTGTGTCCTTTTTTCCTTCTGTACCCCTCGCTGCCCCCACTGAACTGTGTCCTTTTTCCTTCTGTTTCCCCTCGCTGCCCCCATTTTCACTGTGTCCATTTTCCTTCTGTACCCCTCGCTGCCCCCATTGAATTGTGTCCTTTTTCCTTCTGTTTCCCTCGCTGCCCCCATTTTCATTGTGTCCATTTTCCTTCTGTACCCCTCGCTGCCCCCATTGAATTGTGTCCTTTTTTCCTTCTGTACCCATCGCTGCCCCCACTGAACTGTGTCCTTTTTTCCTTCTGTTTCCCCTCGCTGCCCCCATTTTCACTGTGTCCATTTTCCTTCTGTACCCCTCGCTGCCCCCATTGAATTGTGTCCTTTTTCCTTCTGTTTCCCTCGCTGCCCCCATTTTCACTGTGCCCATTTTCCTTCTGTACCCCTCGCTGCCCCCATTGAATTGTGTCCTTTTTCCTTCTGTACCCCTCGCTGCCCCCACTGAACTGTGTCCTTTTTTCCTTCTGTTTCCCTCGCTGCCCCCATTTTCCCTGTGTCCATTTTCCTTCTGTACCCCTCGCTGCCTCCATTGAATTGTGTCCTTTTTTCCTTCTGTACCCCTCGCTGCCCCCACTGAATTGTGTCCTTTTTTCCTTCTGTTTCCCCTCGCTGCCCCCATTTTCACTGTGTCCATTTTCCTTCTGTACCCCTCGCTGCCCCCATTGAATTGTGTCCCTTTTCCTTCTGTTTCCCCTCGCTGCCCCCATTTTCACTGTGTCCATTTTCCTTCTGTACCCCTCGCTGCCCCCATTGAATTGTGTCCTTTTTTCCTTCTGTTTCCCCTCGCTGCCCCCATTTTCACTGTGTCCATTTTCCTTCTGTACCCCTCGCTGCCCCCATTGAATTGTGTCCTTTTTCCTTCTGTACCCTCGCTACCCCCACTGAACTGTGTCCTTTTTTCCTTCTGTTTCCTCTCGCTGCCCCCATTTTCACTGTGTCCATTTTCCTTCTGTACCCCTCGCTGCCACCATTGAATTGTGTCCTTTTTCCTTCTGTTTCCCCTCGCTGCCCCCATTTTCACTGTGTCCATTTTCCTTCTGTACCCCTTGCTGCCCCCATTGAATTGTGTCCTTTTTCCTTCTGTACCCCTCGCTGCCCCCACTGAACTGTGTCCTTTTTCCTTCTGTTTCCCTCGCTGCCCCCATTTTCCCTGTGTCCATTTTCCTTCTGTACCCCTCGCTGCCTCTCTCCACTCCCGCCGCTGCGTCCCCAGCGGCCCCGCCCCCCTGACTGCCCATTCGCTGCCCCTGCCTCCCGCCTCCCAGCTGCTCCTCCCTCCCACCTCCCCATATATGGCAGCCGCTGCGCGGCCGCGCCGCTGGCGCGCCAAAGGCGCGCCTAAGGCAAGCCCGTCTGCACCCGTCCGCGCCTGGACCGCGCCCAGCGCCAGAACCCCTGGGCCGTGCGCCCCCCGCACCAGCCTCGAGGACCGACGCCGCTACGATGCCACCACACTCCACACTCTCAACCCTGGACGGACGCACAACTGCTTCAAGGCCACCCCGAAACGCACCCATGGTCCCTTCACCTGCCGGAACTGCAGCTACACCAGCCTCAGAGCCACCGAAACGCCCGCCAAGAAGGACCTCAACCACCTCCGATGCATCCTACTGAACACCCGCTCCGCACGCAAACACGCCGTCGAGCTCTGGGACCTGCTCGACACATCATCACCAGACGTCGCCTTCCTGACAGAGAACTGGATGTACGACTCCTCCGCCCCCGACATCGCCATAGCCATCCCAGACGGCTATAAGATCACCCGCAGAGACCGCGTCAACGCAGTAGGAGGAGGAATCGCCATCGTCCACAAGAACACCATCAGGGTCTCGACCAGCACCGACGACACTCTCAGCACCGCTGAACACATGCACTTCCAGATCCACACGGACCCCAACACCACCCTTAGAGGCACCCTTGTCTACAGACCCCTGGGCCCCGACCCCAGTTCAGCGACTCCATCGCCGACTTCATCAGCACGCACGCCCTGACCTCTACCGACTACATCCTCCTCGGAGACCTGAACTTTCACCTGGAGAACAACAACGACAGCAACTCCACCACCCTGATCGACAACCTCGCCAACCTCGGTCTGAGCCAGCTCGTCACAACACCGACCTATTCCGCCGGCCACACGCTTGACCCCATCTTCTCCTCAAGCTCCCAGGTCTCCTTCAGCCACACCACGGAACTCCTCTGGACCGACCACCGCTGCATCCATTTCACCTTCCAGAAACCCACCACACACCACCACACCCAACAGATCCCATGCCGCTGCTGGAGCAAAGTCACCGAAGACCAACTACGGGCAACCCTCGCTCTCAGCCCTCCCTCCGACCCATCCAACACCGACGACGCCGCCTGCAACCTCAGACGATGGATGGACGACTGTGCCAACACCCTCGCCCCGCTGAAAAAACTCACCTACAGTGACACCACCAAAAGAGCCAGCTGGTTCACCTCGGAACTCCTAGCCTCTAAGCGCACCTGCCGGAAACTAGAGAAGAAATGGCACAGTGATAAGACACCGGACAGCCACGCAGCCCACAAAGACGCCATCCGTAACCACCACCACCTCATCAAGTCCGCCAAGAGAATCTCCTTCAAAGACCGCCTCGACAACAACGCACACAACAGCAAGGAGCTTTTCAACATCGTGAAGGAACTCTCCAACCCCAGCTCCAACACCAACGACATCCCGCCGTCGCAACCCCTGTGCGATTCCCTCGCCACCTTCTTCCACCGCAAGATCGCCGACATCCACGACAGCTTCAACACCCAGACAGCCCCAACTAAGATCGATGCACCAGACCCGCCGCACACCATCGACCACGACCCCCTGCCAGCCTGGGCCAGCGTGAACATTGAGGACACCATCAAGACCATGAGCACAATACACTCCGGCTCCCCGTCAGACCCTTTCCCGCACCACATCTTCAACAAAGCCAGCAGCTCCATCGCACCCCACCTGTGCAACATCATCAATCTCTCCTTCGAGACCGCGACCTTCCCAGAGAGCTGGAAACACGCAGAGATCAACGCCCTACTCAAAAAACCCAAGGCGGACCCGAGAGACCTCAAGAACTTCCGGCCCATCTCCCTGCTTCCGTTCCCAGCCAAGGTCATCGAGAAGATCGTCAACAAACAGCTAACCCGATACCTCGAAGAAAACAGCATCCTGGACCCATCCCAATCGGGGTTCCGCAGCAACCACAGCACTGAGACTGCCCTCATCGCCGCCACCGACGACATCAGGATCCTGCTGGACAACGGTGAGACCGCAGCCCTCATCCTGCTGGACCTCTCTGCCGCCTTCGACACTGTCTGCCACCGCACTCTACGCGCACGCCTCCACAACGCAGGGATCCGAGACAAGGCCCTGGAATGGGCCACCTCCTTCCTCACCGGCAGAACCCAGAGAGTCCGCCTCCCACCATTCCGATCCGAAGCCTCCGAGATCATCTGCGGCGTACCCCAGGGATCGTCCCTCAGCCCAACACTGTTCAACATCTACATGGCCCCGCTCGCACGCATCGCCAGACAGCACGACCTCAACATAATCTCCTACGCCGACGACACTCAACTGATCCTCTCCCTCACCAAGGACCCCTCGCCGCCAAATCCAACCTCCATGAAGGAATGAAGGCCGTCGCCGATTGGATGAAGATCAGCCGACTAAAACTGAACACGGAGAAGACAGAGGTCCTCATCCTCGGCTCCAACCCCTCAGCCTGGGATGACTCCTGGTGGCCAACGACGCTGGGAGCAGCCCCGACACCCACCGACCACGCACGCAACCTGGGAGTCATCCTCGACTCAACGCTCTCCATGGCCAGGCAAGTCAACGCAGTCTCATCCTCCTGCTTCAACACCCTCCGCATGCTTCGCAAGATCTACAGGTGGATCCCGACAGACACAAGAAGAACAGTCACCCAGGCCCTCGTCAGTAGCAGACTTGACTATGGGAACGCCCTCTATGCAGGAGCCCCGGCCAAGCTCATCAAACGACTGCAACGCATACAAAACGCCTCCACATGCCTGATCCTCGATGTTCCACGCCACAGCCACATCACCCCCCACCTGAGGAACCTGCACTGGCTCCCTGTCGACAGGAGAATCTCCTTCAAACTCCTCATCCACGCACACAAGGCACTCCACAAGACTGGCCCAGCCTACCTCAACAGACGACTCCTCTTCTACGTCCCCAACCGCCAACTCCGCTCCGCCGACCTCTCCCTCGCCACCGTCCCTCACATTCGAAGAACTACCACCGGCGGCAGATCCTTCTCCCACCTCGCCGCCAAGACCTGGAACACCCTTCCACTAAGCCTACGACAGACCCAAGACCTGCTGACCTTCAGGAGGCTACTCAAGACCTGGTTGTTCGACCAGTAGCAGCACCCCCCCCCTTTTTTCTCCCCAGCGCCTTGAGACCCTCGCGGGTAAGTAGCGCGCTTTACAAATTCTGTGATTGATTGATTGATTGAACCTGTCGGCGGCCTTCGACACGGTATCACATGATTTATTGCTGAGTACCCTACATGAAAAGGGCATATACTCCAAGGCCCTCCAGTGGTTCTGCTCCTTCCTAAGTAACAGAACACAAACAGTTCAAATGGGACCTTTCACTTCCACCCCAAAAACCATTACTTGTGGCATCCCACAGGGAGCTTCCCTGAGCCCTACCCTTTTCAATGCCTACGTATCGTCTCTGGCTAAAATCAGCAAAAAATGGGGATTTAGTATCTGTTCCTATGCGGATGATACACAACACAACTGCTGATAGCCCTTGAAGAGACACCTGAGGACACCAGGATTAAACTAACCAACTGTCTCTCAGAAATGGCGGGATGGATGTCAGACCACTGTCTAAAACTAAATGCTGATAAGTCAGAGATCCTACTCTTAGGAGTAGCCCAACTAATCTGGGATGCAACCTGGTGACCCAAATCACTTGGACCTGCTCCCGCGCCCAAACAGGTCACAAAAAACCTGGGCATTTTCATTGACAGTGCACTAACCATGCAGAATCAGGTTAGCGCACTATGTGGGAGAAGCTTTGCCACTTTAAAACTACTTAAAAGACTGTTCTTATGGATCCCCCTGGAGTGCAGAAAAACCATCATCCAGGCTTTGCTTATAAGCAAACTGGACTACGGGAATGCGCTCTATGTGGGCATGGCAGACTATCTTTTTTCACGTCTGCAGGTGATCCAGAATGCGGCCGCCAAGCTGGTGTGTAACAAAAGCAGGTACAGCTCAGCCTCCGAATGTCTGAGAGAGCTCCATTGGATGCCTGTTCGTAAAAGGTCAAATTTCAAGCTCCTGGGTCATGCTCACAAGGCCTTATACCATCATGGCCCTAGAGTCCTGCAAAATAAAATTGAATTCCATGTTCCAACTCGGAACTTAAGGTCATGCAATCAGGCGTGGGCAAAAACAAAATGCATTAAGAGGGCCAGAGCAGGGGGCCGCTCCTTCTCTCATCTGGCAGCAACACATTGGAACGAACTCCCGCTGGAAATTCATCTTACCGATGACTTTATGTCTTTCAGAAAAAAGCTAAAAACCCACCTGTTCCCTAGGGTTTAATTAAACAACTAGAGCTTTGAATGTTACCTTACTCTCATTTTAGGTGTTTGCTTTCCTAGCGCCGTGATATCCTCTTGGATGAATGTTGCGCTTACAAACAAATAAATAAATTCCATACTGTCGTCTGTGAAACAACACCTTTCTCTTTTGTCAGGTGACATCAATCTGGCTGATTTTCTTTTAGGTCCAAAATCCCCTCGGACAAAATGTTTTATTTATACAGCATATAATGAATTTTGGAAACTGTCGCAGATGTAAGCTGCGGTGCGTCAAATTGACCAAGCTAATTTAGAAAAGTTCTTGCAGTGGTTGATAACAGCATTAATACACTGTCTTCCCGTATATATCCTTTAGATAACATTGTATCATCTGTCATTGACATTGTTCAACATGAAGTGTCTGTTTTGTATCATGGTCAAAATCAGTTCCGTTCTGTAATGCAGTTTGCTTGGACCTTGCAAACACTGAAAAATGGAAAAGTGCCATGGGATTATTTGAATGCTTCTGCACTGTTTTTGCCGTTTAATTTGACTGATAAACATAAGTTAATGCCAATGAAAGATGCAAAATACACATTGTTACATATTGAACAATTAGAACAATTGCCATTTTCTGTAGCAGAGACTGATTCAGCTGTGTGGCTAATACATGGGGTTATTTCGCTGCCCATCTCCCTTTTTCAGTTCACAGCCTGCATGAAACACTATCCAGTTGGTAGGTTTGAGCCCCTCAGCAGTAACTATATTCATGAATTGTGGTCGTTACCTTTCACCTACAGATGTCCGCAAGCGGATACTGAAGTTTTCTTTACAGGGGAAGATTGCGATCCCTAGTCTGTAAACATTCCCTAGTCTGTAAACAAGTTAAATCGCACGGGGCATGTAACGCTTCAGCCCCTAATCTGGCTTGTTTTTTAAAAGGTACCCCTGTCCCAGCTAATATTCCCACACTAACTTTGCTTTCGAATGGCAGTTATCTTATTTTAAATAACTACGACTGCTGCGGCTTACGGGCAGGCATCCCGTATATAGTAACGGTTTCACAAAGTGTTACAGGTTGCAGCAATGTCCTGTTTCCACCCCTGCATGGGATTGTAGATAGTTTGCTTTGGCCTTCCATTCCAACTTTGATAACAGATTTCAATAAACTAAGCAGACTCAAAGCGCTATTGTTTCAACAAGAAGTGACTCTCACATCAGCTCTAGAGACCTTCGAGTTGCAGGTGGCGTGAATCACAGGTGAGATACACTTGCGGCTAAACACGAATCTCCCACTCCATTTTGGAGAATTAATACACCAAATATTTAATGCTTCTGATAAAGTGGGCCTTGCCCACTTTTTTAAAGTTGTGGGATCCGGCCTTGTTTCTTCCTTTCAGACTAGTTTTTGGAGTAATACCAGCCTTTATCCATTCTATTTTTTCCAGTGCCTCCGGAGGGTTTCCCCTGGTGCTCCTGTTGATTTGAGGCGTGCTTGTTATGCTTCCTATTTCTTCGCAATGGATGCTCGATCTGTGGAGCTGCCAAACCCGGTCCAGTTGCAGCTGTACCGTGATCGAATGTGGCAGCTTTTTGGTTCTATGCCAGTGACGTCCTTTGCCATCAACTATTGGCTGACCTTCCGTTATGCCTACTTCACCTGCGTGCAACCTGTGTTCCACTGCTTCCAGTGCCCTTTTCAATGGGCCCTGGATGTCTGCCTCTCAAATACCACACACGCTGCTTGGATTACGATCTGTTATTGGGTCCGTTGAATGCCCATGTGGTATGTGCCATGGGTAGGCGCCTGTTGTGCGATACTCTGCTTGGACAAACTGCAAACTTGAGTACCTGTGCCCGTGCGCAGCGCCTCGTAGCTCAGAGCTTCATCGAAGTTGATGCAAGTTGCCCTGGCATGCTCCCGACAGCCTCTGAATCTGAGGAGCATGTGTGCTCGTTTGATCTACTAAACTGGATGGCACATCTTTTTACTATGGAAGGTACAGACAACATTCTGTAGTTCATGGCATTCCGCTTTTCACAGAACATTTTTGTCTCCGATGACTAACTGTAAATGGATGCATTTTGGGTGCCCAATTGGCGAAATATTTTGAAAAATATGCCCTTGATATATAAAAAAAAATATTTTTGGCTTCATGATTATCCTACTTGGAATACAACTGAGACGCTTTGCCTCTGCTTACCTTTGATTTCTGTCTTAGCATAGTGCTAACGACCTGGCCAACGGGAGGGTGTCACGTGGCCCATAGGGACATTATTGTTTTTACTAAGTTAGCATGAGCACGTCACAGCTTACCTGCTGGTTTGCGTACGTTACTGCATGGCTTTATTTTTTGCAATTTTCTCGATGGCTGCTTTCACATGAGAACTCATCGTTGTGTTCACTCTCTGCATGTTCCTGGGATTTTGACTGAACATTATGTGCAAGGTCGAACAACAATGCCCCTTGTTATTTTGTTCTGGCCAGACCTTAACCCTTAGACAAAACATACTGATGCAGCTGTTGTTTGGAAAAATGTACTTGGGATTTATTGGACTACACGAATAGGTAGCACACATGTGGAGAGGGACCTTTCCATAGAGAAGAGCGAGACAGCACCTATAATGTAGATCTACCAACTTTAGAATAAGGTATGGGGGTCTGCTGACAAAGCCCAGAGATCTTCTCTTATATAATAATACTTTTTCTTAGCAAGGGGAGGGAGGTTAGGCACTATAGTCTTTTCTCCTTTGACTTTTTATGATGAGATCTCCCTTCATGATTTATGGACTAGCTGCTATACTGACTGTATTTGTACTATGCATTTTTCTGCTTGTTGTGGCACGCATACTGCATGTTAGGGCAAGTAAGTTAAAATAAATATTTTAAACTATTTCGTGTCTCTGTCAAATCTTATTGTGGACAAGTACAAGAGTGCGAGTGAAAGGGTGTGTCTTGTTACTGCGGTTCCTGAGAGATCTGGGAGTGTTGTGTTCTGGGGTGTCTAATCATTTGTTTCTCTGTGAGTGAGTAGGAGAGCAAGTGAGCCACTATAGCTAGTCGGTCCTGGGCTCATGGGCATTAAGGTGGTAGGAAGACCCAGGCCCTATACACCAAGGTTCCATAATCCTGCTCATAGTTCTGTGTTTGTGCAGAATCCCTGCAACACCAGTGCCAGAACAGGAGGGAGCTACGTATCCCAGACACACATTTGTCAAGGTTACCGCTCTTCAGGCGCCTAAATTCCGGCACAATTGGGGTGCTGTTGTGGGAGGGGGTGGGATCATTGATGTATGTCTGTTTCATTCTATACTCGCTAAAGTTCAGTACTAGAGGAAGAACGCGGGAGGAAAATGTTTTATTCATCTTTGTGAAATTGCAGATAATAGCACATGCGCATCTCACCTATAATAGGCAGTGGCACACTACCAACCCGAAACAATCTCTTCATTCTCTTAATGCCTGGCTAACATGACACCACTCACTACGCAACTGCATATTAAACTAGTTACTTGGAATGTCCGGGGGCTCCGTGACCCGCGAAAGCGGAGACAGATCTTGGCATACCTGGTTCGTCACCAGGTGCAAATTGCGATGCTGCAGGAAACGCACCTGGATCCCAGACGCCCCGCCTGTTATGGTACTAGATGGGCCTCTGATCGGGCTTTTTCCTCTTACTCCACCTACTCCAGAGGCACGCTTATTTTTATTAAACGGAATACACCATTCGTACTAGGAGGCACGTACAGTGATCCGTCTGGCCGCAGCTGCATGCTCTGGGGTACACTAGGCACACAATCACTCACATTAGTCTAAAGTTATGGTCCTAACATTGATGACCCTGCCCACTTCACTACACTGTGGGGACGGGTGCTCCAAGTAGGCTCCACACACGTCATATGGGGCGGAGATTTTAAAGTCGCCTTATGCCCAGACATGGACAGATCCAATCCCCTGCCGCAGCACTATACCCGTGCCCGAGAAACCCTCTCTGATCTAATGGTGGAACATGGTCTCATAGACGCGTGGCGACACGTTCACCCCGCTGACCGCGAAGGCACATATTACATAGCAGGACACTCCAATTGGTCACGCCTTGATTACTGGGTATGCTCACGAGCTGTAGCCTCTTGGATAAAAACGGCGAGACATTTGGCTCGCACGTATTCCGACCATGCTCCGGTGTACTTGGAGATTGCTCTACCTAACTCCATTGCCACGCCACGCTGCTGGAGGTTGGTGTCCGAGATGCTCTTGGATACGGTTTTTAAAACCTAAATAGGGGAGGAAATTTCTGATTTTTTGGCCAGGAATAAGGGGTCCGTCGTGCATATGGGGACAATCTGGGAGGCCTTTAAGGCTACCATAAGAGGTTTTTGCATGTCCAAGGGTTTTGGGGTACTAAGGGACATCAGAAGCAACCTGCTACGCCTGGAGGCGGAAATTAAGCAGCTCGAGGCAGATATGTGGACATCAAACTCAGGCACCCAAAACGCGACACTTCGAGAGAAAATCTCAGACTACACTAGCACGGCGGACCGTGAAGTGAAGTTTCGGGGGAAATACTTTGTAGCCCGCCACTATGGTGAGGGCAAGAGGCCGGGCCGTGCGCTAGCCAATGACATTCGACAGCCTCGGTTTTCTAACTTTATAGTGGATGTTATTGATGGCGCCGGGATACGCCACCGGGATAGCCTGGATATCCTGGAAACATTTACTAAGTACTATGCAGACCTATACAGCTCGCATCGTACTACGCCACCGGACCTAGCTTCATATCTTGAGGACATAACTCTTGGATGGTTGGGGGACCATCAGTGGGAATTTTTAGCGGCACCATTTGAAGATGATGAGCTGCGGGCAGCCATCATGCAAATGAAATCCGGGAAAGCGCCAGGATCGGATGGTTTGCCCATCGATTTCTATAAAACGTATGTAGATCAACTCCTTCCTATATTGAAAGAGGTCTTTCTTGAGGCACACGAAGTACAGACGCTTCCAGCATCCATGAGGGAGGCGCTTATCACGTCACTGCTCAAGCCAGGCAAGCCTAGTGATAGATGCGAATCCTATAGACCGCTTTCGCTTATCAATTCAGATGCGAAAATCCTAGAGAAACTCTTGGCAAATAGACTTATCCTCCTGATGGGAGACCTTGTCCTTCCCGATCAGGCGGGCTTTATCCCTGGAAGAGCTACCTCCCACAATCTGAGGACACTGTTTTCTATTCTACAGACTGTAGACCCGCGGTTGGCACTGGTGGCGGTATTCTTGGATGCCACCAAGGCCTTTGATTCAGTGGAATGGGACTACCTCTTTACGATACTTCAAAACATGGGACTCCCCATGGTGTTCCTCTCCTGGATCAGGCTTCTATACACCGCACCAACGGCAAAAGTTCTGATAAATGGGCATACATCGGCCTCGATCCCCCTTTCCAGAGGCACTCGCCAGGGATGCCCGCTGTCGCCCCTGCTTTTTGCCCTAGTTATGGAGCCTCTGGCCGCCAGGATCAGGCAGCACTACCAACACGTTGGCCTCCGCTGTTTCTTACGTCCCATACTCATTTCTCTCTATGCCGACGACGTTACCTTATATATTAAAGGCCCGCGGCACAACCTCAATCCCTTACTGTGCGAATTTGTCAGGTTTGGTGGCCAATCGGGTATACACATCAATTGGGCTAAATCCCAGATATTCCCGTTGACCGCTTCTACCGTTCCCTTTGACACTGATTTCCCCATCGAGTGGTGTGAGGATGAGGTCAAATATTTAGGGATCCGAATTTCGGCTGATCGTGAAGCATTGATGAGATTGAACTATGGATGCACTATGACCCATGTAACAAGTTGCATTGACCAGTGGATCGCCCTACCCTTGACTATGGCTGGTCGCATTTCCCTCATTAAGATGGTTCTCCTTCCTAAATTTTTATACCTGTTTCTCAATATACCGTATGATCTGGGGCGCAATTTTTTCTCTTCTCTTCGCTCAGAACTGATTTGACTGGTATGGGGCGGGAAGCAGCCACGCATACGATGGGAAGTACTTGTGAGACCATTTTCGCAGGGGGGCTTCAATATACCGGACTTTGAGTTATATTATATATGTGCCCAGGCGCACTACGCTTTCTTTTGGTTTCACCCCCCACGATACACACCTCATGTAGCCACTGAAGACTGGCTGGCGGACCCTATACCACTGGATGGGGTATTATTGTCCAAGATTGAGTCACAAAATCGCGCCCTAAACTCTGTAGAATGAACACTCAAAGCATGGGATCGTATACTTAGGCGCATACAGACGCCCTACCTGTATTTCCCACTACTCCCGCTCTCCTATCACCCAGCGTTATCACTGCTGCAAGAGGGAATATTTAGGAAACTCGCACACACACGTAAAATCCACTGCTGGGGAGACCTATACCTTGGCGGGAAATTTTGCACCATCCAACAACTATGCTCCGATCCCCCACCCTCCACTATGGAGACCTTTTTATACATCCGCTTGCGACACGGGATACAGGAATGCACCCCTGCCTACCCCTCAGAACCACCAACAGTGGCCCCATTGCATCAAGTGTTGCGCGCATCTTCTGCCTCACACTTAGTCTCCATGCTATACCACGCACTGTTCACTGACATTGAATACCCGCCCTGACCAGCCCGTGAAAAATGGGGAACGGAAATAGGACTGGAGATAACGGATGCACAATGGCAGTTCTGTTGTAATCAGACTGAACAGATATCTGCTAACAGACGACTAAGAGTTATTCATTACAAATTCTTACACCGAAGCTATCACACCCCGTTCAGGCTACACAGGTTTGGCCTTAGAGACACGAGCAGCTGTGATAGATGCAAGGCACAAGCTGCGGATTTCCTCCATCTGGCCTGGGATTGTCCTGAGATGCAGGCATACTGGAGACAGGTTCTGGATGCACTTGATCTCATGCTCGGCTTGCCCACGTCGAGGTCCCCCCTGGTAGCTTTGCTGGGATACACTGCACAAACTCCACCCCGGCAGCGTAAATTCCTGTCCTTTAGCTTGGTGTTGGCTAAACGCCGAGTGGCCTGTAGATGGGGACGAGGGCGAGCACCTAAATTTAAGGATTGGTTGGGAGACATGATCATATGGCAAGACCAAATCAATACTTATGCTGAGCTTCTTCCTTGCTCCTCACGTCCTCGCGACATCTGGGGCCCGCTGCAGACATGCTTGCTAGAACACTCGACTGTAGAGGCAGGAGAGACCTAATACCATTTTTCACACTGGATGGGGTATTAAAAATGCAGAGAGACTGTGAGAAGTTGGCCTGGTATATGCTGTCCACTAATTATAGTGGGCACCTTGCACCAGTCCAAACGACCCCTTATTGGAGATAGGTTAAAGACAACCTTTATTGAAAGCTATCCTAGTGGTAGCTATGGAGAGCAGCCTTCAGGCTAAGTCTTGAAGGAATGTAAAGCAGCTTGTTTTACCAGTCTATAATCTCTTGAGTGACCAAATGAAAGAGGACCACACCAGGTATATATTTAAAATATATGTATTTAGTCTTAAACACACCCCTATAGTCTCTTTATGAGGCTAGAGTTCGAAGTACATAAGTTACAAGTCAGTTATCAACAGTAATAGCACAAATACACGTTTGAGCCCTAGGGGCGTACCAAACCATATACCAATAAAGTGGTATAAGAACCACGACTGAGCTAGACACAAGGCCTAGAGCCTGTAGAAGTGCTTGGCCCTCAAGGAACCACCCAAGGTAGTGACACAGGGGACCCACGGGGGACGCGTGCAGTGTGAGAACACAGCCGCGAGCCGCCGTTGACTTCTATGGGGAATGTCGCGGTTGGAGTTTTAGAGAAAAAGGACACTTAGAGGAGGACTTGGAGCAAACCCCTTTAGAACTAGGTCGTTCTAGAGTCTATACCCACGGGAGCACCGGAGTACTCGAGTTACCTCACCCAGGAAAGCCGGGTGCATAGGTGTCTTTCGGGGTCGGGTTTCGTCGTCGTTTTCAATGGCGATCTGCTGCAAAGTGCTGCTGGCAACCAAGTCAAAAGTGTTCGGGTGGATCCAAACGTGGATCGAAGATCTGAAGAACCTGAAAGCAGAGGGGACAGAGTCTGGGTCACTAGCCAGTGACCAGGAAGGCGATGAGCAGATGCCCACCGATGTCGGGTGCTTCAGGTAGGTTGACGGTCGTCTTGACTCTTCAGCCACGAGGTCCAGGAGGCGTCGACGATGACCAGGAGCTGGATTCAAGCTGTCCCACGACGTCTGTCGCTTACTGAGGTGTTGGCGACCGGATTGGACCCAACAAGCCTTGGCAACGGCAAGTCTTGTGGAAATAGAAAAAGGACGGTGGTACAGACCAGCAAGGTCTGAGGGACTCACCCAGGAGGGTAAGTCAGGGCACGTCTGGACCAACCAGGGAAGCCCAATCAGAAGAAGAGTTGCCTTCGGGAGGGCCCACTAGCCAACGGACTAGTGACCGCAAAGGAGCCTCGAGTGGACGCACTTGGAGCTGGCTCACAGGACACTCGTGGAGTGGAGGCCAGTGATCTTCGGTGCAGTCGGTGCTGGAGGCGGGGGCTACTCGGAGCCCAAAGCACAACTTTGTGGGAGACCCAGAAGAGGATGCACTTGCAAAAGTACTCGGTGTCCAGGGGTCACGGTTCCACGTTACCCACGACAGCTACGGGTCTCAGCTTTGCTGGGGACTCAGGGCAGCCTCGGGGAAGTCTGGAAATCTACCTCTGGTGATGCAAACACTTCAGCGTCCGGCGGGAGCTTCAGCGATGCAGACCGGACAATTGCTTCTTAGGTGCCTGCCAAGCAGGGGAGTCACTCCTTGACCCCAAGGGAGATTCTTCAGTCCTCTAATCTTCAGGTAGAGCGTCGAAGGTCCAGGATTCAGTGTCAGAGTTTCATCCAGGGTAATCTAAAGTCCTAAGGATAGGGGTCCCATACTTATACTAAGTTAGGGGGTTGGACATACTCTGGGGACCCAAGGGTCAGGGAAGAGGGGTGGTTACACCCATTCCCTTTGTCCAGTTTCGCGCCAGAGCAGGGGCAGCTAGCCCCTGCAACCGGTTTGAACTGGCATATGCACAGGGACACCAAATGTGCCCCCTGTGCAGGACTTCAAAGCACCAGAGGGTGCTCCCGCCCAGCCCCAATACACACTATCCTGTCTGGGGAGGTGGTTACACCTCCCTGCAACAGGAAACCTATTGTCCAGGCCTCCCCTGCCGGAGTTTCAGTCAGCAGCAGGAGGCCAGACCCGTGTCTGTGGCAGCGGCATCCATTTTGTGATGCCAGGGCTCTGGAAAGAAGTTACCGGGTAGCCCGGTGTGTACATGTCTCTCCCTCTAGAAGGGTGGAATGCTACCCCGCCGCCAGGACTGGCGGGGGGTAGTATTCCAAGATGTTTGACACCAAACACAACATGTTTTGGTGCAGCCAGTCCAAAGTTAGCATTGTACCGCGAGGATATAATGCGCTTAAGAGTATATGGTCAGGCTGTACCACAAACAGCATCAGAGGAGGGACTCCGAACGCTGTAGAGGGGCTCTGCTTATGCAGGGGCACCCTCTCACATAAGAACCAAGCACTCTGCCTTCAGGATTGGTAAGGCCTGCCATAGGAGTGACTTATAGGTTTATATGTGTGTGCAATGGTAGTGATATAGGTAGCCTATACCACTGTAAGGGGTGCATGCACCACCTTACCCAGGCTGCAGTAGCAGACCTGTGGTGTCATTTTGGATGGCGTTCCAGGGGTGGCACAATACATGCTGCAGCCCCTGGTAGGCCTCTGAGGTACCTATGCCCTGGGTACATAGTATACCATATACTAGGGACTTATAAGGGCACTCCAGATTCCAATCAGAGATGTGCCTAGGGCACATGGAAACCATTTTAGAGAGGAAGCAGCTAGGCTGGGGTTCTGATTAGCAGGGCCCCAGCCAGACTAAAGTCGAAAAACAGTGAAGCATCAGCAAAAAGTGGGGGTACCCATGTGAAGCAGATCCTACTCTCCTACAGAGATGACATATACGCATATGTGAATACTGAGAAACACTGGGGTCTAGTAACAATACATAAGGCCCCCTGGGCATTCCTTAGATATCACAAACTGTGGTAAAGAACAAGTGGGCTCGTGCTAAGGTTATACGATTGTTTTATATGCCTAACTGTAATTGGCTCATAAGGGCCTACATGTGCACTTGCAATAAGTCTCTTCGCATGAATATGTGCTGTTGCTTCATATCTGTAATGTATAATGAACTTTCAACTGAGTTTTATGAATGTAAAAATTCACAAAAATTAAAAAAGAAATTAAAAAAAGGAACTACCTTAGCAACATTCCCAAGAAGGAATTGTGCATATTGGGCATTTTTGTTGTTCTGAGCTGGATCAGGCATCATAATTGTATTAATAATCCTGTTCACTTTGTAATTTGTAATTATATATTTGTGTTCATGTGCGATATTTCTACAATGAGAACATAGGTGTATACATAAAGTCAAAGGCAGTGCCTATAATATATTTATGAAATGGAAATTCAGATCACAGGGTCATATGTATTAGCTAAACCACCATCGCATGCCATTTGCTGCATTGTTAAGTACCTCTGTGCCCACGTGCCATGGCTATTAGGTACCACATCCTTCACTTCCTGAATTATAACAATTTACTAAATGTGTAATTGGTATCGTGTGATTTGAACAAGCCTCATGCCTAGACGCACAGAACGTGCCAATTACAGTGTTAAGAAATTGTCTCCTGTTTTTCAGTGCGAGACAAAAGCAATCTTTATTGGTGAATAAAACTGTATTTCTTTTACGATGAAATATGGAGAAAAAAAAAAAGGTTACCGATCTTCAGCTTGAAATTAGTATTATATATCCGGATCCCCAGATATTTGAAAGTGACTGGTTCCCAATACAGTGCATGCCCTAAGTAAGGGGGTCTGTCTGCCGATGGTGGCTGTTTCAGCGGTAAAAACAGGACATCTCCCAATTAGCCTTAAATCCTGACACTTGTCTGAATTTAGTCAGTATCAGGGTGATACCGCCGGATTCTTATCTTATTGTGGATCTATCTAAGAATCCTAGGCCGACTGGACCTTTGTTACCTGCTGAAAAGTGTAAAGGGGAGAAACAATACATACACAATAAATTCCAAATCAGTCAATCTAGACTCGCGAAAAGGATCACTGACTCTAGATTCAAATTCAAGGGTTTTATTACAAAGCCAAAAATAACTGTATGTACAAGCACCTCATGACGAGGTTAAAGAAATACATGGGCACTAATACAAACTTCATCCTACGCACCAATCTAATTCGGTGAAACATAAAAAGAATGATCATCTCCAAAAATATTAAACAAACAATAACTGCTCCGACATCTAAGTTAGTCTTCATTAGTTCCTGTGAAAAAAATTAATTAATCTGTCCCTACACTATTACTCCAGTGGCATCCCTACTTAGCATTTCCCAGGCAAGATCAAGAAAAGGTGTCAGCTCGTGAAGACTTCCTAAGAAGCACACTCACGTTATAAGGGTCAGTAGCCAAAGCTACCAAGTTCGCTCCAAGTCTCTTTTCTGAGGATCGATTCCTTCTTTCTACCCTCTAACCTCTCTCTCTGCTCGCATCTGCCCTCATCTGCCTCTCTATCCCCCGGGGCACTGTCCCTAATACAAAACCCAATTCTCGTAAAACACGCCTCTGACACGCCTCTTCTGGCCAGGCACCTTTCGTAGGTAACTTTCCACTGAAACCTGTACTTCTTCCATCAACGGTTGGGATGTCCTTGGGTCTCAGGCTTCTCCCAATTATCAGCATTCCAGGATACACTGTTTCAACTCTCCTCCATACCTAACTCCTAAAACAAAAGGCGTCAGTCTTACTAACGAAGCCGATGTCCTTGCACCTGCAACAGAAGCATGAGAACGAACAACCTTACACGCACACAATTTCGCTGACTACCTCTAAATGAGAGCTCGACCAGGAAAATATACTTCAGGCCTACAAATTCAGCTAACATAAGGGATACAAATAGGCCTTTCATAACAAAACATAAATGAGGCCTTCACACATCAAATTACACATTAATAAACATTACATTACAACCCCTATAATTCCTCCTAATTAAACACAATTAATCATTTCTACATATACGACTTTAATATGATGCACGTTTAAATCTAATGCATTAATTTTCACACAAACTAATTCATTAAGCATTCACAATGAAAAATAAAGGTTACATAATCACATTTAAATGCCATTTTACCCTTCGCGACATAATTTTCTAACATTACATTTACACATTTCGTTATAACTCCACGTTCCTAATAATCAAATTTTAATATAACACAAAATATATATGCGGGTGCGGACTATCCATGATTATGATGCACCCCTACAATTTTTCAGAACATCATGACGCTCTATCAGTTCCCCCCTTTGATGACTAGTGTCATCACCAAAATCACAATTCCCTGGAGAAAGAACCGACCTAAACAGAGCTCGTAGCCATCCTTCCCTGTCGGAACTTCTCTAGATTCTTGATATTCTCGTAGTGACTGTCCTGCAGTCTAGCCATCCTTATCGCTTGCTCCCTAAGGGACCTTTCGACTTGGTTCGCCTTGTACCACTGATAAGCTCTAGCAAATCCCCACAAGCAAACCACACAAACCACAATGATAATGATGGGCTTCAGAATGTAACCAAGAATACCTTTTCCCAAACTCGCAAACCAATTTCCCACTCTGCCAAAACCTTTTCCAACTTTTTCCCAAACCCCTTCTTCAGTCAGATCCTGGATCTCATGATGGATCACAGTGATGTTACTTATATATTTCTCCAGATCTTTACTGTTATCTGGTATATAAGTACAGCACTCTTGAACCTTCAACATTTTACAGACTCCGCCCTCTTTTGCCAACAAAACATCTAAAGCAAGACGGTTCTGCATCACCATCATCCTTATCGACAACATCTCCCCATCAACAAGTAGTAGCGACTTAGCAGTATTCGTAGACAACTTATCCACGACAGTCGCCAGCTTCCTAATCTTCACATCGTTCAAAATCACTCCCAAACTTGGTATTACCGCTCCAAAAATATCTCCAATCACTGCTCCCGCACTTGCATCTCTCCTTACTCTAGAATGCTTTTCACCTTCCAGAAGTTCTAGTTCCTCGGCGTGGTAAATCTTGGGGAAAATAACAAGTACCGTACCAATTCGCAGGCAATCTCACATAAGCATTCTTTCCACACACATAATATACTGTTGGCACCACTTGTACCGGACCTTGCAAAAAGTTCCTTGCTGATTCTTCCATAGTGAAAACATGATCACACGCACTCTGTCCCACATAGACCTTATCATAATAGGTCTGGACACGTTTCACACACACCTTCCTCTTCTGCACAAGATCCAATGCTATAGGGCCATAACTCCCCTTTGCTCTGTGAGCCCTCTCCTCCTCCGTCCAATCTACTGGACTTTCCCCAGTGTTACGCGTTTGTGTTAACTGTCTATATCTATCTTCTAACTGATCTACAAATTTCTTCTCTACACCTGTTAGTGAGCAAGTTAGATTATGCCTATGGGCATATGCGGTATCTAACGTTGCAGTCGGTATGAAATACTTCCCAATCCTATCTTCTTGTTTGTAATAATCATACTTATTCAGGTGCTTGTAAGCTGGTACCTCTGAAAGCACTGCATCATAATTGGAAAAGAAGTACTCATAATGACCTCTTCCATAAAACATACTAAGCAACAAACTACATGAAATCCCATACGTCAGTGGAAGATGGTGAAATTTAATACCCTCATCCACTGAGACAGGCAACTGCATACACACATAGCAATCTTTCGCATCCATCGCCTCAACATACTCATATAGCAGCTTGGCATACGCATTAAGCTTAAAATCACCTCTAGACAAATCTACATGCAATCTACGACTATTTTGATCTAGCATAGCCCTTTCAGCTCCTATGGTGTCCTCTTTCTTGTTAGAAGTACTAGGTGTAGGTACCCCTTTCACCCCTACGACTTCTACCTCATGTGAAACAAAAAATGATACTATAATAACTATGAATAGAGAAACTATCACTCCTACTATAAATGTGCCTATTATCCATTTGGACCTACGGTTCGGATTTCCAGCCTCCATTCTCGTTGTCGGGTTGGTTTTCAGCAAACGAACAGTTAGAGTCCTTTCTCCACCAAAATTGCCGTTTAACCAGTTCAAACACCACTCCGGGGTGCTGGAAATTCCCCTTACAGTACTCTCAGTTCCTTATTTACACGGTCCAAAAAGTCTTCCCTAGCCCTCTTTCTTCTTCTACGGAAAGTCCCTAAGTTTCTTCTTCTTCCTCTCGGGCCTAGGTTATCTTCTTTTAAAGTCCTTATTTACAGGATACAGTTCACTCACAATCAACAATAAGTTCTGATTCAATCGCAGCTAGAACATGATGCAATATTTCAAGACGAACATCTAGTAATTGGTGAGGTGGTGGTTCAAATCCAAACGTTGGGAATACCAATCTGTGCAGTATCAGGATTCGCACCTTGCTCAAAACTGGAGGTTTCGGAACCGTGATTGTCAACACCCCTTCGATTTCAAGTCCTAGAACCCACAGTCCCACATCGATTTTCAGTAGAGGATTCCTGCTGATCACTTTCACGGACCTCAGCCTTCTGGAACTCACTACTCCCGGCATCAGTTACTGCGTAAGTCCACTCTGGGGCAGCGTATCTCTGGCAAGGCACTCTTGTCTTTCTAGATCTTCTCGGGCCTCCCTGAGCTTGCTCTTCTTCACTCGCTTCCGACTCGGAGGGCTCGGACACAGGGGCAAGATCTCTCTCGGGAGCCAGTCTCAGATTCACCCTTCTCTGTCTCTCAGGCCACGCTTCTTCTGCTCTTCTTGCCCTTCTGCTTTCCTCTTGATCACTCTGCACACCACTTCCTTCCGCTGATTCTGACTCTGTACCACTTACAACATGACCTTCCTCCTCAGAGTCAATATCTGGGCTGTGTGTAGCGTATCCCTCCTCAGCTTGTTCTGGTGAGCAACTAGCTTCGTTAGCAACCCTCACAGCTTGGCTTGACCCCTCTCGTGGCTCTGCCGCCACAGCTGGATTTTCATTCGTGAGAGGAGCTGTTTCTTCCAAGGGTGCTGAAACTCTGCGGGTGTGGGAGGCATGCACCCAGTTTGGCAATCCTCTGCACTTCACTGCTGTGTTCGTTACCAATATTACTTGATAAGGGCCTCGCCACCGAGCATCCAGGCAGCTCTTCCTCACGTGCTTGCAGACAAGCACCCAATCACCCGGGCATAGGTCGTGGCACAGATCACTTGAAGCTGGAACAGCGGCAGCTTGCACCTGCTGAGACACAGAACGGACCACATCAGCTAGTCCTTTGCAGTAATCAAGGATTAAGTCATCAGTGATGTTTATCAAAGCGGTGGCTGATACTGCTGGCAACCGCATCGCCCTCCCCATAAGTATTTCATGCGGGGATAGACCGGTCTTCCTATCTGGGACACTGCGAACACCCATCAACACTAAGGGCAATGCATCAGGCCACTTCAGGGATGTAGACGAACACACTTTTGCCATCCGTGCTTTCAAAGTTCCATTAATCTGCTCCACTATCCCAGAAGCCTCTGGTCGATAGCTACAATGGAGTTTCTGATCAACATTCAAAGCAGCGCAAAGCAACTTCATGATCTCGCTGTGGAAATGTGTTCCTCTATCCGACTCCAACGAGGTTGGAAAACCAAACCTGAGAATCAACTCCCTCAATAGCAGCTTCGCTACTGTGAGGGTGTCACACCTTCGTGTTGGGTGAGCTTCCACCCACCGTGAAAAAACACACACCACCACCAAAATGTACCTCAATCCATTGCACTTAGGCATCTCAATGAAATCTAACTGCATTCTATTGAAAGGTCCCCCCGACCTCCCAATGTGACTCAATGTAACCACAGTTTTCTTTCCAGCATTCATCTGTTGACAAGTAACACACCTCTGGCACACTGCTTCAGCAACCGTATGAAACCGTGGATTGTACCACGTCTGTCTGAACACTCGCACCATCGCATCCCTTCCAAGGTGCACAGCACCATGAATTTGTCTCGCCATCGGGCTCAGCAGGTCATCTGGTAACACTGCTCGACCATCACTTGAAACCCAAATGTCAATTTCCCCTTTCTCACATCCTGATTTGATCCACATCTCCTCTTCTTGTTCTGAAACCTCTCCCTGCAGGCGCTTGAGTTCCTTACAAGTGTCTGCCATGGCTAGCATCATGCTGAGCTCAGTTCTTTCTTGGCTCTCTCCTGTGTAATCTCCAGTAAAAATGCATCCTTGTTCAGCTCAGAAACGTGCAACTTTGTCGGCGTACTTATTGCCGAGAGAAACAAAATCAGTTTCCCTCCCGTGAGTTGCACACTTCACTACAGCAATTTCTTTGGGACATTGCAATGCTTCTAACAATTTTCTCACATATTCTCCATTTCTAATGGGTGAACCAGACGATGTCATGTAACCCCTCTGAGACCATTGCTGTCCGAAATCATGAACGACACCGAACCCATACTGGCTGTCGGTGTAGATGGTGATTCAGATCTGATCGGCTGCCAAACAGGCACGAGTCAGGGCAATTATTTCGGCCACTTGTGCAGAGTATACTCCTTCTAAGCAAGCAGCTTCAACCACTCCAGTAATGGTACATACAGCAAACGCTGCTCTCAAATGACCCACATTGTCCCTTAAGCAAGAACCATCGACAAAGAAAATTTTGTCAGGGTCAGACAGAGGTTCATCAACAATGTCAGGTCTCGGTTTGGTGCAAAGTTCAGTCACATCAAGACAGTCATGGTCTTCACAATCTTCATCATCTACATTTGGCAATGGCATCAGTGTAGCAGGATTTAAAACAGAACACCTTTTCAGAGTCACATTCTCCGCTGCAAGTATGACTTGCTCGTAGCGTGTGAGTCTATTGTTTGTCAGGTGCTGTGTTTTAGTCCTTGTCATCAACAGTTCAACAGAGTGCGGAACATGAACTATCAATGGGTGACCCATGACAATGCTTTCACATCTTTCAATGCTGACACCAGTTGCAGCAATGGATTTGAGACATCCGGGCAACGCTGAAGCTACTGGATCTAAAGTAGCTGAGAAATAGGCAACTGGTCTACGGACGCCTCCATGGCTCTGAGCCAGAACTGACAATGCACAACCTTCTCGCTCACAACAGAACAATGAAAAGGACTTGTTGTAGTCAGGCATCCCTAGAGCCGGAGCACGGCACAGACCCTCTCTCAGCTCCAGAAACGCCACCAAACAGTCGTGGTCCCATGGTACCGGATCACTCACATCCTTGTGCGTCAGCCTTTGCAGAGGCTTCGCCTTCAGCGAGAAATTGGGAATCCATTGGCGGCAGTAACCAACCATTCCCAAGAACATTCGGACTTCCTTCTGAGTGGTAGGCACGGTCATATTCATAATCGCCTTAATTCGATCTGGTGACACCTTTCTCTTGCCTTTCTCGATTCGATGACCCAAGTACTGGACCTCACTCAGACAGTACTGCAACTTATTTGGAGACACCTTGTGTCCATTCTCTGCCAAATGATTCAGTAAGGCAATCGTGTCGGCCCTGCAAGCATCCTCCGTTTCTGATGCAATAAGGAGGTCATCGATGTACTGCACGAGAACTGAGTTCTGCGGCAAAACAAGACTCTCAAGGTTCTTTTTCAAGATCTGATTAAAGATCGACGGACTCTCTGTGTACCCTTGAGGAATACAACACCACGTTAACACACGGTCTTCCAGCCAGAAAGCAATTAAATATTGGCTCTCCTCGTGGAGGGGTATCGAAAAGAATGCTTGACACAAGTCAATCACAGTAAACCATTCAGCCTCGCATGGAATCTGGAATAATATCACTGATGGATTCGGTACCACTGGACAACATGGAACAACAATCGAGTTGACCTTTCGCAGGTCCTGCACGATTCTGAATTTCCCACTTAGTTTCTGCAATCCCATAATGGGTGAGTTGCATGGACTGCCCATTATCTCCTTCAGGATATCCTGCTTAATCATTGACTCGATTACAGGTTTGATCCCGGCGATCGTCTCTGGTGACAAATTGTACTGGGGCGTTCTCAGGAACTCGACATTCTGCTTAACCTGGATCTTAACTGGTTCTACACCCTTGATTAATCCAATCTCTTCTCCCGTGAAATCCCACACATTCAATGAAACGGAATCCCGTAAGTCAAGTGGAAGCTCTTCCACTGTCAGCACAGGATACATCTCTATGCACAAATGCTGATTTGCAACCTTAAAGGTGGCATCATCGTCCTTCGTCTGTACTTCCACTTCCTTGGGCGTGCAATAGATGGTACAATTCAGCTTGCACAAAAGATCTCGTCCTAACAAGCAGACTGGACTTGAGTCGCACACCAGGAACTGGTGTCGGTCTCGGAAGGTTCCTATTCTCACAGAAATCGGCTCGGTTAATGGGTTAGTCATCTTCTTATTCGCCACTCCTACAACTTGGATTGATTGTTCCGAGAGGGGTAGGTTGGGAACTACTGCAGATCTTACAGTAGAACGGGTAGCACCAGTGTCAACCAAAAAGGTGGTAGGATGACCGTCAACATCTGCCTCTACAAACGGTCCCCTCTGGTCTACCTCTAAGACTGCCCCCAGAGTGCAGTCTTCCTCCCCCCTCAGGCACCGTCATTTCAACGGGTCTGAGCTGTACTCATCATAATTCTCAAAAAGGGGCATCTGCTGGTACGTTCGGGTTCTCTGCGGAATCCTCGGAGGTTGCGGAACTAGCACATGCGGGCCTAATGTCCCCCCTTGCATGGATCTGGGTCTCGTTACCGTATTGACGACCTCGGGTACCTGCACTATCTATGCCTCTTGTTGCACCTGGGTTGCTGGGTTCGATCTACACTCGCGCTTCCAATGCCCGATCTTGTGACAAAGGTGACACGCAGTGGTCTTTTTCAGAGTTGCCACATCCATCCCTGTCTTGGGGTCTACAGGTTTCCCCTTCACTTGACCCTGCACATTCTGTATCCCTCCTTGATTGTTTCCCTGTCTTCTCCCTAGCGTTCCTCCATTTGGCTGTGTCTGGTGTTCCCTGTCAGCGGTTTGCATTTGAACTAGCATCAGCTTGTCCTTAAGCTTCCTATGTTTCGAGTCCACTTCATCGCTGCAGTACCTGGCATACCGCAGTATTTCGTCCACTGACTTGTTCTGCCAGCAGATCAGGTGTTGCTGAATCATGAAACTAACTTCTGGCCTCAGACACAAGACGAACTTGGACACAAACTGTCCCATGTCTTTGGGGTCTAGGGTATCTAACCCACTGTACTGCTTAAAAGCTTGTAAGAGCCTCTCATAGTATTCATGTATGGACTCCTTTGGTTCCTGAACAGTTCGATCTATCTTAACCCAATCAATGTCTTGTGGCGAGATTTTGGATTTCAGCCATGTGATTACCTGCTCGAACTTTTTCATAACAATAGGTGATGGACCATTGGTAACGGAATCCCTGTCTGGTTCAGAAGTCGGCCAATCAATCAATCAATCAATCAATCAATCAATCATGTCACTTATAAAGCGCACTACATACCCGTGAGGGTCTCAAGGCGCTGGGGGAAGAGGGGGGTGGTGCTGCTACTGATCGAAGAGCCAGGTCTTGAGGAGTCTTCTGAAGGCCAGTAGGTCTTGGGTCTTGGGCCAATCAATGGCAACCTTACAAGCTGCCCACAAATCACTTGGTACTACGATATCAAACAACGTGTTCAAGTCGACCCACAACACTTTCGAGATTTTGACAAAACGATCGACCTGCTTGTACCATTCGACAGGCTTCTCCCTCAGCCTAGGAAACTCATTCGTAAATGCTGCCAAATTACCTTTACTCCAAGGCACATGCACATACCCTCCATTCTGTACCTCTCACAAGGGATAATTTTCCACTCCTATTGTTCCCCCTCCTGGAGGTGGTGTCTCTCCTACGCTCTTTTTGGTATTCTTCTTCTTGGACCATCTTTCCTCCCACTTATCGAGCATGCTCCATGCACGTAACCCTATAATCAATTCTCGAATGTGAGCCTTCAACCCTATGACTCTCTTCTCTTCCAGTTCCTGATCACTGTACTGTAGCCTATGACTTCCCTGTAACATTTTCATTTTGGACAGATCCACCTCATACCTTTTTGCCAACTCTGTCAATTTCTCGTGTGCTGACCTTGCCTTGCGAGTTACATCCTTTGCTACAAACAGTAACTCGTCTGGCTCATAAAGCTCCACTCTTTCCAAAGGCAGGTTTCCACTAATAATCTCATCTACTTCAGCCTTCAACCTCACCACATCCAACATTTTTGCTCTTATAGCAACTTTTAGGGTCCCCCTAGAAGATGCACCACTCGGTTCTTCATTCTCGCTGCTCTGATCTCCACATTGATTCCCTTCCTTTATATTCCTAAGGACTAGTCGGCTTCCTGAGTTTCCACGATCCCAATCTCCTGCCATCCTATCACTCTGGTTCCTCACTGGTGGTTCCCACATTCTTAAGTCAGATTTTGAATCGGCAAAGACCTTGGCCTTGCCGTTCTTACTTCCACCGGTCCTCTTGAGGAGTCTGCAGTGGCAGGCAATGGCGTACTCGATTCTATGGGCCTCGGAAGGTGAGCTATCCCGCTCACTTTGCCATTTCCTCCAGAGCTAGTCCCTTCTCTTCCTGCTGTCTGTGTTAGACTTCCCTCACTTACTTGATCTGGGTCATATACTGACACTATGGGGCCAATGGTGACCGGCACTGTAAGAGCATCCGGTAACCTTGTAACGCCTGTAACTCCATTAGTTTCGGACCCTGCTGGTGTCTGTGTCCTCATCCCTTCTGTTCCTGTTGAGATCCTCCCTACTACTCTCGCTCTAGGTTGAGTCTGCGAATCTCCAGTCCCCTCGGCTGGAGCTGATTTTCCCTCTTCTGAATCTGGGTTATATGGAGGTGGTCTTTCTGATAGTAACCTATCTAACAGGCTGTCATCAGTCTCACTATCGTCTTCCTCGCCCCACTTCTTCTGGGCCTCTCCTACTTTTATCATCAACAGGAATAGCCTATCCCCCTCAATAGTTTCCACCCTCCATCTTTTCTCCAGTGCATCCCATCTCGCTTCTTGAAATGCCCTGATTGACTTTTTCACCCTTTCCTGACTTCGTTCTCTTTTCCTGTCATGTGTTGCTCTCATCCATGCATGTAGCGCCTCGAACTGTGTCGGTCTAGGTAGAGGTCGCAATGAAGACATCACTGACTTCAACTGGTACAACACTTCCAACCTGAAAGTACCATAACGCGGAAAAGCCATTTCTCTCTCTTTCTCAGTCATTTTATGCCAATTTTCAAGCCAAATTATAGTATGCAATCCCACATTCGTAGCCATGTAATGGGCTGGGGTATCCTCAGGTGGGGCTTCTTCTCCTCCCCGAGTAACCACCCTTCTATCTCCTCTACACATATCTCGTAAAACTTTAAAACATTTCATGATGAAATCACTTTTTTTTGCACTCGGCATTTCGTTTTACTTCCTGATGTTAATCCACCAATACCGGAACGGCTTCACACCAACCGGCCTATCGCAGCGCGGCACCTCCTGTCATCACTCTTCCTCCGCATACAGCAGTTCCCCTCCTTTTCAATGAATCTCTCGCACTCTCACGCGTCTCTTTCACACTCCGAAATAACTGTTTGTCCAGCAAACGACCGAACAGTCACTTCTCTGACTGTCTGTCCACCAAACGACTGGACAGTCTCATACAATTGTCGACCTCAACTCTGGCAATCGTCTGTCCGCGAAACGACCGGACAACTGCCTCTGACTATCTGCCCACGGACGGCCGGACAGTCATGTACTTAATCGATAGGATCCACTCGCTCAATGATCCACATACAGTAACCCACGACCTGCGTCGATTACTCACGCACTCACACACACGTTTCCCTATCACCGGTGGGTCAGTCAACGACGTCTCATGACTCCCACAATCTCTGGTCAGACAATTTCAACTCTGGGTGTCTTCTACACCACAATCTCTTATCCCGGGATATCAAAATCAAATCGCGCTCACAGTCCCAAACCACAATCTCTCGACTCTCACTCCAACTCCGCAAGACATCACACAATCAAAATAACACCGCAATCTAACAGACACACATCCCTGTTCATACTCACTCTCCCACGAACTGCTGCTTCTTCCGCACCATCACTCTCCGCCAATTTCCATCGAACACCGTCGTCCTCTGCTCACGATCCTCCGGATCACCATCACTCGGGCTCTATGGGACTCAATGACTATCCTACTCTACTTCTCCCCTTACTACAGAGGTAACCATCCTACTCTGCTACCAACTGATACCGCCGGATTCTTATCTTATTGTGGATTTATCTAAGAATCCTAGGCCGACTGGACCTTTGTTACCTGCTGAAAAGTGTAAAGGGGAGAAACAATACATACACAATAAACTCCAAATTAGTCAATCTAGACTCGCGAAAAGGATCACTGACTCTAGATTCAAATTTAAGGGTTTTATTACAAAGCCAAAAATAACTGTACGTACAAGCACCTCATGACGAGGTTAAAGAAATACATGGGCACTAATACAAAATTCATCCTACGCACCAATCTAATTTGGTGAAGCATAAAAAGAATGATCATCTCCAAAAATATTAAACAAACAATAACTGCTCCGACATCTAAGTTAGTCTTCATTAGTTCCTGTGAAAAAAATTCATTAATTTGTCCCTACACTATTACTACAGTGGCATCCCTACTTAGCATTTTCCAGGCAAGATCAAGAAAAGGTGTCAGCTCGTGAAGACTTCCTAAGAAGCACACTCACATTATAAGGGTCAGTAGCCAAAGCTACCAAGTTCGCTCCAAGTCTCCTTTCTGAGGATCGATTCCTTCTTTCTACCCTCTAACCTCTCTCTCTGCTCGCATCTGCCCTCATCTGCCTCTCTATCCCCCGGGGCACTGTCCCTAATACAAAACCCAATTCTCGTAAAACATGCCTCTGACACGCCTCTTCTGGCCAGGCACCTTTCGTAGGTAACTTTCCACTGAAACCTGTACTTCTTCCATCAACGGTTGGGATGTCCTTGGGTCTCAGGCTTCTTCCAATTATCAGCATTCCAGGATACACTGTTTCAACTCTCCTCCATACCTAACTCCTAAAACAAAAGGCGTCAGTCTAACTAACGAAGCCGATGTCCTTGCACCTGCAACAGAAGCATGAGAACGGAACAACCTTACACGCACACAATTTCGCTGACTACCTCTAAATGAGAGCTCGACCAGGAAAATATACTTCAGGCCTACAAATTCAGCTAACATAAGGTATACGAATAGGCCTTTCATAACAAAACATAAATGAGGCCTTCACACATCAAATTACACATTAATAAACATTACATTACAACCCCTATAATTCCTCCTAATTAAACACAATTAATCATTTCTACATATACGACTTTAATATGATGCACGTTTAAATCTAATGCATTAATTTTCACACGAACTAATTCATTAAGCATTCACAATGAAAAATAAAGGTTACATAATCACATTTAAATGCCATTTTACCCTTCGCGACATAATTTTCTAACATTACATATACACATTTCGTTATAACTCCACGTTCCTAATAATCAAATTTTAATATAACACAAAATATATATGCGGGTGCGGACTATCCATGATTATGATGCACCCCTACAATTTTTCAGAACATCATGACGCTCTATCACGGGTGAGTAGGGGTAGCGCCCGCTCCGGGACTCTCAGAAATATTAATGTGTCATCTGCATACCATGCAGCTGCGTGATATTTGTCCCTAGTCAGATTCCCCAGTCAGGGCCCCTCGCTCACATTAAGCAGGCAAATGGCTCCAGCACAAGGACAAACAGGATCGGGGACAGGAGGCAACCTTGCCGGGTGCCCCATTGCAGTTGCCATACGTCTGAATAAACTCTGCCAATGCAGACCCTGGTCAGGGGTTGGGCTTAGAGTAATCATATCCATTTCAAGAAACCATTTCTGATCCCCATCCCCAATAGCACTCAGAACAGGTATGAGCATAGTAAAGTACCCAAAGCCTTTTCGAAATATCTAGAAACAGCACAGATGGGTTCCCCGAGTCCTCGCCACCCGCTCCATTATGTGTAGCAGATGGCAAATATAGACATGGGATAAATCCACATTGGTCATGGTGCACAACTGTGTTAGATAAGACAAAAGTCTATTTGGGATGACCTTCCTTAAACTTTTGTATTCCATGGTCAATAGCTAGAGCGGCATGTAGGAGCGGACATCTAGAGGGTGATATCCTGGCTTAGGTAACACCACAATTGTGTCCTCTCTAATAGACTCAGGAAGCAAACCTGTGCACAATGCCACTGCATACATCTGGTGTAATTTGGGTGCCAGTTTAAATCGGTAGGTAGGATAGAATTCCGAGTATTTTCCCCCTGGCTAATTAGTCTAAGGCTGCCGTCACCTCCGCAAGTTCCAAGGCCGCCTCCAGAACCCCTGCCTGCACGGATGTGAGCCTCTGTAGTTAGACCTTAGAGAGGAAATGGGAGATGTCAGCATTCTGTGCAGTCTCTGTGCAGGTGTATATAGTTTTGTAGTAGTCAAAAATTGCATTATTGATGTCTGTCTGTGTCATAACGATTTGTGCTGTAAAGAGTCAAATGGCCCCTATAGGTTGCAATGGTGTCTCTGACCTCAGCAGCCACCCCAATAGATGGCCTATATAGTCTCTTTCTTCGTGCTGCCAGGCGAGGTATTCTTTGTAGTGCAAGCAGTGCAAGCGTTCTATCAGAGCTTGATATGTTTTTGTCAGTTCTAACAGACGTGGTCTGTCTTGTGGTTCTCTACTGTTGCCATTTCGAGTTCTCTATGTCATTTTTCTACCTCTAGTATTTCCCTCAGAAGTGTTAACTTGGCCCCATAAGAGGCCTTGATGCACGTACCTCGTACGATGAAATGAAGGCGTCCCATTCTATCGTATGGCAAGAAGAAGTTTCCTCATTCTCTGCTAAATAATTGTGGATTGCCTCTCCTATCATTGAACAAAATGGGGAGTCTAACAGTGCCTCTGGTTGAAGTCGCCACATAGGTACAACCATCAGTTGTCGCCCAAAGAGTAGTGTTACAAAGAGGGGGTTGCAATTTGAGTCAGTATGCCAGAGGTATTTAGTGTTATATCAAAGCAGTGGATCCCAGTATCCTATCCAGGCATGTGTGAAGGCAGTGGCGGCTCCTCTGCTATGGCAGAGGAGCGTCGCCCCACTGCTTTTAAGCAGTGCCAAGTAGAAACATAAAATGATAATAACTTGGAGTTATTATCATTTTATGCTTTGTGCCCTGCTGCTTTGCAGGCGGGTGGGACTGCTCTGCTCTCGGAGCAGGGGAGGAGTGGTTTGCCCACTCCTAAGTGCGCAATGACTGTTTGGTCGGCCCTCTCGGGCCACCCAAACCAGTCATGCGCACTTTCCCTGTTCTCCATGCAGGCTGCATTACAGCCTGCATGGAGAACATGCCCACCCCTCCAGCCGCTGGCTGAGCGCCGTGTCACGGCACTCAGAAAATCACAACTCTGCATTGCAGCATTGTGATTGGCTTAGGGGAGGGAGGCTGGCTGCCTGCTTCCTGTTCCTGGAGTCGGTTGCAGGAGAGCAGGAGCAGAGACGCTGGACCCAGCCTCAAGGTAAGTTTCTTTTTTTTTATTCAACCCCACGTATGACCCCCCCCACGTGTCCTCTCCCGCGACCCCCCACGCCCGCCCCGCCACCCGCGAGCCATGCCGGCCACCACTGTGTGAAGGAAATGTACAGTCGAGTATAGGAATATTCATGAGTTGAAGGGTGTGTTAATGGCCATAAGTCTAACAGGTCCCAGTGCGTGAGCCATTGTCTGAAGCCTCGGGCCAGTGGTATGTTTGGAGTGGAAGGTAGGGAAAGTTATGAGCGGTTCAGGGCACATCAAGCACCAGGTTATAATTGCCTCCCCAAATCCTATGCGTAATTATAGTTCTGATAAGATAAGGGGATAAAGTATCTAGGAACTGCAGTTGGCCAGTACTGGGCACATATATGTGAGAAGTTGGCCTGGTATATGCTGTCCACTAATTATAGTGGGCACCTTGCACCAGTCCAAACAACCCCTTATTGGAGATAGGTTAAAGACAACCTTTATTGAAAGCTATCCTAGTGGTAGCTATGGAGAGCAGCCTTCAGGCTAAGTCTTGAAGGAATGTAAAGCAGCTTGTTTTACCAGTCTATAATCTCTTGAGTGACCAAATGAAAGAGGACCACACCAGGTATATATTTAAAATATATGTATTTAGTCTTAAACACACCCCTCTAGTCTCTTTATGAGGCTAGAGTTCGAAGTACATAAGTTACAAGTCAGTTATCAACAGTAATAGCACAAATACACGTTTGAGCCTAGGGGCATACCAAACCATATACCAATAAAGTGGTATAAGAACCACGACTGAGCTAGACACAAGGCCTAGAGCCTGTAGAAGTGCTTGGCCCTCAAGGAACCACCCAAGGTAGTGACACAGGGGACCCACGGGGACGCGTGCAGTGTGAGAACACAGCCGCGAGCCGCCGTTGACTTCTATGGGGAATGTCGCGGTTGGAGTTTTAAAGAAAAAGGACACTTAGAGGAGGACTTGGAGCAAACCCCTTTAGAACTAGGTTGTTCTAGAGTCTATACCCACGAGAGCACCGGAGTACTCGAGTTACCTCACCCAGGGAAGCCGGGTGCATAGGTGTCTTTCGGGGTCGGGTTTTGTCGTCGTTTTCAATGGCGATCTGCTGCAAAGTGCTGCTGGCGACCAAGTCGAAAGTGTTCGGGTGGATCCAAAGGTGGATCGAAGATCTGAAGAACCTGAAAGCAGAGGGGACAGAGTCTGGGTCACTAGGCAGTGACCAGGAAGGCGATGAGCAGATGCCCACCGATGTCGGGTGCTTCAGGTAGGTTGACGGTTGTCTTGACTCTTCAGCCACGAGGTCCAGGAGGTGTTGACGATGATCAGGAGCTGGATTCGAGCTGTCCCACAACGTCTGTCGATTGCAGGGGTGTCGGCGACCGGATTGGACCCAACAAGCCTTGGCAACGGCAAGTCTCGTGGAAATAGAAAAAGGACGGTGGTACAGACCAGCAAGGTCTGAGGGACTCACCCAGTGAGGGTAAGTCAGGGCACGTCTGGAGCAACCAGGGAAGCCCAATCAGAAGAAGAGTTGCCTTCGGGAGGGCCCACTAGCCAACAGACTAGCGACTGCGAAGGAGCCTCAAGTGGATGCACTTGGAGCTGGCTCACAGGACACTCGTGGAGTGGAGGCCAGTGATCTTCGGTGCAGTCGGTGCTGGAGGCGGGGGCTACTCGGAGCCCAAAGCACAACTTCGTGGGAGCCCAGGAAGCGGATGCACTTGTAAAAGTTCTCGGTGTCCAGGGGTCACGGTTTCACGTTACCCACGACAGCTACGGGCCTCAGCTTTGCTGGGGACTCAGGGCAGCCTCTGGGAAGTCTGGAAATCCACCTCTGGTGATGCAAAGACTTCGGCGTCCGGCGGGAGCTTCAGCGATGCAGACCAAACAATTGTTTCTTAGGTGCCTGCCAAGCAGGGGAGTCACTCCTTGACCCCAAGGGAGATTCTTCAGTCCTCTAATCTTCAGGTAGAGCGTCGAAGGTCCACGATTCAGTGTCAGAGTTTCGTCCAGGGTAATCTAAAGTCCTAAGGACAGGGGTCCCATACTTATACTAAGTTAGGGGGTTGGACATACTCTGGGGACCCACCTATGGGAGGGTCAGGGAAGAGGGGTGGTTACACCCATTCCCTTTGTCCAGTTTCGCGCCAGAGCAGGGGCAGGTAGCCCCTGCGACCGGTTTGAACTGGCATATGCACAGGGACACCAAATGTGCCCCCAGTGCAGGACTTCAAAGCACCAGAGGGTGCTCCCGCCCAGCCCCAATACACACTAGCCTGTCTGGGGAGGTGGTTACACCTCCCTGCAACAGGAAACCTATTGTCCAGGCCTCCCCTGCCGGAGTTTCAGTCAGCAGCAGGAGGCCAGACCCGTGTCTGTGGCAGCGGCATCCATTTTGTGATGCCAGGGCTCTGGAAAGAAGTTACCGGGTAGCCCGGCGTGTACATGTCTCTCTCTCTAGAAGGGTGGAATGCTACCCCCGCCACCAGGACTGGCGGGGGGGTAGTATTCCAAGATGTTTGACACCAAACACAACATGTTTTGGTGCAGCCAGTCCAAAGTTAGCATTGTACCGCGAGGATATAATGCGCTTAAGAGTATATGGTCAGGCTGTACCACAAACAGCATCAGAGGAGGGACTCCGAACGCTGTAGAGGGCTCTGCTCATGCAGGGGCACCCTCTCACATAAGAACCAAGCACTCTGCCTTCAGGATTGGTAAGGCCTGCCATAGGAGTGACTTATAGGTTTATATGTGTGTGCAATGGTAGTGATATAGGTAGCCTATACCACTGTAAGGGGTGCATGCACCACCTTACCCAGGCTGCAGTAGCAGACCTGTGGTGTCATTTTGGATGGCCTTCCAGGGGTGGCACAATACATGCTGCAGCCCCTGGTAGGCCTCTGAGGTACCTATGCCCTGGGTACATAGTATACCATATACTAGGGACTTATAAGGGCACTCCAGATTCCAATCAGAGATGTGCCTAGGGCACATGGAAACCATTTTAGAGAGGAAGCAGCTAGGCTGGGGTTCTGATTAGCAGGGCCCCAGCCAGACTAAAGTCGAAAAACAGTGAAGCATCAGCAAAAAGTGGGGGTACCCATGTGAAGCAGATCCTACTCTCCTACAATATATACGAGCTCACTAGAGGTCAACCCCTTCTTGAGTCCCCTCCAGCAGTGTAAACCTGCCCTCCATGCCTATCACTGTTCAATGTTGTAGGAAGAGTACCCCTGGTGCCACCCATATCAAAGTACCTCATGCATACTTGGAATACATTGCCCCATATATTTGCCCTCTCCAGTGTATTAATTGTTTCTGCAGTTCGCCGCTCTCATGTGCATTTCCTGCAGAAAAGCTATATGGGAATGCCGACACTTCAGGAAGGCATGTACTCTATGGTGTTTTGCTGGGGAACCCAGCCCCCTCACATTACATCTGATAAAGTTATATTTGTGGGCCATTACTGCAAATCATATGGGGGAACCAATGTCATAGTAACCGTCTGTTATTCATAGGGACAAGGGGTGTGGGCTATTTGGAAAGTAGTGACATGTTCTGTCAGAACATAAAACAGGTGTTAGAATGTGGGTGTGATCCCATACCCCAGTCCAAGTCAAACATGCTTCGACCATGTGATAGTAAAACAAATAACACAAAATCAACAGCATCTGAACCATAACGTGGGTCTGCATATGCAGTGGTTGTTCATTGAGGGGCAGGCTTTCAATAGTGTTCACCATGATGCTCACCACCATCCTCACTATGTCCAAGTCTGCACATCAGTGCCCCATTAAAGATCAGATTGTGGTGAGCAGATTTGACAACCCAGTCCCAGTGGGCAATACAAAAGGTCAAATCAGATCATCTGCCGATCAAGGGGTTACCAGGAGACCTTTGGAGGGTGAGTCTTGGGCATCCGAAAGTGATGTTGCGTGACCCCCTCTGCGCCACTGGATCGCAACCGGTTGCCAGTCTCCCTCCTCAAACAGATATCTGCGATCAGAAATTCTCTCTCAGCTGCTGCACGTGCCCTCATGGGGGCTCCAGAGCGCATTTTCTGCTGGCGTTGTTTAGGCCGGAGCCTTCAATTAGACCCTGTTGCTGAAGTGTGGAGTCGTGTGATATCGTGTCCCTCCACCTCAAGCCCTGTCCATATCTCATCAGGCGTGGTGAAGAAATGGGACTTATTGTTCAATGTGACTCTCAACTTTGCCGTTTAAAGTAAGCCCTAGGTGATCCACAAGATTCTTAGCCCCCTTTTAGCCATCAAAAAACCCTGACATTGTTTCTGCACTGGGGCCATGCATTCTGGGAAAATGTGCACTTACTGGCTGGACAAGTCCCATGGGCACATGCCCACTAAAGGATATCATCCCGATCTCTGTAATTCAGCAGCCGGATCATCATTGAACTGTGTGGTGTGCCTGGAGGGGGAGGTCTACCTGGCACTATATGTGCCCGATCCACTGTGAAAAACTTAGACTGAGTGTTCATGAGCACCATCTGGAGCAGCCAGTCCTCCATGAACCGTTCAGCAAAAAGGCCCTTCAACCATTCTGGTAGGACTATCACCCTGATATTGTTGTGGCAATCATCATCCGCCCTTTCCTGCAGAATTTGTATGTCTTTTACATTTTATAGTCCTGAAGTTGCAACGTGCCAATCGATGGTCTCAGAGTGGCTAGAGTGTATTCCGCTTCCTCCACTCTGTCTTTACGTTTCTTGTGGTCGGCACACAACAGGCCTACATCAATGGCGTTTGCGTCTATTTCCTGCTCCAGGGCTGTTCTCGAGTCTCATATAGCCTGCAGAATTGTGTGGAAGAGGTCCACAGTTGCGGGCTCACTCTCAGCTCGCTTGGCAGAGATCATGTTTGCTGCATCTCTATGGTCGCCTGTATGACTGTCCTTTGCCCCCCTGTGCTGACTGGTTTTGCTCCATTTTGCCCATGGCTTTTGCCCCGCCCCAGGTCAGGAAGCCATGTCCACCCCTGCGTGGTCACTGTACCTGCCTGTAGTTATAGCGTTCCTCTGTGGCTCCAAGCAGACACTGGCACTACCAACCGGGGGCACCCCATGCAGCCCACATCCGTGCCCTGTTCTGTAGACTCCCATAGCACAATCGTGGGTGGGGGGCAAGCTCCACCCTCCTACCTGCCCAAGATGATCCCTAAATCTAGTTCAATTTTCCAGGCCTCGCACAATTGTAGTGAGATGAGGGGCCTCGTAGCTCTGTCCTCTGGGTAAGTGCACCCCTCAGGCCTGGTACAGCAGACCTACACCATCACATCAGTTTAGGTGGGGAGGCATGCAAGTCAAAATCAGGGGGACCACACTTAGCCTGGAGTCAAAAGAGGCCTCAGTGCCACCCACCACCGCAGTCTAGAGGCCCGAGGCCTCACACCAGCCCGCTTCCTGCCACTCCGGTAGATCCCGGGGATGGTGTCCCAAGTTTCTGCAAAACAGAACACCTCTCTCCTTCGGCTGAGCTGTCCGCCACAACACAACACAAGGCGCCACGCTTCCCCAGCTGGGCCACCTGCTGCCTCCGTCCTGTACCGGAACGGAGCACAATCCGTCCAACTCTCGGTCTGCCAAAGGTGCTGTTGGGAGATCCCTGCCTCGCCTCACAACCTACACACCGCACCTCTTCTCTGAGTCTGCTCAGCCACCCTGCACATCGCCGCACAGTCTCTGCCTCCAAAACACCCAAATGGGTCTGTTACCAGGTGGGGGACATATGTGTACACTTAGAGGTGCCAATTGCAGGTCTTGGCTGAGATATAATGCCAGGATAACGGTGATGGTGCTGGAGCTCTGCTCTGACACATCAGCCATCTTGGCTCGCAAAACCATGCCCCCTGGCAATAAGTTTGGTTATTGTGCAGTGAAAGTGCTGTTTCGTTGATTGGCATGTTTGTATTAACCCCGGGCGTAGCTGGCGTAGCGGGGCTACGCAGAGGTCCATGGAGTTGGGAACAAACTCCGCGGAACTCCGCTCCGCCACCCGCCTCCACCCTGCCTAATAAAAAATTAATAATACTTTATTAAAAACCCCAAAAATAAACACTTACCTCTACTGCCGGCGTTCCCGGGCTGCCCTCCTCCTCTTCCTCGCCGTCTCCTACTGGGGTCAATCATCTTGCAGAAACTGCGCACGCGCGCATTAGCAGTTTTCGCAAGCTGATCGACCCAAGTAGGAGACAGCGAGGAGGAGGAGGAGGGCAGCCGGGGACACCGGCAGTAGAGGTAAGTGTTTATTTTTGGGGGTTTTATTAATGTATTATTAATTTTTTAATAGGTGGGGTGGAGGCGGGGGCTGGCCAACTCCGCTCCGCTGCGGAGTAGAAATTTGCCCTATACTCCACGTTCTACGTGGAACGCGGAGTAGGGAAATCTCCGCACACCCCGCTGGCGGAGCGAAGTTGTGTGCCCGGGCTTAGTTTGTATATGGTTGCATGAAAAGATGTTAACAATTGGATGAATGGGTAAATATATGGATTCCAGGCTTGTTAGAAGCTTTTGTGGGATGTTGATGACAAACGTGATGCAGGGTCCTTCACTGATCTCATGGCGGCACCTAATAATAGTAGTAGCTAAGCTTATCTACCTTATTGAGCCTGCTTTTGTGATACATGAACAGATTTAGCTTTGGTAGTGTAGGCCCTTGGGCAAATAGACCCAGATGCTTCCCCTTGTGACAGGTCTGGACGGATGAGTGATCAAGTGCATGCATGGGTGAGTTAGTGCTTGGATGTTTGAATGACACATGATGGGTGAATGTATAGCGCCTAAGAAGAATACAGAGGAGCAGGGACACACCTGCTGAAGAAGGCAGCTGCGCACAATAAGGTGGTTGTCAAGGAGTGGAAGGACTGGAAGCAGTGAAGATCTCTCTCGCTCCCTTCTTGAGGAAAGAGCATCTCACCCCAATACCCATGGTTATACCCTGAACTATATATATACTTGAAAGGTGTTATGCATCAGGGTCTCAGTTAAGGGGGGAAAGTCATAAAGGTAAAAAAAAAGAAAACCTTTGTGGCAATATTGGTAATTCTTGATTGAAGTTGAAGAGTTTAAAAGGATTTTAAAAAAAGACATCAAAACTACCCAGACACAGAATAGATCAACGGTCCAGTATATAGTCTTCCAGGCAGGGGTATACAATAGGATAAACAGCTAGAGAAAAAGAGAAAAAATAAGGGAGAATAAGGGAGAAATTATATCTATTGTGGGTGCTGAATGTGATGAAGAATAGTGGATCGAAAGCAGTGAGATGCGTCCTTCTCATACCAAAACCTCCTCCTTTGTGTGAGTTAGGCAAAAAATTACATCACAGGAAAAAGGTTGAGCGCCATCTTGGTCAGCGAAGTTCTTACAACATAGGCTGACACAGTCAACCACTGAACAACAAGTATCCGGTACCCAGAATCCTAGGTGCAATGTTGACCCTTCTGGTAATAATGATGAGTACAAGGCCAAAGGACTCTCAAAGGATTAACTCAAGAGGCCTAAGTCTAGGGCAGTTTAGTCAACATCCTCCAGCAAAAACACATAAACATGGGGGCTGCTGTCAGAAGATCAAAAGTCTATGGATATAAAACCCTTGAGTGACAATTAAGAACAAGATCTGAAAGAAAGTTCAGTGAAAAAAGATCCTGAGGCAATTTAAATACACACCCGAATAACTAGTGAAATCAAAGTACTTTGAAGATAAAATTCTCATGTTCCTTGTTAGACCGGCCATCCTTGGCATGGTCTTCCCCTAACTTATTACCTTCAGACATCCTGTTTTTTTTGCTGACTTCATTTTTGCTGGCCTTAGGACTCTTCACACTTTACCATGGCTAGCTAGTGCTAAATTGCTTGTGCTCTTTCCCTAAAACATAGCAACATTAGCTTATAGCCAATTGGCATATTCAATTTACTTGTAAGTCCCTAGCAAAATGGTACCACACGTGTACAGGTTTTGTAAATTAAATGCTAATAGTGGGCCTGCAGAACTGGTTGTGCCACTCACTTAAGTAGCATCTTAAACATGTCTCCAGCTTGCTTTTGCAGAGCCTGTGTGTGCACTTCAACCTTTTTAATATATATAAGTCACCCTTCCTAGAAAGCCCAGAGGGCAGGGTGATATGTATTTAAAAATCAGGACATGTACTTTTAGGTTTTGCATGTCCTGGTTGTAAAAAAACCTTTACATTAGTTTTTCACTACTGCAAGGCCTATCTCTCCCATAGCATAACATTGGAGTTGTCTTATTATATTATATGAGTGTAATTTCCAAATGGGAAGAGATAGCCAGATCATGTTTGGTGTCTCTGGAATCACAATTTTAAATCCTAACTTATGCTGAAGTCAGATTTTCAATTGCAATTCTGAAACTACCACTTTTAGAAAGTTGTCATTTTCTTGCCATAGCCATTTGGTGCCTGCAGAAATTATCTCTGTCACATGGCTGGGCGTATATGACAGTTGGGCTTTGTGTAATCCTCCTAGATGGCAACACACAATGGGCAATTTAGGTGTGACTGGATGGGCCATCACTCACAGGATGGGTGGGAGGAGCTGAACCCAGCCCCACTTACAATTGAATAGGCTGTGTCCTGTCTCCACACAAAGGGATGCATACCCCCTATAGGTAGTCTGGAGCCAGGGTCAGGAAGACAGTGCATCTGTGGATTTCAAAGGCATGCCTCTAGAAGCTTCTCACCAACTTCAAAGGCACAACTGTGTATAAAAGAAGAATTTCAGACGCCAACTCTTCAGTACACTTCTGGACCTGTGGATACTCTGCCTGGAAGAAGGACTGCTGTGCTGCTACAAGGACTGACACTTTGCTGGACTGCTGTTCTAGAGGAACTGCTGCCCTGCTGTGCTGACCTGCTGCCCTCGTATATGGGGAGGAAGAACTGGACCTGCAACTTCATCTTGAACCCAGGACCCCAGAGTGACTCAAAGGGCTAGTCTGCTGGCCTACTGATCTGAGCCTCAGGGACATAAAGGGCTCCCCAACCAGCTCCTGGACCCAGCTGTAGCGAGTTCCTTGCCCCCAAATGGGACCTCCCAGGTCCTGGACCTTTGGTGTGGCTCACGGGCTCATAAATCAAGCTTTTGGGCTCTTCACAACTGCAAACTTGCCCAATCACACTGAGACCACGCCACTCAAACCAGGAATCAGCGCAAGACGCAGCCAGCCCATCTCTTCTCACAGCAAGCATCAATCGCCCACAGGAGACAGCCAACATGAAGCATCAGCCTGCCTGTCTGCGACGCCCGGCCTGCTCTTTGCACCATGCGCCCACGACACTCTCCTTGCTCTCTGTGACCCTCTCTAAGGTGAACTTGACTCTTGGTACAAAACTTGAGAAGGTAAAACTTCAGCAGGACTTGTCTTGGACTGTATCCTACCAGCGCTCTATCGCGTCGGCCTGAACTTTTGGATTTGACCCGGTCCAGCGCGAACAGATATCCCCACTTGACCTTTTGTGCTTTTATGTGCTATTTTTCACTTTATTCTTTAAAAAATCATAACTTCAGTCCTACTGATTACATTTTTGTCATTTTGGTTTTGTCTAATTTTTAAATTAAGCTTTATTTGTGTAACCTGGTGTGGGAATATTTTTGCGTGGTGTTTTCACTGTTTTACTTTTTGAACTGGAAAACGAGTAACCCAGGACCGTTTTTGCCCTTGTTATGGGCTCTTCAGATGGGTATAGCTTGGTTCCAGTGGCACAGTGAGCCTGAGACCCATGTCTGAGCATACCTGGAACACTTAGGGCATCACATTAAAAAAACAACAAGGTGATGGATGGAATTCTTGAATTTATTTCATCCACATGCAATCGCTCGGGCCATATCCCAATCCACCATTTTTCGTCCACCATGCCACCTCAGTTTGGACCAAGCCATATGTAAATCAGTCTTGACCTTGTTCCTCATGGGAACAGTCCGGCCCGAACTGCCAAGCCAGGTCCTCCCTGAACCAGAACTCAAGCATCCCATTACCGGTTTCCACCTTGTTATGGGCTCTTCAGCGGGGTATAGCGTAGTTCCAGTGACTCAGTGAGCCTGGGACCCATGTCTGGGCATAACCGGCATACGTAGGATGTCAATTGCATTAATCTCAGCCACTGGCAATCACTCAGGTTTTCATCCCAATCCATCATTCTTCACCCAGCGTGCCACCACAGTTTGGACCCAGCTATATGCACATCAGTCTTGACCCTGTTCCTCATGGGAACAGTGCAGCCCGTACTATCAAGACAGGACTTCCCTGAACTAGAACACAAGCCACCCAGGATGGGTTACGCCCTTGTTATGCGATCTTCAGCCGGGTACAGCTTGGTTCCCTTGGCACTCTGAGCCTGGTACCTAAACCTGGGCATATCTGGCCCACTTAGGACGTCAAGTACAAAAACCAACAAGGTGATGGATTGAATGCTTGAATTAATCTCACCCACTGTCAAACACTCGAGTGGCATCCCAGTCCATAATTTTTGACCCACCATGTCATCTCAGTTTGGGCCTAGCTATATGCAAATCAGTCTTGACCCTATTCCTCATGGGAACAGTCCAGTCCGAACTGCCAAGCCAGGTCCTCTCTGAACTGGAACACAAGCAACCCAAGGCCGGTTTCACCCTTGTTGTGGGCGAGTACTTACCAGTGCTGAGATTAATTCAAGCATTACATCCATCACTTTTTTTGTATGTTTTTGTTTGTCACCCTAAGTGGGATGAGTCTGCCCAGATGTGACTCCTGTGCACACTTTGTCACTGGAACCAAGCTGTACCTGGCTGATGATCCCATAACTAGGGAGGGAGAAAGTGATCCTGGGTTGCTTGTTTGCCAGTTCATGGTCGACCTGGCTTGGCAGCTCGGGTTGAACTGTTTCAATTGGAGCAGGTAAATATCAATGAGAACTAGCTATTGGATAGAAGCTAGATATCCATGTCTGGGAGAAAAACACTTTGGGGGATATTCTCAAGAACGTGCGATAATCATCGCCAAAATAGATTAACGCAAGTTTTCATATCGCCGTCTATCGTGGGAAAATAACCCTGTGTTAACGTGGCATTCACAACACGGCGGTAACATGCGATAGTACCCCGATAACGCGGCAAATGCCCGCGATAACACTACCGGGATGGCGATAAACATCTCAACCCGAACGTGAAAAAAGTTGCGATGTGCCCAACCACGATAAAAAATCCAGCGATAAGCAGCGTCAGGCCTGCAAGTCCCACAAGTCAGGCTGCAAAAAGCACAATAAAAGCGGCAACACAAAACACAAACAAAACACAAACAACTGCGAAGCACCATGGAGGTAGCCGGAGCAAGCACAGAGGACAACCAGAACCCCACAAGCCCCACGGAGGACCAGCCTGGGACCTCGGGGTCAGGGAAGGGCAAGGAGAAGAAGAAGAGGAAGACGCGGTTCAGTCTGCAGGAAAACAGGATCCTGATCACGAAGGTGATAGAACACCATCAACAACTGTACGTCACCTCCACTGTGTCATTGGCAACAAAAAATACAATATGGCAGTCCATCCTGGACAAGACGAATGCAGTCGGAGTGCCGAGGAGGACAATGGACGAGGTCAAGAGGCGCTGGAATGATGTGAAGTGCAAGACCAAGCAGAAACTCGCAGACAACCAGAAGGCAGCAATGCAGACTGGAGGTGGGAGTCCAGCGCCACAGGAGAAGCTGGATGAGATGGAGGAAATGGTGACCACAGACATCAGTGTGGAGACGGTGGCAGGAGTTGGGGGACCGGACACTGCTCAACGTGACCCGAGCCAACAGCAACAGGGTGAGTAACCGGGTGAGTAACCACCAGGGACTGGGGTGACGGGGGGAGATGGGCACAATGGCACACATGCACAATGAAGTAGAGCACATCTGTGGACAAACCATGGCCAAGAGTCACAACACCAACCAAGAGCCCAATTTACCCAAGTCTGCAACATCACAGCACTGCATAAGCACAGAAGTGAAAGCCACACCGCCTGAAAGGGATAAGGGCCAGCCAAATCAGAGTTGAAGGGGCAACTCACCTACAATGCAGCACACACACATAAGAATCAGAGCACCTCAACATTTACAACAATGTCGAACTAACAGCAACACCAGCACAACAGAACAGAGGACACAACTGCTGCCACTTGTGTGTGGAAAATGGCCATTCACATGTGGCATAGCAGGAAACTGTGAGATGATAATGTACTAGTACAACCCCACATCCCTGATGGTGTAGTAATGCATGTATGGCCGTGACCCAGATAGGCAGTGAGACACACATTGTCATACAAATCAACACTCATCACAGTTGAATACAAGTGAAGGTGCGTAGACTTTATTAGCATATGCGTGTCAGTACGGCCAAGATAAGTGCCACAACATGCAGACCAATGCAGCAGTATGTCAGAACGTGGAACGTTGCCAGCGCCGCTTTCCACTCCGGGGGAGTGCCGCACCATTCACAGGTTTGTGTTTACCCGCGTTGTTGTCCGCTCATGTATTCGGAGTCCAGGCGAATGCAGCCATGTCCACTGTTGTCGTGGGAGATGTGACCAGAACCCCAAGTTCCAACAAGGTGTCGGGACATGTACAATGTGTTCCAAACTGTTGTGTCTGCAGGTACCCGTAGTTACACGTCCATGACAGCTAGTGCAGCTTCGTAGGCAATTATTTCCAACATGAGGTCGTCGTCGACTTCATCGAACAGGACGGCGAGGCTAACCATTAGCAGGCCCGGACAGATATGCTGCGTCCACCCCCTTTCACCAATTAGCACTACAGCCCAATAGGTGAGCAGCTCAATTTGCTCACTGCACACGAGGAGTTCTGCAATCTCCCATGTCCAGCAGCCAGCATGTATGCCAAGTATCCAGGCATCCCATAGACGGGTGTCACGATGACACTCATGGTCGTGGGCCAACAGGGGGCGCACACACATGTCGAAATCCAGTTCGGCTACCGTCCTGTTGGATAGGCAGACATCCATGGACCACTCGAATATGCACGAGCGACAATGCAACACAGGCTGCACGCAGGTGATGTTGGCAAGGCGGAAGCTTAGCCGGTAACTGATCCGCAGCACTACCAATGGCAGTGCCCCCAGTAAATGCAGCATACGTGCACGGTACAGTTCCACGTGACAGGGGTTGAGCAAGTGTCCGAGATGGTCTGCCATTGCGTTGGTGGCTCTGGTTGTAGCGGCACTGTTCTGACCTGCGCCAGTTCTGTGGATGAAATGCCACAGCTCGGAGCAATGAGTTGTTTTAGTGTGCAACGGTTGTACGCCTGGGATGGTGTGGGAGTAAGTATGAAGGCCATTCCATGCAAGATAACTTCGAGCAAGGACTTCTGTGTGTCGGGTGTGTATACGTTGGTCTTTCGTCGGGCTGTGCGTAGCGTGGGAGTCGTCATCAGCTGCTATAGTATCTGTCAGGGGGTGCCGGGCACATGCAATTCCGAGGTCGGAGGTGCAGATGTGCTTCCGCCTGATAGCTCAGACAAAGGAGATTTCATCCCTAATGTTAGTTTCTCATCTGATTGCATTCAGGAACTGTGAAGTGGCTTGTTGGGGGTGGGGTGGGATGTGTGCGACTTTGGGATTCATGTTCAACATGTCTTGCATGTGGCAAATGAGCGGCATCACTGTGTGTTACGTTGCCTCACAGCTGCTCCTCCCTCCCCCTGAGCCTATTTACTTGTGTGCGCTGCGAGGTTGCATCACTGACACTCCTACTGCACACCATTGTCATGCCTGTCTGCGCATGTCCACAAGCCTGACAACGACACTGTGATGTTGGCCGTTGGAGGTGGTCGGCCACGTGAGTGTAGGCCTGTGGGAAGGATAGGGCGGACACAGACGTAGAGTTCATGCCTGGCTGAACTTGCGCCGCGATTAAGGCTAGGCATTTGGCTCATGCTGCGGCAATACAGATACACACAACACTTGGCATGTATGAGCCAAGACCCAGAGCGGTCTTGCGCTCCTTCATTTCCCCGTTCATACGAGCCCGCCCTCCGGGTGCATGCTACATTGCAACATTGTCGATTGCGGACTGGGTGGCGCCGACACTACAACAGTGACACACTCATTAGTTACTTCCTTGTCCAGGCCAGAACTGAACCACGCCCAGAGCCCCGGGGAAATCCTTCACACCCCTACTCTGGCTTGGCGTACGCCGGCCCGGCCCAGCCCACTCCGCTTACGCTTACAGGGGGGGGGACAAAGCTACGTTTCCAAGGTCGTACCCACTTCCTGAGGTGACATGGTTGCGTCCGCTGTCCACAGCACAATGTAATGTGGTAGGGCCCTGGCCCATCATGCATACATAAGGACCACACGGACACACTTAGATAAATAGTGGAACTGGCTACGGGCACGTGCGCCCGGCCACTTTTTATTACCAGGGTCACATGTCCAGTGACACCTGTGCTGGATGGGTGTGGGGTGAGTGTAAGCCAGCCCTCAGGGAGTGGTTGGTGCTGGCAACAACTAGAACAGTGATCATCGGATCACACACACAGATTCAATCATAAAGGGTCCATGACTTGCAGTGCACTGAGGTAGGGGCACCAGAGCTGAGCGTGCTCATGTGAAGGAATTGTTAATGATTTGGTCCCTTCGGGATATTCCTGCTGCAGCTGCAGTGGGGTGTGGTACACCTGCCTCATCTTCATCATCATCGTCCCAGGTCTTCCCCACTGCCTGAGGTGACATTGTTGCGTCCGCTGTCCACAGCACAAAACTCAATCATGAAGGGTCCATGTGTTGTGGTGCACTGAGTTAGTGGCACCTGAAGAGCTGAGCAGGGTATCAAGCTGATGATGGCATCCAAGACAGGTGTGAGCAACTTAGATAGGCTGGCTGTGAGACTCCTCCGACTCTGGCAGTTGTTGGTTGGAGGTGGTCCTGGCGGTGGTGGCGGGTGTGCAGCCAGCGATGATGGCGTGTCCTTGCAGGTCAGGATTGGATTTGGTTTGCGAGCCCGGCTGACCGCAGTGTAGGCCGGAGGCAGCGGTCAGAAAGGGCACACAGCCATGTGACGATGACTTGTGGTGCACTGAGTTAGTGGCACCTGGAGCGCTCGGCGGGTGCGCGGCATGCGCTGATGCGTCGTCCGGGCGGCCCGCCCTGGAAGCAATGTCTGTTGCCTACTGGACTCTGCCATAAATGAATCAAGACTCATTTTGATTTGCGAGCCCTGCTGACCGCAGTGTAGGCCGGAGGCAGCGGTCAGGAAGGGCACACAGCCACGTGGAGTCGACTTGTGTTGCACAGGGTCAGTGGCACCTGGAGCGCTCAGCGGGTGCACAGCCAACGACGATGCGTCGTCCGGGTGGGCCGCACTGGGAGCAATGTTTTTCGCCTACTGAATTCTGCCTCAGTATTGCCACGTGGCGTCGACTTGTGTTGCACAGGGTCAGTGGCACCTGGAGCGCTCAGCAGGTGCACAGCCAACGACGATGCGTCGTCCGGGCGGGCCGCACTGGGGGCAATGTCTGTTGACTAGTGGTTTCCTCCATTGACAGAAATGTGGCATGATTTGAATTGTGGGACCTGCTGACCGCAGTGTAGGACTAAGGCAGTATCCGGCACACACATGACTCCGTGTTGCTGTGCCGCTGGATGCGCTGGGGGCCTGTGTCGTGGAGTCTGGAGGTCACGGCGGCGGACTCGTGGCAGGGTGAGGTGCGCCGCCCTGGCAGATGCGTTGCCCATCACGGAAGAGAACCACGCCCAGAGCCCCAGCCTCTTTATCAGCACTCCTACGCTGGAGTGGCGTACGCCGGCCCAGCCCACTGTGCTTACGCTTACAGGGGGGGACGGCACAGCTACATGTCCAAGGTCTTCCCCACTGCCTGAGGTGACATGTTTGCGTCCACTGTCCACAACACTACATACCCCAGCAGTATGTGTCCACATGGACATGTCTGTGCCCTGCAGTCTGTGGTCTGTCCAGCACATCACCGCCACACTTGGCATTGTGTACATTCTTCTTCATGGGTGAGTTGCCTCCTTCACACATACTTGGTTCCCACCTCTCCCCACATTCTGCACTTGTGTGGCTGAGGGGCCATGCCGTTTTTGGAAAGTCCACTGTCTTGTCCTACGCTGCCTCAGTGGTAGTTCGGGGGGGTCTAGGGGGGGGGGTCCTGGGGGTGGTGGCGGTGGGTGTTGTGGCCCTCTTGGGTCTCCGAGCTGCATGTTCATTGTCTCCATGGCATCTGTGGGTCTTCAGATGTGACTCTGTGCTGGGCTCCCTTTCATACTGCAGGTAGTCGTCCTGCTTAGCACCAGCAGAAGGCAGATGTTAAATCCCTGCTGCTAACATGCCTTATCGCCTGTTTTTGGGACGCATTGCAGATCTGGCTGGTCGTTGAGAATATCGCGAAGTGGAGTTTTCGTGTGTTTGTGCACGGGAACGCCTACTCTGCATATCATTAGCGTTAGTTGTCTCTCTTATCCGTGGCGAAGTTTTGCGGCAGCTATCGCTGGTATACTGGCGATGTGGGAAGTTTGCACCAGCTTGTGAATGGGGCGATAATTCTTTCGCCACTTTTGCTGCGCTAAAGTGCTGTTAACTCGGCGATGAGTCCTTGAGAATATGCCCCATTGTTTTTTATGAAGACCCTCACCCACCGACCTAGCTGGTGGCATGCTTCATCATCGGGTCCCACCCAAAGTACCGAGTGCACCTCGGGTGTGCTTCGACGCCTGACTACAGCGGAGCGGGTTTTGTAAAGTGAAAGTGCAGTGAAGTGAATGAGTGTAGGTTAAAAACTGTCCAATGGGTCCCGAAAAGTTGGAGAAATGTAATGGTGGGCCCCTGGCAGTATTAAAACGAGAGGGCGGATATATGTGGAGATTTGGTTATGTCTCTAATATCCTGTGAGGTCTACATGTTTCAGCCAGGTTTCTAAGTATTCTGGCTTTTGCCAGGACCTATGTGGGTAGAAAATTAGCGACGGTCAAGTGTGGTTTGTTAGACCAGTATGTGTCGCACGCGCTAAGGTGCGTTAATTGAAAGAGGAGGTGTTCCTCAAGTTGCTCAATTCCTGTTGGGAAGGAAGGGACAAACAAAAACACACAGACATAAACATTTAGAGGATAAAAGCCTCCCTTTTTCACATGGAAATGTGACTGAATGGGCGTCGTGTCCGTACACTATGCAGGATAATAAGCGATAGTGAAACGGATAGTGACACTCGTGAAAAAGTGGCTGTTCATTAATGCCGCTATTTATACGCTACTGTGTTCTAAGTACAAAAACGTCAGGTCTACTTAAAGTGTGAGTGGAAAAGGTAAAAAAAGGCTTACAAACGGTATTTAAACTGCCTCCTAGCTACTGGTCCTCATCGACGGAATACCGGCAGCAGGTCGCAGTAGGTATGGAGTGTGGGCCAGAGATCTTGACGAAGTAAGTGGGGCTTTGGGGTCCACACACTGCTTGGGAACTTCGCTGTAAACTTTGTTGTTTCTCTCTCCTCTCACACACACAGTGTGTGACTACAGGTCCGGCCCCCCCACGGGATTCATGTTTCTCACTCTGAAAATATCAGTGTAAGCCTTTTTTTACCTTTTCCACTCACACTTTGAGTAGACCTGACACTTTTGTACTTAGAACACAGTAGCGCATAAATAGCGTCATTAATGAACAGCCACTTTTTCACGAGTGTCACTATCCGTTTCACTATCGCTTATTATCCCGCATAGTGTACGGACAAGACGCCCATTCAGTCACATTTCCATGTGAAAAAGGGAGGCTTAGACCTGGCATCATTGGCACGGGTCTCCCTTCCTCTTTTCGCTTCTGACCTTTTATGTTGCTGGATTTAGATGCTCTGGGCGCTGTGCCACTGCCAATCAGTGACACAGCGCGAATGCTCCCTGTGTAAAGATAACTGTATGAATTGGGATAACCATAATTGGCTCGTTTGGTTTACCTGTCAGCCCCTAGTATCAGTGCACTGTGTGTGCACAGGGCTGGTAGACCAAATACTGCTGGTGGGCCTGTAGCGCTGATTTGCGCTACCCACCGAAGCAGCTTTTAAAGTATGTCTGTGTAGCATGTTCTAATAGCGAGTTACCCTCCATTTCACTGTTTACTATTGTGAGGCTCTCCGTTCTCATAGGCCAGAATGGGCAGGCTGAGTATTACATGCCCTAATCCTACCTGCCCCCAGGAACCTGATAGGAACGTCGAATTTGATATGTTTAAGCTCAGAACATTGAGATACATCTTTTAGTAAGGATTATTAGCGTAGCCCGTGTTCGAAAATGCCTCTACTAGAAACAAGGTATTTTCTGTCCTAAGCTTTCCTGTAGGCTTTGCTAGCGTGTGTATTGGCCGTCTGGTTTTGGAGCAGCAGGGCCAGCTGGGTCAGACCTGGCTGGAGAGAGAGATCGGCATTTAGAGTAGGGAGAGGGGTGACTCTTTGATCTGAGCAGGGCCGTGCCTGGCAAGGTGAATGATGGCTCCACCTCCCACTGGGCGTCTGATAGCAGACCCCCAGATTCTCAAAGGGCAGGATGTCGCCTCGTAAACCAAGTGCTCCCCGACCCCACCGAACTGGGTCTGGCTGGATGCAGTGATTTGTGAGTGCAGAGAACAAAGACTTTTTAGGTATAAAACGCTGCGCTGAAACCTTTTTCGAGTGTGTTCCTTCTGGATGTCAAGACGAAACTCTGTCCAAGCGGACAGAGGAAAGGACTTTGAAACTTTCACCAAGCTTGCTGAAGAAACTACCCGAGGGCCTGAATTGAGAGCGCCTCCTGCTGAAGTCTCAGGGACATTAGACTTCATCCCGTCAGCCGTCTGAATTCCTGTGCTAGGGATTCTACTTGCAGGTGAGGCCTCCGTCGAGTAATCCGGAACCTCTAGTTCTACTGTGAGGAACGCGGACTGGTAACCCTTGGTAACTCTGTGTGTGGGCCGCCGCAGCTAAGAGAGAGCTGCCGCCGCTGAGCGCCTGCCTTAATTTGAATCTTCAGAACCTTTGCTGAATCTGTGTGGGCTGCCGCAGCTAAGAGAGAGCTGCCGCTGCTGAGCGCCCGCCTTAATTTGAATCTTCAGAACCTTCGCTGAATCGGTGTGGGCCACCGCAGCTAAGAGAGAGCTGTTGCCGCTGAGTGCCCGCACTTGTGTCAGCTGTGCATCATCGTGATTTGTCCTGTGGGCTGCCGCAGCTAAGAGAGAGCTGTTGCCGCTGAGTGCCCGCACTTGTGTCAGCTGTGCATCATCGTGATTTGTCCTGTGGGCCGCTGCAGCTAAGAGAGAGCTGTTGCCACTGAGTGCCCGCACTTGTGTCAGCTGTGCATCATCGTGATTTGTCCTGTGGGCCGCCGCAGCTGGGAGAGAGCGGTTGCCGCTGAGTGCCCGCACTTGTGTCAGCTGTGCAACGTCGTGATTTGTCCTGTGAGCCGCCGCAGCTAAGAGAGAGCTGCTGCCGCTGAGTACTCGCACCTTTGCTAACTTTGCATCATGGTGATTTGTCCTGTGAGCCGCCGCAGCTAAGAGAGACCTGCTGCCGCGGAGTACTCGCACCTTTGCTAACTTTGCATCATCGTGATTTGTCCTGTGAGCCACCGCAGCTAAGAGAGAGCTGCTGCCGCTGAGGGTTCGCACCTTGGCTAACTTTGCATCATCGGGATTTGTCCTGTGAGCCGCCGCAGCTAAGAGAGAGCGGCTGCCGCGGAGTGCTCGCACCTTTGCCAACTCTGCATCATCGTGAGTCGCCATGTGGGCCGCCGCAGCTAGGAGAAAGCTGCTGCTGCTGTGAGCCGACCACGGAGCTGCACGACGAGAGTCATCGCCGCCACCAGCCCGGGCCGCCGCAGCCGCGTGCTGCTGCCGCTGGGAGCCCTCCTGTCCCCGAGTGCCCGAATCATTGCAAGTGCACGTTGCGGACCACTGCAGTTAAGAACTGTGGTCACTGGGAGTCCGCCAGTCACCGTCTCCGCTTCTTCGAGAAGCTACGTGCTGTGTCCCCGTCCAACGGCAGGTATCTGGTGCGCAACGGGTCGCGTAGACCCAGGCCTTGAACTCAGTCAGTGCCACGTTCTGGTGAATACGTTATTGCCTTTTTAAGTCCCTACTGATTTACGTGCATTGTGACTGGTTAAAATGCTTTTGAGAGTCTCGTACTAAACCTTAGATAAAGATACTATCTTTCTATACCTCCTTGACTTGTGTCCTTTTGTGGTGTCGTTACTGCCTTATTGTGCCTGGTCATAAATGCTTCACACACTGCCTCTGAGATAGGCCTAACTGCTCGTGCTACGTTACCACAGGGTTTAGCAGGGGTTATCAAAGGGGGTAGCCCACTTGCCCTGACTTATTAACAAGGGTCCCTATTTGGACAGTGGCGCCAGCCATTGCCAACTAGAGACCCCCATTTCTAACATTGGCGGTCAGCGGTGAGGATCAGGACTTGCATTTATGATCCACGTACAATAACTGGTAGACACCACTAGTGAGTACAGACCAAAGCGCAGACACGCGCGGATTTTTTTTCCCCCTTCAAATTTTTTTTTTTTGGGGTTGGTTGTTTTAGTATTGAATTGTTGATCGCAGCCCTGAGTACTGCTAATATGGGAAGGCCAACATCCAATGCTTCGGAGGATCTCGCCTTTGAGGAGGAAAGATTAGATACCTATACTGCCAAACAGCTGAAGTCATTTTGTAAGCAATTCGCAGTCCCCGTGATAGGTCTCTCTAGGAAGGAGGAGTACCACAAGGCGCTGAAGGCCTGGTGGGAAGCGAGAGAGTCCGCTGGGGATGAGGAAGAGAATGCTGGAGGGCAGCAGGATGATGCAGGAGAGGGGGGGGAGATAGAACACCCTCCAATCCAGGTACTAGTGTATCCCAAAGGAGCCTGACCCCAGAAGAGCTGGAGGACAGGGAGAGAGATAGGAGGCATAGTTTGGAGATAGCTAAATTGGAAGGTCAGAAGGACCTTGAGAGTAAGAAGTTAGACATTGAGAAGAATCGATTGTCAATTGAACTTGAGAAAATGAGAATGGAACATGAGAGAATGTTGAGGGAGATAGAGATCAGGGCGAGGAGTGTCCCGGTCTCCCCCTCTGGTGGCAGCATACCTTTAGTAACTCCTGAGAGTAGAGTTTATATTCCTAAGGATGTCATTAAGGATTTTCACAAGAGTGAGGATATTGGGCAATGGTTTGCCGCATATGAAATAGCAATGGTGTCCCACCGGGTCCCTGAGCAGGATTGGGGAGCGGGATTGTGGGGGTGCTTTGTGAGTGATGGTAGGGATACCCTGTTGGACCTGCCTGAGGAGAACAGGATGGTGTATGCCCATATGAAAGAAGCTTTGATGACCCGTTATGGTTTGACCCCAGAAATGTACAGGCAGAGGTTTAGGACCTGTAAGAAGTTAGAGGGTACCACATGGGTTGAATATGTGTCTTTTTTCTGCAGAGCAATGGATCGCTGGGTAAAGGGTAGCAAAGTGGAAACTTTCGAGCAATTGTTTGATTTGTTTGCGTGGGAGCATTTTTCTAGTAACTGTTTTCCAGAGCTATGCCAGCACCTGATTGATAGCAAGCTGACTAACCCTAGGAAGCTTGCTGAGGAGGCGGACCGCTGGGTGAACACCCGGGTCCGCAAAGGTTTTGTGGGAGACTTCGCCAGAGGTGGGCAGGGTCCCCAGCAGAGAAGTGGGGGGACAAGGGTAAGCCGAGGGAGTTCCAGAGAGGGCCCCAAAGTAATTCCCAAGGGAACCAAGCAGTGGTGTCCCAGCCTCCCCTGAGAAGAAGCCAGTGTCCCCGACAGGTAGGCCTGTTCAGAGGGGGCCACTCACCTGTTTCAAGTGTGGTCAAGTGGGCCACCGGTATTATGATCCCCAGTGTCCCCAGAGGGACCCCAATGCATCCCCTCGTGCACCACCCCGTGCACCATCCCGCCAGATTGCCAGTGTAGCCCTGGGGGGGGAGGAGGTAGAGGTCCAAGGTGGGTGGGATCCCGTAGAGTTAACCCTTGTCTCGCTAGGAGACTTTGAGAAGGTCCCTAACCCCACACTGCCGAATAATACTCAGAAGTACCGGCAGTGGGTGACCATCAATGGTCATAGGGTGGAGGCTCTCAGGGACACCGGAGCTAGTGTAACTGCTGTCAGCTCCCGGTTGGTGTCCAAAGAGCAGGTTGTCCCCCATGCATTCTGCCCCGTAGTGTCAGCAGACAACTCAGAGAGCCAGTGTGAAGTGGCTCAGGTTCCCTTCGAGTGGGGGGGGTCTCAGGAACTCTTCAAGTGGCTGTGAGGCCCGCCATGCCTGTAGACTGTCTGTTAGGCAATGATCTAGAGAACTCCCCGTGGGCTACGGTGGAGAGAAAGTCTCATTTGGAAATGTTGGGTCTGCCTGAGTGGGCGTGTGTGACCCCTCGGTCCATGACAGCTCAGAAGGATGTTCAGGAGGGTCTGGAGCCTGAAAGTATGGCCCAGGCCCCTGCCTCAAAGAGAAGGGGTAGGGGGCACGGGAAACCGGCCCCCGCAGTTCCCACGGTCCCGGAGGGAGCAGACCTTGAGGGGGATGCCCTGGAACCTACAGGGGAACAAGTGGCCGAACTGGGGGACCTACCGGAGCTGACCCATTGGCAGCAGGAAGGGGGGCCCTCCAGGGAGGAATTTTGCGAGCAACAGAGAACCTGCCCTTCTCTTGAGGGGGTGCGGCGGCAGGCCGCCGCCCAGGCAGCAGGTGACCAGACAGGGTCACATTGGATCTATTGGGAGAACGACCTCCTTTAACACGAGCCTAAGGTTGCTGAGCCTGGGTCAGCCCGTGTGCTGGTGGTACCCCAGCGCTTCAGGACCTTCCTACTGGGGTTGGCTCATGATGTGCCACTGGCCGGACATCTGGGGCAGACCAAGACCTTTGAGAGGCTGGTCACCCACTTCTATTGGCCCCAGATGCGCAGGAGCTCAGATGCTTACTGCAGGACGTGTGAGACTTGCCAGGCAAGTGGGAAGAGTGGGGGGAAGATTAAGGTCCCACTACAGCCCTTTCCCGTTGTGAGCACCCCATTCGAGAGAGTGGGCATTGATATTGTGGGGCCTCTGGATCCCAAGACAGCCATGGGCAACAGGTTCATCCTGGTCTTGGTGGACCATGCCACCCGGTACCCTGAGGCCATCCCGCTCAGGACAGTGACGGCCCCCGTGGTGGGACGGGCACTGATGGGGATTTTCTCCCGTGTGGGATTCCCCAGAGAGGTGGTGTCCGATAGGGGAACTAACTTCATCTCCAAGTACATGAAGTCTCTGTGGGAGGAGTGTGGGGTAACGTATAAGTTCACCACTCCTTACCACCCCCAGGGTAATGGGCTGGTTGAGAGAGTCAACCGGACCCTCAAGGGCATGATTATGGACCTAGGTGAGCCCATGAGGCATAAGTGGGTTGTCCTCTTGCCATGCCTGTTGTTTGTTTACCGTGAGGTGCCACAGAAGTCCTTAGGGTTCAGTCCCTTTGAGCTGCTCTATGGTCACCCGGTAAGAGGGCCTCTGAGTCTGGTCAAGGAAGGCTGGGAGCAATCTCCCAGGAAACCTCCCCAGGATGTGTTTAGTTACATGCTGGCCTTCAGGAACTAGACTTGGCGTTTCAGGAAACTTGCTGAGGCAAACCTGGAAGCCAGCCAGGAAGAGATGAAACGCTGGCACGATCAGAATGCCACTCTGATCGAGTTTCAGCCTGGACAAAAGGTTTGGGTCATGGCCCCGGTGGAGCCCTGTGCGCTCCAGGATAGGTGGACCGGCCCCTTTGAGGTGGTGGAGCGCAAGTGTCCTGTTACCTACGTGGTGGACTTGCAGTCTCCCAGGAACCCCTTGCGGGTCCTGCATGTTAACCGCCTGAAGCCCCACTTTGAGAGGTCTGAAGTGGGCATGCTTCTGGCCACAGATGCTGGGATGGAGGAGGAGAGCGAGCCCCTTCCTGACCTCCTGTGTGCAGGGGAGCGAGATGGGTCAGTGGAGGGTGTGGTCCTCTCCACCACACTGACCCCTGAGCAGCAGGGTGATTGTCGCCAACTGTTGGGGCAATTCAGTGATCTGTTCTCCCTGGTACCTAGTGTCACTGATTGGTGTGTCCATGACGTGGACACCGTGGACAGTCCTCCCATTAAGCACAAGGCTTACCGAGTGACTGACCGAGTAAGGGCCTACATTAAGGATGAGGTTACCTAAATGTTTGCCCTTGGGGTGATTGAGTCCTCTAGCAGCCCTTGGTCCAGCCCAGTGGTCCTGGTACCAAAAGCTGCAGCGCCTGGTACCACCCCAGAACTTCGGTTCTGCGTGGACTATCGGGGCCTCAATTCAGTCACGAAGACTGACGCGCACCCCATCCCCAGAGCTGATGAGCTCATAGATCGGTTAGGGGCTGCAAAATACCTCAGCACATTTGATTTGACGTCTGGGTATTGGCAGATCGCCTTGACCGAGGGAGCAAAGGAGAGGTCAGCCTTCTCCACACCCGATGGGCACTACCAATTCCGGGTGATGCCCTTTGGAATGAAGAATGCCCCTGCCACCTTTCAGAGGCTGGTCAACAGGGTGTTGGTTGGGCTGGAAGACTTCAGTGCCGCCTACCTGGATGACATTGCGGTGTTTAGCTCCTCTTGGGAGGACCACCTGCACCACCTCTGGGAGGTATTGATGGCACTGCAGAAGGTAGGCCTCACAATCAAAGCCAGTAAGTGCCAGATTGGGCAGGATTCTGTAGTGTATTTGGGGCACCAGGTGGGGAGCGGCCAGGTGGCTCCCCTTCAGCCCACAATTGAAACTATCCTGGCGTGGGAACCCCCAAGACTCAGACGCAGGTGAGAGCCTTCTTAGGACTCACGGGGTACTACAGGAGGTTTGTCAAGGGATATGGCAACATTGTTGCACCCTTGACTGAGCTGAATTCTAAGAAGCAGCCAAAGAAGGTAAACTGGACTGACACCTGTCAGAACGCTTTTGATGCCCTGAAGACTGCCATGTGCACTGCACCCGTGCTTCAGGCGCCCGACTTTTCAAAGGAATTTGTTGTCCAGACAGACGCCTCAGAGCATGGTATAGGGGCTGTTCTGTCACAGATCAATGAGGAGGGACTAGACCAACCGGTAGCCTTCCTAAGCAGGAGGTTACTTCCCCGGGAACAGAGGTGGAGTGCAATTGAGCGTGAGGCATTTGCTGTGGTCTGGGCACTGAAGAAGCTGAGACCATATCTGTTTGGGACTCACTTCCGGGTTCAGACAGACCACAGGCCCCTTAGATGGTTTATGCATATGAGGGGTGAGAATCCCAAGGTGTTGAGGTGGTCCATTTCCCTACAGGGTATGGATTTCACGGTGGAATACCGCCCTGGTACAGAACACGCCAATGCTGACGGTCTGTCCAGGTTTTTCCGCCTTAGTGATGAGAACTCCCAAGGGAATGGTTAGTTCTCCCCACATTTCAGCTGGAGGGGACGTGTGTTAGACCTGGCATCATTGGCGCGGCTCTCCCTTCCTCTTTTCGCTTCTGACCTTTTATGTTGGCTGGATTTAGATGCTCTGGGCACTGTGCCACTGCCAATCAGTGACACAGCGCGAATGCTCCCTGTGTAAAGATAACTGTATGAATTGGGATAACCATAATTGGCTCGTTTGGTTTACCTGTCAGCCCCTAGTATCAGTGCACTGTGTGTGCCCAGGGCTGGTAGACCAAATACTGCTGGTGGGCCTGTAGCGCGGATTTGCGCTACCCACCGAAGCAGCTTTTAAAGTATGTCTGTGTAGCATGTTCTAATAGCGAGTTACCCTCCATTTCACTGTTTACTATTGTGAGGCTATCCGTTCTCATAGGCCAGAATGGGCAGGCTGAGTATTACATGCCCTAATGCTACCTGCCCCCAGGAACCTGATAGGAACGTCGAATTTGATATGTTTAAGCTCAGAACATTGAGATACATCTTTTAGTAAGGATTATTAGCGTAGCCCGTGTTCGAAAATGCTTCTACTAGAAACGAGGTATTTTCTGGCCTAAGCTTTCCTGTAGGCTTTGCTAGCGTTTGTATTGGCCGTCTGGTTTTGGAGCAGCAGGGCCAGCTGGGTCAGACCTGGCTGGAGAGAGAGATCGGCATTTAGAGTAGGGAGAGGGGTGACTCTTTGATCTGAGCAGGGCCGTGCCTGGCAAGGTGAATGATGGCTCCACCTCCCACTGGGCGTCTGATAGCAGACCCCCAGATTCTCAAAGGGCAGGATGTCGCCTCGTAAACCAAGTGCTCCCCGACCCCACCAAACTGGTTCTCGCTGGATGCAGTGATTTGTGACTGCAGAGAACAAAGACTTTTAGGTATAAAACGCTGCGCTGAAACCTTTTCAAGTGTGTTCCTTCTGGATGTCAAGACGAAACTCTGTCCGAGCGGACAGAGGAAAGGACTTTGAAACTTTCACCAAGCTTGCTGAAGAAACTACCCGAGGGCCTGAATTGAGAGCGCCTCCTGCTGAAGTCTCAGGGACATTAGACTTCACCCCGTCAGCCGTCTGAATTCCTGTGCTAGGGATTCTACTTGCAGGTGAGGCCTCCGTCGAGTAATCCGGAACTTCTAGTTCTACTGTGAGGAACGCGGACTGGTAACCCTTGTTAACTCTGTGAGAGAGCTGCCGCCGCTGAGCGCCAGCCTTAATTTGAATCTTCAGAACCTTCGCTGAATCTGTGTGGGCCGCCGCAGCTAAGAGAGAGCTGCCGCCGCTGAGCACCCGCCTTAATTTGAATCTTCAGAACCTTCGCTGAATCTGTGTGGGCGGCCGCAGCTAAGAGAGAGCTGCCGCCGCTGAGCGCCCGCCTTAATTTGAATCTTTAGAACCTTCGCTGAATCGGTGTGGGCCGCCGCTGTTAAGATAGAGCTGTTGCCGCTGAGTGCCCGCACTTGTGTCAGCTGTGCATCATCGTGATTTGTCCTGTGGGCCGCCGCAGCTAAGAGAGAGCTGTTGCCGCTGAGTGCCCGTACTTGTGTCAGCTGTGCATCATCGTGATTTGTCCTGTGGGCCGCCGCAGCTAAGAGAGAGCTGTTGCCGCTGAGTGCCCGCACTTGTGTCAGCTGTGAATCATCGTGATTTGTCCTGTGGGCCGCCGAAGCTGGGAGAGAGCGGTTGCCGCTGAGTGCCCGCACTTGTGTCAGCTGTGCATTGTCGTGATTTGTCCTGTGAGCCGCCGCAGCTAAGAGAGAGCTGCTGCCGCTGAGTACTCGCACCTTTGCTAACTTTGCATCATGGTGATTTGTCCTGTGAGCCGCCGCAGCTAAGAGAGAGCTGCTGCCGCGGAGTACTCGCACCTTTGCTAACTTTGCATCATCGTGATTTGTCCTGTGAGCCGCCGCAGCTAAGAGAGAGCTGCTGCCGCTGAGGGTTCGCACCTTGGCTAACTTTGCATCATCGGGATTTGTCCTGTGAGCCGCTGCAGCTAAGAGAGAGCTGCTGCCGCGGAGTGCTCGCACCTTTGCCAACTCTGCATCATCGTGAGTCGCCCTGTGGGCCGCCGCAGCTAGGAGAGAGCTGCTGCCGCTGTGAGCCCACCACGGAGCTGCACGACGAGAGTCATCGCCGCCACCAGCCCGGGCCGCCGCAGCCGCGTGCTGCTGCCGCTGGGAGCCCGCCTGTCCCCGAGTGCCCGAATCATTGTGAGTGCACGTTGCGGACCACTGCAGTCGAGAACCGTGGTCGCTGGGAGTCCGCCTGTCACCGTCTCCGCTTCTTCGAGAAGCTACGTGCTGTGTCCCCGTCCAACGGCAGTTATCTGGTGCGCAACGGGTCGCGTAGACCCAGGCCTTCAACTCAGTCAGTGCCACGTTCAGGTGAATACGTTATTGCCTTTTTAAGTCCCTACTGATTTACGTGCATTGTGACTGGTTAAAACGCTTTTGAGAGTCTCGTACTAAACCTTAGATAAAGATACTATTTTTCTATACCTCCTTGAGTTGTGTCCTTTTGTGGTGTCGTTACTGCCTTATTGTGCCTGGTCATAAATGCTTCACACACTGCCTCTGAGATAGGCCTAACTTCTCGTGCTACGTTACCACAGGGTTGAGCAGGGGTTATCAAAGGGGGTAGCCCACTTGCCCTGACTTAGGAAGAAGGGTCCCTATTTGGACAGTGGCGCCAGCCATTGCCAACTAGAGACCCCCATTTCTAACAATCCTCTAAATGTTTATGTCTGTGTGTTTTTGTTTGTCCCTTCCTTCCCAACAGGAATTGAGCAACTTGAGGAACACCTCCTCTTTCAATTAACGCACCTTAGCGCGTGCGACACATACTGGTCTAACAAACCACACTTGACCTTCACTAATTTTCTACGCACATAGGTCCTGACGAAAGCCAGAATACTTAGAAACCTGGCTGAAACATGTAGACCTCACAGGATATTAGAGACATAACTCAATCTCCACATATATCTGCCCTCTCGTTTTAATACTTCCAGGGGCCCACCATTAAATTTCTCCAACTTTTCGGGACCCATTGGACAGTTTTTAAACTACACTCATTCACTTCACTACACTTTCACCTTACAAAACCCGCTCCGCTGTAGTCAGGCGTCGAAGCACACCCGAGGTGCCCTCGGCACCTTGGGTGGGACCCGATGATGAATAATGCCACCAACTAGGTTGGTGGGTAAGGGTCTTCATAAAAAACAAAGTGTTTTTCTCCCAGACATGGATATCTAGCTTCTATCCAATAGCTAGTTCTCATTGATATTTACCTATAGTACCAGGGGAAGTGAAATAGTCCACAGTTTTTCCTCTCTCTCTCCCTTGATTATATCAATTGGAGCAGGGTCAAGACTTTTTTTCATATAGCCGGTTTCAAACTGAGGTGGCATGGTGTGCAAAATAACAATGGGCTGGGATGTAGCCCTGAGTAATTACAAGTGGCTGAGATTAATTCTAGCATACCATCCATCACTTTTTTTTATACTTTAGCTTGTCATCCTAAGTGGGACGTGTATGCCCAGACGTGGGTCCCATGCACACTGTGTCAGTGGACCCAAGCTGTACCTCGCTGATGAGCCCATAAGTAGGGCAAACCTGGTCCTGGGTTGCTTGTGTTCCGGTTCAGGGATGACCTACCTTAGCAGTTTGGGATGGACTTTTCCAATTGGAGCAGGATCAAGACTGATTTGCATATAGCTGGGTCCAAACTGAGCTGGAATGGTATGCAAAATAAGGATTGACTGGGTTGCGGCCCGAGTAATTACCAGTTGCTGAGATTCATTCAAGCATTCCATCCATCGCTTTTCTGTATACTTTAGTTTGTCACCCTAAGTAGGACAGGCAGTAGCGGTCCATGGTAGGAGTGCCGGCCGGGCGGTGACGTGGGGTGGGGTGGGGTGGGGTGGGGTGGGGGAGGGGCAGGGGCAGGGGCAGGGGCAGGGGCAGGGTGGGGGGTAGTAAACCACGGATTACGACCGAATACAGGTAAGTAAACATTTAAATAAATAAAACGAATTTTGTTGTGAGCGCTGCATCGCCAAATGCGATGCAGTGCGCGCAACGAAATTCGTTTTATTTATTTAAATGTTTACTTACCTGTATTCGGCCGTAATCCGTGGTTTACTACCCCCCGCCCCACCTCACCGCCCGGCCGGCACTCCTACCACGGACCGCTACTGAGGACAGGTGTGCCCAGACCTGGGTTCCGTGCACACTGTAACACTGGAACCAAGTTGTACCTGGCTGATGAGCCCTTAACTAGGACAAAACTGGTCCTGGGTTGCTTGTGTTCAAATTCAGGAATTACAATGCTTGACAGTTTAGGCTGGACTGTTCCAATTGGAGCAGAGACAAGACTGATTGCAGATAGCTGGGTCCAAACTGAGGTGGTATGGTGTGCAAAATACCGATGGACTGGGATGCGGCCCGATTAATTACCAGTTGCTGAGATTCATTTAAGCATCCCATCTAACACTTTTTTGTATACTTTACTTTGTTACCCTAAGTGGGGATGGGTATGCCCAGACGTGGGTTCCGTGCACACTGTGTCACTGGAGCCAAGCTGTACCTAGTTGATGAGCGCATAACTAGGGCAAAACTGGTCCTGGTTTGCTTGTCTTCCAGTTCAGGGAGGACCTGGCTTGGCAGTTTGGGCCTGACTGTTCCAATTGGAGCATTGCCAAGACAGATTTGCACATAGCTGGGTCCAAACAGGTGGCATGGTGTGCAAAACAATGATGAACTATGATGCGACCTGAGTAATTACCTGTGGCTGAGATTAATTCAAGCATTGCATTCATCACTTTTTTATATGCTTTAGTTTGTCACCCTAAGTGGGACTTAGGGATGGGTATGCCCAGCCGTGGGTTTGTGCACACTGTGTCACTGGAACAAAGCTGTTCCTAGCTGATGAGCCCATAACTAGGGTGAAACTGGTCCTGGATTGCTTGTCTTCTGTTTCATGGAGACCCTGGCTTGGTAGTTTGGGCTGTAGTGTTCCAGTTAGAGGGGTCAAGACTGTTTTACATTTTGCGGGGTCCCGACTGAGATAGAATTGTGTGCAAAATAACGATGGACTGGGATGCGGCCCGGGTAATTACTAGCGCTTGAGATTAATTCAAGCATTGCGTTCATCAATTTTTGTATACTTTAGTTTGTCACCCTAAGTGGGACAGGTATGCCCAGATGTGGATCCCGGCACACTGAGTTGGATGGGTATATCCAGATGCGGATACCATGCACACATTGTCACTGAAACCAAGCTGTACTTGGCTAGTCTGCTGGCTACCTGATCTGAGCCTCAGGGACTTAAAAGGCTTCCCAACTAGCTCCTGGACCCAGCTGCAGCAAATTTCTGACCCCCAAGTAGTGCCGCGCATGTCCTGGACCCTTAGTGTGGCTCGCAGGATCATAGATCAAGTTTTTGGGGTCATTGCGAGCGCAAACAGGCCCGTTCACACCGAGACAGTGCCGCTTGCACCGAGAATCAGCGTGAGCTGCCACCAGCCAGTCTCTTCACACAGCAAGCATCAATCGCCCACAGGGGCTGCCAACTCGAAGAACTGGCCTGCCTTTCTGCGATGCCTGGCCTTCTTATCAAACCACGCTGACCACTGCCCACAATGCACTCCTTTCTCTCCGTGACCCTCTCCAACATGAACAGGACTCTTGGCACAAAACTTGAGAAGGCAAAACTTCAGCTGGACTGATCTCAGACTAAATCCAACCAGCGCTCTGTAGCAGTCATTCTGAACTTTTGGATTTAACCCAGTCTAGCGTGACCAGATATCCCGAGTTGGCGCTTTGTGCTTTTAGGTGCTATTTTTCATTTTATTCTTTAAAAATGTATAACTTCGGTTCTACTGATTGAATGTTTGCTGTTTTGGTCTTGTCTTATTAATTAAATTAAGCTCTATTTTACTAACCTGGTGTGGGAATCTTTCTGTGTGTTTTTTTCACTGTTTTACAGTTTGAAGTGTTGCACAAATACTTTACACATTGTCTCTATGTTAAGCCTGACTGCTCTGTGCCAAGCTACCACGGGGTTGAGCACAGGTTAATTTGGGGATTCCTTGTGTCTTACCCTGACAAGAATTTTGATTGCTGCTTGACCAGGGCTCACACCCTAGTCAACCAATTTCTCACATCCCCCTTAAAGATCACTAGTCAGTGATAGTAAAAATGTACACCAAAGAGGGGATACACAGCTTCATGATGCCCTATGGTGTGAAAGCCTCCACTGACTATGACTTAAGGTGGGTTACACTTAGCTCTGGGTCAAGAACCTCAAATCTGCAGTTAGGATCAGTGTCCCTGAATGGAATATGGCCTCTAACTTCATTGTATTAAAATGTGGCAAGAGCAATCTGAAAGACTATTTGAGAAGATGCCAATGTCCCCTTCATCTTCAATGAAGCTATATGTATGAGTACTGTTCATAAACTCTAAGCTAGTTTGAACTGTGAGAGTTACAAACACTAACATTATTATTCCCCTTGTGAAGGTCCATTACCCTAATCATTATTTATGTATTGCCATGTATCCTATGTGCAACATCATTTTCCTAAATCTTTTTTAGGTCTCGCCTAGGCAGCGCGCATGCGCTGTCTCGCCGAGACATCCAGTAATCAGTATAGCGAGAGTAATCCCGCCTGCTGCTTGCCTGCTTCTTGCAATTTGGTTATTAATGCGTCAGTCGGCACTTCCGGCCTCCCTATTGGTTGCTGCTCCGATTCGTCACTTCCGTTTTTATCGGAAGCAGCACTGACCAACTTCAGTTTCATTGCGCTGCAACTGTAGGTATGTCATGTTTAGGGACTACTTGTTATTATGTAGTATGGCGTCCGTTTCACTCGCAGGCCCGTAACTCGTATTGTTCACATCGGGTGTGACCTAGGCTTTATTTTCATGTTTGTTTACTTGTTTTACTGACTGAACGTGCTTTCGGTGCTCCGACACCCATCAACTCAGCTTCAGACGCACAGCGCCTGCGAAGCTCCACCCGCTCCTCCCCTTAACGCCATAGATGTTTCACACTTTTGTTTCCGCCTCACTTCAGACGCACAGCGCCTGCCCCACGATTAGTGTAGCTACAAACAACCACAGCTTGTTCATGGCGGCCGCCCACTTTCTCTGTGGCTTAAGCTACCTCCTTCCCCCGCCACTCAGGAGAAAGGGCTGCTGCTTTCGCTGCCATTACAGGCTGCCCATCTGCAGCTGAGCCATGCCCCTCTCACCAGGGTACAGTAGAAAGTCGCTCCCCAGCTGACGGGAGAACGGGCAGAAAGGATAATTCCCGGCAGATATGGTATGTATCGCAAAGGGGAGGCAGGACCCTGTGCACAGCATGCCCCTCCTCTTCGATGAATGGAGCTCTGTGCTGCAGATAGTGTGTTATGTTTATGCTCCTGGGTGTGTTTCGTTTTAGCCTTCCAGTGCATATTAACCAATGCACGGCATGTAAGGCTTGCAGCTGCTCTACTTCCCTAAGCCTTCCAGTGACATTGGTATGTTTCACTTTTAATTACTTCCAAACACAGAGAATCCCAGCTCCCCCACTAACCACGACATGTGATCCTGAGCGCGTGTTCCAATACCTTCTTTCCGTTATTTACAAAGATAACGGCATACAGGAATGGTCTCGGAGCAGGCTGTAAAAACAGTGCAGTCAGTATTGGTCCGCAAATAACAGGCTGGGAGCGTACACGGCCTTCTGCACTGTTGTGTGCCTGCGGGTACCCTTTGTAATGGGATTGCAGTAGTCTCTGCTTCCTGGACGCGGTGTGTGGGACAATGAAATGCCTCTTGATTTTGTTTTGTTATAGTAGCCGGGGCTTGTGTGTCTGTAGCATGAACAGAACACGGGCAACAGATACCAGCCCTAGCACCCATTGCACTGTTCAGGGTTTGTTCACTGTTCTGGTTTTGATATTTTTTAAGCCAGCTCAGAGCGTGTTAAGTCATTGTAGACTATAGTCCCATTATTGGCAACACACCCCACCCACACCACAACAGATTATGCATGCATAAATAAATACACAACAACTTTTGTTTGGGAAAAATATTGCTGCAGGTTTATTCCATACAAAAGTATGCAAATATGGTGGGTTATCTTACGGGCGATCCAAGGGCAGGCAGCTGTACCACTCTATGCTGCCCTGCCCGCCTGATGAGCCAAGCACTGTGGAGAATCCAATCAGCGCTACCCTTATGGGGGTGATCCCCTTACTGGATCACGTGACACATTGGTCCCTTATTACTCACGCCCCTTTCAGGGCGGAGCGTAGCAAGGCAAGCCCCCGGTAAAGAGGACGCCAAGATGGCCGGGGGAGGCATAAATACCTCCCCACTTCCTCGGTGCGCCGGAAGTGACGCACCTGGTAAGGGGACTCCTCCTAGAGCCCCGCATTAGTAGTGGGGGTGGGGAAGTGCCCAAATGGCACTAAAGGGGCCGCCCGTTTAGGGTGGCCCCCTGCGGGGGCCGCGGGCAGCCGCATTTCAGGAGCACTGGACCCAGGGGGTTGGCCACTACGATTCCGCCGCATTTGACAAGTTGGCACGTTTCCTACAAGTCAGTTCCTTTCGTTTTTGCACACCAAATGTAACCACTTGCTTTGGCTGCAGTGTGTTCAAATGTACTTTTGAGCACAACACCCTGGTTGTGAGAACAAACGAGCGAGCTGAGTGGTAGCCCTGGTTTTCCTGTTTGTTTAGCTGAAGAAGTTTTCCGCAGTCTTTTTTTATGGAAACAAACTCAAGATTTCAGAAAGGAACTGAGGCAACGATGATACGTGTCAAAATAATATCGTACTCTCCCGTTTGTGGAAAACCCGTTTGTTTACTTTGGTGAGTTTACTTGGCATCATTTCTAGCACTGCTGTGGTTCGTCTTTGTGGAGGGTTGGTGAAAGCGCTCTCATTGCAGTTGTTGTCATGATTCTGACTGAGACAGGTCACAGAAAATGATTGATCGGGGGCATCACTGGTGACTTACATCATCGTGTTATCAACATTTTACAGTGGCCTTATTAGCTTTTTAGTCAAATTAATGATCCTGGCTTTTATGTGTACTCAGTGACATAAAGAATCTATAATTCCTTTAAGCAAACCGTTTGTCATATGAGATGTATTATGACGAATATTTGCTACCTATTTGCCTGTATTTTCATAGTTATCAATTCTCAGTGTAGGAATTATTTTAGCATACATTCCCTTGGTGACCCAGATATTAAACAATGTACTTTAAAAAAAATACTTGATGTTAGACAATGCTTCAACAACAGCAAAGGTTTACTTTCCCTTTTATTTCGAGAAAGCTGATTGTTACCATGCTTTCGTCAGAAAATGCAAAAATTGCAGGAGGTGACACGTTTAATTTGACTGATCAAATGTGTGCTAAAATGTTATAGGTCACATCCTTTCAAAGACAAACAGAACTGTTCTTCGGATGACAACAAACAAACGTTTCAAAAGGTACAATATACAAGCATTTGCAATGCAATAGGTCTCGCATTTGCGAGAGTTTGAGCTATAGGCATTATAAATGAACATGCCTTTTATTTATGTGTTGGTTTTCAAAACAAATAAATAAAAGACATTGTCATTTACAATGCCTATAGCTTAAACTCTTGCAAATGCGAGACCTATTGCATTGCACATGCTTGTTTATATACCTGTTGGTTATTTTCTTGAGAAAAGTTATCTAGTCGAAAGAAATTAATACATTTAATCGAATTGAGAACTGAGAGGAACAGGTCCCAGAAAGCCATAGCACAAAGCGCAAAAGTGCTAGACCACTTGCTAGCAAGTTCTGAATGCAACACAAGCACTAATGCCCATAACAAAAGTAAAATAGGTTCCACCTATGTGACGACTCCCTTAGTGGCAAATTACCATAAATTAATGTATTATCATAATGTGCATCAGCAATTATGCTGTTTGTATATCAGGACCAGTTGGCCTTCAGAACAGTATGATTTCAAAGTTCATCTGGACCTTCATGATTCCCCAGTCCTCTCCACAAATGCACAATAGTGTGGCATGGCCTGAGGGTTCAACGCGCCCTCCATGAAGACAAAGAAGAACCTTCATGGGGAGAGCTGGTAGGGCCTTAACAGTTGCACAGCACAGAGGAAGCAAACATTGGCAATGCCAAATGCGTTTGCCTTTGTACAGCAAAAAGGTTTTCTACAGCTTCAGTCAAACACATGTACCCAGAGGGCATTGGCAGTGCATGTTTCCTTCCCTCTCAGACCAGATCAGGAGTACATGCTTCCATGGTCCTCAGAACAGGTACAGCATGCAACTCATCAGAAGGAGTTTATAGATGTGACAGAACATGTACAACATTGGTGCCATCAGTTGAATCTTCCAACCTTCATCCAATGGTTGGCACTTTCAGAGAGCGAGGAGGGGTGAGAGTGTAGCTCAGGGTCCGAGAAGGTGTGAGATGCGCAATGTGTTAGGGGAACATGTTTTACAGAAAGCCATTCAATGAGGCCTAAAGTGAGACGGCTTCTGCTAGCCTCAACCTGGCGGGAGGGCTCATGGGACATATTATCAAGGGCTCTATCGCAGTTTTAGCGGCACTTTTTGCCCCTAAAGCGGCGATTTTTTTATCGCCCTATTAGCAAGCTGTCGCTAACAAGTGTTAGCGACAGCTTTTAGGCGATAGCGACTGGTTTGGGTGCCGCTTTGCATGTCAGCGATATTAATGATAATGACATGCAAAGGAGGCGTTCCCAACCTAACAGCGACTGAAAGCAGTCGCTAACATCGCTATCGCCTATTAGCAATAACCGCGAAGCGATAAAAAAACGCGCGCTAACCGCGATTAGCGCTGGTTTTTAGAACTGGTAAAAACATGACTTAACAATAATAGTCAATGGGAGGTGGATTGTAAGGTTAAGTCCCCAGCATTAGCGCGGGGATTCTATCGCTGGATTTCTCGCGTTATTGCTGGGTTTCGCCGCTATCGCTGGATATTTTATCGCATTGGAGATAAACCTTGCTAATAGCATGTTATCTCCGCGGTAATATCCAGCGATAGCTGGCGATAGAACGCGCGCTAAGCAAGCTTTGCGATAATTTACGCAGGTTCTTGCTAATATGCCCCCTGCTGGTGCTTCCCGTAGCCATTCCTCTATGGAGCTGAGAAGGTCTCCCCTCTGTCAGGCCCAGAAATGGTCTTCACGCCTGCTAGGTATGGAGCCAGAAGTCTGGAATGCCCCTGGGAGTGAATGATAGTAGTTCCTGACAGCTGCATTTAGCATCTCCATCTTAAAGGAAGAACGGCTCTTTTTCTGCCCTCTGTTCCTGTCCCCTTCCTAGATGGCTAATACCTGCTATGTGACCACTTCTTGACAACAACCTTGGGTTCCCAGGCCAAGACATCAAGGTACTATCCTGCAGGAGAGGAGTAGTTAGCAGCCAGTCAAGGATGGTCATTGTAGGGCTGAGCAGAAAACCATTTCCAAACTGGAAAAGGCTGGCCGAGGTCACAAAATGTCAGCAGCACTTGGAGTACAGCTCTTCAGGAGAACGCACGATGCAACGTGCCCAGCATAGAAACTGCATGTGCCACGAATCCTTGACTCTCAAGTTGTTTTAAAATGGCAATGGCCTTTTTGGATCATCTGTTTAAGTTTGCTCATGTTCAATGGCGTCTTTACTTGGCAATTGTGATACAATGCTGCTTCAGCCAGGCCCTGGCTACCTGGATTCCTAAATCATTGGTGAACAGTTGTTGTTTCCTTCAGAGCCTGCTGGAGGGGAACTTGGAAATGCAGAGAAGTATTTTCAAATTAAGTCGTGTTTGGGGAAAATTAACTCTAAACTATCTGAACATTGGCTCTACTTTACAAAAGATGCTAGGGATTATTTCTGTGCAAACATGTGGGTAATATTCTTGTGAAAGAACATAAATGAACCTCTCATCAAGGACTATTGATATATATGTATAAACATAGTAAGATATATGTGATATTCTAGTTATGAAAGTGATTATTGCTCGCAGCAAGAACTGCAAAATAATGATGATTGCTTTTCAGTTGCACATAAGACAACCCAGAAGCTATCAGAATCAGAGAGTGCATATCTACAAGGCATACGGTAGTTTCTCTGACAACAGAGAACAAGGGTTAATTAATATTAGTGATTAGTTTCAGTTTCAGGAACACCAGCTTCACATCAGAGCACAGAATGTGTATTGCATAGGGATACTCTTAAGGTATATCCTTTCTGCTGTTAAGCGCTAGCACAGCACAGCTATGCCACTGTTGTCCCTTTCTGACCACAACTGCCAGCACACTAGCAATAGAGCTTACTTCTAGAATAAACATTTCTAGAACCGTCACTCACACAGATATTCACTCAATCACACTCTCACATTATGCTTCCCCCAACTACATACTCTCACGCACATGTTACCGCAAGACATTTATGAAGAGGAGTCACAAAACATTCCTTGCAGAGGGCTAACAGAAGAGGATCTGGTTTGATTTCATAAAAAGAAATACATTCAGATTCTGTGGACAAGGCATGTAATTGCATGTGTCAGTGTCGTGGCCTTCTTTGTGTGCGGAATCTTCAAATTGAGATGTACCTTGCTCCTGTCATTATGTGATCCACCTATAATGACACACTTGATGCTCAGATGAAATAGTTGTCAAAGGTCTTGTGTATCCTGCAGATGATTCAACAGGTGATTTGAGTCTCCAGAGGAAGCCAATGGAGTCTCATCAGTAAGGTGGTGATGTGGTCAGGCATCTCTGCTTCTGTGACCAGCCGGGCCAATGAGGTTTGAAGGCTAGATTGTATTTTCCGCATAAACATCTCTTAGCACCATCTCTGAACCGTATATCAGAAATCTGAGTCAGGAATGAGGTATTATTGTTTCTGACAAAGGTGGTGTTGGTAATGGGCGTTTCAATCTGCTGCCAACAGGAGGCTGCAACACAAGTGCTCATTGAGGAAGATTTGCAGACATTCCAGAGCGTCCAATTATTATCTGATTCAGGGAAGCATCTTAATATACATACTGCATATACAGAATTGTGTCGGCATAAAGCCCCAGTAGCCGAACAATACTATTTGAGAAAAAGATGTAGATCACACTCCTCAGTTTTTAAAGCTCTTTTTACATCCAAACCCCAGGATGTAAATAGTTGCTCACATTTAAGATTTAGTAATCTGCTATGCCGCGCAGTCAATGCGGATATCAAAACTGGGATCCGCGTAATTAATCTATACTTCGACCATGTGCCATCAAAAGAAAAGCAAGTGACACATGGCAAGCCAAGCGCTCCCAATTAGACGGCAGAAAAGAAGAGTGACAATTCTGCAAACGAATGGTAAGCCCATAATAGAACCCAAGAGTCTCGCAAGTGAGCGCGCATGCGCTACCTCATGCTCACACAGGCGAGACCTAAAAAAAGGCATAAAGCCCTTCATTGCCTTGATGCCCCCTCAATTTATTTAATCATGGAATTTGTTATTTATTTAAAAAAAGGCTTTGCACTGTTTAGGAAGCTTTCTTAACAGTTGCAATTATTGATTTAAACAAAAAAAAAAAAAAAAAACGAATCTGATTGAAAATCCAAAAAAGCATATTGACTGAACTACGAATCTTCAGATTTTTCTGCTGGATTTAGATTTGCGAATGTTTTTTTAACAAATCAATGCCTTTAGGTGACAAATGTATTTTCCTAACCAATTTAGTTTTTCAAGAAGTGGTTAATTTTTGTCACTTATTTGTTTCCTTTGATATGTAAAGTTACCCAGACAACTATTCACTTTTTTCCTTACACTGCTATCACTCAGGTTATTTATCTCTGTCTCTTTGTGTCTTGCTCTCTTTATTTCCCCCTCGTCTCCCCGCCCTTTCTCGTCCCATCTTTGTTTCTTTTGCCTTCTTCCTGTCTTCTCTTTTAACGCCTCTCCACTCCCCTTCTCTCCTACCTGTCCAATCTCTCGTCCTCTGCACTGCACTTTTCTTTCTCGCAGACAGATCCCTTAATCAGTATTGGCTGTTCTGGCAACTTTGAAAATTCAAGGCTGAAAGTGTCCTTTCCATTAGACGGCAAACCCAACAGCTGCAGTAATTACATTTTCAGGAGGTGACCTGTGCAAGAATCTGTCCTGTAATTGTTTCACACAGAGATGCTGGCGGAAAGATTATTTCGCACCACATCACTAAAACATCAAAGGAACTTCTCTTTTTTCGGACATTTCACGAAAATATATTCTTCTTTCGGGGTGTTGGTTAAAATAATTGCGTACGGTTGCTGGCCAAATAATTGGGAACGAAACAATGGTCATGCGTGATGTGTTTCTTATTGAAATATGACTGCTGGGATGAAAGCCTGAGCTGCTGGGGCTGCTATGGGGCCCCCAACGCTGCAAAAATACTAGCAGCACCTCCTTCACCCAACAGTACAAGCAGCAGCAGATCAAACACATGGGAGATGATGAAGTGGAGGCTTTTAAAGAGTCATTCACAGCAGGGGATATTCAGACCTGCCAGCCTAAAAATATACCTTGCCGTGTGAGAAGCGGAGGGGGCAGGGCTCTGTGCGGGCTCGTCCCCAGCCTCATCGATCTCCTTCGCCCCTCCAAAAAAATCAAAAACAAAGGGGCATATTCACAAGGAGCTATCGCCGAATTAACGGCACTTTATCGCAGCCAAAGTCGTGATAAATTTACCTCCCCATTCACAAGCCGGTGTTAACAGCCCACAGCACCAGTATACCCGCGATTGCAGCCGCAAAAGACATCGCCACAGAGAACCCCCGCAAATATCGCTAATGAGATGCAGAGTGGGCGTTCCCGTGTCAAAAGTCGAGACAACATCACACCTCAACATTCACAACGACCAGCCACATCGGCGATAAGAACACAAAACAGGCGATAAGGTGCGGTAGCCGCAGGTATTTAACACCTGCCTCAAGCAGGTGTAAAGACAGACGTCTACCTGCAGTAGGCAACAGAGTCCCGCACACAGCCATACCCGAAGAACAAACGACGCCATGGAGCTACTCTACATGCAGCTCGGAGCCCCAACAGGGCCACAACACCCACCGCCACCACCCCTGGACCGCCACCACCCCCAGGACCCGGACCCGCTCCCCCCGGACCACCACAGAGGCAGCGTAGAGTAAGACAGCGGACCTACCGAAACGCACCACTCTCACAGACCTAACGCCCGCGGAAGTCATTGCCCACTACAGGCTCAAAAGGACAACCATCCTCCGCATCCTGACCCACATCGCCCACAGGCTGACGGTCCCAACACAGCGGAGAACAAACATCCCTCCGCAAACAAAGCTGCTGGCAGTGCTGCACCTGTTGGCCTCTGGGACCTTCCAACCAACAACTGCCAGAGTCGGAGGGGTCTCACAGCCAGCCCTATCAAAGTTCATCACACCCGTCCTGGATGCCATCATCAGCTTCATACCCCAGTACCTTCACTTCCCCAACACTGCGCAGGAACAGCTGGAGACTAAGCAAGGCTTCTACGCCATAGCCGGATTCCCGGCCGTGCTGGGGGCAATCGACTGCACACATGTCCCACTTGTGCCCCCTGCGGATACTGCACACCACTACCGCAACAGGAAGCACACACATTCCATCAATGTGCAGGCAGTAGTGGACCACCGGGGAATGTTCACCAATGTCGTTGCCAACTACCCAGGCATTGTGCATGATTCCTTCATCTTCCGACAGTCCATCATCAACCAGTGCTTCCAGGATGGCACATATGGAACGGGACTTCTCGTTGGTAAGTACCAAATCAACACATCCCACAGCCACCAACACACAAAGCACAACTGTGGGGATGCACACGTGACGTAACCACATCCGACATGTCAAACTACATGACCACCTACCAGACACGACTACACCACTCCATGGTCATCCTGGGCTACCCCAGCACCCAATACAGACTTCACAAGGCACCACAGCCACACAACAGCAGAACGTGTGGAGATGCGGAATGCAGCCATGACACATGTGAGGCACTGCTCTGCCCTCATGACCCTACCCCAGTCTCCCGCAGGTCAGCGTCCCGTGGTGGTGGGCCCGTATCGGCCACCGTGCATCCGGGGCGACTAGCCCTGTGCGACTCGAGTCATCCCCCCTTGTAGTTCTGACATTGCATGTCTGTGTGCCTGATGACTGTTGGTGTAGTTGCCAGCACATGCTACTCCCTGAGGGCTGGCTTACACTCACCCCACACACAGTCAGCACAGGCGTCACTGAATTGGTGGGCCTGCCATCACATCCTGCCGAACCAAGTATTGACTCTTTTCTCCCTGCACTGTCACAGGTGATCAAGGATATGCACTCTGCCCTTGGATGATGACACCCCTCCGAGACCCGAACACACCCACCCAGAGGCAGTACAATGCGGCCCACATACGCACCAGGGGCATCGTTGAACGCACATTTGGCGTGTTGAAGTCACGTTTCAGGTGCCTGGAGCGGCACTGGTGGGAAGCTCCTGTACAGCCCGGACGTCGTGTGCAAGATGATCGTTGCATGTTGTGTGTTGCACAACATCTGTGTTCGCACCAGGGCCCCATGGATCCCAGTTCTAGAGGTACCGGACGATGATGGTGGTGATGGGGCAGGTGGCCCACATCCCACTGCAGCTGCGGCAGGAATGGCCCATAGGGACTCCATCATTGACACTTACTTCTCATGAGCACGTCACATTGTGACCATCCGTGGCATTCATGGGACAGTAGTAGATGTCCAATTGCACTGCATGTGTGAATAAAACATATTTGCAGGTCACAGGTTGGAATTGTACATTGTCATATTACATGTCCCTAGGGTTTCAGATGTGATTTGCCATGTTGTGCACATTTTCCGAACCAGTTGTGTCCTGTGTTCAGTTGTGGTGGTGTTGCTTTTTGTACCGGGATGTTGTCACTGTCGGGGTGCACTTCTGCTTATGTGCGTATGCTGCACAGTGGGTGTGTCGCTCCTGCGGCTCAGATTTGTCTGCCACTGGTCTCTTTCATGTGGTGTGCCTGTAGGTTCTGTTCTTCCATGTGCGTGGATGTTGTGGTGTGCATGTTGTCCTCTGCAGTTGGCCAGGGTGCATCCGTGGTACTACGCTGTTGATGTATTTTGTTCTGTGGCATTTTCCGTATACTGTTCTTGTGCTTTTTCCCGCATTGCGTGTGCGTATTGCTGCCCTCGCGCTGGTTGTCACTGTTTTCTTATCGCGCTTTGGCCCATCGCAGCTTTTTTCGCGTTGTGGTTTGTGTTTTTATCTTCGTCGAGGTGGTTTGTCGCGAGCATTGGCCGCGGTGTCGGCCAACTATCGCATGCTACCGCCGTGTTGTGAATTCCACGTTGTCACGGGGTTATTTTCCCACGATAGGCTGCGATGCTGTAAGTTGCGTTACGCTACTCTTGCGGTAGTTATCACACGTTTTTGTGAATATACCCCAAAGTGTGCCCAAGTCTGAGTCTGTTTTCACACCCCTTCATGGACAATGGCTAAAAACAGCCTTCAAAGAGGAACTCGTTGCAGTGGTTTCCAGCTTGTCTTCCCTGCTCATCACCGGGTGACCGTGTGAAGCGAGCCGAAATCATGTGACACACGGTGGCGCCGTGTGAGTTGGCAGGCCTGGATGTACATTGTTTCCCGTGATGTAGCCAGTTTGTGTGGGTGGGCCTGTTAGGTCAAGTGGTGCTCTGGCGACAGGGAGACTGAGACGGGAGGAGTGAAGTTCTGTTGAACATGTTGTAGAACAGAAAGTATTAGTAACTCATTCAAATGCAGATCGCTGTCCTGTTTACTCCTCTCCTCCAGTCCCTGTCATGCAAACATGAATTTTGAACATGCATGTACCTAAGAGAGCTGTCCTCATTACCATCAGAGATGATGGATTTATGCGTTCAAGCAAATGGGAACTGTGATTATCACGTCATCACGTGGCTTGGTGAGGATATGGCAGCGTGTGTAAAGGCCAAGTTCCAACAGGCATCTTGGACAAGACGTGCACAGCTTTCAGCCGATGTGTCAACAGTTTAACAAAATTACACAAGATAATTTTTCACAGTGCATCATATTTATTTTATCCTGTGATGCATATATTTTTTTCATATATATTCTTTTCATCATTCCATTGTTTTCAAATGCCAATGAGTAAACATTTTTGTACATCAAATTCAAATTAATAAACGAAGTCAACAGGTTTTACAAATCACAATCGAAATTAGTGCCCAATGTATCTCGGGACACAAGACCCTTCATCAGGGGACAATCTGAAATGAAAACAAAAAGGACAACTTATGTACACTTGTGGTTCTAAAACGCATGTCAACCATACACTATTATGCTTCTTAATGTTTATTTATATATTCCTATCATTGTAAGGGTTGTGACAGTGTCTATGGCAGCATCATTCAGAGAGGGGCGGCTGGTGGTGAAAGCCGCAGGATCTATTCGGGCCACGCTGGCAATCGGAACAATTAGAGTCTTGGCTTCTTAACTTAAGCGTTGGAAATTCCAATAGGTTTGGCTTTTGTGAAGTGAAAACCTGTTTACCAAGTTTCACTAACACGTCACAGGCACAGCACAGAGCAGGAATAGTGCAACATCCAGTGCCTTATGTGCAAAAGAAAGAGTGCTGGTGCCCAGAGCTGTCCTCAGAAGCCCGTGGCCAGCACTCTCGAAGGTCAGTGTGCCAGATCCTGAGGCTGCGTAGACTTGAATCCTCCTGAGGTCTCTTTAATCCACCGTCAGATGCTCCGTACCCCTTCATCTCACTCTTACAGGTTCCTGCTTTCTCCTTCGTGACGGTTTTTCTGTCTTTCTCAGTTTGTACATTTGTCAGTCTCTTACTCTTGGGATATGTCTGATGCTGGAAAAATAAGATTACCATCTCTACATTTAAGAAGAAGCGAGAAGAAACAAATCAGACATCAGGATTTAAAGACTTTCTAACTAATTTGAAGGTGCAAACATTCCAGAAGGACCTTAAAAGTCAACAAGGGCGACTCCTTCACTAAGGCAGAGGAGCGTCGCTCTACTGCCATTCAGCACTGCAAAAAACGAAAAATATAATGATAATAAGGCAAGGTTATCATTTTATTTTTTGTGCTGAGGCAGTTTTGCGGGGTCGGGGGGCAGGGCTGGGTTAGGCAGTGCATGGGGGGGACTGGTGGCACCCTCTAAGTGCCCATGACTGTTTGGCCGGTCTTCTTGAGCCAGCCAAACAGTCATGCACACTTGCATGCTCTCCACCCATGCTGCATTACAGCCTGGGTGGAGAACATGCCCAGGCTCCCATTCCCTGTCTGAGCACCGAACTACAGCGCTCTGACCAATCACAACCCTGTATTGCAGCGTTGTGATTGGCTTAGGGAGCCTGGGTGCTTCCTGCTCACACCGAAGCCAGGAACAGGACGGAGAGGACAGAGGCAGGTAAGTGAACTTTTATTTCAACCCCCCCTTCCCATCCCCTCCGCTCTTTGCCCCACTACCGCTTCCCGGGAACAGCCGCTCCTGAAACTCAAAGCATTTTCGCATGAAAAGATCTATCCTTTTTCCAGGGAAGACCATGAATAGAAGGAGAGGAATGCCTCGGAGACCTCCTCACATAGCAGTGGATCATCAGACTCTGAGAGTGGAAGTGAAGGCAAGTATAAGCCAAGAAATAAATGAGGCACACACAGGGGCGGAACGTCTTAGAGACCTTATGGTTTGAATATGTATTCAAAACCACAGTGGAACTGGCCTAGCCCTTATGGTTTGCCTCAGCTGATGAATCAGCCCTTTTTTCCCTGCCAAACCCCAATGAGAAAAACCTTTTTTAGGAAGAGGCAGGGGGAGAGGAAGAGAAAAGAGAAAGAACCAAAAGGTCACCTGGGAGGACATGGAACCAACCTCAAGTACCAGCAGGGAGTAAAGAAAGAAGAGAATGCAATACTGAATCTGAATGATAGAATCCTAACAAAACCACAAATACAAGTACTTAGCAAAGGACTGGGGTTTGTACCTACCCCAAGAAGTGACTTCTTTAAATTATTTACTAAGATTGCAGAATTGGTAAGATAGATCCAGCTAAAGGTGTTTTTAAAGACCAAGAGATAACTGGGGAAGAGATAAAAAACAATGAGCAAAGAGACCGAATTCCTATATAATCTAGTACCTCGTACCCCTTATCTGTACATTCTCCCTAAAGCACATAAGGGGGTCCCCACCAGGGAGATCTATAGTAACAGAAATAGGTTCAGCTCTTGAACAGTTATCAAAGTTTTGCGATTGGTTCTTGAGACCAATTGTAGAGCAGACCTCCACATATTTAAAAGACACTGAGGGGCTCCTGAATATTTTATCTGATTTGAGATATGACTTGACAATGAATTAATGATCGGTATGGATGTGGAAGTATTTTATACCAGTATCCACAGGAAGAAACTTTGGAGGTGGTGGACTTGATACTATTGAATCTCGAATGAGATTTCATGATGTCAAGATAATTCATATTGAACTGCAATCACCTTACATTGACAAGGAATTACTTTTGAGTTAAAAGGAGGATATTACTTACAGACCCATGTGGCATCTATGAGTAGTACCTTTGCTCCCAGCCTTGCATTACTCTATGTTCACAGTTTTGAATCTAGGGTGGTCTTTTGTGACCTTAATCCTATCAGGAAGAAGATCAAAGTATGGAAAGGGTACATTGATGATGTTTTTCTCATATGGCTGGGCAATAGGATGGAAGCAGAAGAATTTGCCTCCTGGATAAATTGCATGGTTAACTTTTTGAAATTTATATTCACCATAAATGAGAATGAGCTGACTTTTCTAAATTTGAGAATCTTTTCCATGGAGGGGGTCTTGAAAACTGAGGTTTTTTATAAGCCGACCAATAGAAATACACTGTTACGGTTTGGTAGCTTTCATCCACAGAGCCTCCGTGAAAACCTTCCGGTGGGCCACTTTTTGCAATGCTGACATATCCGCACTGAGAAAGTGGATTACAAAACACATGCTAAAAAATTGTCAAAAAATCACAGGGAAATAGAGTACCCCAAAAAGATTATTGTCAGGGCAGGAAAGAGAGCACAAAATGCAGATCGAGATTTACTACCGCAGCCCAGGGTACGGGAAACTTGTAAAAAATTGATATATGTCACCACGTATGATCCTATATCTAATGAGGTCAAGAAGGTGATAAGTAAGCATTGGAGGTTTTTAAGTACTGAACCCCTGAACCTAGAACAAACACTGTTTGCCTTTAGGAGGGCAACAAGTATAAGGGATTTAGTGGTACACACAAGACCAAGAGATCAAGATGTATCATCGAGACAAAGTACCTTATGGGGCATTCCTGCTGTGACGGGACACTATCCATGTGGGCATTGTAACATATGCCAATTGACTGAGAAAACAACAAGAATTGAGTTAGATCTTTCAACACCATGGATTATTAAGGACCATTCTAACTGCAATACTAGCAATGTGGTCTACATCATAATCTGCAAGTGTGTGTTAAGGTATGTAGGGATTACGATAAGGACAGTGAGAATGCGCATTAATGTACACTGGAGCATGTTCAGATACAAGAAAACAGCAACTAAAATGATGCACCATTTCATGAAAAAGAGCCACCATGAAAACGATTTCCAGTGGTTTGTACTGAAAAAATTAAAACCTAAGAAAAATGATATGACCGTGACACTACTAAGATTTGAACAGAGGGGAGTCTGTAGACTTCGCACAGACTCGGACGGTCTGAATGATGAAATACCCTGGTCACAGATGTGTTAAATGGGAAGAATGATTTTAGACTCAGCGCTATTATCAATATGGACAGATCTATTTGGCATACCTCAATGCATCCGTATATAATAGTTTTCTTACAGTCCCTCTAGAATACAAACTCCATTATGATGTTTAGAATAATAGACTAGAATGATGGCTGGAAAAATGGTTTCATCATAACATGGAAGAAGGCACATCAACAACCTTGACTAGCATTACATGAGGATCAAAGATTTAGACAAGGGAACGTGTGAAGGTTCTACTACTATTTTAAATAAGTCCACCAGGATGACACAAATATAAAATATAAACACAGGGTTTGATTCCAATATTATGAAAAAGCCAATGTAATCAGATTTTCATTGATACCAGCATATATGACTATTATAAAAATCATGGAAAGAAACTATTTTCACTATGTTTTCCGTACCAGTACAAAATCCACAGACCAAATTAATATGGTGTTCCCTAGTTTTTCACAAAAAGGGGTGTGAGTCCCTACAACAATATTGTGATTTTTTGAGATGACACAGAGTCAGAGAATAATGGTGAAGACAGCATTTAATTGACATCAATACGAGTAAAGAGATCGAAAATTATGAATGGGAACTACTTTTCCCATGTTCCGTTACAGCCCAGACAAGGGGGGTAACAACGCGGCAGGCAGCGGGGATACTGACATAAGCAAATAGCACAATAATGACGGATGAGAACTGCATTTCCCATGTTCCCTTACCCCCTAAACGTTGGGGGTAATGACACGGAATGAGTCGAGACGCATCCCACCATTAGGCAGAGTGGCAAACTACAAATACTGATGACAGTGCTTCCGCAAATGTTGGAGCCAAGCAAACCAATCAGTAACTCAGGAGGTGTGCCTATTAATACAGAGCAGACACTGCAACATATTGACTAGCCATCTGAACAAAAAAAAAATTATGATCCCTGTTCAAACCAACAAACAGAAGAAACATGCCAGGAAAGCTAGAAAGAACCTCCAGTGAATAGGGAAGGATCCCCAATTCAGAAACATATTATATCCTATTTTTTAAACCAAGCATGAATAACAAGATGTAGCAACTGTGAGTACTCCAACAAACCAAGCAATGCACAAGAATATCCTAGAAACCCAGGAAAACAAATCGCTGCTGGATTCACTAGACATCTCACTACCAATCGATGAAATGATGAATATCCAGCAGAAGGTACTGGGAAACGTTCAGACTCATACTGGCAACCCTGGCAAGAGACTGCAACCCAGAAAAAAGAAGCATCCCAGGCAACATCCACAGGGGCTCGAGACATACAGGATCACCCCCTTAGCAAAACCGGAAGGAAACATAATCCGATCCACCCTTGACAAGTGGCAATGCTGACTTGTCATCAAATAACGAAAGCGATAATTATAAAGAACATACCCAAGGACCTGGTGGACAAACAACTGCCTTGATAAGTAATGACCAGAACAGGAACTCACATGAAGTGGCCTGGCAGAGGCGCCCCCAAACGAACAACGTGCAAATGGCCAAATAGTAATCAATGTTAAAATACAAAAGGATGACGGGGCAGCCCCAAAAACAAGTGCACAAAAAAGAGACATGGAGAAGCATCCCCACTTCTGATCACCTATAACACACTGAGCAAACAGAGAGTCCAATAAGCAAATCATATTAACACCTCAGCACGTTTCGCAAGGCCAGCAGGATCTCTTCAATGGAGGAAATATGATGAGATTGTTTGCTGAAATTCCTACACTGAAACATCTTACTTCTTATCAATCAAATTTCTTCCTCATGAGGATAAGAAACAACCGGAACAAACCCTCTCGACCTGGAGAACAGAGGAGATTGCATTGTTAATCATGAACTCTAGTCAACAGTTTGAAGCATGGGGTATAACACTCTCAAAACCTCCAGAGCTACGCTAGCCCTTCCCCCTGTTAATGCAGCCCAGGAGACTTAGCTCTGAACCAGGATTCACTCCTGTGTATTCGGTACTTTGAAGTGCCAGAGGCAAGAGAGGAGTAGTTGATCAAACAAAAAATAAACAGCAAAGGAACAGAGCGAAGATCAATGGCACTGGATAGCATCAACCCTTAATGCCCCCAGAAGCAAATGACTCCCTAAACAAAGGACTAGCAAGCCCCATGATGCCTCATTAAACCTTCGCTCTTGGACCGTTGCTGGGGCAAAGCAGGAACTACAGGATAATGACCTCCCCAACAAACTGGGAAAAATACGAGATCATTGCGCTCCAAGAGATCTGGTTAATTGAACCTAAGCAAGTGGCGGGCTATACACTTCATCATGTCAACGCCACAAGATCACATCGCTTTGGGAGACTGAAAGGAGGCCTTGCAGTATATGTATCTACGGCACTAAACATCACTTCAGAACAGCAGCCCAGCTCCACAACTCGTCTACAAATAATCAAGTTTAACACGTGGCACATATCAATAATATTGATAAATGTCTATGCGCATCCAAACACTCAAGAAAAGATTGCGCTATTCAAAAAACTAATTTCCACGATAACTGAAATAAGGTTTGAGAAGCCAGCCTGGGAAATAGACCACTCATTCATTAATCTTTATTCGGTTAAAAAAAAACATAAAAGATGCACATTAAAACAATACATACATATTGAGTGAACACAATCAAAAAGTAGTCATTCCCTAGATCCCCGGTAGCAGTCACAATGGATAAAATATTGCCTCAAAAATACATAGCCGATTTCTCAATTTGTTAAAAGGAAAACATAGATCTAAATGCAAAGCCTGTTATTTGATTTACTAAAACTATTATTTGGATTGCTATCATATAAGAGGTATGGGTTCAAGGCAGGAATTAATAAAGTGCAAGTGCAAAAAGGTACATGTACATACTAAAGCAGCACATAAAATTTAAAACATTTGGATTATAAACTGGACCTATAAAAATTAAAATTTCATGCCTTTTCGCTTTCGTATTAGATTGACAGCAAATAAATATCTACTAACACTAAACACAATTTTCTGCGATGTATCAATTTTTAAAATCCTAATGGCTCCTGAATGTGACCTAATTCCCAAATTTCAACAGATGGGTTTGATCCATTTTTTTCTTGGAATAGCGTATGCTGTCCGCTGATCATTGGGCATCTCCAAATTCATCCCCTCATCATCCCGTAGATAATTACTCATGTCGCTCTTATCATCTGCCCAATCCCCCCCCTCACTTTCATTCCCTGAGGAGTTGGAGGGGTCCGACATTGAATAAAATTTACCACCGGAATCCCCGAATCTATATCTTTAATTGGTTCTTTATCTGAATGGCCATTAATCTGAGGGATCCCAGCATTTACTTCCTCCTCCTGATATTGACTGCCAGAATTTTGGTTGTCCATACTCTGATTCCTGTTCTCTGTATTGCCAGGGGCTGTATCACCAACCGCAGATGCCTCTCTCTGAACAGAGGAAGTTAAATGAGTCACAGTCCCCGCAAACTCATCTACATTACCCCTGCTGCCCTGCAAAGCCGCCTCTTTGCCTATAAACAATGCCTCAGCTCCCGGCAAAGTCACGGAACAATGTTTCTCCCCTGATACATCTACTGATACTTTGTTGCACAGAGCAGTCTTTGCCACAGCCCCTGGGGATATGCTAGTTTCTGTATCCACCGAAGCCTTACCTCTGCCCAATTGTTTCTTGAAAATCCCGGGTACCGTTCGTGGTTTTTGCACCTTCTGGGCAGACCTGGGAAAGGAAACATTATCTTCTTGACGTGCCCCGGCGCCCGGCTAGCCAGCTTGTTTTCTTTCTCCACGGGAGAGGCAGCAGGAGATACCGGGATTGCGGACGTAACCGCGGACATTGCAGCTGCGGCACCCGGGTCTTAGCGCCTTTGTTTACTGTCTTCGGGGCCATTACAACCCCTGCTGATCGGACGGAGAGTTCATCCACTCTCAAACACCAAAGCCTCCACTGAAACCAATTCCGCTGACTGCTCCAGACGGGACACCGCAAACTGCCGCGGCCGATGTATGCAGCGCTTGACGGGTTCCCGAGCAGATACCGCCACAGCATTACACGGCCACGGTGTCCATTTCCTCAGGTGACAGACAGGGGGGGGGGAATCTCAGAGGAGCGTCTGAAAGCCACTCACACAGCCGCCGATGCGGCCGCCATCTTGCCTCAAATTAAGGGACACTATCAACCCTTTATTAAAAAAGATGCCTGGTACCGCTGGATCACTAGTGTGGGATTATTCATTTTCCCCTTTACTTGAGAAGAATGGTGGTTTGGGCGAGACCTCTGGAGAAGTACCCATTGCAGCCGCAGGTAGGGAAAATGAAATTACCCTCAGTACAATATATCAAATAATAATGGCGCATCGGGAAGAGACCAAGGCGGAGGGTTTGCGAACCCAGGGTGCTGTTCGCAAACTACAAAACACTGTGCGTCGAATTGCTAAGACCTGCACGGAGATATCTACAAGAATTGGGGAAGCTGAGGAAAGGATATCAGCAGTGGAAGACGAAATAGTGCAGCAGAAGGCTACAATGGTATCTCTGCAAGCTCTAAGAGATGATATTAATTGGAAACTTATTGACTTGGAGAATCGTTCTAGAAGGAACAATTTACGTATTTTGGGCATACCAGAGGGACGGGAGGGCAATGATCCTAGGCAGTTTGTCATCGAACTGTTCTCAGAAGCCTTCCCCGAGCTCAAACACTGGAATTGGGAAGTAGAACTTCAGAGAGCACACAGGTTTCCATTTAATCAACGAGGTAGAGCAGGGGGATCAAATGAAAAACCAAGGGCAATATTGATTTGCTTGAATAATTTTCTGTTGCGGGAATCATTATATGATTTGGCAAGGCCTGACAGGAAGAGAGGTGGTAAGGGTTGCGAATTTTTTGTCCGTCCGGATTTCTGCCAGGCCACTGTTCAAAAGAGATGGCAGCTACGACAACTGATTTCACTTTTTCAGGCTAAAGGGGCACAGGCCTATTTGCTCAATCCGGCCAAGCTAAAAATCGTATATAGGGAAAAAACACAATTTTTTGTATCAGATATATTAGCGAAAGAATTTTTGAGCACAATGTGAAGCAAATCTAGTGATAATAGTATAAATGTGTTCCTCGGTTACTAGGGAAATCTTCCTCACGGATCAGGGGGGGTGTCTGGTTCTTTTTCCCTTTTTTTTTTTTTCTCTTGGGGTGGGGGTCTGGGGGAGTGTTATTAATCCACTACCCATCACAGAGGACATGGTCCTTATGCCTCATTTGTGAGGGGGAGGGGAGGGGAGTGGGGTAGTTGTGGGGTGGCAAGGTTGGGAGGAGGTGGGAGGGGGTGGGAGAAGGCACATTTGGTATTTGGTGTTTATATGGTATCAAGGTTATGATGCTTATGTTTTTGAGAGAGATTATGTTTTTTTTATGTTTTTTGAACTGTAGTTCAGGTTATGGGCAGGGTAGACAAGGTATGATTAACTTAATTGAATAACAATGAGGGGTAGATTATCCATTTGTTCGTGGAATATATGTGGTTTAAATGATAAAAAGAAAAGAGGGGTGATGGCTCAAATTTTGCAGGTGATGCGTATTGATCTGCTTTGTGTGCAAGAAACTCATATCGCGTGGAATAATCGAAAGTGGCTGAATCACTTGGGTATGGATATACTAGGGTGTACCAGACAGAGTTCAACCACAAGAGGGGTTGTGATTTTGATGAGACATGGCCTGGGTGTTTGCAATCGGGTCAAGGAGGATGTCTTGGGGCGGTGGGTTATTGTGGAAATAACTGTTAATGGTTCATCATTGACGATATGCTCTATTTATGGTTCTAATCTGGATGACCCGGAGATGTTGTACTATTTAAGTGTTGAATTAGTGGCATGGTCAGTCCCTTTAATCCTTTGTGGGGATTTTAATTTGCATTTAGAGGGTGGATTTGACATTACTAGTGATCGCCCATATATGGGTAAAAAAAACAAAGTTTTTAAAGCTACCCAAGGCCTAGTTAAAGAATTCGGGTTGGTTGATATATGGTATGCCTATAAGAAAGGTGTCCCGGGAGACACTTTTTACTCGGCTCCCCATAGAAAACATGTGCGCCTAGATTATTTCTTTATTTCAGCTGAAAAAGTAGCAAGGGCTAAAGTAGAGATTATGCCGAGGATAATATCAGATCATAATCCGGTCGTATTAGAACTTGACATTAGTTCTAGGGCCCAGCCAAAGGTGTGGACCTTTGAGCGCAAACTTTTATTAGATCCCGAATACTGTAGACACATGTGTGATTGGATTACAGAATTTTTTTTAAATAATCGGGGAACTGCTTCTGATTCAATTGTCTGGGATACATTTAAGGCCGGGTTTCGGGGGGAAATACTCAGCTATTCTATAGCTAAACAACGTAAAATTTTGGCAGAAATTAAGGATGGGATGAATCAGTTAAGGCTATTAGAAATTGAGCTTATGGGGGAAGTAATCCGGCAACAAAATTTGGAAAAAACTTTAAAGGCTATTGCAATTTTAAAAATGAAAATTCATCAGCATTTTGCAACGAAAGTTGCAACGAAACTGACTATATATAGGGCTCAAATTTATGAAGCGGGGGAAAACTCTGGTAGGATATTAACTAAGAGATTACAGCAGAAGGGAATATTTAACAGAATTCATAGGATACAGGATCATCGTAATCAGATCCAGGATTCCCCAGGCGAAATTTTGAATGTTTTTTGCAAATTTTATGATAACCTATATACAGAGGAGGAAATAGTTGATACAGATGAGAAAATGATGGAATTCAGTTCTGATATTGGAACTAATAAAGTTACACAAGATCAAAATAAGGCTTTAGCAGCAGATATAACTTGGGAGGAAGTGGAGGGAGCAATATTGTCGTTAGCTATAGGAAAAGCTGTAGGTCCGGATGGCATCCCTCTGGAATTTTATAAGACATTTCGTCAAGCTCTAAGACCAGAACTGATGACATTGTTTCTCGCTGCTCAACATGGAATTGCACCAGATTCATGGCGTAAAACTATTATTATTGTTTTTTTTTAAAAAGACAAACCTGAATTGTAGCGATACCAAAGGGGATGATGGACGGAGCGCTTGAGCTAATCAAACACTCACCCCCAGTCAACTGATCTGGGTTTAATCCATCATCATTCTTTAGCTCACTCCACCACCCCAGTTCAGACATGGCCATATGCAAATCAGTCTGACCCTGTGCCTCATGGGAACAGTCCAGCCCGAACTGCCAAGCCATGTCTTCCCTGGACCGGAAACAAGCATCCTGGGACCGGTTTCTGGCTATTCAGCCGGCATCAGCCAGGCTAGCTTGAATCCAGTGGCAAAGTGAGCAAGGGACCCACGTCTGGGCATACCCTGCCAACTTAGGACGAACAAAGCGATAGTGGAGAGGTGTGGTGCAGCGGCCAGGGCAGCTGACTTCGGAGCACAGGGTTCACGGTTCGATCCCCGGCTCCGGCGGCAGCTCAGCTCAGCACCATGTGACTCTGGGCAATAGCTCACTTAATTTCCACTACGGCCCCCAGCGCCTTGAGACCCGTAAGGGTGAGTAGCTGCGCTATATAAAAACGGACTTACTTACTTACAAAGGGGATGTCTGAACTGGGGTGACGGAGTGAGCTAAAGAATGATGATGGATTAAACCCAGATCAGTTGACTGGGGGTGAGTGCTTGCAATGTTCAACACTCCGTCCATCATCCCCTTTGGTTTTGCTAACCCTGAATTGTACCCATCCTCGGATAGACCAATCTCATTGATTAACTCAGATAGTAAGATTTTCTCTAAAATCATCCCTCAGCGCCTGGGATTGGTCATTACCCCCTAGTATCCAATTTTCAGCATGGGTTCATCCCAGGTAGGGATACTGCTGATCACGTGAGACGAGTCATAGCTTTTTGGATTGGGCTCAGGCAACTGAATCTGTATTGGGGTGATCCTGTTGGACGCCGAGAAGGCGTTCGACAGGGTCTCCTGGCAATATATGTGGGAGGTTTTGCGATGGAAAGGCTTTTGTTCTCATTTTATACAAGCAGTTAAGGCCCTATATATATATCCGGTAGCCTCGATACGTATATCTGGGCAAGAGTCAGACTTATTTAATATCAGTAGGGGCACAAGGCAAGGGTGCCCGTGCTCCCTCTTTTATTTGCATTATATATTGATTTATTTTTGAATAAACTAAATCAGCACACTGGCATCAAACCAGTTAGTTTTCGTAACATTGAGTATAGAGCATTGGCTTATGCCGATGATATAGTTGTAGTCTCTAGTGATATCGTTACAGCCCTTCCTTTAATTAAGTCATTGGCTGTTCAGTTTGGTTGTTTTTCTGGTTATAAATTGAACATAGAAAAAACTCAGGTACTATACGCAGGAAAGGATCCCCCGGCAAATATGTCAATAGTTCCTGAAGCAACATATCTAGGAATAAAAATCACATCTGTGGTCGATAAGATCCCCGAACTGAATATTCTCCCGTGATGGAGAAGGTGAATGCAACTCTGGAAAGGTTAGACCACCTTCATCTGTCCCTTCATGGTAGATGTAATGTACTAAAAATGCTGCTCCTTCCGAAATTTTTATATATGTTTAGAACAATCCCTTTAGAGCTTTCTTCGTCGTGTTTTATTAAATTAGAGAGGATATGTTCCAGGTTTTTGTGGGGGTATCGAAGACAGAGAAGGGCATATAAGAAAATGGTTTTACCTAGACACCGGGGGATGGGGCATTCCACATTTTACAATGTATTATTGGGCAGCTATGATGCAATATATGGGGCCCTTAGTAGTCGGGATTAAAGCTGAGATCCCCTTTTTTATAGACCATCAATCTACGAATTTGGGCTGGGAGAAGAAATGAATGGTTGCTTAGTTAAGGTAATTGAGCCCAGTTATTTAAAAAAAACAAAATTTAAGATACTCAAGGCGGCTTATGTAGTTTGGAAGCAAATTAAACGGAAGCTACTGGTCTTAAATTTGAATGCCTACACCCCTTTCTCAGCTCCTGGGATATTGCCCATAATTTTTCGGGATCAAGTATCAATTAGATGGGGCCTAAAAGGAATACGATGTTTAGGGGATCTGTTTGACAAAGGTCATCTTTTAACATTTTTAGACCTACAGGAGAAATATGGTTTAGGTAAGCAAGACTTTTTTAAATACCTTCAAATACGTAGATTTTTGGCTAGGCGGGGGTCAGGAATAGGACAACAATTCTGGAAAATCCCTTTAATTGAAAAAATGAAGAAGAAAACACCAATAGGTCAATATTATCAACAGTTAGTGGAGATATTTCCGGATGATTTGGATATTCGTAAAACTAAATGGGAAAACAAATTGGGAGTTGAGGATATCAATATAATTAAATCCCTTGAGCTTGCTAATCAAGTTTTAATGACTGGAAGAATACGTAGTCAGCATTATATGGCCCTCTATGATTTATATTATACTCCTAGTAAGGTGGCTCGATGGGGTGTAATGCTGGGGGACAAATGTAATCGGTGTGGATTATTTGCGGCGGACTCATATCATATGTTTTTCTCTTGTCCTAGATTGGGTGAGTTCTTTCAAGGAATTGAGAATTTCTTAGGTATAATTTTTGGATCCCCCATGATAATTACGGGAGAATTAGTAATTATTGGTGTAGGATCTGATAGGGCGGCAAATTTAAGATCGGAAGCCATAACAGCTCTTCTATTCATTTTAATGGCGGTGGTATGGGCTTGTATTACCAATGAGTGGATTAGCCCTGATCCACCCACTTTTAATAATTGGCGCTCCAGAATCTTAGCCATGTATAATTTTGAACTATCCATCTATAAGACCAAAGGGAGAAGGAAACGAACTATGGGCGCCAAAATTTGGTCTCCAATATCAGAGTGGATCCTATAAACTTGGGGGCATATTTACGTTCCCTGGCGCATCCCTGCATATCAGCAGGGATGCGCCAGGAAAATGCGTCACGCAAAGTTTACCCTTGCGCCACGTCCGATGTGCCGCATTTACAATGCAGCGCATCGTGGCGCAAGGATAAGCAGATGCGTGACGCATCTGCCGGCGGAAGAGTTGGCGCAGTGCTGAAGTTGTGTTGCAAGCGCGACGCAACTCCAGCACTGTTCCAACCTTCCTATCCTAACATGGTGCATCAATCCTTACGCCTGCTTGAAGCAGGCGTAAGGATTTGACGCACCAGCGTCGGAAAAGTGACTGCGTGAAATCTTGTAGATTTCACTACGTCACTCTTCCGAGGCGTTCCTGCGCCGGAACGCCCCCTGCGCGCAGTACGCCCACATGAAACCTGACGCAGATTTCATGTGGCGCAGGGGTTTACTACGTGACGCATCTCCCTAGATGCGTCACGTTGTAATATAGCGCAACGCGGCGCATGGTTTGCGTCGCCGCTGCGTCACATGCGTGACGCAACGGCGGCGCAAAAGTGGCGCAAGGGGCTTGTAAATATGCCCCTTGGATTGGGAAAAGGTTTTTTTTTTTTTTTTTATAGGTAATTTCTATGTGTGATGGTATGTTTAGTTTAGAGGTGGGGGTATAAATATGCTGATATATGAAATGTTTGCATAAATAATATATTGTCTAGGAAACCCTGTCCATAGTACGTGCGGCAATCTTGCTTTTTGTATGTTATTTATCTTTTTCTCTAGATGCCGGTTTTTCTTTCAATATGTAACAATGTGTCTGAAATTATTTCATAACCTTGTGCTGTTTTTCTCTTTTCTGTATATTTTGCCTTGGATAAAAAGGGATAAAAATTCAATAAAAAATATTTTTTTAAAAGGAATAGCGTATGCTGGACAGAAAAATAGTAAGTGGGAATCGTTTTCTACTGCATTCGGTTGGCATAGAGGGCAGTAGACCTCACTGTGATCGCCATTTTTGCGTAACCATTTTGCTGTATTATAATTAACTTGCAAGACGTCGAAACGGAACTTCATATACAGGGATTTAGCCAATTGCGGTTGAACTTCGTCCAAATATTGCTCAAAAGGGGAAATGGTTTTATTAACAGGAACAGCGATGTTAGCCTACCTATATCGGAACTGAGGTGGATACTATTTTGCATAATTGCCCAAAATGTGTTTTTCAAGATCTTTTTTGAGAACGATGTTAATAAATTGGGTGCATCCCAGTAGTGATTTAACCCTAATTTGCAGAACCATAAGCGCGCATGCCTAACTCCCTGGAGGGTAACATGCTGGTCAAGTTTGAAGATCTCAATTAGCCCCTCTATAAAGTTTGTGGGCTCTTCTGTGGTCCACAAATGGACCCAGAATAGCAACGCTCTCAATATGGCCTGATGGTCTATGCGCTTTATATTCAGATCTAGGGTAATAGGGATCATGGGTGTGCGTATAGGCAGACGTAGTAGCATTCTTAAAAACGTGTTTTCATTCCCCACAAACGTATTCCGGCTAGTGACCCCCCAGAATTCTGCACCATAGAGGGTTGCGGATTGTGCCCTATATTTATAGACTTCAAGTGCGGGAGACACTGCCTTGGTTACACTATTTTGATGTTCTTTCAGTATTGGCAAGGTGTTTTGAAGCAAAAAAACCTTGCTTTTTTGCAGGTGCGAATACCAGGTCAGTTTAGTATCGAATGTAATGCCGTGGTAATTAAAATTGGACACATATTCTAGCTTCTGTTTAGGACTATGATATTTTTCTTAAAAGATTTATGAGGTTTTTTGGCCATATATTTTGTATTGTTAGAATTTATTTCAAGGCCCTTTAAATCACAATATTCGCTAAAAGAATCTAATAGGTTTTGAAGACTCTTCGGGGTTTGTGATAACAGAATTGCATCATCGGCAAATAGTAGAGCCGGTACTGGCACCCCTCCTAACTTTGGAGAATCATGTTTGCACCCTAAAAGATGGTTCGCAACATTGTTTACATATAATGAAAAGAGAGTGGGTGCCAGCACACATCCCTACCTTACTCCTCTCCTTATAGGGATTGCCTCAGTGAGTTCACCCCTGGGTCCCCATCTGACTTTAGCATAGTTGTCTTCATGCAATCTGATTATCTGTATTAGAAGATCTTCAGGTACACCCTGATTTTTAAGGGAGTTCCAAAGAGAATCTCTGGGGATAAGATCAAAAGCGGCCTTCAAGTCTATAAAAGCTATGTATAGGTGTCCTTTCGTTAGAGTAGTATATTTCCAACCTATACAGAGAAGTCTGAAGACCTGATCGATTGTGCTTATTCTTGCTCTAAACCCAGCTTGATACTGTGATAAAATGTTGTTTCCCTCTATCCAGTTATTAAGTTTGGATAAAATCTGCTTAGCATAGATCTTTTGTAAAGTGTTGATTAGGCTTATAGGCCTATAGTTAGCAGGATCTTGTCTGTTTCCCTTTTTAAAAATCAGGATAATTTCAGCCCTTTTCCATGACTCTGGTAATGGGGCTCCTGCCGCCACAGCATTACAAAGAAGATTTAGGTCCCCATACTGCTTTGTCGTGTCTCAACAGGTCGCCAGGTAATTTATCAGGACCAGGGGCTTTCCCTGGCTCAACTGCATCAATGGCTGCCAAGGTTTCATTTAAACTAAAATACGGGGCAAGATTTTGTCTGCCTTGAGCGGTTGCTAGGGGGCATGTTGTCTTAATTAAATATTTACTTGTAGGTTTGGTAATGGTCTCTGAGTACAATTTCGAAAAGTGACCATACCATGTACCTGAATCCAAAAAGATATCCATGTTGGTTCTGCCTGTTTTATTGCCCTTAGCTAGTAGTCTCCAGAAACCTGCATGGTCCTTGTTCTTAGCTGCGATGATCAATTCATCCCAGACGGGATCATCCCAATCTCTTTTTGTTTGTGCTAGTAATTTTTTATATCTAGCCCATTTATCCCTTAATGCTTCGATATCGTTAGATCTCACAGCCACTTGTAACTCACTCTTTGCTTAGCGGCACTCACTGTTGTACCAGTGGTTAGTTGAGGGGTGGGTAACTGCCGCGGCTGCCTCATGTTCTCTAGGGAGTTTACTCAGGATCTGTTTCAGTTTATCTATAGTGCAATGGATCTGCACTATAGGGATCTCTCGTGTAGATAAATGTATTCAAGGGGCTAAGACGTCTAAGAAAATATTATAGATCCTCGTCATAGCTTTACAATTGTCTAAGATAGACGGCCATTTTAGAACTCTGCGATTATTGCTGACTATCGGTTGGATTGGGATTATAGTAGTAACATTGTTTCTCAGGGTCCTGGTTTCAAAGAGGGATCCCACTATTGTTAGACACAGTGGGAAATGATCACTATCATCTCTGGCTTCTACTTTTAGATCGAGTATATTTGCCCAAGAGTTAACACTAGCCATTATATAATCGATTCTACTCTTGGTAAATCCTCTATTAAATGTATGGGCACTTAGTCTATCTGAGGGCAGCCTGCCATTGCAGGCCCTAAGTCCCTTCCCTGAAACTAGACGGATCAGTTGTGCTACTGCAATTGTGCAGGGTACCGTGGAGCCTGCCTCCAAAGGCGGGACACCATTTGCCATATCCACCTCCTCAAAAATAGTTTCCAACCCCACAACCGGTTCGAATTTACAACTAAAATCTCCCCCTACAATTACTATTGCCCTGGGATCAATAGTACTTAAGAATTTATCAAGTAACTCTATCACTGGAGATTCCTTACTAGCTGGTCCTGGTCTGTTATAAATATTTAATAGGTAGATTTCAGCTTTATTGTGTGTTTTTACTTTTATCCCCAAAATATCCTGTGATGGAAATTCCAACTGGGATGTTTCGACATTTAGGGTAATTTTCTACCCATAGTACCAGACCACCTGATGGTCTGCCTCTCCTTGAGGAAACAGCACTGACACTGAATGTTTTGTAGCCAAGCTTGTATGTGGCTTCCAGGGCCCAGGTTTCTTGTAAAAGGCAGAAGTCATTTTGGGTTATATACTCCTGCCAGTCACAGTCTATTAATTTACGCTTCAGCCCTGCTATGTTCCATGATATTAGGAGCTTTTCCAATAGCTGTGTTTCTTCATTCCGGGATTGAGGGCTGGCTGGAACAGAATCTACCCCTATATCTACCCTATATTCTACAAGATTAACCTGTTGGTTTAATAGGGGATCAATTAGAGATGAGTTTTCATTGGGTAAGCTTGGGAGCCGTCACATCGATCAGGTGTAGGGACCAGCATTCGCAGTCAATCGACTGCCTCCAGATTATTTTGCGAAAAACAAGGGTGTGGTAATAGTCTGGGATTAGCAGGCACTCAATGGATCTCTTCTATTATGCTGCAGGGATTGTGCAATTTGAATCTCATCAGGGTGCTGGAAGGTGGACATGTTCTCAAGTCAAGTGCTATTAACCCATCAGCTATGCTCTTTGTTTTTAATGTAAGGAGTATGGCATCATGGGCTACGTTTTTACTCGACAGGCGCCACGCCTCGAATAGATCCGAATGTATTACTGATAGGCAGTTACGCTTGTGTTGAATCCAGTGTATTACCTTATTTTTTAGTGACTCTTCATCCTCTCTATATGAAGAGAGATTAAGTTTGGGGACATTCGTCATATACACTTTCCATCCCACTGGCCTGGAACTATCAGTTTTTCTATATTTGGTGGGGGTCTGCCTACGATCTGGACCGCTAGTGAATGGATATCGCTTCAGCTGCGCAATGTAATGGTCCTGATCCCATGGTAGTCTTTCTCTACCAATTCCATACCGATTGGCATGTACCCCAAGTTATAATTATGCTGAAAGTTGTTTTTTTCAGTATACTTTTGGGCACCCACTATCCTTTCCTTGTACTCATTCCCTCTCTCAGGTCTTACTCTTCTGTAACTACTAGTCATCCCCTTGTTCCAGCTATACCTATCCTCATGATTTTTACTTTGTAAATCATTACTCAGGCCCTCTAATTGTTTACCTGCGTAGCTAAGGTGTTGTGATCTTAAATTGGTAGTTTCAGCTACTTGAGAGTAGGCCTGGCACCTCCTACGGCATCCACGAGGTTCCTCTGGTGCTGCATCCCTATCTAGATTTGGCATGTCGGGTTAAATTGACCTATTACTGCTTTTAAATTGGCAACCTCATCCATTAGAGCGTCTAATCTCTTCACAAGCTTGATTATTAGTTGAGCATTGTTATTAGTTTGCGCACTGTGGGGCTGATTTTCTGGCACTTTAGACGAACTATGTATTGCACTGGCTTTTCCTTGTGTGTTACCATGTTGTTGTACAGGCATGTTTGGGTTGGAATTCTGTATAGGGGAAAACATGGAGTCATCATCTGGCACTGATACAGAGGTTAAGGGGGAGAACCTATTTGAGCACACAATGGGCAGTGGGACATCCCTACCTCTGTCAATAATAGTTAACTCATCTAGGGCACAGGTCTTCATCTCCTTTGGAGCATCACATTCGCATTGTGCGAAAGACATAGGTTCTGGTTGATGGGTGTCTGTTGCACAGAGCAGGGGGTCGATTGTTACTTTTGTTTGGCCCAATGGTGTAGTGCTCTCTACTTGGGAACCTGAGGCGCATTTACTATAGAAGGTGTTGATTTTTAGGTCTCGCCTGAGCCAGCGCATGCGCTGCACTGGCGAGACTTTTAGTGAGTGGGCTTCAAAAATCCGACCACACGCTTTCTGTGTGGCCTCGAGCGTGCGGTTACGCGCACAGTTACGAGCAGAGGCGCCATCTGGCTTACCTCTCTCGTCATGCGCTCAGCGCATCGCTCGCGGGCACACAGAAAGCGTGTGGACGCTGCAGCTGCTTTCACTTTTGCCGCCGCGCACCCACTCGCTCCGCCCTCTTCGTCTCCTTTTTGAAGACCGCTTGTTTACTGAGCATCAAATCTCATGTGAAAGATGCTGTCTCAAAACGCTTTAGTGGCAATTCCGTTTTTTTATTTATTTAGGGCAATGTGAGCTGGTGCCATTTAAACATGAATGCTGTTTATTTTTTTAACGAGCAACAAACCTCACGTGAACGGTGCGGTCTCAAAAGGCATCGGCGCTAATCCTGTTTTTTGGACAATGTGAGGCACTTTAAAGTTAATGCTCTGTTCCATGGAATTGTTAGTATATTATAATTAATTTAGCGTAAAAGCGCTGTTGTTTTCGTTGCTTGTAAACGTGTACTTTTGGATCCTTAATTAAAGTACTTTTGGATCCTTAATTAAATATTTTTAAGCACAGTAAAAATACATGCAGTTTTTTTTTCTGTCGGTTAACTACTGATTATCTCTCCCCAACTCCACGTCCACCTGCACACAAACCATATATAATCACCACACACTTTTTTTAAACATTCCGGCGCGCTTAAAACAAAATAAATTATTTAGAGTTACTTCGGGCCCTGTGTGGCATTTATAAAATCCATTGTGAACTTTTAAATACTTGTACCTGTTTGGCGTGTTTCTTGTACTTTATTTCCAGTACTTTTTAACTGTAACCTACAGTTGTTTTCGCAAATTGGGCATCCTGTTGTTTCTTTTTCTCAAGTTACTGATCTGCATTGCACACGTGCTGCAGACGAAAAGATTTTGATCTTTACAACGAGGAGGCTTATTCCCAGTCAATTAACTCGTCCCGGTTTCCTTTCACAACAGTAGGGAACATGGTGATTTTTTTAACACTACTGCAGACTTTTAGGCTCCCTTAGGGGCATATTATCAACGAGGCGATAAACAATTATCGCCGCTTTTGCGTCCGTTTTCGGACGAAAAGCGGCGATAATTGTATCGCCTAATCAGCAAGGTCACGCTATCGCGTGAATCCTTGCATTATCGCCCTTTCTCCAACGCCCATCTTTGCATCTCTAATGAGATGCAAAGTGGGCGTCACTGGGCGTACCCCGGATGGACTGCCTTGCAAATACCGCTGATGTTCACATCGCGATATTTACAAGGCAGCCCATAGGATTTAAGCAGACGTTAGATTTTGGCAAAAACGGCCGTTTTCACCAAAATCTAACGTCTGCTTAAATCCTGACTTACCTATGTTAGACATAGGGGGTGGATCATGCTGATACGACCACAGGGTCGTATCAGCAAGGTTATCGCCGTTTTGCAGAGAACATCGCTGGAAAACCAGCGATGTTCCCTGCAAAACGGCGATAACCTCGCTATCTCTGGAATTTTTATCGCCCTGGGGAAACGCGTTGTTAATAACGCGCTACCAGGGCGATAAATACCAGAGACAGCCTGCGTTAGGGAATTCGTCGCTCAGCACGGCCAGCGATAATTATCGCTGGCCGTTGATAATATGCCCCTTAGTTTCTCCAAAACAAATGCCAGTGCTGTAGGATTTCTTAACTCAGCTACATGAACCAGTGTAAAAACTACGGGGCATATTAGCAAGACCGGTGATAAAATTATCGCCGTTTTAGCGGCAGGAAACTGCCTCTAAAACGGCGATAATGGGCTTGCTAATATGCGTTATAGAATTCCAATAGAAGCCCAGGTTAGATGTGCAGGACATCTAACCTGGGATTCTATTGGAATTCTATAACGAATATTAGCAAGCCCATTATCGCCGTTTTAGCGGCAGTTTCCTGCCGCTAAAACGGCGATAATTTTATCGCCGGTCTTGCTAATATGCCCCTACGTCTTTTTTAACAAAATTCAAAGCGTAAGTATAGTGCTGTTTTATTTCACTTTTATAAATGCAACGTGTTTACAAGTTAATGTACCCTCTGTCTGTGCAATGCTACTGTTTGAGGGGCCCAGCATTCTATACTACCAGGAGACTGGTATGCAAAAAGTTATGGCTTTAGGAAAGTTCATCAACCTTTGCAGCATAAAGCCCAGGACGGCGCTTTTCGTGGATATAAAACAGAAACCTTGAGATTGCACCCAGGTCTCTGCAGCATGTGCTCAATTCACTGAGATACTTTACCAATGCTTCTTGCGGTCTGGTCTAGTGCAGGGCTTTATGCTTTATCTTTAGGTAGGTTAAAATGTTGTAATCTTCTGTAAAATGCATTTTCTTATTTAATGCCTCCAGACAGACGAGTAGGTTGGCCTATGGCTTTGCGCAGCACCAGATTACAGTCGCACAATGTGAGCCCGTGCCAGTCTTCGCTTTATTTAAATACAAATACTGTTTACTTTTTTACTGAGCAACAAACCTCACGTGAACAATGTGGTCCCAAAACGCTTCAGCAGTAATCCTGTTTTATTAGGACAATGTGAGTCGGTGCCGTTTAAATATGAATGCTGTTTACTTTTTTACCAATCAACAAACCTCACGTGAACGGTGCGGTCTCAAAACGCATTGGCGCTAATCCTGTTTTTCGGAGATTGTGAGGCACTTTAAAGTTAATGCTGTGTCTGTTTATATATTCTGTTTTCCACATTATAATTAGGTACCCTGTTTGTTCTATCCGGTATATAAGTATACTGCTCTCTCATTTAACTGTTTGAGGGGCCAGCATTCTATACTACCAGGAGACTGGCATAGGAAAAATTCTGGCTTCTGGGAGTTTATCCACCTTCGCAGCATAAAGCCCAGGACGGCGCTTATCATGGATATGAAGCAGAAACCTTCAAATTGCACCCAAGTCTCTGCAGCATGTGCTCAATGTACTGAGAAACTTTACCAGTGCTTCTTGCTGTCCGGTCTAGTGCGGGGCTTTATGCTTTATCTTTAGGTAGGCTGAAATGCTGTGATCTTCTGTAAAATGCATATTCTTCTTTGCTGCCTCCAGACAGGCGAGTAGTGCTTTACTCCACTCCGCTTTACTCCACTTTATTCCACTCAATAACACTCTCTTTTAATCCAGCCCACTCTCCTTTAGTCCCCGCCACTCTACTTTCCTCTCTGCTGCAGCTACTTCTCTTGTACCAGTAGTAATTCCTCATTCAAACTCCTCTACACACTGCTACAGCTGCTTCTCTAGGCTCATCAATCATTCATCATTCTAAGTCCTATACACAGTGCGGCAGCTGCTTCTCTACTCCCGTCAATAATTCCCACATTCTACATCCTCTACACAATGCTTTAGCTATATCTTTAGTCCCTGTAGTAATTCCTCATTCTAACTCCTCTAGTCTGTGCTACTAGTGGCTTCTCTGGTCCCAATGGTAATTCCTCATTCTTAGACCTCTAGGCAGTGCTGCAGCTTCTTCTCTAGCCCCATCACTAACTCCTCATTCTAACTCCTCTAAACAGTGCTACAGCTGTTTCTCTGGTCCCACTAGTAATTCCTCATTCTAAATCATCTGGGCATTACTGCTAGCTGCTAATCCTGTCCCGTCTGTAATTCCTCATTCTAAATCATCCTCTACACACTACTACACCTGCTTCTCTGGTCCCAGTGGTAATTCCTTATTCTAAGTCTACCAAACAATACTGCTAGCTGCTACTCTGGTCCCAATTGTAATTCCACATTCTAAGTGCTCAAGGCAGTGTTGCAGCTGTGTCTCTCTTCCCACTAGTAATTCCTCATAGTCCTCTAAACTCCTCTAATAAAATACAATATCATTTGCAATGCCAATACCTCTAACTTTAAAAAATGCGAGACCGATTGCATTGCAAATGCTTATTGTTTTGGGCATGTTAGCAGGTTTGCATTTGTTACTTAGCATTGATTCTACCTCTTCAATTAGGTCATCTATTTCTTTAATGGTGCAGTTTTCAGCAGCACTCTTTCTTATCTTCGATGATTTCCCTTTAGCTGGTTCCTCTATTGCCTTCCGCTTGCCCATAATAACAACAGGATTTTTTGGTTATGGTGGAAAGGAAGTTCCTCACCCAGTGCCTCCCCCACCCGAGTGTACTTTGGGAGTTTCCCCCTTTTCCTTATCAGTAGTGACAAAATCCGTTCAGAGAGACAAAAGCAGTTGGCAATAGTTCACAGGAGAATAATTGAACCCCTTGCCAGTATCCCTGCTGATCGCCTTAACCGGAAGTTCACCAATTGAACTTCCCAGAGTGTGTATACCATAGAAAGTCAACAGTACACCCCTGCAGTCAATGGTGCTTATAGTACAAAGTTTTGGAGGTTCTCACCCCCGGTAGACGATGGTCCAACCACGTTCCAATATGGGAATTTTTGGGAGGCAGGGTTCAAATTAGGTCCCAATAACAATCTGGGTACTTGATTAAAAACAATAGTCACTCTTCATCAGCTACAATAAGGGTGATTTCAAGTCTTACCTAGGGGCTGGAGATACACAGGGCAACTGAGCAAAGGGGGGTGGCCCTGCCCTGCCTCTTTGTCGCAGACGGGCCTGCCCTTGGCCCGGGCTTGGCCCGGGCACATCCGCGCGCATCCTGCGCTGCGGAAGCCCTGGACGGCTTAAGGCGCCTCCTGGCACGGCGTTGGCGGCATCACTGCCACAATGCTGGCTGGGGGCTGGAGTTCTGCTCCCCCAGTCCGTGTAGCATAAAGGGCTTCCCGCACTGCTGGAGCCAGCCCTGGACGGCTCAAGGCGCCTCCTGGCGCGGCATTGGCGGCGTCACTGCCGCGATGCTGGCTGGGGGCTGGAGTTCTGCTCCACCGGTCCTTGTAGAATAAAGGACTTCCCGCGTTGCGGGAGCCCTGGACGTCTTAGGGTGCCTCCTGGCGCAGCGTTGGCGCCGTCACTGCAGCGATGGTGGCTGGGGGCTGGAGTTCTGCTCCCCCGGTCCGTGTAGGATAAAGGGCTTCCCGCGTTGGGGGAGCCCTGGACGGCTTAAGGCGCCTCCTGGCGTGGCGTTGACGGCGTCACTGCCCCGATGCTGGCTGGGGGCTGGAGTTCTGCTCCCCCGGTCCATGTAGCATAAAGGGCTTCCCGTGCTGCGGGAGCCCTGGACGGCTTAAAGTGCCTCCTGGCGCGGCGTTGGTGGCGTCACTGCCGCGATGCTGGCTGGGGGCTGGAGTTCTGCTCCCCCGGTCCGTGTAGCATAAAGGGCTTGGGAAATAACTGTGACAGGCGATTTCAACTTCAACCTAATTTAGACCACGGATGGAGATGACCGTCTAGCAGTAGAAAATGCAATCTTGTACATCCACAATCAGACTCTGAATCAAAGTGCCCTGATCTCAATGGGCAAAAATTAGTCATGGCCTTGGAACACCTAAGCCTGAGAGTAGCATACGGCAGATCACAGGATGACAGGCCTCTGAGATATACATCCACGTTGCGAACTCGCGGTCAACAATTGACTACACAATTCTCACTTTACCTTTACTACTACACTTGAAGAAATATGTCATCAAATACACCACGCAAAGTGACCATTCGTTCCAGCACTTGGAGTTGAGCATAAACCCTCCAAGACATATGATTGCTCCCATTGAAGTGGTGCAGTTAAAAACAACTAACTTGAAACGTTTAAGATGGACGTCTAACACACTTCCGGAAGTAGCCAGTCTTGCTAAAGAGATAATTGAGTTTAGTAACACTCCTAACTGCAGCCAAACAGAAGCCTGGAGAATATGACTCGTTACTACGCGAGTCATTACATCGCGTGGCATTACAACGGGGTCGTTACAACGACCGCGTTGTTACCACGCAATGCCATTACTACGCAAGTCATTACATCGACTTGCAGTAGATGGCGCGCTGACATTAGAAATATATAATTTACTATTCCAACTCCAGCCTACGCAACAGTAGGGAAGGTGTTGGAATAGTAAACTATACTATTCCTAATGTTAGCGCGCCATCTACTGCAAGTCGATGTAATGACTTGCGTAGTAATGGCATTGCTTGCTAACAACGCGGTCGTTGTAACGACAGCGTTGTAATGGCATCGCGGTGTAATCACCGCGATGTAAAGGTCGTTTCCCAAGCCTGGATGGCTTCCTCAATGAATCTGTTAACACGTGCTTCCACAGCAAAATACACAGTAAGATACTTAAATAAGAGGTCCAATGGCCTCACAAACAAGGCCAGTGTCTTAAAAAAGGAGCTAAGAAGGGTAGTAAGGAGCATAAGAAATATCAATGGTCCAAAGTACAGATGAGAAAAAATAAAAAACCATAGGAATCAATATAAAAAACAGATTTGGGAGGACCGGAAAGCGCATATGAACATATTCTAGACAAAACTTCTCTTTAACGTGAAACAAAATACTAGAGCCTTCTGGGAAAAAGTGAATGGCATCAGAAGAGCTTCATGAGTAATAAACAACTGAAGTGCAACAGAGCAGCTTTGTGCTGTTCATTTACCCAAGACATTTAGCAAATGTTGACCCCTAGATAGCCCAGAGCGGGACAATAGCTATAATATATTGGATCATAAGATAAAAGCTACTTCAACCCTTAAAGCAACAGATACAAGTAACACATGCATTGCTCCGGACTGTCCAGTTGGGCAGGCTAACCAGTACTACCCAACAGAGAAGATTGCAAAAGTAATAAAGGCAGGGCAAAGGGATGGTGCTCCAGGGCCAAATGGCATTCGCAGGCCATCTTTGAACTTGATCCTGAATACTGGGCAATCCCAATGTCGGCACTATACAACGAGGTGGGATCAATGGATAAAATTCCTAGGAGCTGGAGAGGGTCAATGATAAATCCGGTATTTAAGGTAGGTGACTGGTCCGACCCGACTAACTACAGGCACTTATAGACTCTGAAGCTAAATATTACTTCATCGCTAATCCTTGACGATCTGGTTGAATGGTCAAACAACAAAAAGATAATCCCACTCAATCAGACAAAGTTCCGCAGAGGCTTCGGAACAACCACAAACATCGTAGCAATCACATTAATAGGAGATAAGTGTAAGCGCTTACGGAAAAGTTTACATCTATGCTTCATAGACTTCAAAGGGCCTTTGACTGTGTAGACCGGGGCCTGTTGTGGAGAAAACTAAGGATGTGGGACCTCCCAGATAGAATACTTCAGACCATTGTGCAGTTATACACGTGTTTGTGGATTCAAGTTAAATTAGCTGACGGCACAAGACTATCAAGGAAAATAACCACTTAAGTGGGCCTCAAACAAGGCTGTGTTTTAGCTCCGCATCTGTTTAATCTGTTCATGGCAGATCTCTCTCCAAGACTTGATCAGGTAAATTCCCACCCTCCGCATCTGGGTATTTTATGTGTGAAACATCTTTCCTATGCAGACAACTTAGTGTTACTCAACCAAACTAGAGTGGGTTTCCAAAGAGCATTCAATGAGCTAGCAGATTATGTTCAGATTAACAAACTTGAAATTAACACAACAAAAACCAAAACAATGTCAATCAGGAATCGACCTGGCCACAACTCTCAATCAAGCTTGGTGAGAAAATCCTAGAGGAGGTCAGCAATTACAAGTACTTGGGTCTGTACATAGACAACATATTGAACTGTCAAACGCACAAACAGTATGTTGTCAAGAAAGGAAATGGCTTCATTTATGAGTTCTGTTTACTCACAAAAAACAGAATGGTCCTTTCTTTAAGCCACTATTGCCGGCCATAGTGACTAAATTATTGCCAACAGTGGCATATGCAAGTGTGGTCCTGCATGATCTTACACTACAAGCCCTAGGGAGAAGATACTCTACAACAAAAACATGGTACAGAATATGGTCAAATCGAGCAAGTTTACTAAATAACCCCTATGGCAGGCCCAGGAAGCGCACCCTTATTCCACACACAGTGAATACCTGAGATCATCGCTAAAAGTAACAAGTACAACAGATCTTTGGAGTCAGAACCTTCCTTTTTGGTATTTAGCCAGTCAATAAATAAGCTGCCAAAATGCACTCGCTTTTAGATGATAAACACAGACTAACCAATCGTGTGCACGCCTGGATGGTCCTTCACACATATTCCACACTGAAACTGGCAGGGTATTTAAGTACGACATTCTCGGTACATGTAAAGAGAAAGCTAATGGCGACCCGTTCAGAGACGTTTTAAGGCATGGGCAAAGTGGGCTCTGGCCCAGGGCCCCAGGATTTTATGGGGCCCCCTGATGTAGGTAGCTCTGTTCTGCAGAGAGTCTTGCCCTGATGACCTAAATAATGTTTAAACAAATTGTTTTAAATACCGTTTTCCTTTAATTTATTTTTTATGTGGGTGATGTGTGAGTCTATGACAGGCATTTTGAAGAGAAATGTGTTTATTTCATGCAATATTCCTTAAAAAAAGTTTCTTTTAGATCAAAACCGGACCTCACGTTTGCAAAATGGGAGGGTGTCACAGAGATTATTTGCAGTAGTATTATTGAGCTGCTGCTGTGTTACAGTATTGAAAACACGCATCACTATCCCTGAATATTAGATATAAACACATTTAGAATTTGGACCAGTGTGTCTTTGCACTGTCAGTTACCTGGCCAATGAGGGCATGAAAGACCTGAAACTAGATCATAAATTCCAAGCTGTTCCGAATAGGGGCCCCCAAAACACCTTTGGCCCAGGGCCCCCAAAATCCTTAAGATGTCCCTGGACCCGTTTTGGCATGCTGCCATCCTTGGCTGGCCAACCATCTTGGAAATACAATGGTCCAAGAACATGTAGATTATGTGGCGCAGCAGAGGAGGACTTGACCCGTCTGATTTGAATATGTCCCTTTTTAAAGACCGTTCGTGTTTTATTATTGAAACTATTGCTTTTAACGCTAGGGGCATTCGATCCTTCAGAGAAGGTCATAACGAAAGGTCTTGACCCAACTGAACATCAGTTCAACTGCAAAATGATTAAATTCTTGATTTTATATGAAAAATTAACTAGGACTGAACTTCCTACCAGCCCATGGGATCTGCTGTTGGTTAAAGACTGCACATCCAGGTGCTTAACATCCTCCTAAAACGACCTTCTACCCCAAACGACAGCGCCATCTAGAGGTGGAGCAGCAGCTTGTGATGATCATCTTTCAACAACTTTTTGCGACAGCATAGTTAAAAACGCTTTAGAACCACGAGACACTGGCTGTTTTAACTTTTACCATGAAAGGGTCATTCATGATGCCTCTTTGATTACTAATTCAATTAATATTGTTTTAGATTTTAACAGAAGTACGGCACTTGTTCTTGGTATTATGATGGGTATTACTAGATAAACTTATTAATGCCATAAAAGTGGTTTTGCCCTAGAGGAAACTGACAATATTTTTATCAGTAATTCAACATCTATGGACTAGCTGTGATTGGCAATACTGCACTTTATCGACGACATTATGGCGATAGTAGCCATGAGGTTTTAGTACCCAAATTTTGCACTATCCAGTTTAGTGTTTTATTGTTGACGGTGTTTTTTATCTTTAATCCAACTACTATTGGCCGGAGTTTAATATCACTACGTCACTTTATGTATGGCTGACGTCATGTCTGCCTACAATGGTAAAAATGCTTGTCATAACGCCTTATTAATAATTGAGTTATGTGCGAATAACACTGTGCTTCACTGACGATGATAGCCATGATGTTTTATTATGCAAATATCTGTTTTCACTGTAATGTTGTTATGGTTTTTATTAACTTAAACAATAAAGTATTCAATTGAATATAAATAAATATAATCAATAAATTACCTCCGCACTCAATAGATGGCAGGAGAGATGTACTCCTCGTGATATCTTCATTCTTAGTTTACTCTTACTCCAGGAGAGACGCCATCCTTGCTGTGTAGCATCTCCATGCTTAATCTGCTGCAGAAGAGACTTGTCATGATGACATCAGAAAGCGCTGCATTCTGTTATGACTGGGCGTCCCTGATGCTTTCCAAGGACATGGGCAGGGATTGCATGTTTTTAACGACATTAGCAGGTTAACCCCAAAGAGAGAATGGCATGCGGACTTAACTGTTAAATATAGACACTTAGGGCCTAATTTATACATAAGTGGTCTGCCTGTTTCTCCGTAAGGGAGGAGGAGTAAATTACTTCATCGTCCTGATGGAGGCGGCGTCCAGCTAATTTAGAAATAACCCCCAGGCTGGCCGTCATTTGTAGAGCATAGGCTGAAACAATGCGGTTCCTGTCAATGCTGTTTACAGTTTGGTGCAGGGCGCACCAAACTGTTTCTTTTTTATTTTCAAAATGAAAATCCAGAATAGGGATTTTCTTTTTGAAAATAAAAAAGAAAATGCTTTCCTCGCCATGGGAGTCCTCTCCCACTGGGAGGGGAGCATTTAGCAGTTTTCATTGCCCCTTATAGCCAGAATTTTTCTCGAGGTGCCGGGCAGCAGGGCTCGAGTCGGGGTACCACGTGGGTGGACGGCGTCCCCCCACTTATTTTACCGGGAGCTCGATAACTGGAGCAAATGGAGCCACACATTCACTCTTTGGCCTCTCTGGGGCGAGATCGGAGCTCATTCAGAACGCTGCTCACGCGCTGGCTTCTCTGATGCAATCGCATCTAAGGGGTGAGCGAGGGGAGGCAATGAGTCTGATGGTGCAAGCCACCTTTCGTGACGTCACTTCCTGTCGTGACGTCAGCATCCCCCCACTTCTTTTTTTAAGACTTGTGCCCTGCCGGGCAGTGAAAATTTACCTCTAATTCAGTGGCGTAACTCAGGCCCCCACGATGCGGGGGGCCCTAAGCTCCAGGGGGTCCCCTCAGCACAGAACTCTGGCAGGAGAGCTCCCAATTTAGTCCGGAGGGGGCCCCTCCCTGTACCGTGCAGGGGGGCCCTCTCAAATTTCGTTACGCCAGTGCTCTAATTCCGCCCATCTAAATTAGGTGGGTGAAATTAGAGGTCTGCCTCCGACGGCCTTTACTCCACAGAGCCGTCGCAGAGGTTGAAACACTGGGGAAACGGAGTAGTCTCTGCTATAATTGATCACATAGTCCATGGCGTCCACCCGCTTTTAAATTTGGCGCGCAAGCCTTCATCTTGAAGGTATGTATACATACCGCCAACATATAAATCGGGCCCTTAATCTATGTAAGATTATATCAACGGTAAAGTTGCATGTACTCACTATTAACATGTGTTGGGTTGGCTACCAGAAAAAAACAGCATGTGTTTTCTCATTTTCTGGTAGTCATACTGGATAAATTAAAAGGATATCTGATTTGAATTTCAAAGGACAAGCAAATCATACGTGCCTTTTGTCACCGGGCTACAATTACAAGGCTCTTTAGGGTGCACCGCCATCTAGTGGTCTTTTCGCTGAATGCAGAAAATGGAAAACATTTCAAAGACCTATTTGGAATGAGCGTGAGCACCGGAGCCCAAAGCAGCCAAGTAGATTTCATGGTCAATTCATGGCCAAAAAAGCTTTATTTTATTCACCGTTTATTTGCCAGACAGTTTGAGCATCTACCACTTGGTTAGGAAATAATTTCTTGAGCAGATACCAACATCCCGTTAAAGTAGGTAGATAGTTTGCACCGATAACATTACCACTCGCTTCAGATGAATTGCCCCCATATAATCTCTTCAATAGTTTCTTTTCGGCACTGAAAGAATCGCTACGAGGAAAGTTTGCTATTTTCACCACATACAGAGCATCCAGAAAGGGTGTAAGATAACAATACACAGATCGTGATGAAAGGGGAGTGGATAGTAAATTCGTCAAATATTTATCTATAGAAACATCTGTATTACTCACAGTACATACAGAAGAGCACAAGAGCATAACTGAACATCAACAAGACTGTGCAATTCAAAATAAAAAAAAAATCAAATCAAGCTTTATTCGATTACTTTAAAATAATCATAAAAGCACATAAGAGCAAATAGGTGTATACATTTCATTTCATCCCAAAATTTTAAGAAACTCACAAAGGAGGAAGGTATACAATCCTAAGAATCCTTGTAATCACATACATTCATATAGTTACTTGTTCACCCATAAAATAATCTCATAACAATATGGTTTTCCTACATTTAAAAACATTTTTTAAGAACTGTAAAATAGAGGTAATAACAAACAGGTTCTCTAGCAATTGTAGGTTCAATAATTCTGGCCGACATTGTCTAAGGCCGAAAGACCTTAGGATTGGAAGAATCCATCTCTTTCGCTGCCCAGAGTAAAATTTACAAAAAAAGAATATGTGCAATGTCGACTGTAGGGGTGAATCATCACACGGACAGTCACTCAGAGATCTGGACCAATCATTCAGCTCGGGGAAACTAATTGTTCTATGAATTGTGTTTAATCTAAAGCGCACTAGCAAAAATCTGTCATAGTCTCCTGTAACAATTCTCAAGTAAGGCTGAATACTGGTTGACGTCAGGGTAACATAATGCGCCTGGACAGTTGATTTAGTCAGAATAGAGCTGTTTCTGTTTGCTTCAAGCAGACGGAAACAGCTGGTTTTAAGATCTTTTCTAGCGACAGTGCACATGGAATTTGGGTCAGTGTAATATTCGGGGTGGCCAAGACTGCATGTAAATTGTTTTATGTAATTTAGCCACTTAATTTGCATGGCACCGTCTAACCCACAACTATCCGTCATAATTTGTTGATTAAGCAATGTTTCCTCCGTGGTCCAGATCCGGTGCCAAAGTAATACCGGCTACATTTTTATAATGTCCGCCAGATATGGCAAGCCTAGTTCTGTGTGGCAGATATGTGTGGGAGTGCTTGAAGGGACGGTCAACAAGAACCTAAGGAAAGAGTTCTCGGCGACCTGTAAGGATTTAATGTCGGCGTGCCCCCAAACGCCGGCGCCATACGTAGCAATTGAGACACACTTTGCCATATATATTTTTAGTAGTTCAACTGGAGATCGTCTACCTAATTTTCTGCTAAAATTTGAAAGGCTGCAAGTGCCTTAATGAATAATAGTCTCCTCGTTTTAATGGCCTGTGTCCAAGTCCCCCCTTGATCAACTAAAATCCCTGAATAGGAAAAGGTTTTTACACATTCAATCTTTTTTGAATCAATATAAAAATCTCTACTCTTTTTACTTCCTGCCCCACATTTCATAATAAAAGTTTTAGAAGTGTTAACAGAAAGCCCCAAATCGCTCATGAATTTGGCAAAGCCAGAAACTACCCGTTGCAGCCCCAATGGGGTGCGGGCCATAAGGACCGCATCGTCTGCATACATTAATGCGGGTATGGGACGTTTGTCCACCAACGGTAGGTCCTGGCACCCCTCCTGTAATACCTGCCCCAAATTATTTATATACAAAGTAAAAAGGAAGGGTGCCAGGACACATCCTTGCCTCACACCTCTCTTAATATCGAATGGCTTTGTGCACTCCCCCCCTACCCCGTAACGGACTCTTGCCTTTGCCTCTGAATAGAGCTGCTTCAAAAATAATAAGAGTGGTTTATCCACCCCCAATCCCGCTAAAAGATTCCAGAGCTTCTTGTGAATAACGCAATCAAAAGCTGCTGTTCAATCAACAAATGCTAAAAATAACCTTCCCCTTTTGGCCTTTGTATACTTGCCTAACAAGATTGACAAATTCAGTCCCTGTTCCACCGGGCCCATTCCTTTACGAAAGCCGTATTGTAGGTCGCTTATAATAGACTTTTCGTTAGCCCATTCTTGTAGTCTATTTAGAATAATTCGGCCCACAATTTTGACTGTAGAGTCCAATAAGGAAATTGGCCTGTAGCACGTCGGGTTCTCTCTATCCCCTTTTTTAAATATCGGTACCAATGTCGACTCTGCCCAGGATGATGGGAAATGGGTCGAGCAACTTGCATTGATGACTTGAGTTAAAAACGGTCCCCATAATGGAATATTAGATTTAAAAAGATCCACAGGGATACCGTCGGGACAGGGGGCTTTCCCTCCTGCACTTGACTCAATAGCTCGATTAACTTCTGACAAGTCAAAATGTAAGTCAGGCCCGGTTGGCGCTAGCTCTAGTTCATCTGTTGCGGCATTATTTTCGGCTATATCGCCCACTGGGTCACTATACAACTTAACAAAGTGGTCTACCCATTCTACATCAGTAATAGCTATCTCCAACTTGGCTGAGTCTTTATTAGCCAAGAAGGGTGCATTGACCGCTTTCCAAAAAGCAGAAGAATCTCTGTTTTCTGAAGCTAAATGTAGGGCGTGCCAGGCCTAATCTTTTAATGCGTCTTTCTGTTCCTTCAATGCACACCGATATTCTTTTCTGGCCTTTTTAATTTCATGTCGGTTTTTGTTTATATTATGGAAGATAAATTTTAATTTTGAGTAGGACTTAGTGCACTTGGAGTCGAACCATCCTTTTTTCTGTGTAGTTTTTTTATTGACCTTAACAAAGAGAGCTTTTTTAATGTACTCTGAGATTGTACTAAAACTTTTTATAACCTCACTGTGGGGGGTAGACTCTTCAAGACACGCTTGTATAGCGTCCTTGCAATGTACCGCAACCTTTCTGGTAAACTCGACAGGATCCACTTTTTCCCATCTGAGTGCATACCCATTTAGCCTGCTCAAAGTTATATTATCCACAATATGAGTTTGGCTATCTCTTATATTTATCGTGTTACTAGATACTGTTAAACTTATACTCAGAGGGAAATGATCACTCAAAGAAATCGAGTGGGTACGGAAGTCATAAACTCTATTAGAGTGTCTATTTGAAATTAAAATAAAATCAATAATTGAAAATGTGCCTCGACCGTTAAAGGTAGGGCTAAAAGGAATAGAAGGTGTACATAGCTTATTTGCAAATTCCAGGTCCACTGTGAAAATAATTTCATTTAAAGAATCCCCAAAGGGCGTATGAGGGAAATGTGATAAGCCTGAATCTTCCTCTAACAGAATCCCACAAACACCCTTTTCCGCATGTGGACATAAAGTCGAGTTGAAATCTCCACCGCAGATGGTAACTACCTCTCTTGTCGGGGAGGTCTGAATGCTTTGTAGGCAATGACATAATTTCTTAAGTACCCCCTCCATCCTATCATGGGGAATATTATTATAGAAGTTTATCAGAACAATGCTGAGTGATTTATCAACCTCTATCATGAAGGACTGGAAGTACCTACTTACAGCATTCGAAACAATCCTACTTAAATTTATAAGGTTTGAAACATATGTACATAGACCTCCCTTAGCTTTCCCGTGAGATGAAGTAATTGCTGCCGTGTGGAATGTTTTATAGCCATTAATATGTATCGGCTCAATGGCCCATGTTTCTTGAAGGCTGATTATATCATATTTCCCAATAAAATCCATCCACACCTGGTTGGTCACCTTGGTTTTTAAACCTGCCACGGGGCATATTATCAAGAACGGCGATAAAATTATCGCCGCTAAAGCGGCGATAATGGGCTTGATAATATGCCCTGGAGAATTCCAATAGAAGCCCATGTTGACACCAGAACATGGGCTTCTATTGGAATTCTCAAGGGCATATTATCAAGCCCATTATCGCCGCTTTAGCGGCAGTTTTCTGCCGCCAAAGCGGCGATAATTTCTAACGCCGTTCTTGATAATATGCCCCCACGTTCCAAAACATGGCCTGACAAGTACCCTTTCTCTTGAATATATTAACCCGGAAAAATCTGTTAGTCTCCCCAATCAAATTACTGAGAAAGCAGTCCAGCTTGTAAATACCCCCGATGTGGAAATATCTAATAGTAAAACCATAGCAAATGGATGTATATTGAATGTGTCAGACTATATCTCAATGAGTGATCAGGAGAGCGATTCTCAACCACCAACAAAACGCCCCAGAAACCCAGACGCTATTAGTGGAATAACCGATGTATCACAGTTAGAATCAAGGGCGATATCCTCCAAAACTCGAAAAAAGGTTCAAATGAAAGACAAAATCCAACCTCTAAGCAAGCAAGGCAATAAAGAAAAGCTTATGTCAAACATTAAAGGGTGTACACAAAACGATTACTTTAAACTATCAGCTAAATTGGAAACTATGGACACATTTATTAGAGAAACTCTGGCTAATTTAATTAGTCGAATTGATGGAATGGAAGTTTTAGTAAATAGATGTTTGAATAATTCCCAATTAAACTCGGAAAATACGGCCATTACTCGCCATTTAGATCCGGTGTATCCAGTATCCTCCAGTGAGGCACACACTCGGACTTTACCCATAGCACCACATAATAAGGATAGCAATGGATAATTAAGGGTAGATAACCATTCATCTCTTTATCCTGCCGTAAAGACAGCTCCAGCGGGTATTTCACAGACTCATCTGCTCCCGGAAAAATCTAGCTTACATTTGGCGGAGCAAAATAATCTGCGAGGGCTCCCCCCAGAATCACAGGTGTGGCCACTGCAAGGTTGTCCATTATTCAGAATAGGCAAGCGCCTGATACGAACATTCTGGACCTTCCCCCAGCAGTAACACCATATACGGTGGTGCTTGCCAATGTCCCTAGGTTACCGACAGGGGGGGTAGAGTCTTGTGACACTTTATGGAATAAGTCCTTATTTTGGCTAGGAACCAAAACGGGTCTAACTGAAAAACTTTTTGCTGAGTTTAAGATGGCTAGACGAGTGGGTTGGATAGGGAGAGGATGCAAGATCCTCTTTGGAGACTGTGTGGTTTTAACTTTTAAAACCCCGCAGCTCGTGCATTCCCTTTTATCGAGAGCGGGCAACCACTTCATCACAGAGCAAGGCATTAATCTAGTCCCACTGGGATATTTTTATCAGCCTAACAGTATAAACAACTATGAGAATCTGGCTGGCAGGCACTTCTCAGTTAATCAAGTCCGTGCTTATAACATCCCAACTCATAACCGCTTCGATATCCTGCCTAGTCTGGATGAAGTGGACTGACTGCACCAAGAGGATCCTAGGCCGGCCTTGATGGAGGAAAATGGGCACAACTATACTTATACATCTCACCAAGTTAATTTACCCAGTAGCCCTGCCATTAGTCAGTATTCCAATACTCAGTCAGTATATACCATAGAGGCAATAGAAATCCCATCAGAGCCCGGAGATAAAGAGACAGCGAGCGACCACTCCTTATCCCTAATACAATCTGTTGTCCCGAAACCGTCCCACGTGAGTGAAAATACAGACTGTACAATTCAAGGATCTAAGTGCCTTTCCAGGGGTAATGACAGTGGCGGCTCCCGCAGTATTGTATTGTATTGAAGTGTAATTGCATTTATATAGTGCTTACTGCCAGTGGTCGAAGTGGGCGGGATCGGCAGGGCACGGCGTGCCCCTACTTCTTTAATTTGATAGAGTCCGTTCCCCTACTTTGTTATTTTAAACATGCGTCCCCGGACGGCAGAAATCACCAAGGCCGATAGTTAAGGCTCGGCTTCTGGGGACGGGCGGAACGGGCAGAGAAGGAAAAGGACTCTGGGGCTCATTATGATGGCGGGCGGACATCAGTCCGCCCGCCATCATAGCGGTGATGGGACCGCCTGCCAGACGTGCGGCGGTCCCACCAGCCCATACTGGTGGGCGCATCCTGGCCTTTTAACATTGCGGGCGGTGCTGCTGGCTGCAGCACCATTCGCAATGCCAAAATGCCACGATGTGCATTCCCATGCACAACGTGGCAGGCACCACGCGGTGGCTGCCACCTTGTGCATGGGAATGTAGGGGGGTGCCATGGGTACCCCCCCAGTGCACCTACACCCTCCCCCCACACTGAGGGGGCCCGCAACGGGCCCCCAAAACCAATCCCCGCCAGCCTTTCCATGGCAGCAGCGCCGCCATGGAAAGGCCTCTTCCAGGGCACATCATAATATGGCGGACGGTGCCTGCTAGGCACCGCCACCTTATTAGTGGCCCTTTTCCATCTGCCAGGCAATCAGTTTGATTGCCACCGGCGGAAAAGCGGCGGACGGACTTTGCGTCCGCCGCGATACCCACCGCCGTCCTAATTTGGTAGTGGGTAAAATGCTCAGTGATGGCGGAAGGATCGCCACTGCCGGCCCGGCGGTGGCGGTCCTTCCGCCATCATAATGAGCCTTTTCCTTCGTGCCCGGAGAAGACAAGGACAGTGTCCAGTTCTCCTACCGTTGGCAACTGCCCCCCCTCTCTTTGTTCCCCCTCTTCCCACTCTTTCTGTCTCGCTCCTCCTCATTTAGTGAAAACCGAGACTTCAAGAAATGGGTATAACTTTCTCTTTCCTCCTTTTGTTTATTTCTTCCCCTGTAAGATGGATCCAAAAAAGAAAAACACTTTTGCTGGAAACGTCTTTTTCTGACATTTTTTAATTTCTAAGTGCAGCCTCGGGGTGGAGAGGAATAAAACATTAAAACATTAAAAATCTGAAAAATAACTAACTAACTAACTAAAGCAAGACAGAGTGGTTGCAAGGTGGCCAGATTGATTTATTCACACCTAAACACATTAGCGCCACTTTACAGTGTTTGCCAGTGAAGCAATACTTTTGTTTTCTTGTCGCTCTTTGAACAAAATTGTTTTCCCTGGGCTTGAAAGTGCACTATTCCTGGAGGTACTGAAATACCTGCTTGATGGGTGGATTGGAAAACAAAGGGCCAGATGTGCGACCGTTTGAAATTGCGACTCGCAAATTGCGCTCGATTGCAAGTCGACCCCTATGCACCAGGGAAGCCGGGTGCATAGGGGTCAAGTGGTGTCGGAAACCCTCGTCGTTTACAATGGCGTGATGCGAAGAAGTGTTGCTGCCGTGGAGAAGGAAAGTGTCCGGTGTAACCCAAGCCTGGATCGGAGATGAGAAGAACCTGAAAGCAGAGGGGACAAAGTCTGTGTCACTTCACGTGACCAGGAGCGGAGCAATCGAATGTCCACCGATGTCGGGTGCTTCAGGTGCGAAGAGGTGAAGCTTGACTCTGCAGCCACGGGGACCAGGAGATGTCGACGACAACCAGATTCCGCAGACGAGCTGTCCCACAAAGGATGTCGAGTGCTGAGGGGTCAGTTTCCGGATTGGAGACCAACAAGCCTTGACAACTGCAACCCACGCGGTCAGAGAAAAGATGCTTCGGTGAGGACCATCAAGGTCCTGGGGACTCCCCAAGCGAAGGAGAGTCAGGGCACGTCTGGAGCAACCAGGAAAGCCCACTGAAAGTTAAAGTTGCCTTCTCAGGGACCCACAGGTCAACGGACCAGGGATCGCGAAGGGACCTCGAGAGGAATCACACAATACCAGCCCACGAACACTCGTGGAGTGTAGGCCAGTAATCTTCGGTGGAAACACTGCTCGGGGCTTGGACTACAAGTAGCCCAAAGCACAGCCTCAGGGATTGCCTAGAAGCATATGCTGCTGCAAATGTGCACGGTGTCCAGGGGTTCGGGTTGCACAGTCCCCACGAGGGCTGCGGGTCTCAAGTTTGCTGAGAGCACTAGTTGTCCTCGGAGAAGCTTGGAAACCCACCTCCTGTGTTGCAAAATCTTCGGAGTCCGTCGGGAGCTGCGTAGATGCAAACCAGTCAGATGCGTTGAGGTGCCTGCCTTGCAGGGGAGTAACTCCTTTACTCCAAGGGAGATTCTTCAGTCGTCCAGCAAAGCGTAGATCATCGAAGGTTACTTGGTTTCTTTAGCAGAGTTTAGTCCTGGTAAAATCTAAAGTCCTGTAGTCAGGGGTTCCTACTTTATACCCAAGGAAGGGGTGGGACAAACTCTGGGGACCCACCTATGGGAGGGTCAGGACAGAGGGGTGGCTACACCCATGTCCTTTGTCCAGTTTCACGCCAGAGCAGGGGCTGATAGCCCCTACAACCGGTTTGAGCTGGACTATGCACAGGGACACCAAATGTGCCCCCAGTGCAGACATCAAAGCACTCTCAGAGTGCCCCCACCCAGCCCCAATACACTAAAGCCTGTCTGGGAGGTGGTCACACCTCCCTGTGACAGGAAACCTATTGTCCAGCCTCCCCTGCTGGAGTTTCATCCAGCAGCAGGAGGGCAGAAGCGTGTCTGTGGCTGGCAGCATCCATTTTGTGATGCCAGGGCTCTGTGAAGCTGGTACTGGGTGTACCGGTGCTGTCATATTTCTCCCTCTAGGAGGGAGGAATCATACCTCCCACACCAGTTACTGGTGTGGAGGTATGATTCCAAGGTGTTTGACACCAAACACGACATAATTCCTTGCAGCCGTTTTAAAGTTAGCATTTACCATGAGGTTATAATGCACTTAAGAGTATATGGTTGGCTGCATCACAAACAACCCCGGAATAGTGGTTCCGAAAGCTGCAGAGGGGCTCTGCTCATGCATGGGCACCCTCTCACATAAAACCCAGCACCCTGCCTTCAGGATTGATAAGGCCTGCCATAGGGGTGACTGATAGGCTTATATGTGCAGTGATTAGGTTAGATATAGTGAACCTATATCTAAGTAAGTGGTGCGTGCACCACCTTATACAGGCTGCAGTAGCAGACCTGTTGTGCCCTTTTGAATGGCCTCTCAGGGGTGGCATAATATGCTGCAGCCCCTGGGAGGCCTCTGGGGTACCTATGCCCTGGGTACATAATATACCATATACTGGGACTTATAAGGGTACCCCAGAATCCAATCTGGAGTGTACCTAAAGTACATGCAATCAATTTAGAGGAGAAAGCAGATAGGCTGGGGTCCTGAATAGCAGGATCCCAGCCAAATTAAGTCGAAAACCAGCAAAACACCAGGAAAAAAGTGATGGCAACCATGCAGTCCTATTCCACCTTCCTACAACGAATGTGGTCTTTTTAAACCATACTGCTTATTTTTTGTAAGGATATAAGCAATGGGCATTGAAACGGGTCCCTTCTGGGCCCTGCAGTCATGGCCTTAACTTTTCAGGCAAAAGCACTCACTAATTTCTGACTAATGAGTGTAAAAAGGAAAAGGTAACCATGTTGTTCCTGCTTACATTTCACATGCTTTACTTAATCTTGCATTCCCTATGAGTGTTTGCTTTTTATAGGATGTTGTTAATTTTTTTTTTTAGGTAGCATAATGCTCTTGTCTAGTGCGTAATTTGAATTGAGTCACATCCAGGTGTTTATAGCTGGTCAGTGCAGTACAAGTGTCTCTCAGTGGGGCAGTATGGTGTTCAGTGGGGGAGAGGATGTGACACTATGGTCAGAGCTGCTGAATTTGGAACTGGGGAACCAGGTTCAGCCTTCATGACCAGTCCACCAGACCACTCCCCCTGAGGGAGCACATTCCCATGCTATACCTTAGAAGGCCCTGCAAGATCTTAAAAGCCCTGGTGTCTTAGCACCAGCAGGTCGACCCTAGCAGTGGCAAGTGTGGGTTAACCCTGAAGGCCTGTCTGCCACAATTCATTCGGAAGTTCACCTCCAGTCTTGCAGGCAGGCCTATGAAGCAGCACAGCATAGAGTGACAGTGACTCTGTCACTGAGGTCACAGGACCCTTGAGCAGGGTGGCTCTAGGGCAGTGCGACCGCACCAGGCGCTGACCAGCCACAGTCTATGCAGGTAACAGCGGTGGGGCAGAGGGGCCAGGTAAGGAGGGATTTCGAGGGACGATGTCAAGGGAAAATTAAATAAATAGTTAATTTTCCCTCGGCATCGTCCCTCGAAATCCCCCCTTACCCGGCCCCACCGCAGTTACCTGCACAGACCGCGGCTGGCGCTGACTTCAGGTGGGGGCGTCATGTTTGCAAGTATAATATGGTTTTAAAAGCACTTGCTGCCTCCTTCCTGGCCTCCAACAATTTTCGGCAACAATAAAAATGTCATGATAACACCAGTGATTAATGTTCTTAGTAGAGAGAGATTGTGTTTTGTCTAGTGGACGTTTTGACTCATGGAAAGGAAGTGCAGAGGGTTAATGTGCCTGCTGCTAAGAACATGTACCATGCAGATCACAAAGTGCACATAATGTAAATAGGTCAGTGGGTTACTGCTTTTGTCAGAGAGACCCTATTGTTACTTGCAGTTAATAAGTTAAAATCCTAATATAGAACAGTGAGTTATTAACTGTCATGTAAGAGCTGCATGCAAACAGAAAGGTATAAATTAGAGCGTTATGGTTTTTTCCCCAGTCTTTGATTATCCTAATGTTGCAAAAAAGGGTTCATTTGGGTAGAAATCAATTCTGATTATTAAAGAGAACCCTCAACCATGGTGTTACGTTCTAAATTCATAGTTTGTGTTTCTCCAGACTAATCACTATTAAACTATGCTGCCTACTAATATGGTTGTCATGTGACTCCTACACCTTGTAGTCCTTTGTCATCATCATCAGCATTTGTAAAGCGCCTGGTTACACCAACGGTGTGTCCACGCACTGTGCAGAATCTCAGAAATGACACGAGATAGGTAGGTGAGCCTTAGCTGTCATGTTTCAAGGTCTATTCTGGTTTATAGGTGGGAAAAAGCCACGTTTTCAGCCTTTTCCTAAAGGCAGCCTCACGTGGCTCTTTCCTCAAATCCATTGGTAGTAAATTCAATGTTTTGCTGCCAAGTATCTGAAAGAGCAGCCTCCTAGCCTGGCCTTCCTAAATCTGGGTACTATTACTAATGACTTTCCTTCCGATCTTAGGCTTCTATTGGGGGTGTAGGGTGTAATCATGTTCTGTAGATAACTTGGGCCTTTATTTGCTAGGATACGATGGCAGATGCACATTACCTTGAACAGGATCCTTTTGCCCACCGGTAACCAATGCAATTTGGCCAGGGCCTTTGTGTTGAACGATCTTCTAGGTAGATTCAGCACTAGCCGGGCAGTGGCATTTTGGACTGATTGCAGCTTCATCAGCCTTTTTTTAGCTACCCCTAGGTATAGAACATTGCCGTAGTCAATCTGAGAGGTGACCACTGCATGTATTATAGTTTTTCTGGCTTGAACCGGTAGTAGGTCAATGACCTTCCATAGGGTTTTCAGCGTTCCGAAACATTTGCCTGTTATTTTTCGGATTTGATTTTCATATGTCAGGTTAGGGTCAAGCCATACTCCAAGGTTCTTGACTTCGGTTTTAGGGGTTGGGAACTGTCTTATGTAACATTTCCTATACAGTGATTTACACACGTATGATTGATTGTCTCTGTGTAATATGTGTGATGTAAAGTGCTCTGGCACCCCACACTGGTATTAGTGGTGCTGTAAATTTTCTGATACTTTATTATTTTGACATTTTTACACATGCTAACAGTCTATGCAAAGATTTTTCCTTATTAGTACCAGTGGAACATACAACTGCAGCAGTGAGAAAGGTGAGAAAGGTGACCAGTCAACCTTTGCAAAGGGCCCTCCACTTCACAGCAGCACAAGTCACATTTTTTAATAACTTTTGATCCGTTTGAGCTATAAACAATTTATTAGTTAAAATCATCAGATTATGCAGCAAATGATGCATTATGTGGCAAATATGGCAGAGCCATAATTATGTGGTAAACATTTGCAAACTAGGATATTTTGCCATTCATGTTTGAACTGCTCTTGTGGAAAAAGGGAGGAGAAGTGCTGATGACAGAAACTCCATGGCTGGGAGACAAATGGCTTGCGATTCCACTTTTAAGGATATTTGGGACATTCTGTGATTGGAAACGTATCCCACTTTGTGAATGTATTTTAATGTCAATAACTCATATTAAACCTTAAAAAAAATGTGTATCCATTGGTTAAATTAAATAACGTAATAAGCTGTAACTGGTTAATGAAATGGGAAACAAATACTAAAAATTGGGATATTTTGCTCTTTCTGCCAACCTCTGACTCCGCCCACTGACCCAATCCATGGGTTATTCCCGCCCTCTGATTCACCGCCCACAGTTCCCCTTCTTTTTTTCCCCCACTTCGACCACTGCTTACTACCCATGACGAGGCGTCAAAGCGCTTTTTCAGCAAGTAGCGCGCTACTCCGGAACCCATTAAGGATCAGTGTTGAATTAGTATACTGAAATATGAAAGTAATTTAAGTGGTGGATAGGTTAGTCAGTTATTTGGATTCAGAAGGATAGCGGAAGGATAGAACAGGGAAAAAAGGTTTGTATTTATATAGCACATGTTACCCCTGATGGGGTGTTGAAGCGCTTTTTTGGCGAGTAGCACGCTACTCCGGAACCAATAAAGGATTAGTGTTGAATTAGTACAGTGAAATATGAAAGTAATTGGAGTGGTGGATATGTTAGTCAGTTATTTGGATTGAGAAGGGTAGGGGAGGGATGGAAGAGGGAAAAGGGTTGTATTTATATGTTATGTTACTTTAATTTGTAACGCGCACGGATACTCACGAGTGTCCCGGCGCGAAGCCATAAAGGGTGAAGATGTAAATTTTAGACAAAAAGGTATGTTTTCAGGTTTTTCTTAAATACTGCTGGGTCCTGAATGTTGCGTAGGGCAAGAGGAAGTGTGTTCCAGGCAACAGCAGCCTTCCGTGCCAGGGAACTGCCACCAAGCGTCTGATATTCAAATCGGGGGACCTGAGCGAGGCGAAGAAACATAGAGCGCAACTGTCTAGAAGGAGCATAGAAGGAAAATCGTTTTTGCAGGTAAGATGGGCCGAGGCCATGAAGAGCGCGATGGGCCAAGACCAGTGATTTGTACTTCACCCGTTCAACCACAGGAAGCCAGTGTAGTGAACGCAGGTGATGTCGCACGCTGCTCCTGGCGGAGATGCCCAAAAGAAGTCTGGCTGCCGCATTTTGGACCACCTGGAGCTTTTTCATCAGGTAGCCCGGAATGCCAATGTAAAGAGCATTGGCATAGTCCAGCCGGGACAGAATAAGTGCACAAGTGACCGTTTCTCTCGCTACCTGAGGAAGGAGAGGAAAGAACTTCCTTAGGGTCTTGAAAAGACCAAAACAATTGCCGGCCAGCTTCTTGATATGAGTCGAGAAGGAAAGGCTCTCATCGAACCACACCCCCAGATTCTTAGCAGGCTTCCCTGTAGAGGTGGGCAAAGGGAACTCAGATGGCCAGAGAGATTCCCGGAAGTTAGGAGGAAATTTTCCAAAAAGGAGAATCTCCGACTTCTCTTCGTTACACTTTAGTTGCGCAGCCGCTAGCCGTTTAAAAATGGAAGAGAGACAGTGGTGAACAGAAGCGACTGAATCCGCGTTTTTGTCCCAGGTAAAAAGCAGCTGGGTGTCATCGGCATAGGCCATCGCCTTAGCCCCCAGGTCTTCGGCCAAATATACTAAAGGTGTAACGTAAATGTTGAAGAGAAGAGGACTAAGGGAGGACCCCTGAGGGACTCCGGTAGTCACTGATTGAAAAGAGGAGGAGGACAGTGGAATCCAAATCTGCTGGGCCCGTCCTTCTAGGAAGGACCTAAGCCAGTTCCAGGCAGTACCCGACACACCGATCCTGGCAAGTCGTGCAAGAAGTAGAGAATGCGGGACCGTGTCGAACGCCGCCGAGAGGTCAAGCAAAATTAATGCTGCCCTCCCGCCGGCGTCCAGACACTCTCGAATGGCCTCCAAGACCTCAACCAGGACCGATTCGGTGCTGTGGGAAGCCCGAAACCCTGACTGGGCCGGATGCAGGAGGCCCTCCCTCTCAACAAACTCGGTGAGTTGTTTATTCACAACCTTCTCGCACACCTTGGCCAAACCAGGTAAGAGGGAAATGGGACGGTAGTTCCCTGGATTGAGAGGGTCTAGTGACGTTTTTTTTAAAAGTGGCAGAATCTTGGCCTGCTTCCAGGCCTCTGGGACACTAGCTGTCTGGATGGACAAATTGATAATGCTTTTCACTTCTCCGTTAATAGTCTCTGCTGCTGCTGCTAGCAGTCTAGCAGGGCTGGAATCAGAAGGGGAGCCAGATTTTAGACTCTTCAGAATTTTAAGAGAGTCAGGCAAATCTACAGGCTTGAATGCACCCAAGAAATGTTTGGAGTCAACTGGTGAAGGCAAAGCAGTTACCTCTGTACCATTGTCACCGGGAGAGAAAGCCGCCTGAATAGTGCGAATCTTATCCAAAAAGAAATTCGAGAGAGTATCGCACCAGGTGACTGAGGATGAAGACGTACTAGCTTGAGCCGAAGGAGACGTAAAGCTATGAACTATCGCAAAAAATTCTTTAACGTTGTTTTTAGCAGAGTCAATACGGCTTATATAGCGTTTGTTACCCCTGACGGGGTGTTAAAGCGCTTTTTTGGCAAGTAGCACGCTACTCCTGAACCCATAAAGGATTAGTGTTGAAAATTAGTATAGTGAAATATGAAAGTAATTTGAGTGGTGGATATGTTAGTCAGTTATTTGGATTGAGAAGGGTGGGGGAGGGATAGAAGAGGGAAAGAGGTTTGCATTTATATAGCGCTTGTTACCCCTGATGGTGTGTTGAAGCGCTTTTTGGTGAGTAGCACACTACTCCGGAACCCATAAAGGATTAGTGTTGAAAATAAGTATAGTGATATATGAAAGTAATTGAGTGGTGGATATGTTATTCAGTTTTTTGGATAGAGAAGTGTAGCGGAAGGATAGAAGAGGGAAAAATGTTTGCATTTATATAGTCCTTGCTACCCCTGATGAGGTGTTGAAGCGCTTTTTCAGCAAGTAGTACGCTACTCTGGAACCCATAAAGGATTAGTGGTGAATTAGTATAGTGAAATATGAAATTTGAGAGGTGGATTTGTTAGTCTGTTATTTTGATTGAAAAGGATAGTGGAGGGATAGAAGAGTGAAGGATTTAGACTTTTTTTTGTTTGTTTTGGAGGTCGTAGCAGTAGGAGGAGTCTTAGGATGAGTAAAAAGGGATGTGGAGGGGAAGAGTCAGAGGGAAGAGTTTAGAGAGGCTTGTTTTGGGGGATCGGTTTAGTAAAAGAGGTGTCAGATGATGCAAGGAGGGGTAGAGTAGGGGAGAGTCTAGAAAGGGTTATTTTGGGGATCATAGTAGTGGTATGGGGTTTGGGATGAATGAGAGAGTGGATGTAGAGGATATATTGATAGAGGTATAGGGTGAGAAATAGGGTAGTGCATTGGAAAGAGTAGTAGAAAGAAGTTTGAGATGAGTCAGAGAGTTGGGATAGGAGATATATTGAGAGAGGTATAGGGTGACAAATAGCGATATTGAAGTGGAGGGGGGACGGAACGGGGGAATAATAATTAAATTTAAAAAAGTACCTGAGTATGCGGCGGCCACCGCAGCTCGCTGCTCAGAGAGTGCCTCGGTGCCTGTGACTTTTCTCCAACCCGGCTGTGTAACACAGCTGGGTTGGAGAAACCTAAGTGCGCAAGTCTGTTTGGCGGGCCTAAGACAGCCGGCCAAACAGACATGCGCACTTACACTGCGCCTATCACTCCACGCTACTGTGCCAGGCCACGCTCTACAGTGCTGGCATCGGCTCAGTCAGCGATCATTTGCTAGACCGCTGACTGACTGTCCAGTGGGGCAATGCTCCTCCGCCATTACGGAGGAGCCGCCCCTGGGTAATCCCAGAATCCTCTAGCTGCATCCACAGTTTTGTTTTACTGACAAATTTGACCTCTGGCCATTACGAAAAATAGTTCACCATTTACTATGCATATTTTTCTCTATCTTGCATCTTATAATCGGCACCATCTTGACCAATAATGACATACTGCTATAGCACAAGTCATACAATTCTTGAGACATATATGCATTTCCTGGTCCATTGTCTGGTTCATGCTTCTCTGCCAATTCTGACCGCACCTTTTCATTTTGTACTTCACAGCACACTGTCCTTTTCCAGCACTCTGTGGTATCCAATCGCAATACCCATTTTCTCTTTTAACAATTCTTCACCCCTAACTATACCTAGCTCCTTCTCTTTTTGTGTTATAGCACCCTCTACAGAACATTTACTATAGATACCATCTCATCGTCCTTACCTTCCACAGGCAAGTATGGTAAATGAACCAATCCTTGGACGTACTTCATGTCAAAAGTGTATTCCTACAATCACTACACCCATTTTGTAATATGCAGGGCTGCTTCACTGCCCCCTTGGTAATTTCAAACAATGACTTGTGATCAGTTCTAATTTCAGATGTAGTACCACATACATATGTGTAGAACTGCTGTACTTCCCACCAATATGCCAGTGCTTCCTTTTCATCGATCAAATGACTGTTCTAAGCAACTTTGAAAACCCTCCTTGCTAAAGTAGCTAATGTGTCTATTGTACATCATCACCGCATCTAGTCTGTAGACCAGTGTTTTCCAAACTGTGGGTCGCGGCCGATTTTGGGTGGGTCAGGAAAGTCCAAGCAATAAATAAGGATGCCTTTACATTCTGTATTCACATTTGCTAGCTTCACAAACCGATGTCAAATGTCAGGCTATGTTTTCTGCTGCTTATGTTTTTTTAACATGGGGACTGATGTTTACAAACTCCTCTCACTTTGCAGTCAGAGAAAGAAAAGTGAAGTGAATTATGTGACATTCTTGCTGGGGTACATGAAGTGTGAAAGGAAAGGCTATAGGATGTCATTTTTTTGTAATACACAACAAAATGTAAATACCTGTAAATGAACTGTACACATTCCGCATTTAGGAAAGCAACAATGAAGCAATTTTTTTGCAATTCAGAAGTGTGATGGAAACAAAGATTTTAATGGAATCAGAACAAATCAAGACACTTTACTTAGTGATGCACAAATAATAAATATTCACTGAAACCCGGTATCCATACATTATCATTTGTGTGCAATATAGTTTTATCAATAAAACTGTATGGCTGAGCAAATTTAGTGACAATTTCAATTGAAAATCTGCTGTCTGTAAATGACAATGTGCTACCACACAATACTTTAGTCACATCAAAAAATCGCCTCTCTCATGCCGATTAAAATTCGTCCGCCTCATGCCAATTGAAAATTGTGTGCCTCATGTCCATTAAAAATCGCCTGCCTTATGTACATTAAAGCTAGTTGGGTCGCAAATGTTTGTCATACTAAAAAGTTGGTTGTGGTTCTAAAAAGTTTGGGAATCACTGCCGACCCACAGGCTACACAATACATTTCTATATTCAATACACCTTTCCACAACCTTCAGACCACTCATTTCGCACTCCCTTTTTTGACAATTTGCTCACTCATTTAGTTCTATGAGCAAAATGATCAACAAACTATGCACAGTATTCTGTCAGCCCAAGAAATGATTTCAACTGCTGTTTGTTGACTGCACTCAGTGACGTATCTATGGCCTGTGCCAATGTAATGTTTGCTCTAACACTTCGCCAGACATAACATGGCCAAGATACAACACTGAAGCCATCACAAATATACACTTTTCCACGCTTAGAGTAAATCCAAATTCTTTCAAGGTTAACACTTGTAGCACTCTGTCATGTTCACTCCTGTTGGTCCCATTTTTCAAAATGTCATACTGACAATCTGCCACCCTAGCAAGACTATAAAAGCATTGCACACTGAAAGACAGCAAGAGAGGCTAGCCCAAAGGGCATTCTCACAAATGGCAAGCATCTTTGTCTGTTGCAAACAATGTGAGAAGCCTCATCTGGGGTGTAAAGTTATTTGGTGGTACGCATTGACAGATTGAATGTTGAAAGTACCTGTGCATCCCCAATGTAGACAGCATCTCAATAAGGTGTGCCTATCCCGCCATATGCAGCCATTCTGATCACTTACATCAATGTCCATTCTTATAGGATTTGGTGGCTAAAATAACTAGATTTAACTCTGTAATCCTTCCATTACAAAGATCGTTCAATTCTTTACTCAATGAGTTCTTTATGGTCAATTGCACATTTCTTATTTTGTGCACCTGTGGCACCTCCCCTTCCCTTTACATAATTCGATGTGTGAACCCTTCGAGCAGCCCAGTGTATCTTTAAATCCTTCAGGCAAAATGCACCATTTGGAAATGGACCGTAAGAAATTACTGTGGGAACTGGATGCCGAATCACCAATTCCCACAGATGGTTCCCATTTCCGTGGGCGGTGTGCCACCTGATTATTGAATCAACAATATCGATGGGACAGAATATCAAGATCATTATATCGATAATTAAAATATTGACAGACAAGTAATTATAGATTTTCTGTATCTAACTCCACATATATTTAGCTGTGTGGTACGTATATCTTTAAGGTACATACATGCGCCCGGGGCAGTCCCTGAGTTTGCTGGCCATTGACGGCCGGTGCAGGTAAGGGCGAGAAATCAAGAGACGACGACGAGGGAAAATAAAAGAAAACTCACCTCACCCGCCACCCCTAAAAGAGTGCCGCCTGGGGCGGAGCATCCTCCCCTTCTCCCCCCGCCCCACAGTTACGCCACTGTTTTTGTGTTGATATTCAGTAGTTCAATACTGAGGGCCTTTTTAGGGTTCAACTTGAAATGCTGAGTTTTTGCGGCACTTTGGATTTACTAAATCCTGTGGTATCAATAGTTTTAGGTGCGGGAACAATGCTTCAGTATTCCTGAATATCCCAGACTGAGGGTTTAAACATGGTTGGCCTCACTCTGAAGAGTTTGCAGTAATGGCATGTGTCATAAGTGTCCCTTCAGACCTGTCTCTTCAATCGTTAGACTGTCATTTAATTCCCTTTGGAAATATATGAATGAAAATGAATGAAAACGATTTTATAGAGCACACAGATGTGCCTAAGAGTGTCCTGGCTCTAATAACTGACAGCAAGGAGAGGATTAAACCAAAGCAAATAACCAGGTTTTCACATTTTTTCTGAAGGTGGACTCTGAGTTAAGAGAGCGAAGTTCAAACGGGAGTAGATTCCAGGCCTTTGCCGCAAGGAGCGCCTGCCCCTCCTAACTAATCAGATCCTAGGAACTACAGCCAAGCAAGACTGAGCAGAATCTAGAGCCGTAGTCGGAGTATAAACACAGGGCCTGCAAACCAGATACTGTGGGCTAGTTTCAGACAAAGCACGATGAGCCATGGCTAGGGGTTTAAACAGGGTTCTCTTTTTAACTGGGAGCCAACGTAAAGAGCGCAAGCAAGGTGACAGGTGTCTGACATGGAGGTCTAAGAATGAGCCGCAGCATTCTGAACAACCTTAAGTCTCATGATCAAAAATTGGGAAGACCCAGGTAAACAAACTTTGGCACAGTCCAGTCTAGATGGACCTGCATCTTTCTAGAAGACAACGGAAGAAGGGGCTCTTAGGAGACTAAAGCATGTTCCCACCACCAAAAATGCCTACTGTTGAAAGGATGAGAGGTTATCAAACCTCACTTCTAGATTTTTTACAAGTGCTGATGGTGATGGCAGAGACGAGGCCTGATCCGGCAAACAATTGAGCCACCAGTCCTTATTAAAGGACCCACATAAAATAAACTCAGTAATTTCCGTATTACATAGAAGATGACTGGCCTGAAGCTAGTCAAAGACTGCAGAGAGACAGGCCTTCAGGGGATGGCAATTGACAACAGCCTGTTTCGCACAAGAGAAATGAAGCCGAGTGTCATCTGCATAGGACACAACCTGAAAGCCAAAAGATTCTACTAAAACCTCTAAAGTGGTCATGAAGACATTAAAAAGGCTAGGGCTAAGGGAGAAGCCCTAAGACAGCCCAGTTGAAAGGGACTTCGATTCAGATGAAAAAGGGACCATCCATACTGATTGACCACAATTTTCCAGAAAAGATTCTATCCAATCTAAAGGTAGCCCATCATTTCCAAGATGTTTAAGGCGTTGCAGGAAATGCAATTGTGGCACAGTATTAAACGCCGCAGAGAGATCTAATAATATCAACGCCGCCTTACCACCCTGATCAAGCGTTAATTTAATGCCTTCCAACACTTCCAGCAACACTGTCTCTGTGCTGTGTCTAGGGCGAAATCCTGATTGACTAATATGTGGTAAAATATTGGCCTCCAGGTAATCTGACAACTGTATTTTCAGTGTCTGGAGGCACTTGGAGATCACCAGAAGGAGAGACATGGGTCTGAACTTAGAAAGGACAGTAGGGTCGGCTGAAGACTCTTTTAAGAAGTGGAATACATTTACCCTGTTTCCAACTAGAAGGCACTGTGGCAGTCAGAATGGAAGAGTTCAAAAGCTTGTTCACTTTTGGATTAACCACCTCAATCGCTATTGTCAACAGGAGCGGGGGACACAGATCAACTGGTGATCCGGACCTTATTTAAAAAATGACAGATTCTGAGTCCTTCGGATTGATGGGATTAAAGAAGTTAAGGAAGCATTGCACCTGGTCAGAGTTAAAGTGTGTAAGCTCTTCACCCTTATCCATCATGGGAGTGTTAATCCAACTAGCCAAATCTTCAGAATGTGATACCTAAAAAATTCCAAAAGTCTATCACACAACTCTTGAGAAGCAATGGTTCCACTACTGCAGACAGCCAGCGATAAAAAGCCTTTCACTATTGTAAAAACCTCTCTAGGTCCATTAGAGACTTTAAGGGTTTCTTTCTTCAGAATACGAAGCTGCAATTGCCTTTATAGCCATGTGATAACTCCTTCAGGCAACTTTATAAGCCTCTTTCTCCTCTGACTGATTATGACTCCGCCATTGTCTCTCAGCCCTTTCGCAAGCAGTCTTCACTGTGGCTAAGGCCTGGGTAAACCAAGGAGCTGACAGGCCAGGGATGCGTGACTTACAGCAGGGCCGGATTGGGAACACAAACCAGCCCTGGCAATTCACTTGGACTGGCCCCAGGAGGAAGGGGGAGGGAGGGTGCTAGTGTGAAACACTGCTGCTGCTTTTGTTACAGGGGGACGATACTGCAGCACTGCTGCAAAACTGGCCCCCAGTAACAAAAACAGCCTCCACCACTCAAAAACCAGCCTCCACTCTTCCAGTCCACCAGGAAAATGCCCAGTGCCCGCTACAGCCAGTTAGGCCCTGACTTACAGCGTGTTTGAGGGGTTAAACTATTAACTGATGGCTGGAGCCAGCTATCCACCGCTATAGATCCGATTCAGGACAGGATTACCTGATAAAATCGGCATAGAGCGGTGCTGTAAAATGCACCATTTAGCTCCAGTTTCTTTAAAATGTCATCTTGTGAGCATCCTCATCCCTCAGATGATCTTCAGATCGGATGGGTCACTCTTGCTTTACTCATTTGCTCGCTGTGTGCAATTCAGAGATTTAACCTGCTGCCACTGGTTTCTCATGCCAGTGACTGTGCTTTCTACAGTCAGGGGAGGTCAGCATGTGGTGTAATGGTTAGAGCTGCTGACTTTGGAAATGGGGAACCAGGTTCGAGTCTCCGTCGGCTTAACATCCTTTGGTTCTGGGCAAATCACTTAATCTCCCCGTGCCTACCAAAAAATGAATGTGTCCTTGTGTAACTTAACTGGTGCTCATGTAAAGCGCTCCAATACTTTCGGGTCAAATTTGCTCTATATAAAACTGCAAAAATATATATATAATATTCAGTGGGGCTCACCCGTCCACAGATGTGGCTTTAGAAAGTGATTCTGAATTAGGATGTAGAGATGAGAAACCTTAAACCCAGAGGTGCGTGTTCCAGGGCATGGCTGCTAAAAGTGCTAAGGGCTTGACTCTGAAGGCTGCCTGGAGATTTGAGGTAGTAACGACAGGGGTATCAGAGGCAGTGGCAGTAGGCACAGATCGGGGGTGGCAGGGCGGAGAGTGGAGGATGGGGGGAAGAAAAAAAAAGTACCTCCTAGCCATGTCTCTCCTGGTTGTCCCTCGTCTTCTCTCCGCTCCGGCTGGAACAGGAAGCACCCAGGCTCCCCTAACACAATCACAACGCTGCAATGCAGCGTTGTGATTGGTCTGAGCGCTGTGGTTCGGTACTCAGCCAGGGAATGAGAGCCTGGGCATGTTCTTCACCCAGGCTATAATGCAGCCTTGATGGAGAACATGCAAAGTGCGCATGACTGTTTGGCTGGCCTGAGACGGCCGTCCAAACATTCATGCGCACTTTACAGAGTGCTTACCACTCCTCCCCCTGCTCTGAGAGCAGAGCAGCCCCCCCCACCCCTCCAAGCAGCCGCAGCAGAAATAAATAAAATGATAATAACAAGAAGTTATTATCATTTTATTTTTCCTTTATTTCCACTGCTGAAAGCAGTGGACGACGCTCCTCCGCCTTAGCAGAGGAACCGCCACTTATTGGTGGTCGTTTTTTGTTCCTGCTTTCAACCCTCTGGACTGCTTTCCAATGTCTGCCAAACTGATTATCAGTTGTATAAACTAATGTGCAGCATCATGCTTCTAATAAAGACTGCAATCAGTCAATGGTCCATTGACGCAAATTGCTGTGGTGCCATGTATTATGAATCTGAAACCAACCACCTTGGTGAGAAAAAGAGGAAGCTGTGGTAGTGCGTGGGAGGTTGAACTCCAGCTCAGATCTTTCCCAAGTGCATGGAGGTGTGAGGGTGTCTCTCTTTCGTGAAACAATAATCTACTTTGCTCAGTACTAGGGAACTAGGGAGCATTAGGGCTCCCGGCAAGTCAAGTGAAAGTTAGCACAAGGGTGTTAGTTGATATTGGTTTAATTCAAAGCAGCTTTACCAACCAAGGCGTCTTGGAGTTAGTGAAGATTCTTGCAGACCTACAGATGATTATGTGCATCAAGAGGTTCTTCAAATTAAGCCAGAAAAGGTCAGTTTTTAAACTTTTTTATGGAACAGAACATTGTTTCTATAGTTAAGTGTTAAATGCCAGTGGTCCAGAGGTCAAGTGTCAGAACAGGAACGGGCCAACCTCCTTCCCTCTGCCTAGGAGAGCCAGGGAGCACCAGTTTACATTGAGGGGCAGAGTGTGAGCAGCAGGCTGAAGCACAATTTTGGCCATTATGAATGATGAGGCTACCCACAAAATGGTTGGTGGACCAGACAAATTACTTTAAATGCCACTCTACTGGTGAAAAGCATTCAATGCAATGACAGCAGCAGCAGATAGGAGAGATCAAAACCATGTTATACCAGTTGAAGGGGTCACAGCAAACTACTGGGAAGGCCTTTAAAAAGTAGCACCACCATCAAGGTGCAAATACACATTTAATTTGAGCAGTGGAGACAAGGATGAGACTGATCCTGTTCAGTATCATGAGATGAAGAGTGCCTCAAAATATTGTACTTACTACAATCCGCATCAGCATTAAACCTGAGATTTTGACCTGATATGTTTAGGCCAGGTAAAATTAACTCTGACAAAAACTTTTACAGTTTTAAGGATTATCTGAGGGCAAGGAGGACTCGCCAGTCTGGGGAATGTGTGATTTTCCTAAATGGAGACGAACTTTGACCATGGGAGTAGCCAGGAAATTAAAATAGCCCCCACTTTTATCCATATCTTGAAAACTATTGGGTGAGTGAAGTAAGTAACCCCTACTCATTCTACATGAGCTCCCTTCATCCTGCCTTCCGTCCATCTATATCTCCATCTATTTAAGTTTTTCGTGCATCTATCTATCCATCTTTTCATGCTTCCATCCATCTTTTCTTTTGCCATTCCATCCATTAACCCTTTCATAATTACAGTGTTCCTTCCACACTTCCAACCATTCATCCATCCTTTTACCCATACATCCATATCTTTTCATCCATCTTCCAATTCACCCTCCTTTTATCAATCTACCAATCCTTCCTTTTACCCTTCTATCCAGTCATCCATTCTTCCAGGCTTTCATCATTCCAGCCACTTTCTTCCTTCCTTGGTGAGAAGGGTGCCTGCAGGTGGCAGCATGCAGAACACATAGAAAGAGGAAAAAACGAGGAGAAATGAAGATATTTCTCCTCCCTACACCACCACTGGGCATGCATAGCATTTTGACACATTCCCAGGTCTACCAATAATAGTAAAGCTGGGAATGCATTAAAATCCATGGGTGTTGCGTGAGAACAACCACGCAGCACCCATGGAACGCCTCACTGGGGCAGAGTTACGCAACACAGCGATTCACGCTGTATTACGGTACTCTAGATTTATCAAGCCACGCAAGACCACGCAAGGTGGCCTTGAGTGGCTTGATAAATCTAACTTAGTAGTTGTGTCGCCCTTGGTAAATATGCCCCTGAATGTCATATTGCATTTTACTTAGTAATGTGTATGTTCCTGCATTGTCTGACTGAAATATTTACAGTCTAAAACACACTGTCCTTGGAGGACTATTATGATCCAGAACCACCCGATTTACATGATGGCACAGGAAACGCGGCAGCAGAGACGGTGCCAGAGTCCTCCCTCCCTCCCGGGAGCCATTCCCACTGACAGCAGCTCGGTGCACTGGTTTTACTTATAATGGAGCCCGCAGTGATTTCACACTCAAGAAAACTGAATCCCCCAACCTCTTATTGGAGCAGCAGAACTAGAGAGACGAAGAAGGTGTCTGACAGTTTTTGGTGGGTGTTCCATTGAGATGTTACAACATAACTGCACCCTAATTTTTATCTTGTTTTTCACTAAATTCATTATAATTTAACTAAACAAACCAAAACCAGTAAATGCAGCAAAATTCCTAAGTGGTTCATGTGCCCACTCCTCATATGTCCCTCAACTGAAGGTCATGAGTTTAAATCTTGGTAAGACCCATCCAGCAATTTGTAAATCTGATGGAGATAAATTGAGTACCAATCAATTGAGTGATAGTAACAACTGTTACTTAAAGTGATTAAATATGACTTAAAGTACAGTATTAATTGCTACTTAAACAAATATTGGCCAAGCCAATAGGGTTGTGCATCTTCTGGTAAATAAAAATGAATGGATAGATGAGTAAGTGCATGAATAAATGAATGAATGAGCACTAGGTTGGTTGGATGAATGAGAGAATGACTGCATGGGTAATGATAGCTTAATTGGTAAGTGCATGAATGGATGAAGTGTGCAAGAACAAAGTGACGGGGAGCAATATGGGAATGGGGCACTGTATGGTGTAGGAAGTGAATGGTTGAATGTATGGATGGAAGAATGAGTGCACGGATCCCTGTAGTAGTGTACTGTCATTTGTTTGCCTCATCAGTAGAGAAGCAAGCGCCCTCGGAGGCCTGGGCACCAGCTCAAAGAGCAAGTATGTTTTCTACTGCACACAGGCCCCAAAAGGGGGATTGGATTTTAAAGCAGCTTTCACAGGAACCCAATAATGTCAGTAGGATACTAAAGTATGGTGGTGGCAAAAGGATGATATTGCTACATGAGGCACCCATACAAATGTAACCCCGAGTGTGCAACTCTGCAGTAGAAGGGAGTTGATAATTTCCTAACTGAGCAGACATGTTTTCAGCCGTTGCTCAAATCTCTAAGTCTGGAGGTAGGAAAATGGTGTGTAGATTTTGGTATCAAACGTACAGATAACTGCACAGACAGATGAACATAACATTCTTCACAAAGTGTGAGGCTGGGCATGACCCTGCTGGTGCTGTCTCTGCTTTCATGCCTTAGAAGAGGAAACCTGAGGGTGAAGAGCAAGAAAGACACAAAGAATTGATTAATAAAGTGACAAGCACATTTAGGAAACATCAAAAATAAATATAGGCGCCAAACACCCTTGCTACCTAAGGAACCAAACAAGTTGTGTGCCTGCTGGGCGTGGTTTAAGCATCTCTCAAAACATATTGTCAGTGTGTCTGTTCAAAGGCAGGGGAAAGAGCTGTGTTAGAGTGTGAGAGTGTGGTTGAAAGTGCAAGCATAGGATTGTAGTGTAGCTCCTATTTCCCTAATAGGCTCTGCGCATTGGAATAATATATCCTATAGGTTTGACATAGGACTAAGGTCGGTATGTCCCTATCGAGTATATTAAACTTAATTACTTGTGCCAGCTAGCTCAGAGGCCACTAGAAACTTCTTGACGACAAGAAGGGAGTAGTTTCTGGCAGCCGCAAAACATGACCACTTTTGTTTCCTTTTAGAATCAGGACGTGTCCCAGAGTCGTAGAAACAATAGATAACTATTTCACTCAGCTCAGTTGTGCATGTCTAGTTACTCTCAAAGTTACACAGAAATAACAGACGGGCGTTTCAATAAAAGATTTATTGAACAGTCTTGTTTATGGTGTAAGTTAAATGTGCTGTTACGATCACAAGACAGTATGCGAGATAAATAATGTACAGAGTGAGCAGTAGAAATAAATAATACTGCGTTAGCATTATCTTTTCAGCATATATGCATTTATATAAAATGACACAGCCTAAAAATGCGAGTACTCATACGATGCGTTTCTAGCCTAGTTCTACCCCAGTGTTCCTAACCTATCCTAGGTGTAGGGAGAAGTAGAAGTAGGTGAAGTATTCCTTACTATAGTATACTAAGAGTATGTTAAGCCTAGTATGCCTAGTATGTCTAGAATGCCTAGAGTCTAGTATGCCAAGAGTCTAGTATGCCAAGAGTCTAGTATGCCAAGAGTCCCTCTAGGTTCTTGTCAGCTCCATACCTGAAGAATGAGAGAGGTAGGAATCTCTTTCCCAGACTCGAACTCCAACACCCGCAAGGGAAGTCAGATCACTGGAAGCTGGACTCTCTGCGTGGAGGAATGACAGCGTCTTCTCAGTGCGTCCGGCCGGGAATCGGGCTCCTCTGAAGTCGAGGTCTCCTCTGATTTACAGGGGTTTGGGAAGGTATATTTATACCTGAAAATGTTAGCATTGACGTGAGTTGGACAGCGGAAGACGTCATGAATGAACCCCTAAGGAATAATGGTTCATGCATAATATATGAGTCCTTGAAGAAATCAATAGTCCTGGGCTAGGGAAAGTCCCGCTGCCTAAGGGTCTATTTTTTCATGAACTCGTTGTGACGTTTGGTTGGACGGATGTCGAAGACCATGCCTGTATTTGGAGTGCACGGTTTATGCCTAAATAAGGGCTGGGATTTTATGCCTATATAAGGGCAAGGCGAATTGTGCCTATATAAGGACATGATTCTAGAAAGCCCGTTTATGGACACCCTAGGAAGTATACAACAGGATGGGTGCTGTTTCATCAGAGTTTGCTCACATGGATGGACATAGATTGTCCAGGTCAGAAATGAAAAGCAAGCACAACTCCCATCGAAAATAAACTCAAACCACACCTGACCCCCGATCATGATAGGAGGCTTAGGAAGATTTATGCTCCAAACATTGTTTGTGCCGAAGATAAATCCCTATGCTTAATAACCCAGAGGACCTTGTGCCTGCTCTCCACTTGGTTTTTAGAACCTCTAAACATGTATGGCCAGGTAATCTATCCAGAGCCAAGAGTAAGGATCTGTGTCTCCACAGAAGGGGCATCAGTTGTCAATAGCAAAGGGGGTAGGAGGTGAGAGTGTGAGTGAAAGTGCAAGTGGGTAATTGTGACCCAGACTGAGTGTGAAGACAACATGCTTATTAAGATCTTCTGTTTCATTATGCTGAGAGAGCTGAAATCCATCCTACTCAACAATCTAGTCAATGGTTCTTTTTTATGCAGGATGGGAGGTAAAGAGAAAATAAATCTTTTCTACGATATCCAAAACTCACGGTATCCAAACTATTCTGTAAAAACTCAGGTCGACCACTAGATTCAGATTAGTATGTTTAATTCGAATTTTGAAACAGGTTGATAAACACCAATCTCAGCATTATGGTGTAGAAATGCAAAGTAAACAGGAAGAACCCAGATCTCCGGAACTGATTCACCCTATATAACAGAAAGTAAACAACTAACTCTATCACTGCAACATAGATTATCAGGAGACAAAAGTGCACGTTGGATTGCATTAAAATTCCATGTGTTAGTCCTACAAATCCCTAACTGTCCCTACACTACCTCAAAGTGGGTATCCTAGTCTAAGGCAAGTTTCAACAAAAATGGCAAAAGGTGTCAGCTGTCAGAGTGTTTCAAAGAAGTAACTCCAACTGGGTCGTGTAGCATAAAGCCACAGAAGCCAAAGATGAGGTCTGTACCTCAAAGTGTCCTAAAGCAAAAGTGTCAGCTGTCCCTAACTACATTACAATATAAGCAATTGCCGAATTAAAGCACCTCCCATAACATATTGGGTACTTTTCCACTATTCCAACATCCTCCTGCTTCCACTCTCTGCCCACATATTCACACGTTGAGATATGTGGGACGTCCTTGGTGCCATCTCCTTCTCCCATGAGATCTCGTCCCCTCTGTTATTGTATCTCTTCTTCTCAGGCCTCACTATCTACTAGAAACAATAACCCTTTCTCTCAACTAATGAAGTCTTGTCCACCTGAAATGGGAACACAAAATGCATGCAACATTTCATGGCACAAGCAAAAATGAAGTTTTTAAAGCAGTAATGACAGAATGAATTTGAGCTGCATCTCAGGCCTACAGTTAGGCAAAATTAACAATGCACAGGTTACAGCAGGTGTGCCTTTCTATAGACAAATAATCCCTAATTCGATATGCATCTTAACAGTCATAATTGGAACATCTTAAAGTGGTAGTGATATGAGTGAAACATTAAACAATATTAGCAAACACATTTAGTTTGTTATCCATTGACTAGGTATTAATACACCAATTACAATTTTAAAGTACACGTGATTTGCGTTAATCATGAGGAGATTTAACATCTTGAACTCCTCTTTCTTCTGTTTCATGTATTAGTCACACAGAATATATGCGATTGCAGGCTAACCGTGATTACAACGTTCTCCTGCAGTAAATTCAAAAGGGGTTCCCAACCTACACTCCTCCAATGCTTATTCTCAAATGAACATCCACTGACTGAGGGCAAAATGTACATTACCCAGACTAGAAATAGTAAACAAGCACAGCTTCCCTCCCCTTAGAAATAAGTCCAGAACAAGCCATATCCAGTGTACCTATCCAAAGCCAGGACAAAGGAGCTGTGCCTCCACTAATGGAGATCAATTGTCATTAGCTACTGGAACAGAAGGTGGGAGTATGATTGAAAGCGCAGGCGTGAGATGGCGACCAAAGCTCAGTGTGAGGATAGCCTGCTCACTAAAAGCAGTTGTTTCATCAGAGCTTGTTCACACTAGCCCAGGCGCTGACGGAAAGTGGGATGCACAATATCCAGATTGGAAATGACAAACTAGCACAACTCCACTTCAAAATAAGTCCCAAATAACTCTCAATCACGATAGCTGACTTAAAATGGAAGACTAGTTCTTCTGTTAACCTAAAAGCATTTACAGTGATGACGTTTGAATTGCAGGCATTTTTGTATAGAATGCATATGTGAGACAAATAATTTAATATTTAATAAAAAGTGTAATGATCAGATATAAAGTAGTCCCTAGAGTGTATTCCAGTGGAGTTGAAGGAAGCATTGAAACATCTAACAGAAAGAAGATGAGACTAAAATGTCCTGTGCGTTGATTCAAGATCTGACGTGTGCTGAGCAATGAGGCATGGGCTGAAGGAGGCTGATCCAAAGACCTTTTCCATATGTACAGAGTATTTATTGAATTCAGTATGTTTGTCATTGATGACACAATCACCATTACAAGTCAAACAAAAAATACAAGCTATTCAATTCCATTACACTGTTGATCATAGCGTGGCACTCATTTGATCACTAAAATATTCCAAGTTATTTGTAGATTAAAGTCTTGACCAAGAAGTAGCTTCAATTATCTGAACTCAACATCAAATAAGTAGAAATATCATATATGAAACCATAGTTTTATGTTTCAACAATTATGGTCAGATTATAAATAAAAGTGCACACATACTTATCAAACAAAGTACTGCATTCTTAACCCCTTATCTGCTGAGCCCTGTATGGCTATTTGGGGTAATTTGCACTTAGGGCTCCATAACATTTTTTGCACGTAAGATATCCATGCCAAATTTGAGTCTTTTTTTTCAACATCCTGGGGATTCTAAAACTACCCAGTGTTTGTGGAATGTGCTCTGGAGAAAAGTGTGTTTTTTTCCTAAAAATGGCAACAAACAGTTTGCTGAGCTAAAGTCACCATCTTCCCAGCTTTCATGAACATGCTGAGATGAAAAAAAATAACAAATTTTTTACCACAGTTTTGGCATTTTTCAAAGAGGTAGCCCGTTTTTCCTATTTCTTGTGCTCTCAACCTACTTCTAGTCTGTGGTGGGAACCAGCGTGAAACCCATGGGTGATCCAGAAATGTTAGGCATTTCTGAAAAGTAGATAAAATTCCAAATTCTGCTAGGGGTCATATGTGTAGGTCCCTTAAGGTTTTCCCAAAGTAACTAACTGTTGAAATAAAGAAATACTGAAAATAAGTAGGAAAAAACGTCCATTTGTGGCAACGTTTTCATCTTTAACTTTTTTTTGTCACAATGGCCAATTTACAAAAGCAATATACCATTATATCCACTAGGCCGTTCTGACTGTGGGGATATAAATAGGGTTAATAGGTTTTCCAGGAACCCAAGCTACTCAGAACAAACAACTAAGCTACACTATACAATGGGTTTTCATTGTTTACAGATTATAGACCAATTTATAATGTGAAATATGTAGAGTGAAAAATAGGTATAAAGGAAACCTGTGTGTATCTGAAATGGCCACAAGATACGGACTTTAGGAGCAGTGGTAACTTGTACATCTCTGAATTAGTGTCTACCCCTACTAGCATATGATTTAGAGAGTATTTTTCAAAATCTCTTCTTTCTTACACACCGGCTTGCCTGAACAAGGCATAAATGCATTGAACTCCAATTGGTAATAACAAATATCCTACTATTTTATGCTCCCACATGTCTTCTGATAAAAATGGTACCTCACTTGTGTGGGTAGGCCTCTTGCCTATGACAGGAAACAACCCCAAAAGCAACCTGGATACATCACATTTTTCCACTCAACACTGACCTGTTTTGCAAAAATGAGTAGCTTTGGATTTGGGGCACTAGCTCAGCTGGCACCTAGGGCAACTTAGCAAACCTGTACATGTTTTAAAACTAGACACCTAGGAAAATCCAGGATGGGGTGACTTGCGTGGCTCTCACTAGGTTGGTTTACCCAGAATCCCCTGCAAACCTCAAACTGAGTAACAAAACACATTTTCCTCACATTTCTGTGATGTAATGGGCTGGAATCTGCGGGGAACCACACACTTCATTCCACCCAGCATTCCCCTAAGTCTTCTGATAAAAATGGTACCCCACTTGTGTGAGTAGGCCTAGTGCCCGCTACAGTATATTGTCCAATAGGCGACATGGATACATCACATTTTTTTTCACTCAAAACTGACCCATTTTTTGCAAAATAGGTAGCTGTGGATTTTGGACCCTAGCTCAGCCGGTACCTAAGGAAAGCTAGCAAACCTGCACATTTTTTAGAAATAGTTACCTAGGGGGATCCAGGATGGGGTGACTTGCGTGGCTCTCACTGTTTTTATTTACCCAGAATCCCTTGCAAAATCACATCATCCTCACATTTCTGTGATGGAAAGTTCTGGAATCTGTGGGAAGCCACAAACTTCCTTCCACCCAGCATTCCCCTAGGTCTTCTGATAAAAACGGTACCTCACTTGTGTGGGTGGGCCTTGTGACCGTGACAAGAAACGGCCCAAAACTGAACATGGATGCATCAAATTTTTTCACTGAAAATGGACCCTTTTCTTTCAACGTCGGTAGCTGTGGATTTTGGGCCCTAGCTCAGCCGGCACCTAGGGAAATCCTAGTAAATCTGTACATTTTTAAAACCTAGACACCCAGGGGAATCCAGCCTGGGGTGACTTGAGTGGCACTCACCAGGTTGTTTCACCCAAAATCCTCTGAAAACCTCAAACTTTGATTAAAAAACACAATTTCCCTAAGTCTTCTGATAAAAATGGTACCTCACTTGTGTAAGTAAGCCTAGTGCCCGCGAGAGGATACGGCTCAAAACGCAACATGCATACATCACATTGTCCACTCAAAACTTACCCGTGTTTTGCAAAGTGGGTAGTTGTGGATTTTGGGCCCTATCTCAGGCGGCACTTAGGGCAACCTAGCAAAGGTGCACATTTTTTAAAACTAGACAACTAAGGGAGTCCAGGGTGGTGTGACTTGTGTAGATCCCATGAGTTTTTTTACCCACAATGCCATGCAAACCTCAAACTTTAATTGAAATAACACATTGTCTTTACATTTCTGTGATAGAAACTTCTGGAAACCACAAAATTCCTACTACCCAGCATTACCCCACCCCAAACAACAATCAGATTGCCATGGAAGCTCTTCCCAAGCAGCATGATGAAAACAAAATAAAGGACTCCCTCTGGTGCTGATAACAGAGGGGCCTTTAGGTGCCTCTACAGTGTCGGCCAATGGCCGACACCGGCACTGGGGAGGTACTGCGGCCGTTGGCTGATGGCCACACCTATAGTGTTAGCATCCACAGCTGGAAAATTGACTCAGGAATAAAAGACTTCGAATCTATAGGACACATAAAGTTCTTGATCTATCGTAACATTTGCATCCGGCTTCTATCACAAAAGCATCAGATAGAAGTATAATTCAAAACATCTCAGGAAAATCAGTATTCCATATTTTAATCAGTTCTTTTCTAAATGTACTTGCTACTAAAATATAGGCTTGCCCAACAAGCAAAGCCACAATTCATCATCAATGTTTCCACCATGCGGATGCTTTGACAATATTATTTATCCATTTATCCATTTATTCTCCCTCTTTCCTCCACTTATATTAATTGCACAAGTATGGTTGCAAAGAGATCAAAATATGCTGATCATTTGCTGTTTGTCATGAAAATGTTTTCATTTCAAAGTTGGACGAATTAATTTATGAGTGATTAGGTGCATGAATGGAAAAATTGATGAAATAATTAATGAACGAGTGAGTACATGCATAGACGAATAGTTCAGTGAAGACCTGAACGCATGTGTGGAAGAGTGGGTGACATGATAAGTTAGTGTATGGATGGCCACACCCAGGGTGCTGCCTGTGGCTGCGGTCCCTTTGGTGGCAGGAGGGTACTCTCCCATCCTACAACTTGTCACTCATCCGTGCACTCAATCATCCAATAATGCACACATCTGTCCAGGCACTCAACAATCCATGCACTCAGTCAGTCATCATTCCATATGCTCATCTATGTATCCACCAATTGACCCACTCTTACTTTCAGCCACAAATTCACATACTCACACATAGAAACTCGTCAATCAGTGACGATTCACTTACAAATATATAAACCAAGCCCAGTGGCTTTGCCAATACTTGTTGCATAGTTAACAAGGCTTTTTAGCCATATTGCAATACAAAATGCCATAGTTCGACTATCAGTCTTTAGAAAGTACATGAAATAACAAGTGTTGAAAACTTGGATGTTGTCCAGCTCCTTGCCTCAACGGTGCATAGGGCTCAATTTATTTTAAGAAGGCCAAACAAATCAATATAGAATAAATTGCTGTTTCCCCTCTCTACCAGCAGAGGCGCAAAGTTGTGGAGGGAGGTATGTTTGGGGAGCATTCAAGTTGGGGAGCTCTCCCAGTGCATGTCAGGTCTATGGGGGTGTGATGGAGAGCACATATCCAAGATGTGGAGGCACTCTAAGTGAATGGGCAGGGAGGAAAGTATAAAGGGAAAACAGCTGAGGGGGTATCATAGCAGGTGTTTTGGAAGACAGTGGCATGTTAGGAGGGTGAAATCGATCAGGCGCCACAAAGCCTAGAAAGGGTTCTCGGCGGATTTAAAAATACAAAAATTAGCCCTCCGCCAAGCTGAAAGGAGATGGAGATGTAGCTATTCCCCAGATAAGAGAGAGATCTACTTAGTCAAACTTAAACTATATAAAAAAGCTATCTCTACAGCCAAGACCATGCATTTTTCCGCTAAAATCATGAACTCTTCTAACAAGTCGAAAGAAATTTTTTCCATCATCAACGAACTTTCGAACTCTGATAGAGTCACAGTAAAATCCACACCATCTCAAGCACTGTGTAACTCTCTCAATACCTTTTTTATAAATAAAATCGTCTCAATCAAGGAGAGTATTTTAAAGCATACCATTCCCAGGGCACTCTCATCTATATCGGAAAACCCCCACTCCCTTGAGCAGTTTCCAGCAATCGATAGCTCGGACTTTTTGGACCTTCTGTCCAAAGTAAAATCAGGATCCCCGATGGACAGCTGCCCACCTCATGTTCTATAAGAGGTTTTCTCTCTACTTCCTAAGCCTGCACTCTCTCTTTTAAATGAGTCATTGACTCAGGGCATCGTCCCGAGAATCGTTAAGGAGTCTATAATTGTCCCCCTCTTAAACAAACCAGGGGCTGACCCCGAGATATTGACCAACTACCGTCCAATTTCACTGCTCCCGTATCAGGCTAAGGTACTTGAATCTCATGTAGCAAGATGTCTATGTGCCTTCATCGAACAGTCAGAATTTCTCAACCCCCGCCAAGCAGGATTCCGCCCAGCCCACTCAACCGAGACAGCCATACTGACCGTCCTGGACACACTCCGGAACGAAATTGACAACAGATCCCCTCAGGCTCCGGTGCTGTTGGACCTATCTGTGGCATTTGACACGGTCGATCATGACATTCTGATCGATCGTGTCCGTGCCGCCGGTCTTCAGGGCTCAGCTCTCAGATGGATGGGGTCGGTTTAGGAAGGCCGCTCCCAGTCTGTCCGCTTATCCGACTTCACAGCACCTAAAAGGAGTGTAACTTGCAGAGTACCTCAGGGTTATTCGCTATCCCCTCACATATTTAATCTTTACCTCCTTCCACTGATTCAGTCCTTAAAAGAAAGGAAGGTGTGCACATTTAATTATGCGGACGACTTATAGCTTATATTTGCCATCAATAATTCCCCTGACTCGGCATCAGAATTTCAAGCCACTATGCTGCATATCCGGGATTGGATGAATAGTAATCAGCTGAAACTCAACCCGGATAAGACAGAATTTATCCTGTTAGGAGGCACCAAGAACCCTTGGAATCCACGGGTCTGGTCAAATGAGTTGGGTGCTCCCCCCATTCCATCTTCCTCAGCAAAAAGTCTTGGGGTGATAATAAACAACGACCTATCAATGAAATCCCAAATTACATCGGTAACTTCGACCTGTCATCATCAACTAAGGAAAATAAGGAAGATCAGCAGATTCCTCACGAGAGAAGCACTAATACAGGCTGTTTTAGCCATGGTGATCTCTCATGTAGATTATGCCAATTCACTGTACTTTGACATACCACTGTATCTCATTAAGAGACTGCAGCTAGTCCAGAATCAGGCAGCAAGGTTGATCTTTCAGCAACCCAGGTGGGAACACGTCTCCCCCCTCATGAGGAAGCTACATTGGCTCCCCATTATACAACATTCTGCTTTTAAAGTGGGCTGCTTGATTTTTAAGTCCCTACATGGCCCGTGTCCTAAATTCATCTCCAATCTCACTCAAAGGCATATACCTACGCGCAACTTGCGCCCATCATCATATATGAACCTGCTAACCACACCCGCTTACAAACTGAAGATACAAGGTGGCTGTAGATTTGCAGTGTTGGTGCTTGGCTTTTGGAACTGTCTTCCATCAAACATCAGAGCATGCACGGACCTCATGAAATTCAGAAAGCTTCTTAAGACCTGTCTGATTTCCCAAGCCTATGATTAAATCAAGCGCATGACAGATTAACAAAGCTCCAGCATATCCTAGACCAAGCGCCAAGAAACCAATCGGTGAACAAGCGCTCTATAAATAATTTTTAACATAACATGTTCAAAGACCAGGGGTGGAGTATTGCATGTGTAGAGAAGGGGGTGTGAGGACAGAGACCCTTTTAAGAGAATGCGACTAGATGGTGAGCTCAGAAGGGTGATATGATACTTGAAGGGCAGGTGTGTGCCAGATGCGGAGGGCATGGTGAAGCCAGCTCCTTATTCTGACTTACTCTCGACCATGTTTACCTTTTATTCCCTTCTCCTTTCATCTTCCCATCTTCTTTAAGTGAAATTGAACTTCAATTCTTGAATTTATTTAAAACATATTATAACATGAAAAAAATAGAATACAATGATTTTTTTTTAATTAAGTACTGTTTAGACTGAGCCTCAGTGACTATGTTGTGCTTCCAGTTTAGACTCCACCTTGTTGATCAGCCACCCGAAGGCACTGTTGAAGATCTAAAGTCCTCTGAGCAGGAGAACCACTCTGGGACAAGCATGGAAGACAGTGGTGTAACATTTAAACCAAGGACCCGGTTGCAAGGAAGACAAATGGACCCCCATGTAAGTATTGGATAGTAAGAGACAGCCTTAGTTAGTGTGGAGTTGGCCCCTCAAACCTCTAGGGGCAGATTTACAAGCCCCTTGCAACACTTTTACGCCGCCATTGCGTCACTTTTGTGACGCAGCGGCGTCGTAAACAATGCGCCACGTTGCGACACATTTACAACGTGACGCATCTAGGGAGATGCATCACGTTGTAAAGCCCTGGGTCACATTATACCTGCGTCAGGTCTAATGTATGTTGGGGGGGCGTTCCGATGCAAGAAAGCCTCGTAAAAGTGACACAGTGAAATCTACAAGATTTCACTGCGTCACTTCTACGACGCCACTGCGTCAAAACCTTACGCCTGCTTGAAGCTGGCGTAAGGAGCACAATAGGAATAGGCATTCCTGAGCATTGCTGGAGTTGCGTCGTGCTTGCGACACGACTCCAGCAATCCGTTACCTTTACGCCAACAGATGCGTGACGCATCTGTCAATCCTTGCACCACGGTGCGCCGCATTGTAAATGCGACGCATCTATGGTGACGCAATTGAACTGACGCATCTCTGCTAATATGCAGAGATGCATCAGTTCTTGTAAATCTGCCCCCAAGAGCCTGGTGCCACTGCACTTGCTCTACTATTAAGAACTACGCCTCTGATGGAACAGTGGCAGATGCAGTTCTAAGAAGTTTCCAGTTGTCGGAAGGAGGAACAATACTGTTGTGAAAGTGAGTATAAAGAAACGATTCAGGAGTTTGAGACGAGAAAAACTCACATTGTATATCACCAACAAGACTGTCACAGTTATTACTATACTTAACTCCACAAACAAGTACCTTGGCTATATATGTCTTCAAGGGACATAGATGTATAATTAACAGTAGTAAACCGTACTTACCAATATACACTTACCTTCACGATTGCTGATATTTTTGCCACAATATTCTTCTAGCACGATATATCTGTGATCAATATTCTGACATACAACCATTTCAAACAACTGTGAATAAAACCAATACTTCATAGCACTTCATCAAAAGCATGAACCAAACAGGTAATAAACAGTCTTATTATTGGGAAGCAAAGCAAGGCACCCCCAAAAAAACAGTGTCTGCCTAACTTCTCTTCCACAAATGAGCACCAAGGTTAGACGCTGGCACCTCAGAACAAATCACAGGGCACTTACATTTATTGTATTATTTTTTATGTTTACCATCCAAGAAGATAGACAAAACATTTTATACGGTAGAAAAATTGTGATTCTTAAAAAGGTCAAATACCAATTACACACAGTAACTATCAAATATTTCATACAATAGATTAAAATTTAAACAATCACAAATACACACATTATCAGAATAAATAAAACTAAAACATGGCCACTAACAAGTATCGAAGGTTAGATTACAAAATATAAAAATTCTATTCTATAATGATCTGTTATTGTGGGAGGGTGAGTGTTAGAACTGGGGGTCTCTAGTTGGCAATGGTATACACCTTTGACCAAATAGGGACCCTTGCTTCTAAGTCAGGGAAAGGGGATTACACTCCTGGATAACCCCTGCTCACCCCCTTGGAAGCTTGGCACGAGCAGACAGGCTTATCTCAGAGGCAGTGTGTTAAGCATTTGTGAACACATTCAGTAATACAGTGAAAACACTACAAATGGACACCACACAAGTTTTATAAAAATAAGTATACTTTATATAGACTTAACACAAGACCACAAACGACAAAAATCCACAATACTGTACTCAAAATAGACTTAAAGATGGTAGAAGTAACTTAGTTGAAGATGGTGATAAATGCGACACGTTTCTCACAAAAGTACCTTGGATGCGTAACGCAAAACAAACAAAAGGGTCCGCAGGGAGGACGATGCGGCGAGCAGGCGCCTCGATGCGGTGCGACAATCCGGTGCGATGCGATGAGAGTGCGCCCTTGATGCGATGCGACGACGTGAAGATGATGCGTGCACACCCGACGGCCGTGCGGCGAACTCTGTACCTTTGGAGCCGCGACAGGCCCTGCGACACGCCTCTCCGGTGATGCGACGGCAACAGCTGCAACAGCTTATGTTCGGATCTTTGTGAACATATAAAACATACTTGGTCATGGAGATGTTGTCATCTATTACCTCCTTCTTTTTCAGATGTGTTTTTCTGTGAATGTTGTATGAGTCTGTGTGAGTTTGTATGATTTGTGTTATGTGTGGTTTCTATATTAATTTGGATTCAATTGTTTACATCCTTTGGGGGAGTTATTTGTCTTATTGTATTTTGTGGCAATTTTTCTTACATGTTTCAACAAAAGTTTTTAACCTAATGAAATAAGAAAATGAAAAATGAAATAAACTATGGTTGAAGAAAATAATGTATTAAAAAAAAAAATCAAGTATTTTGATAACATTTATTTTTGTAAAGTTTTTGCTTATATGTGTTCAAGCCCTATTATATATAGGTCTGCCTAGATAGCAAAGCAATATAGGTCATGAGGGAGGTTTGTGATTATATGTTTGGTTCTTTTCCCCTCTTCTCCCTGACCTTTAACTCAACTTAGAGGGGGTCCCCACTTATGCATTAACAGCTGCAACAGCGACACGCTTCTTCTCGTTGAGTCACGCTTCCAGCTCCCAGCGACACGCAGGCTTCTGCAGACAGAATCCCCAGCAAAGGAATTCAGGAGGGAGCTAGTGGTCAAGTCTTGTAGCTCTGAGACTTCAGCAGGAGGCAAGCTCTAGTTCAAGCCCTTCTGCAAGATGATGAAAGTTCTTTGAAAGTTCCTTCTCCTTTCCTTGGCAATGAAGACCACTGCAGGCCAACCCAGCAAACAGCACACTGGCAGAGGGGCAGTCCAAACTCCTGCAGCTTCCTTGGTTCTTCTCCTTGGCAAAGGGTAGTCTTGTTGTTCCAGAAGAGATCTAAAGTCTTGGGGTCAGGGCCCCAATATTTATACAAGCAAATCCTTTGTCCTCTGAAGGTAGAGGGTCCTGTACCCAGTCCAAACCAGTCCAAACCAGTTCTGGGTGCATTCTGCCAGTGCACACCTTCTTCCTTTGTCAGTGTGGGCCAGGGACATCAGACGCACCACAGGAGGTGGAGCCAGCATTTTGGAAGGCAGGCACAGCCCTATTCAGACCCAGGTGCTACTCCTCCCACCACTCTACATGCAGATAGGTCTATTCAGCCTAGTGCTGACTCACCCTGTCTCCTGGAGCCCCCCAGCCCTCCAGCCCTTGTCACTCACAAAAGCAGACATACAATACACAAGCTAGCAGAGGCAGGCTGGATGGTTAGGCAAGAAAATACCTACTTTCTAAAAGTGGTATTTTCAAACACAGAATGTTAAAACCAACTTCACTAAAAGATGTATTTTATCATTCTGAGTTCAGGAATACTAAACTCGAATTTCTACCATGTTACCTGGGTCAGTTAGGATTATAAGATGTTATAATCAAGCTGCCCATTCTGGCCTATGGGGACAGGTAGCTTTGCAATAGTGAAAAACGAAATTGGCTGTAATTCACTATCAGGACATGCTACACACACCAGGGCATGTCCTACCTTTTACATACAATGCACCCTGCCCTTGGGCCTACCTTAGGGGTGTCTGATATGCAGAAAAGGGAAGGTTTAGGGACTGGCAAGTGGGTGCACTTGCCAAGTCGCCATGGCAGTCACAGACTGCACACAGGCTCTGCAATGGCAGGCCTGAGACACACTTTACAAGCTGCTTCTGGGGGTGGCACAATCAGTGCTGCAAGCCCACTAGCAGTATTTGATTTACAGGCCCTGGGCACACAGGGTGCACTATACTAGGGTCTGACAAGTAAATCAAATAATCCAATCATGGAGTCACTAATTAATACATCAATTTAACATAGGGAGCACTTGCACTGTGGCACTGAATAGCAGTGGCCCAGTGCCCAAAGCATCTAAACCAGCAGACATATCAAAAACAGAGGAGGCAATCAGTAAAAAATGGAAGGGAGACTCACGCCAATGGTACCAGGTCTAACACGTGTCCCCTCCAGCTGAAATGTGGGGAGAACTACCCTACCCCTTGGGAGTTCTCTTCACTAAGGCGGAAAAATCTGGACAGACCATCAGCATTGGCGTGTTCTGTACCAGGGCGGTGTTCCACCGTGAAGTCCATCCCCTGTAGGGAAATGGACCACCTCAACAGCTTTGGATTCTCACCCCTCATCTGCATCAACCATCTGAGGGGCCTGTGGTCTGTCTGAACCCGGAAGTGAGTCCCAAACAGGTATGGTCTCAACTTCTTCAGTGCCCAGACCACAGCAAATGCCTCACGCTCAATTGCACTCCACCTCTGTTCCCGTGGAAGTAACCTCCTACTGATGAAGGCTACAGGTTGGTCTAGGCCCTCCTCATTAATCTGTGATAGATCAGCCCCCACACCATGCTCTGAAGTGTCTGTTTGGACAATGAATTCCTTTGAGAAGTTGGGTGCCTGAAGCACGGGTGCTGTGCACATGGCAGTCTTCAGGGCGTCAAAAGCCTTCTGACAGGTGTCAGTCCAGTTCACTTTTTTGGGCTGCTTTCTGGAAGTCAGCTCAGTCAAGGGTGCAACAATGTTGCCATATCCCTTGACAAACCTCCTGTAGTATCCTGTGCGTCCTAAAAAGGCTCACCTGTGTCTGGGTCTTGGGGGGTTCCCATGCCAGGATGGTATCAATCTTGGGTTGTAGGGGCGCCACCTGGCCGCTCCCTACCTGGTGCCCCAAGTACACCACAGAACCCTGCCCGATCTGGCACTTACTCACCTTGATCGTGAGGCCTGCCTTTCGCAGTGCCATCAACACTTCCCAGAGGTGGCGCAGATGTTCTTCCCAACTGGCGCTGAACACTGTAATGTCATCCAGGTAGGCGGCACTGAAATCCTCCAGTCCAGCCAACACCTGGTTGACCAACCTCTGAAAGGTGGCAGGGGCATTCTTCATCCCAAAGGGCATAACCCGGAATTGGTAGTGCCCATCTGGTGTGGAGAATGCTGACCTCTCTTTGGCCCCTTCAGTTAAGGTGATCCGCCAGTACCCAGACGTTAAATCAAACGTGCTGAGGTACCGGGCAGCCCCCAACCGATCAATGAGCTCATCAGCTCTGGGTATGGGGTGCGCGTCAGTCCTGGTGACTGAATTGAGTCCTCGGTAGTCCACACAGAACCGGAGTTCGGGTGTGGCACCAGGCGCGGCAGCTTTTGGGACCAAGACCACTGGGCTGGCCCAAGGGCTGTGAGAGGACTCAATCACCCCTAAGGCAAACATCTTGGAGACGTCTTCCTTGATGTGAGCTCTGACCCTGTCAGTCACTCTGTAAGCCTTGTGCTTCACAGGAGGACTGTCCCCAGTATCCACGTCATGGACGCACCACTCAGTGACACCAGGAACCAGGGAGAATAAATCAGAGAATTGTCCCAACAATTGGCGACAATCTTGCTGCTGCTCAGGGGTCAGTGTGGCAGAGAGGCGGACACCATCCACTGACCCATCTTGCTCTGTTGCAGACAGGAGGTCAGGAAGAGGCTCGGTCTCCTCCTCCATTCCATCATCTGTCGCTAGGAGCATGCCCACTTCGGACCTTTCTAAGTTGGGCTTCAGGCGGTTAACATGCAGGACCCGCAAAGAGTTCCTAGGAGACCGCAAGTTCACCAGGTAGGTGACATCACTCTTGCGCTCCACCACCTCATATGGACCGGTCCACCTGTCCTGGAGCGCACAGGGCTCTACAGGGGCCATGACCCAAACTTTCTGCCCATGTTGAAGCTCAATCAGAGTGGCATTCTGATCGTACCACCGCTTCATCTCCTCCTGGCTGGCTTCCAGATTCGCCTGAGAAAGTTGTCTGAATCGCCTAGTCTGGTTCCTGAAGGCCAGCATGTAACTGTATACATCCTGGGGAGGTTTCCTGGGAGATTGCTCCCAGCCTTCCTTGACCAGACTCAAAGGTCCTCTTACTGGGTGACCATACAGCAGTTCAAAGGGACTGAACCCTAGGGACTTCTGTGGCACCTCACGGTAAGCAAAAAGCAGGCATGGCAAGAGGACGTCCCACTTACACCTCATAGTTTCTCAAGACCCATTATCATGCCTTTGAGGGTCCGGTTGAATCTCTCAACCAGCCCATTACCTTGGGGGTGGTAAGGAGTGGTGAACTTATAGGTAACACCGCACTCCTGCCACAGGGACTTCATGTACTTGGAGATGAAGTTTGTACCACGGTCTGACACCACCTCTCTGGGGAACCCCACATGGGAGAAAATCCCCATCAGTGCACGTCCCACCACGGGGGCCGTCACTGTCCTGAGAGGGATGGCTTCCGGGTACCGGGTAGCATGGTCCACCAAGACCAGGATAAACCTGTTGCCCATGGCTGTCTTGGGGGTCCAGTGGCCCCACAATGTCAATGCCCACCCGTTCAAAGGGGGTACTGACTACAGGGAAAGGTTGGAGAGGAGCCTTGTGCTTCCTTCCACTTTTCCCACTTGCCTGGCAAGTTTGACAAGTCCTACAATGAGTGTCTGAACTCTTCCGCATCTGGGGCCAATGAAAGTGGGTGACAAGCCTTTCAAAGGTCTTGTTCTGCCCCAGATGTCCAGCTAAAGGCACATCATGAGCCAAACCCAGTAGGAAGGCTATGAAGCGCTGGGGTACCACCAGCACACGGGCTGACCCAGGCTCAGCAACCTTAGGCTCACTATACAGGAGGTCGTTCTCCCAGTAGATCCAATGTGATCCAGACTGATCATTTGCTGCCTGGTTTGTGGCCTGTTAACGCAAACCCACAAGAGAAGGGCACTTCTTCTGCTCCTCACAAAATTCCTCCCTGGAGGGGCCTCCTTCTTGCTGCCAATGGGTCAGCTCAGGCAGGTCCCCCAGTTCGGCCACTTGTTACCCTGTAGGTTCCAGGGCATCCCCCTCAAGGTCTGTCTCCTCCTGGACCATGGGAACTATGGGGGCCGGTTTCCCGTGCCCCCTACCTCTTCTCTTTAAGGCAGGGGTCTGGGCCATATTTTCAGGCTCCAGAACCTCTTCAACATCCTTACTGGCTGCCATAGACCGAGTGGTCACACACGCCCACTCAGGCAGACCCAACATCTCCAAATGAGACCTTCTCTCCACCTTAGCCCAAGGGGAGCTCTCTAAATCATTGCCCAACAGACAATGAACAGGCATGGCTGGCCTCACAGCTACTTGAAGAGTACCTGAGACCCCCCCCAACTCAAAGGGAACTTGATCCACCTCACACTGGCTCTGTGAGTTGTCTGCGGCAACTACAGGGAAGAATGCATGGGGGATAACCTGCAATTGACAACTGTCACACTAGCCCTAGTGTCTCTGAGAGCTTCCACCCTATGGCCATTGATGGTCACCCACTGCCTGTACTTCTTAGTGTTATCAGGCAGCTGGGTCTCAGGGACCATCTCAAAGTCTCCTAGTGAGACAAGGGACATTTCTGCGGGACCCCACCCACCTTGGGCACCCATCACCTCCCCCGCCAGGGCTACACTCGCCATCTGACGGAGTGGTGCACGTGGTGGTGCTTTGGAATCCCTCATGGGACACTGCGCATCATACCAACGGTGGCCTACTTGACTACACGTAAAGCACTTAGAGGGGCGCCTGTGAACAGGTTTACCTGTTGGGCCTCTTACTTTTTCTCAGGGGGAGGCTGGGAACCCTTCCCTTGGTTCCCTTGGGAATTACTTTGGGGCCCTTTCTGGAACTCCCTCTGTTTACCCTTGTCCCCCCTACTCTTCTGCTGGGGACCCTGCCCACCTTTGGCGAAGTCTCCCACGTGACCCTTGTGGACCCGGGTGCTGACCCAGCGGTCCGCCTCCTCAGCAAGCTTCCTAGAGTTAGTTAACTTGCTATCAATAAGGTGCTGGCGTAGCTCTGGAAAACAATTAGCAGACAAGTGCTCCCATGCAAACAAATCATAGAGCGCTTCAAAAGTATCCACTTTGCTACCCTTCACCCAACCATCCATAGCTCTGCAAAAGAAAGACTGATACTCCACCCAGGTAGTTGCCTCCAGCTTCTTACAATTCCTGAACCTCTCTCTATAGAGTTCTGGGGTCAAACCATACCTTGTCATCAGGGCTTCCTTCATGTGGGCATAAGACATCCTATTCTCACTGGGTAGGTCTAACAACGTATCCCTCCCCTCACTCACAAAGCGGCCCCACAACCCCGCTCACCAATCCTTCTCAGGGACCCGGTGGGCCAACATTGCTATCTCATAGGCTGCAAATCATTGCCCAATATCTTCCTGTCTGTGGAATTCCTTTATGACATCCTTGGGGATATGGACTCTGCTTTCTGCAGGCACAGATGGTGCGCTGCCACCAGAGGGATTGATTTCTAAGCCTTTTGCTTTGAGCTCTAACTCCCTCAACATTCTCTCATGTTCCAACCTCATTCTCTCTCTCTCCAAGGACAACCTGCTATTCTCTAGGTCCCTCTGACCCTCCATTTTGAGCCTGGCCATCTCCAGCTTGTGCACCCGGTCTCTTTCCCTGTCTTCCTGCTCTCCTGGGGACGGGCCTTTGAAAGAGACGCTACTGCCAGGCGGGAACGGTACCCCTTCCCTGGCTGGAATCAATGGTATTTTCAGCTGCCCCTCTGCATCCCCCACTGGCTCCACCACCAGTTCAGGGGTATTTCTTGCTTCCATCCAGGCCCTCAGCGCCTTTTGGTATTCATCCTTTTTGGCAATGCCTGGGGTAGCAATTTTAAGTTTTTTGCAAAAGCGCTTTAGCTGTTTCACATTGTAGGTTTCCAACCTCTCTTCCTCAAAATCTAGATCCATAGATGCAACAGATGCTGGTCGTCTCATGGTAGTGAGAATTGGCAGTTCTCAGAAAAAATAACAGTCCAAGGAGAAAAAATTCTACCAAAAAAGTATGTGGTTGCGTTTGGTCTGCACTTACTAGTAGTGTACACCAATCACTGTATATGAGTCACAAATGCAAGTCCAGAATCCTCACCGCTGACCACCAATGTTAGAACTGGGGGTCTCTAGTTGGCAATGGTATACACCTTTGACCAAATAGGGACCCTTGCTTCTAAGTCAGGGAAAGGGGATTACACTCCTGGATCACCCCTGCTCACCCCCTTGGTAGCTTGGCACGAGCAGACAGGCTTATCTCAGAGGCAGTGTGTTAAGCATTTGTGAACACATACAGTAATACAGTGAAAACACTACAGATGGACACCACACAAGTTTTATAAAAATAAGTATTCTTTATATAGACTTAACACAAAACCACAAACGACAAAAATCCACAATACTGTACTCAAAATAGACTTAAAGATGGTAGAAGTAACTTAGTTCAAGATGGTGATAAATGTGACACGTTTCTCACAAAAGTACCTTGGATGCGTAACGCAAAACAAACAAAGGGTCCGCAGGGAGGCCAATGCGGCGAGCAGGCGCCTCGATGCGGTCCAACGATCCGGTGCGATGCGATGAGAGTGTGCCCTTGATGTGATGCGACGACGTGACGATGATGCGTGCACGCCCGACGGCCGTGTGGCGAACTCTGTACCTTTGGAGCCGTGACAGGCCCTGCGACACGCCTCTCCGGTGATGCGACGGCAGGCAGCTGCGACGGCGACACACTTCTCCGGTGATGCGACGGCGACCCTTGCGGTGGCGACACGCTTCCCCGGTGATGCGACGGCAGGCAGTTGCGACGAAGACACGCTTCTTCGGTGATGCGACGGCAGACAGCTGCGACAAAGACACGCTTCTCTGGTGATGCGCCGGCGGCCTCCGCGGCGGCGGCATGCTTCTCCAGCGATGCGACAGCAACAGCTGCGACACGCTTCTTCTCGTTGAGTCGCACTTCCAGCTCCCAGCGACATGCAGGCTTCTGCAGACAGAATCCCCAGCAAGGGAATTCAGGAGGGAGCTGGTGGTGAAGTCTTGTAGCCCTGAGACTTTAGCAGGAGGCAAGCTCTAGTTCAAGCCCTTGGAGGAATATTCTGCAAGATGATGAAAGTTCTTTGAAAGTTCCTTCTCCTTTCCTTGGCAATGAAGACCACTGCAGGCCAACCCAGCAAACAGCACACTGGCAGAGGGGCAGTCCAAACTCCTGCAGCTTCCTTGGTTCTTCTCCTTGGCAAAGGGTCGTCTTGTTGTTTCAGAAGTGATCTAAAGTCTTGGGGTCAGGGCCCCAGTATTTATACTAGCAAATCCTTTGTCCTCTGAAGGCAGAGGGTCCTGTACCCAGTCCAAACCAGTTCTGGGTGCATTCTGCCAGTGCACACCTTCTTCCTTTGTCAGTGTGGGCCAGGGACATCAGACGCACCACAGGAGGTGGAGCCAGCATTGTGGAAGGCAGGCACAGCCCTATTCAGACCCAGGTGCTACTCCTCCCACCACTCTACATGCAGGTAGGTCTATTCAGCCTAGTGCTGACTCACCTGTCTCCTGGAGCCCCCCAGCCCTCCAGCCCTTGTCACTCACAAAACCAGACATACAATACACAAGCTAGCAGAGGCAGGCTGGATGGTTAGGCAAGAAAATACCTACTTTCTAAAAGTGGTATTTTCAAACACAGAATGTTAAAACCAACTTCACTAAAAGATGTATTTTATCATTCTGAGTTCAGGCATACTAAACTCGAATTTCTACCATGTTCCCTGGGTCAGTTAGGATTATAAGATGTTATAATCAAGCTGCCCATTCTGGCCTATGGGGACAGGTAGCTTTGCAATAGTGAAAAACGAAATTGGCTGTAATTCACTATCAGGACATGCAACACACACCAGGGCATGTCCTACCTTTACATACAATGCACCCTGCCCTTGGGCCTACCTTAGGGGTGTCTGATATGCAGAAAAGGGAAGGTTTAGGGACTGGCAAGTGGGTGCACTTGCCAAGTCGACATGGCAGTCACAGACTGCACACAGGCTCTGCAATGGCAGGCCTGAGACACACTTTACAAGCTGCTTCTGTGGGTGGCACAATCAGTGCTGAAGCCCACTAGCAGTATTTGATTTACAGGCCCTGGGCACACAGGGTGCACTATAGTAGGGTCTGACAAGAAAATCAAATAATCCAATCATGGAGTCACTAATTAATACATCAATTTAACATAGGGAGCACTTGCACTGTGGCACAGAATAGCAGTGGCCCAGTGCCCAAAGCATCTAAACCAGCAGGCATATTAAAAACAGAGGAGGCAATCAGTAAAAAAATGGAAGGGAGACTCACGCCAATGGTACCAGGTCTAACAGTGGGTATAAACTGCATGGCAATGTGTAAGCATTACTTATACCATTTCGGAGATATATATCTCTTGAGAAGCAAAACCATCATGGACCTTATTTAGGGCTCACTGCTGCGACCCCTGGCATGCCCCTTGTGACCCCTGCCACTGCCTTTGCGACCCCTAGCGTCAGCAGTGGCAAAATCAGTGGCAGGAACAGAAGCAGCTCTTCCTTATCGACGTCGGTGGGGGCGTCACTCATCTCGTATTTTGTCAATGTTTTACTATACTAATAGTGAATAATATTACATTATTCGCTAATAGTTTAATAAGAAATGGAGTACAATTAGCTGGAATATGACTTTCCCTGGCAGCATGTCTGCCCAGCTTTCAAAACCCCCCAGCATCGCATTTCATGTATTATCTTGATTTGAGTGCTACTTTTGACACTGTATCTCACACCATGCTACTGAAAGCCTTACAATCTATGGGTGTTGTCGGCCCTGCACTCAACTGGCTTACTGATTTTCTGGCCGACCGTACGTTCCAGGTCTTCTCTCCGTCAGCCAGCTTTAAGACCCATGTATCACCTCACGGAGTACCGCAGGGCTCCATTCTCAGCCCTCTATTGCTTAATGTTTATGTCAGGCCTTTGGCGATGATCGCTGAAGATGCTGGGTTGTCTATTTTCTCCTACGCCGATGACACCCAGATAATCTTCTCCCCCTCCACTGAAGGGGCGTCTAAGCCATCTTCTCTCCAGTCGGGGCTGAGGAATATTGCATGTTGGATGCAAGCCAACCTGCTTGAACTCAACGGGGAAAAGACGGAGGTGCTAATTTTGGGGAAGAATAAAGATCTCTGGGGCCCCCAACACTGGCCTTCTGATATGGGTGTGTTACCCCAACCTGCGCACCAGGTTCGCAATTTAGGTGTTATCATTGATGACCAGCTATCAATGAAGCAACAAGCAGTCAAGGTCACCTCAACCTGCTTCACCATCCTTAAATGGCTCAAAAAAATTCTTTGGATGTTGCCTGGTCCCACCCAAAGAACTGTGGTCCAGGCTCTTGTCACCTCTAGGCTGGACTATGGCAACGTCCTGTATTTAGGAGCCAACAAGGATGTGACACGTAAACTTCAGGTGGTACAGAACTCGGCTGCTAGGTTGGTCTGCCAGGTTCCCAGAATGGCTTCTATCTCTGGCTCTCTTCGTGACCTTCATTGGCTCAGGGTGGAGAACAGCTTTAAATTCAAAGCCCTGAGTTATATGTACAAAATCAAATCTGGCACAGCACCTCAGTACCTGAATGCCTTAGTCCACCCTTACCTTCCACCGCGCCTTCTTCGCTCCTCCACGCAGGCTAAATTCTCGGTTCCTAGGACCAGACTGTCGCGAATGGGTGGTCGTTCTTTTTCTTGCCTGGGCCCCTCTTTGTGGAATTCTCTGCCCTTGTCACTTCGTAACGAAACCATCTATGCGAATTTCCATAAGTGTTTAAAAACTTGGTTATTTAATCAATAGTTCCCTTTCTTCTCTGTTCGTGTCAGGCGGCGCCGGGAAACCTCTGGGTAGCTGTGCGCCTTATAAATTTAAATAACAATAACAATAAAGCCAATTTTTAATTTGTGATTACTGTAAAATCAATCTGTGCAGTTCTAGCTTGCTCTCTCTCTCTAAGGAGCTATAAACAGCGCATCTTATTTTGGACGGCCAGTGTAGCAGAGTGCCAGTCTCAGATGTGAAGGCGCTCATCAGTCCCTGCTGCAGTTTATAGCCTGAAATGCTAGGCTAGGTGAAATTGGAAACAGGCTTCTCAAAACCTTAACCTCAGTTTAATTCAGGAAGGATATTTTTTTCACTGGGATATTTATTTATCTAGGAGTTTTATATAGTGCTAGCTAGACCCGAAGGTATCAGAGCGCTTTACAACAGTAAATGTTCACATCAAAGACAACAAGTCTATACAGAGCATTGTCTCAAACCCATATAGTATGGCTGGCGGGATCTTGGTTCTGTAAACGTTGATGATGGAGGCAAGATGTTATCTGCCCCTGGTGCTATAAAGGCCCGAGTTGGGTGTGCACCGAATGAGGGCTTCCAGAGAGTGGGCCCAGGGTGTATAGGCAGACTAGGTATGCTCTCTGGGTCAACTGTTAGGAAGCACTGCCAACTTACCTGTAACAGCTGCAGGATGTAAAGATCCAACCGTGCATAGAGTATAGGAGGAAACAGAAAGCAAGTGGAACCGGAAGTGCAATTTAGACCAACCTTTTTAAAGTGGCAGCGATGGTTCTCAGACAGGCAATGCCATAGGCCATGTGGCAGGTTGTAAGTGCGTCATGGTACTGCTAGTCACTGGGTCATTAGGAGCTCAGCCATGGTTTGGTTTGGGCCATTTTGGACGTGTAAGATGATTTTATATTGTAATCTTGCAGGAAGTTGAGGGAGAATAGGGCAGCCACATTACCTTGAACGTAAATCCATTGTTGTACATACGGCTGGGTGTGCCATTGTATTGGCTTATAAGGACCCAGAGAAGCTTTCTGTCAAAAAATCCCCACTCATGATGATTATATCTCTTGGTCAGCTTCAGATGTATGGTGTCGGGTGGTGCCTCGGCTCTGACATTGACTGAAAATGGACCGCGATATAAGCAAGAGGGGCAGACGGATCAGGAGGGTGCTTGCTTATCCGAGGTAATATGAGGACAAAAAAAAGCACCACTCAAACTGTGGGGACATGGTGATATGTTTGCTGCTCAATTTGCTTTGGTCATCTTGGGTGTAGTGAAACAAGCATTCAGTCAATGATGGTACATCATACCATGAAGGGACTTTCTCTTCTTGAGAACGGCTTCTTCATTTTGTTCCATTCCTCTCACAGCCACTGCTGCAACTCAGAGGTTGACCACTGTGATGGTAAAGCTTCTCCGAGCCCCAAGATCTGATTCCCAAGAATAAAAACTTGTAAGAGTATTTTGTCCTCACCTGCTCCCCTCCAGTCCCTGACCAGCACCTCTTTCACTGTGATGCTGGAGATGGACACCATTGTCAACCACTACAGCAAAAATTGCACTTGCACAGTTTTCCTGTGATCTGGTCCAAAATGTGAAAAAAGACTTCAGGCAAGCAATGGCTAATGGGGGCAGGCTCAAAGCAACCTGTGGCTGAAGAGGGCTGACTCAAAATTCTGTGTTATGTATCTGTTTATGTTAATGGCATGAGTTCTGGCAACAGTTAAAGCTGTCTATAGCAGATCTAAAAAAAAAAAAAAGGCATGAAAATCGGGCCTCCTCTGAATGAGGGTTACTCTCACTATTTCTAAAAATAAGGATTATAAATATATAAAAAATGTAGGTGGTGCAGGCAATATTGATTTAATTCACACATTGTCTTTATCTGTTTGGCTAATATCAACCTATAAACAAATAAGTCCTGTTGAATTAATTAAGGAAAGTATCACTAACTTAGGAATATATACAATTCCCAATGTGAGCTCCTCTCAATCTTTCTCCAGTTCTAGGCCGTAATTCAGTTCGCAACTCTGTCGTGCACGCAAATATGTGCAAAAGGTCACAGCTGAAAATGTTATTTGTGAGGACAGTGTAAAAAATAAGCTTCTTAGCTACATGGGCCTAACTTGGGAATACAACAGATGGTTACCATTAAGCATTATACTATGAAATTGTTCCCAGTCCATTGGTATATTGCCAACTCTCTTTAACATGGTTTCTGATAATCTTCATTTTGTGAGAAGCACTCACAAAACCTCAACTTTTCACCAGTTTTGGGCCAACATTCAGCTGGCAAACATTTTTATATTTGTTTTGAAACCATTAAACACATTACAATTGAAATATGAGCAATCTACAGCAATGCTAATGTTTACATACAACACTATTTATGTGGTACAAACATCTCATATTAATTAGATACTCACAAAAATATTAATAATATTAAATTTACTATATTCCCTTATGTTGCAGCATTATTAGTCATAGGCGTATCTGAATTTGAGTCATGCTTTTTCATAGAAATGTAATCTATTTGTAGCTGAAAAGGTATTTGTTTCTAATGTTGCAGGTTGGTGAGTTCATTAATCCAGTTTTCCATGTTAAGAAAAGACCTTTGTGAATTTATTTTTCTCCACATTGCATATTGCGAGCTCTCTTTAACAAGGTTTCTGATGAGTCCTCTTTTCTGAGAAACACACATGAAATCCCAACTCTTTCTCAAATTGTAGGCCAATATTCAACTAGCAACTCTTGACCAAATTGTAAGACATCCAGGTTTACTCCTATCCAGGGCTCAAGTCCTAAAAAAAGAAGTGGGGGTACTCAGCAGGTTAGGCAGAAGGGGTGTGACATCACAGCACGTAGCATCACAGGAAGTGACATCACTGCATATGATATCGCAAGAAGTGGCATCACAGGAAGGGACATCATGGCGTGTGACATCACATGTGGTATCCCAGGAAGTCGCATCACCACCCATGACCTCACAGGAAGTTACATCAGATCTTAAGACCTCACATATGTTTAGCAGGTCTATCATGGGTACATTTCAGTGCATTACAATATTTAACAAATTAGATTTTGCATTGTAGTTGTGCCAAAATATTGACACAACCCCAATGCAAAATGTGGGCCTCAAATTAAACATTTATTTTTTTTAAACCTTGCCACAAAGAAATTGGCAACAAGGAGAAAAGTTGCAGTAAACCTGTTCTGCTTAATTGGCTGCAATGTCTGCATTTTTAAATATTTTATGGGGTTAAGGCACCTGCTGCAGAGATCCTTGTGTGCCAGCTGAATCTCAGGGAATAATAATAAAAGTATGATAACTCTGGAGGATAACCTATTTGCTGGAGAGATCTGTGTTTTGCCTCGTCCTAGTTGTGAATCAAAGTAGCATAAAGGGATAATATGTCTCCTGCAAAGCACATTATGTAACACGCAGATGACAGATTTGTATATTATGTAAATGGGTAAGTGGGTTACTGCTTTCAAGACAGAGATCCTTTTGTTACTTGCATTTCATAAATTGTAATCCTTCTAATATACCACAGTGAGGTATGAAGACATGTGGCTCCTACACCTTGTAACTCTCACTGTCTTATGTAACAAATCCTTTATATTGATGTACACACATGATTTATTGTCAATGTATAATCTGTACGTGTGATGTAAAGCACTCTGACACTGCAGTGGGATGAGTAGTGCTAAAGCACGATAACAAAAATAAAACAAAATAGTGGTATTGGTATTTAAATTGTTATTTGTGTAAATACTGGGGCGATCAACACATCTGACATTCTTACAGTGTATCCATATCTCTCATATAAAGACACTGAACAAAGTCAAACGCATTTCTCTCTTAAGTACCTGTGAAGTGATAAGATGTGAAAAGGAATGTGGCCCTCTGCTGAAAGTGGCCAACTTTGCAGCATAGTGGGTAGATGGCGTCTACCCTCAACTCAAGTCCTGCTCCAATCTGGAGCATCAGTGCCTGTTGGGCCCTGTAGCTATTTTTCCCACTTTTATAGGTTTAGCAGCAGTTGTACATTTTATTTCATATCAAGGCACTTATTAATGCACAGAATTGGAAGAACAGCAGGCCTCCGCATGGAAAATAACTTAAATAACTGCAGTACATCTATAATTCTAAATAAACTAGCAAAGGAAAAACATACCTTTCTCTTCTGTGTACTTTAGAAGATGCTGAATAACCCATTTTGAATATAGTCCATAATGTGGGGCTTTCAAGGTCATCAGCCAGGCCACTCTGCTTCATGGTGCCAGCAAGCACTACTATAATATGATATTGGACTCATTCCTATGTTCCCCTTGTCTGTGTAAATTAAGGGTCAAATGGGGATGCTTGGCATCTGTGATTCTTTTGCTATGATTTATGCTGTTTAGCACATTTTTGTCCTTCCCTTCTGTTTTAATAGCAATTTTTGATCAATTAAAGTCTGATTACAAATGTCTTTTGAAAATTCTGAACTTTGTGCAAATGCCTGTTTGCACAGGGGTTGGAAGTTGTGCAATGTATATAACTCCTAGTAATTACCGCATTTGATAAACATCTCACACTCTTTTAAGTTTCGGCAGGTCAAACCTGATGGATTTTAATGAGTGAAACAAGACCGACTTAATACCAGGACATGCAGATTTTTAAACACCAAAATCTACCAGTTATTCCCCATTAAAGAGAAAAGAATCGAAATACGTACGGTTTATTGCTCCCAACAATTTCCAATCCGGTGAGTCGGATTTTATCTGATATGATAATTTGCAGTTATTGCTCTGGGGCACTAGTATTAAAGCTCAAGTCACTGTTCTTCTCATACCTTGGGGCATATTTACAAGCCCCTAACGCCACCGGAGGTGGCGTTGCTCCATAACCCATATTTACATGGTGGTGTTAAGCCACTTAACATGGCTTTACGCCACCTTGTAAATATGCCCTTTTCTGAAGCAGTCCGCTGCGGCATAAGGCAGGCAATAGGTGTTGCAGTGGGTATTCCACCACAACACCCATTGCTTTTTGACGCTGCCCCATATTTACAAGGATGGGGCAGCGCCAAAAACGGAAGCCAGGTAAAATCTGGTTTTAGGATGGCGATACGAGGAGAAATTATTAATTTCTCCTCGTATTTTGCTCTATTTAGAAACAGCAAATCACCTTTAAAGATTGTTTATGTGCAGGAAGGTGACGCTTCTTGCATATAAACAATCGCCCCTGCAGCGCAGGCACCCTTGCAACATGGTGGAAGGGTGCCTGCGCTGGCGCTAGGCAGCTTTTTTAGCGCCAGCCGTATTTTTGTAAATACAGCGCATCCCTGCGTTTTGAAAATGTTGGAGTGCGGCGTTGCCAAATTTGGCGTTACACCACGCTCCGACATTTTCATGTACATATCCTCCCCCTTGTGTCACAATTCTTTGCATACCAATAGGAGCAACGCCAGTTATTACACAAAGGAAGAGAGGGTATATGGAATTAATCAGAGAGCCATTTTGATTCTGCGATGCTGTTTCTGGAATAGTTCACAAAAGTGGATTCCAGTAAAGCTAATGGCAGTCCCGCATTAGGCACCTTAATTTTCATCTACTGTCTTTGGGTATTCCACCCTCCTCCTTGCCTTTATGTAACTAAGGCAAGAGATTTTCCTGATATTTTTTAATTCATCCTTTTTTTTAGTTCCGCTTGAATCTTCCTTCAGTTTCATCTCGTGTAAAGGGTTTCTGTGCAGGAATCATGCGATCACTATCATATTCTAATCTTGCATTTTTTATCATAATTGCCTTGTTTGGGGGTCTACCTTCTTTTCTGCTGCTCTCCGATTTGTAAAAAGAGAACAGATATAACGTTTTTGCTCAGAGTAAAATGTATTGAAAATATTTTATTCGCAGTGGCGGCTCGCCGAGAGAGTGGTGCGGGGTGGCGGGGTGGGGGAGGGGCAGGGTGGGGGGCTAGTGGACTCGAACTTACGACGGACAGAACTCCCTCTGTGTTCTGTCCGTCGTATGTCCGATTTCACTACCCCCTACCCTGCCCCTCCCCCGCTCCGCCGAGGGAGTGGTGCAGGGCGGTGGGGCGGAGGAGGGGCAGAGTGGGGGGGTAGTGGACTCGGACTTACGACGGACAGAACTCCCTCTGTGTTCTGTCTGTCGTATGTCCTATTTAATTACCCCCCACCCTGCCCCTCCCCCGCCCCGCACCACTTCCTCTGCGAGCCGCCACTGTTTATTCGTCATTGGAGCTCTTCGTGGACTACCTATGGTCTTTAAGGAAACTTTACTGCTTTATGAAAAAGTTTAGGGCTCATTGGGACTGTGGCTCCAAATCACAAGAAAATACAGTAAAAAGGGATTGGCATTATGTGCCGGTTAACACATTTTGGACATGATTACAAGTGGGTGAGGTGTTTACCAAAAACAAAAAATGATTTGGTGTTTTCTGCATGATAGTCCAAATGTATTGGAATATATACCACATGGGGTCCAAAAACCCTAAAAACATTTTTTTTTTTAAGTAAGAAAGAAAGGGGCCTCTAGTCATGTGCAGCAGGTGCTCACTGCTTTCAGAAGGGTGGGCACAAGATATAGGTATATGGTCAACCCCTGTTGCACAGAGTCAAAAGCTGGAAGCAGCGGAAATTGGCTACCCACCAAGTGTCGGGTGCAGGTGCTAACACCCTCTGCACAAGACTGAAAGCTATGTGCAGCGGGCCACAAAGCAGGTCTTCAGACAGACACTGCGCCCATCCTTCTGCGGGCAGCCAACCCCCACTAGTACACGCGTAATGGCACAGCAGAGCTTGACCGTAGGGCCATGGACGTCATTTGGGAGCAATCAGGGCTCACAGCTGTGACCTCTAGCTTGCTCCCTGCTACTCCTGCACTTCCTTTACGACCCCTGGCCTTAAAGGGGGCAAAACCTCTGCAAAGGAAGTGTCAGGAGTAGCAGCAAGCAAACTAGAGGTCATAGCTGTGACCCCTGACTACTCCCAAATGATGTCCATGCGTAAGGCTGCATCTAACCCGCCTCAGGCAGCCAACCCCAGCTACGCCCAGCATTTGGATGTGTGCAGTAAGGGTTGGCCACAAGGCTGTGCCCAACCCTGTGTGAGCAGTCAACTCCTACTGCTCAGGGTCTTCACGGTCTTCAGCAGTGTGCAGGAGGGTTGGCAGCCGGGGCTGGTCTATGTCCAGGCTTGGCGACGAACACCTGTGGACGGCCATCCCCCACTGCCCAAAGGCAGCGGATCACTTTTAAGCAATAATTTATCAAAAAAGGCTGAACAGATTTACATCAAGTCAAGCAAAGACATTTCATTGATTACATTTCTACATTCATACTAAGGGCCTGATTTAAATCTGGACGGTACTACAGTTCTCCCACCACGGAGGCGGTTCCAAGTACTCCGTCGAGCTGACAGCGGTCCCCCCGCCATATTTAGATGCTGCAGCAATAGACAGGGCCCCGCCGCAGCGGTGGTCTTCTCTGCTGGCTAACAGCACTCTGTCGCCATTAGGCCGGCGGGCTTGCGCCGAGCCGATTTAGATGTTCCTGTTGTGCTGGCGGAGTCCTGAGAGAGTGAGGCCAAAGTGGTGTGGAGACAGGTAAGTACTACTCATCATCATCTTACTACATATATAAGTTGTGAATGTGTCATAATGTATGTGTAGGTAATGTGTAACGGCCTTTTTTTACATGTAGCATTGCACACCAACAATATGCACACACTATTGAATGAACCCCCACAGGCACCACAAGCACAAGAACCACCAGCACCGAATAAATATTTTTTAAGTGTCAGTACAGGTGTGTTCAATTTACTATGATAAGTTGTAAGATGAACACTTATGCATGACACAAAAAAATTGCATTTGAGAGCAATGTAAAAATACACACTGCAATAGCAAATGTTAACACACAATTTATAGGGAGATGAGTGACACAGAAGCCTACCTTAGATTCCGTCGACAATGGGGTTGCTGAGACAATGGGGTTCAAGACGGAAACCGAAGTGGGAAACTGGAAAAAGATACGTTTTCACCTCTTTTTCTTCCATTCCACCATCTCGAGTTTGGTGGTTTTTCCACCACAGTTGACTTGGACAGGCAAATCGTAATCGGGACGGCGATATGCTTGGTGGGACTCCCTCCGACACCCGTTCGGCCTCTGACGCCCACTACGCGGAAGCAATATTCTGGCAGAGGCGGCAGGACTCCCTCCAGAGACCCGCCAACATCTAAATACAGCGGGCGGACCGCCAAGTTGGCAGGTGGGAATACCGTTGAAAAAGTAACGTCAGGACCAGATCTGCCAACATCTAAATCAGGCCCTAAGTTTGGTGTAATTCTGTTCAGCTGTTTTTTTGTTTTTTTTATTTTTTTCTTGCATGGAGGGACAAATAATCCTTTGGGAGTTAAAATTAGAAATGAGGCCCACCTAGGTGGACTGAAAACCATCAGAGGGCTACATGGCCACCATTTTAAAGTTCGATGTGTGTGTAGTGCTTAATTTATGCATGTGGTGTGCCTTACCACTTGTTTTATGGGGCCAGGACTTATTTTTCATGATGAGGCTTTGACTCAGTGGTGTAGCTGGGAGGGGCAGGGGTGGCGGTCCGCCCCGGGCGTAACTTTTTTGGGGGCCATGGCGAGCCACGAGCACAAGGTAAGTTTCATTTTTTCTTGTCAGCATCGCTAAACGCCCTCCCCAACCAACTCTTACCGGCACTGGGCGGCAAACTAAGGGATCACCCCGGGCATCAAAAGCCCTAGCTACGCCACTGCTTTGACTGAAAACAAAAGAGTGAATGGAAGAAAAGGGAAAAGGAAGGAGGAGGAGAAAAGAGCAAAACAGTGAGAAGGGGAAAAAGCAGAGACAAAAAAAGAGCCAGCAAGAGAGTGATAAAGAGAAAGGGATGTGGGAAGGTTAAATGAAAGAGGCATGAGGTGGAATCAAAATTAGGCAGCCTTTATTATTCGGCAACCCGGTATTCAGGCAACATTAGTATGGCTGGCTATAAGACTATAAGAAAAACATTTGCCCCCAAAATTGGTTTTAATTTCGTAATTTTTTTTTTTATTAAGCACTGTATGTTTGGTGTGTGGTACCTCGCTAGGCTAAAAAGAATTGCTGAAGGGATTTTCTGTGGAGGCCAGAGTGCTTCAGGTGTAAGCATCACATTTTGTGCACAACATTCCTTGACAGTTTTATAGCTCGGAGTATCAGGCACTAACTTTAATTCCAGACACATGTTCTGCATCAGCTCATTAACCTTCACAGACAGCAGACATATTTCTCTCCACGTTATCCTTGTTCAGAAGGAGTGCTTCCCTCTGCCTGTCATTTCTGATGGGCGTGTAACTCCGCGCTCACAGCTCAGGCAGGGAAACTCCCCTTCAGAGTGTTACTGCGCATATTAATGTTCTTTCCCTCTCTCGCCATCCGTGCCGTGTTTTCTGTAATTGCGTGTGTCTAACAGTGCGAGAGACACCTCACTCCGGCTCAGGAGCTCAAGTGTCCTGTGCTAGGCACTCATTCTAGGGTGACCAACTGGCATGGGTGCAAATTCAGGACGTCAGTGTAAAAATTCAGGACAAAGGGTCAAAATTCAGGACACAAATTCAGGACAGAAGGTCAAAATTCAGGACAAAAATTTGGGGGGAAACAGGAGGTCGCACAATAGTATATAAGTAAATAGACAACCAAAATAAGTACAAGTCAAAATAAGTTCATATAAGGTTGAGACATTCATGCACTTCACAGTTTTTCAGTATGCCCGCAGCTTTGCAAAGCGACATTAGGACCTTTCCACAATCAAGATTTGTGCAGGAGAAGGCACACCACATGCGGTCACTATAATAGAGCCCATTGTCATTCTATCTGTGATAATCGTCTGCAGTCTCAGAATGACAATGGGCCAGTCCATAGTCTTTGCGAGGTCCGGGAGGGGCTGCTGCAGGCAGCCTCAGTCTACAGATTAAAAGATAAGTGCGAGAGGCCCAGAGTGGAAACTTTTAAACTCATAGGGCCTCTCGCAGGGGCACAGCATACCTTCCTGAAATTCCCCAATTTGATTTTAGTATGATGTCTGTAAGGCGTCAGTAATTTGGGGACCCCGAATTACGGACGCCTTACAGACATCATACTAAAGTAACGGACGGTCCATGAAATTTACGGACGGTTGGTCACCCTAACTCATTCTGAGGTGCCCGGTAAAGCCACCTCCAGTGTCAACCGGGGCTTGTGCCTGAATCGTCATTACAAGATGTGTGAAATTACCACGCGCCCGAGAATTTTCCTCATGCATGTTTAGCCAGAAAAAAAATGTCAAAATTTGCATGGGGTAAAGGTTGTGCTGAAATATGTACAGAAGTACGTAAAATCTGCAGGGAGAGGATGTGGCATACCCGCCAGAGCTGCCAACTTTGACGCTGGGCCAGGTTCGAGTCTCGGTGTAGGCTCAACATCCTGTGATTCTCGGCAAATCATTTAGGGGCTTATTTATGCGAGGCTTGTGCCGCCGGAGGGTCGCTTTTTTTGACACTCTGGCGGTGAAGTCTTTCAATCATATCTATGAGGCGACGCAAAGCCACCCTGCGTGGCTTTGCATAGCCTCATAGATATGGAGTAAGGCAAGGCAGCCCAAGTCGCTGCATTGCCTTACTCTGTGTCAAGGAGGCGTTCCATGGGCGTTGCGGCAGGTGTTATCACGCAACACCAATGGATTTTGACGCTGCCCCAGATTTACTTAATCACATAAACCTGGGGCAGCGTCAAAACCTTACACCTCCCCAGAGCTGGCGTAACGAGGGAAAATATTTTTATTTCTCCTCGTTTTTTCCTCTTTCCATGTGTGCTGCAGAATGCGTTATGTTAGCGTTAGGCAACAAATTGTGCGCCAGCGCAGGGGGAAAGTACTGGAATGCACCGTATTTCATAGATACGGTGCATTCCTGCCCTTTCACATTGGTGTAGGGCAGCGTAGCAAGAACACGTGCGGTGCTGACCTTTGCCAATTCCTTTATAAATGAGGCCCTTAATCTCCACGTGCCTACCAAAAAATGAATGTGTCCTCGTGTAATGTAACTGGTGCTCATGTAAAGCTGTCCAATACCTTCGGTCGAGTTCACGCTATATAAAACTGCAAAAAAAACAAAAATCAGCAGTTATCAGGTGCACAAACTCTATTGCCACATGTTATTCCTCATTCTGAAGAAAGTTTCATAAAAGTGGTAATTAAAAGTGCTTATGGAAAAACATACCTACTAGCAGCCAAATCCAGCAGACTCACAATAAACCCATTAGAATCCCTCCTCCCGAAATTTGAAAAACATATATTTTGTACTGCTGTTATGTAAAATTATTTTTTGTTACGCTATGATGCCGTTTTTTTATAGTGGGTGATTACCCTCATAGAGGCTTTTCTGAGAGACCTCAATGAAGAGATTGGAACACTAATATTTTAATCTATGTTTTTTTTAGCTGGGTAGGTGAAGTTGAACCCAGACACCTTTTAAAATGTTTTCAGAACGTGAAGTGATTTGAGATTGAGGTCGGTTCTAAGGTAGGCAGGGTCAGGCCATAGGGGCTATAGGGGCAAGCATCCTCCAATATTTCCTGCTTAAAACACCTATCACAGACCACAACTTTGTAGATGGAGATTAAAGTAGTCTTAAAACGGTGGCTGAGATACTGAGCAAGTGTGGAGACTTCAGGAATAGCCGGATGGAATTTACTAGCTCTGAATAGGAGTCCTCTGGGTACATTTTTAGGTTGAGCATTCAAGACCTCTTGTATATACTTTAGTATATACTTATATGTGTATGTACTTTGTGGGCTCTGAAGATCAGCCCTAGGACTTGTCTGCTTCCGCTTAGGGACTTTTTTTCTGTTCAACTGCCTCTATTTAACTGTCTTGATAGAAAACGACCAGTAGAAGTCAGTAAAATACCAGAATTGCTTTCTGCTTGTTCAACAGCCTCTATTTAACTGTCTTGATAGAAAACGACCAGTAGAGGTCAGTAAAATACCAGAATTGCTTTCTGCTGAGGGACTTTCTTTTTTTTATTTTTCTGGCAACTGCCTCTATTTAACTTTCTTGATAGAAAACGACCAGCAGAGGTCAGTAAAATACCAGAATCATTTTAGCATTCTCTAGATTCCAGTCCATAGAAATTGTCTTCCACGAGCACCCGTAGACAATAATATTTTTTCATATCTTGTATTTTCAGTGATATGACCACCGAAGGCCCTGATTTTATATTAAAAACAGAGCTTTGGACTATACCATTTCCCGCTGAAGGGCAATATTTCTCTCCATGGTTCCCATACCTGGCGTGTCACGCAGTTTGGTGCTTACTTTCCCTCTATGTTAAAGAACAGTAGATGTTTTAGCACCCAGGCTAATGTGCTGCATAGCTAAATACTTATAAGGTCACAAAGGTGAGACCGATTGCATTGCAAATGCTTGTTAATATTGGTCTGTATTCTCTCTCAAGCACAATTTTGGTCATTTTGCGCACCTGGTAAATACCAGTAGTGTGTGATACTTAATTACCAGGTGCACATTCCAGACTAAGCAATAATTCACTAATAGCGGGCTTGTCTATCTCCTCTCCCCCCCAGTTTAGGATGGACATAGCGAGGACCTGCAGTGGATGGGAGCAGCTGGCACGCCACTGGCACGCCGAAGGCCCACCAAAGGCAAGCCCTTCTGCACCCGTCCGCGCCCGAATGGGTCCAGGGACCCTGCCCCTTTTGGGCCAGACTTAAGGACTTTCTCCCCCAAACAACTGAGAGCACTCCGACCCATCTGTTCAGAAGCCTGTCGAGCTTCACTTGATCCATCTAAGAGTGCACAAACATGCACCGGCTGCTATTTTTCACTTCACCCACAAGCTAATCAGGTGCTACTCGATACAGGCTATGGTCCCTCTGTAGATTTGCCAGGTAGCTGTGAGGCTCCATCATCCTCCTCTGGGTCCAATAGCATGTTCCTCTTTTACAGCCTCAACGTTCTATCTTTACCTAGTCATCAGCACCATTTTTATGACTTTGTAGTGGACCATGACCCGGATGCCAAGTTCCTTACTAAAGCTGGCTCCATGAGGCCTCTACGCCTGATGTTATAGCTGCCCTACCTCAAGACTATTCTATGCTGAGGAGGGATAGGCCTATCAAACCAGGAGGGGAATCGCTATTATGTTCAAAAACATATCCAAATGCAGAATCCAGGAATTATCTATAGCAGCCTGTGAATCTGTCACCTTCTCGCTGGAACTTACTTCTAAACTTACCATATCCAGCGTCTTAATATACCGCCCTCTGGGATATGCAGGCGATTAGTGCACACTGCTGCCCTTATTCTCAAATCTGCTAATTTTACTGTCCTAGCAGACTTGAATATCCACCTAGAGGATAGCCTTTGCAGCCCTGGTCAGACCATGATTGAGGACTTTAGAGCACTGAACCCGATCCTTATTAATTCTACCCCAACCCATAAAGCAGGCCACTTCCTGGATCCGATCTTTTCGAATTTAAACAATCTTGCTACTGCTCCTACTGTGCCGCTATTGTGGACGGATCACTATGCTGTACCTTTTTATGCCAGTTCCACGTAGAGAGAAGGGCAGACCACAAGTTAGCTCAAGTAGGCGAGCATGATCAGCCCAGGATTTACATCTGGCTGCAGGATTCACTGGACATTGCCCTACCTTCTAAACTTACCCATCCAGCTAGGACTCATCATCCTGCCCCATGGTCTTCTGAGGTACTTCAGGCTGAAAAAAAGAGATGTAAGGGTCTAGAGAGAGCCTGGAGGCTCACGTATGATGAAGACACTAAAGATAAATATAAAAGGGCATTGAACATTGCCATGGACTCTGCAGAGCCGCTTGAGCCACCTTCTACTCAAACCAAATCACCTCAGCTCAAAATTGTCCCAAAATGCTTTTTAGGGTAGTGCAAGAACTTTCTGACCTAAAAATGTTGCACTATCCCCTATACTGTCCCATTGTCAGTGCGAAGAAATGCAGATTTTCTTTGTTAAAAAGGTGCAGGATATCCAACGTTCGCTAAAAGCAGGCGGGCATGTTATGTCTCAGTCTGGCATAACTAGCCGCCCCCTAGTCCCGAGTCCTCCACCATCCCAGCTACAACTCCCACCTATTCGCTTAACACTCCAGTTATCACCTGTTTATCAGAAACTTAATGCATGGGACATGATGGACTTACCGTTATTTAGATCATTGGCACAATCCATAAGATCGGGTTCCCACACAGATCCTCTTTTCCCAGTGAAGCTCAATACTCTTGACCAATACATTTTGAGGCTTCTGGTGGGACTCTTCAATTCTTCCCTACAGCAGGGTAAATTCCTCAGCCATGGAAACATGCTATGGTTCTGCCTCGCCTGAAGAAACCGATTTGGATCCCTTTAATTGTCCAACTACAGACCAATCTCGGTGCTCCCCATTATGGCCCACATCATGGAAAAGCATATGTTAACAGACAACTCTCTGCTTTTGTGGAGGCCCAAAACTTGCTCCAACCCTCACAGTCAGGGTTCAGAGTGGGTCTCTGTATTGAGGTCGCCCTTCTAGGAGTCACAGAACATTTTTGGTGCCTCCTGGATGAAAGCGAGACGGCAGCTCTGATCTTACTAGACCTCAGCGCAGCTTTCGATACTGTGTCACACAATACGCTGTTAGAGACACTGGCCATCCTAGGCTTACAATGTGCGACCTTATCCTGGATGGCATCTTTCTTGAGAGACTGGACTTTCCAGGTCACCTCAGTGGATGTCTCCTCGTTAAGGTTCAGCCTTAAGTCCGGTCTTATTAAATATCTATGTCCGCCCTTTGGCTAACCTGGTAGAAAGCTTCAGCCTGACCTTATTTTCCCACACAGATGACACACAAATCTTCTCTCTGTCATCAGCTCAGGACCACAACTCTGAGGCCCTGAATTTCTGTCTGAATTGGGTTGCCTCATGGATAAACACAAACTCTCTGAAACTTAACGGAGAAAAGATCCAGGTACTGGTTCTAGGAAAGAACCCTTCCCTATGGGCCTCCCAGCACTGGCCTAAAAACCTGGGCATTGTACCGGCTCCGGTCCATAAGGTGAAGAACCTTGGCTTCCTGTCGGACGAAAAGCTGTCCATGAAGCCTCAGATTGCATAGGTGGCTGCGATCTGTTTTGCCATCCTGAAATGACTGTGGAAAATCCTTTGGATTCTTCCATTCTCAGCCCGAAGGACAATCATTCAGGCACTCATTCTATCTAGACTTGACTACGGGAATGTCCTCTATTTGGGAGATAATAAAGCTTCCATAAGAAGGCTGCAAGGGGTCCACAACTCAGCAGCCAGGCTGCCCTACAGAGTCCCAAAAAGTGCATTGGCCTCCTGTCTTCTGTGGGAGTTGCACTGGCTTAAGGTGGAGAAACGGATCCAATTTAAAGTCCTGTGCTTCATGCACAGAGCAAGATCTGGAGCTGCTCCCAATGCCTCCACTGAATGGTGAGATCTTATCAACCGGCCCGCGCTCCACGTTCCAGTGATCTTTTCCTATGCACTTTTCCAAGAGTCAAACGGACTCGTGTGGGAGGCTGGTCCTTTGTCTACCAGGGCCCTAAGCTCTGGAATGCCCTTCCGCAATCCTTGAGAAGCTGTACCTCACTGACTGCTTTTTGGAAACAGCTGAAGACTTGGATGTTTTGAATTAGGTTGCTTTGACTGCACCTTACCCATCTCCAAGCGGCGGGAAAAACCGTGTGGGTAGCTGTTGCGCTATATAAGCTTTAATAATAATATTAATAATAATAATAATAATAGTTTGTGTTATTCCCCATTCTGGTGTGTGCACCACTTGCCTGGACTAGTGCACCAGGTTTTATCCTGATATGGGCACAGAAGTTTTGCACCCGAATCGGGATTAGTGGCTGATTTTGAATGAGGGCCTTGTATATGTTGAGGCCGAAATAGAGATAATTCCCCATATTGAGTGATAATACACATAGGACTTCCGCCATAGTTATTCTATCCTCGGTGTCAGACAGGCAACATTTGAGTCACCTAAAGAGAGGTTTTATCCAGTATAAAACTCAGACTGTTTGTGACTGAGACTGGTTTGTGTCATTCACCAAGTCCAAAGCTCTGATCTGGGTGTCCCAGGTGCCACTCTTCTCCATCACCATCACCTTAGACTCGTTGGTGCGGAGTGACAGCCACTGACTTCCCATCCAGCCCTGGAGCTTCCTCGTGTCCTACTACATCTGTATTGCCACTCAAGCAGAGTGTGAGCTGGATATCAGCAGTGTTTATCTGGAAGTGAACTCCAGAAGAACAGCCCAGGCCAACCAGTGTCTTCACAGAGAAATTAAAGGGAAAATACAATATTGATGAACCTTGCGTACCTCAACTGTATTTGAAAGGATAGAAAGGTGGACAGTGAGACCATCTGAAGATGGTTTGGGAGAAATGACTTGAGCCAAGACCAGATGGAACCCCTAATACCCCAGGCCCTTACGGCTTCAGCAGGATGAAGTGGTCATCGGTGTCAGATGCTGCTGGTAGATCAAAAATCTAGTCCCTGCATCTACATCTGCTTCCAGGCTGAAATTGTCCAGGGGCGATATATACCACAGATTACAGAGCAGAAGCTTTAGGGAGAGCCTTTAGGAAAGAGACCAAGGGCTATGCTGAGGAAGACTCGAGCTCGGAGTGTTGAAGTTTACTGGTGAGTAATTATGACATTTCTACGTTGTTCCTCATTGATGATGTACCGTGTATTGTTTGGACCCTACAGTGTCAGATGGGAAAAATAAAGCACGCCATCCTAGTGTTGTATGACTGGAAAAAGGTTTGTTTCATAAAACAGTGATAAACCATGCACATCAGCTAACCACCTGTATCAGCTACTGGTGTCAATAGCATGGCACTGAAGGTTACAATCGTGGTACAGAATAAGCCATCCCACAAATTTCCTTTTTGGATAGTATCTGGAAATCTCAACCAAATGTTGCCACGTAGCAGACCGACTGGCAATGTATCACTCCAGGAAACTATCCTCCCAACACTGAATCCAATGAGATGAGAAGTGCAAACATTGACTGGGGATGGCCAAAACAAGGCTGGCCACCCAGGGGTGTGCAGAAGAGAAGCAAATGAACTTGCATCCAGACATCACTGAGTGGGTATGCAGCTGCTCCAAAAATGAAGGACCTGGAAGAGGGGGAATCCCTTCTCTCAGTGATCTGAATGGAAGTGAGTAAAAAAGTAGCATGGCCTGCTCTAAAAAGCAGAAGTAGATGAATAGCAGCCGAATGCGTTACCAAACAGTAATGGGCTGGGAAGAAACTGACACCTAGAACTCACCCGTTGGTTATCACCATATCTTGTAGCATCCAGGCCCGAAAATGATGATGTGATGGAGTTGCTGGCATCCTTCTGATTTTTCAATGACAGGAACCACCAACATACTTTGGCGGGTGATCCACCACTTTGTGCTAAGTCACTGTGAAGAGCTGGGCTTCATTATTCAGAATATTCCAGAAACAGGTGTGCTCAATATGCAGAAAAAAGATCACAACCTTCATCAGCCGAAGTTCTCAAATCTTGCCCTTCGTTTAATAACCTCCAAAACTACTGCCTTTGGGTCTGATTTAGATCTTGGCGGATGGGTTACTCCATCACAACAGTGACGGATATCCCGACTGCCGAAATATAAATCCCATTGTATCCTATGGGGTTTATATTTCAGCGGACGGGATATCCATCACCGTTGTGAACCCGTCCGCCAAGATCTAAATCAGACCCAAAGTTTTTAAATACAACAGTTAAATGTGATCTTTTAATATAGTAAATTTTACATCAAATTAATGTTCTTAAATATTGTCTTTTATGTGAGCCCATAGGTCATTCCTAAGCCTTTAGAGGTAGAAACTTCCTAATTAGAGTTCACCGTTATAATCTTTACCACTTTTCTTCTGAGAGAAATTGTAAGAAACTACAGCCATCCTGTAATAATCGTATCTGTAAAAAAAAAAAAAATGCTGACTATCAAACCGATTTTTTTGTTTGCGTTTTTTTTTTCAAAGGGAAAATTCACAATTTTGATGTGTAGCCTTTGTTGTCAAGAAGCAACTGCTGTGGCTTCACTATAGTCCATAATAGAGAAATCCTGAGTGGCATAAGATGCCATCAATAGATCTTTTACACCAGATCACTTCTGGTACTACACTGTGTGCTCAAAATATTCCTCTCTTCAACACATGCATGCATTTATTAGTGTACATTGGTCATGTGTTAGAACCCATGGGAGCCCCCGAAGTTTGGAAATAAAATTAACTAATGAGAACCCGTGGTAACTGAAGTTGAGAAAGACTTTTGGGTGACTGAAAGAAGCCTTGAAAGTGCCACTTCCATTTCCTCAGCAGCAGGCTGTAAGAGCCTGGACTTGTCCTCTTGTCCAGCATGTGGTAGTCTCCTCTCCCGAGGTACTCTTACAACAGCTACAACTACTACAACGGCAACCCATAGTCCTCAAGGCAGACCACTCTCTGTGCCTTCTCTCCCACAAACCCTCCAGGTTTCCCACAACTTGCAGGCTGCATGTGTGACCAGCAGCAGCTGGGGGTACCCTCGCCTGGGGGACCCTCAACCAGGACCAGTCCACAGAAGAACAAAGAAACCCCTTTCCTTCAGGGTCCCCATCAAGTCCATCCTCTACTTGCCCCGAGAGTGAGACAGTTAGCTAGTACCACCAGCTTTGAAGAAAGGCTCCAACAAAAGTTACAAATTAAACCTCCTTCCACTACAGACAGTGGTTTATCCATGGTGTGGGTCCATTCTTCTCCTCCTGTTACTCCTCTTCTTCTCAGAGTTTCTTCCCTGTGCAGGAGGTTTAAAAATGGAGGTAGAGAGTTCTAGAAGGTAGGAGTCCCTAATCAAACCAGACATGCCACATCAACCCTCCACCCCTGACTGGCACTCCCAGGAAGCAATCCACTGGCTATCCAACTCCCTGCACATCATTCCAGGAAGATTCAAGAAGGCAGCTTAAATGGTTGCTGAAAAAGATCCATCTCTTTTGGTCAAGCTCTACTCATCCAGGTCTGGCTTAGTCCTATCACGTTTTGTGGAAACGCCCTGTGGTGACTGGAGCCAAAGACCTGCTCTTCTTTAGCCCATGAGCATCCTATTCAGACCTCTATCATGACATACCTGTATATGCATAAGCACAATTGTACAGAATCGAGAAGAATAAAGGGCTTGGGGCTGACACTGAGCTGGCTTACTTGAGGTCACCAGTTCACGAGTTTCATAAAACAAAATGCTATGGACAGAATCTTTTTACAGAATAGTTGTGGCATCTGGGACCAATGAAAGATCAACCAGTATCAAACTTGTAAACTTGCCTTTACTTTGCTTGTTACAGAATTGCATCATCCAATCCACATGAACAGGATAAATTACTAGGAATAAAATATGCCTTTACTTGTCGTCATCTCATGAAGCAAAGATGGACAACCATTTCAACTGCAAGGTCCACAGTCCCTAATGTAATGCCCTTTGCTGCCCTGAATGTCAAAAAAGTTTACCTACTCAGTATATTTTTTTGTACAGAAGACGTGTTCCAAGTCCCCTGGCAAACACTCTACGTGTTTTTGGAATAGCGTGCTCGCTAGCAGAGTATTCACATCTGCTAGAGATTGGGTTTACCCAAAATACACCTCTTTTTAAGATGGGTTTCGGATTAACAATATCTATAGAATGTTAATTTTTTATTGCTGCAGGAATGTATGTTGACTGCACGTCACAGAATTATTTTTGTGTCCAAGGGGTGTTTCCATTGACAGCAATGGTAGTGCTGAGCAATTATGATGTTTTAAACATGATTCCAGGTACATATATAGAATGTCAAGCAGAAAGTGGATCTTGGGTGAGGCCGATTGCTGTCTTCAGAGGTACTAGGGCATGAGGCCTATTAAATGTGCTCTGAAGACATGTAACAAACCCAACTTCAAGAAACAGTTGAAGGTATTCTTTCCCTTAATTAGTACTCCAGAGTAAGATTAATTGGTGCAGTTTTTCATTTTTTAATGCATTTATCTCATATTTTTTTTTTCCCACCCACATATGACACTAAAGTATATAACTCCAGAGACACTGCTGTGTTGTGGCTGGGCTCCTTTCTTAAATCACTGCAGTCACAGATGTCAATGAAAAGTGCTTTGCTATGCTAGAAAATCTACTTTTATATGTTAGCTAAAGCACCCGTAAAGTGTGCCTTTTCATGCACAAATTTGGTGCTTAATATTTAAATGTCAGACATGTTAGATACTAAGCAAAAGTATCTTCTCACAGTGAACATTTGCAAAAAACTGTATGGAACTGTGCAGGTAACGCTATATTTTCCATGCGCAGACTTTGTTATGAATAAAAAGCATATTTTATGTAACTCCACTTGGGAAAATCGTTGAGCTTGAATTCAAAGTTATTTTTCACTTGTTATTAAAAAGCTAATTATTTGGTGAAAGATTATCAATATGTTTAGAGGGAAAACAACTTTTAAAAATGGCGCTTTGTGCTACCTTAAAGCACATTGACTGCCCAGTTTGCCCAGTAGCCTGTCATAAAAACTGAAATACACATCAAGCCTAGCTATCAATGACTGGCCTCCTGAAGGAAAATGGGTTTACCTCTATGAGCAGATAGTCTGATGTTATATCAACAGTGATAACTTAGCATGGTTGGTCATATGGGATGGGGACAAGAAGAGATGGAAATAAAGTGTAGCCTAACAGCTATTTCTTTTAAGCTGAGATCCCAAATGGGGCTCTCAGTAACTGAAACCATTAGGCCCAATCCATCCTATTCTTTTCAGTCTGTGCTCCAAGTAGGCTTGAAAACCAGTTTCAGCACTGGGAGGGGACGAGGCATCATCTGCACATTGGACAGGCAAGAAGGAAAAACAAGGCTCCTGCATGTGGAGAAAGACTAGGGACATCTAGCATGAGGAACTCTGGAAAAGTCTCCAGTAAGCTGGAAAAAGAAACGCTGAAAAAGAAGGGGCATTTTGACTGGAAAGAGACCAGGACTGGGTATAGGAAATTCTCCAAACATTGGCACTCAGAATATTACTGAAGGGGAGAAGAATCATCTGGAAGAAAAAAAGATTCTGCACAACTGCTGGGGAGAAAAAACATAAAGGACTTCTGACTTCTGCTACCACACAAAGACTGGAAGTGCTTTCCAAGGGTCAAATGGTTTTCCTGATGTTGCTAGAGTGAAACAAATGGACTACTTGGCAATGGACTGTGAGAAAGCTCTGGATGGAGACAGAGATGGTGCCTAGCGCCTCTCCAGAGGGCCCAAAGACTGTAAGAGAAGTGATTTCCCAAACAGCAAAACACTTTTGTGATTGTTAGTTGTAGCAGGAAGCAGGGACAGAGCTCCTGGCCTCTGAGAGGCAACACAAAGTTAACTTTTTCTTGTTTTTACTTTGATTTAAGTTTGACTTCTGGTAGTCATTTTTAAATGATGCACAGATAGTGAAAGTAAATTTCACATATCCATTGTTGCTATTGTATATTCTGAGCAGTTTGCCTTAACAAGTATAAATTTCTTATCTCCAGTTCCCTTTATCTAATTTATCTGATTTTAACCGTTTTTGTGTCTTGTTACTTATTAAATTTGTTTACATTTCTAATTTGGTTTAGGAATTTTATTGTATTGTGCTCTTAACCATAATGTAGTTAGGTACTGCTTGAACTCAGCACGCATTCCATATCACCTCTGAATGGACATCAGTCGCCAATAGTTGACTTGAATTAATCTGTGACTACACAGAAGATTATTTCACCTTACTAGTACTACCCCACCTTTCAAAATTCACACGTGGGGGTTTACGAATGTAGCCTTTGAGCATGTTTATTCTATTATGGATCTCAGAAGGTGTTCATTGTGAAATACTCAGCGGAGAGCTCCTTAGGAATCTTGAATGAGCTACCAATAATTTCAAAATGGAAGTTAAAAGCCTGATACTGTGGTCAAAACTGAACACAATATACTTTGGAAGGAGATTTCCAGATAAGAAAAAATTGAATTGATTCACTCTGAGGGAGATCTAATCCACCAGCATTTCAGATTTGAGGGATGCCTGTGAGTCTTAGGGCCATATTATCAAGAACGGGCGATAACATTATCGCCGCTTTAGCGGCAGTTTCCTGCCGCTAAAGCGGCGATATGTTATCGCCCGTTCTTGATAATATGGCCCTGAGTTTTTTAAATCAAGAGGTCAATCCCGCACTTAGGGGCATATTCACAAGGAGCTATCGCCGAATTAACGGCACTTTATCGCAGCCAAAGTTGTGATAAATTTACCCCCCCATTCACAAGCCGGTGTTAACAGCCCACAGCACCAGTTTACCCGCGATAGCAGCCGCAAAAAACATCGCCACAGAGGACCCTCGCAAATATCGCTAATGAGATGCAGAGTAGGCGTTCCCGTGACAAAAGCAGAGACAACAGCACACCTCAACATTCACAACGACCAGCCACATCCGCGATAAAAACACAAAACAGGCGATAAGGCGCGTTAGCACCAGGAAATCTACACCTGCTCTGAACTGGTGTAAACTCGGACGGCAGCCAGCACCACAAAAGGGAGCACAGCCCAGGGCCACATCCGAAGGGCAACAGATGCCATGGAGCCACACATCATGCGGCCCGGACACCCAAGAGTGCCACAACACCCACCTCCACCACCCCCAGGCCCGCAACACCCCCCCCCCCCGGGACCACCCCCAACCCCGGACTAAGAAATTGGACACCCACACCACGAATCCCAAAACAAACATTTTGCCTGATGTCGCACAAGCAGGAAAATAAACATACATGCGTGGCCAGAAAATGGAGAATCAGTCATACAGCAATGCAATCACCAACACAAAACACCACACAAACAAAAGCAGAAACAACCCTTAGGATGAGTCCTAGCTGCTCCTCACTGGACAATCCGTAGCACACAGCCTGGAAGAACAAATCCAAGAGAAGAAGGTGTGCCATGCGCCCAACAAAGGAAAGAGAAGGAGAGAGCGAGGGAGAGAGATGGAGTGAGATAGCACAAGCAGCGCAAGGCCGCTCGGGCACCTGGCTCCACATGCCAACATGTGTGTGTGCATCGCCATCCGTACACCATGAGCCCAAGGCCGTGTCCCAATCTCAGCGCCAAAGCCACATCACATTCTGAAAACGAAAGTAGTAGTCAGACAAACATCAGGGATGAAAGCACCATTGTCCCAATGCAGAAGGCGGGAGGACACCTGCACCTCTGACCTTGGTCCAGAACTCGCCTGGAACACCCTGATAGAGATGGAATGGCAGATGAGGACGACTCCCACACCACGCATTCCACGAATGAACCATCCGACTCATCCACAGCCCACACACAGAAGCCCCTGCCTGTGGTACCCCCGCATGGGATGCCCTTGACACTCACGGAAACAGCAACCCATAACCCACAACGTTGCACACACATTCGAATCATTGCTCAGAGCTGTGGCATATCCTCCACACAACAGCCGCAGTCCAGAAGAGTGCCTATCCATGAGACGCACCAACGCAATGGCAGGCCATACCGGGCACATGCACAACCCCCGTCACGTGGAACAGTACCGTGCACGTATGCTGCATTTACTGGGCGCACTGCCACTGGCAGTGCTGCGGATCAGTTACAGGCTCAGCTTCCGCATTGCCCACGTCACCTGCGTCCAGCCCTGGTTCCACTGCCGAACATGCACATTCGAGTGTCCCATGGATGTCTGCCTATCCAACACAACTGTTGATGAATTGGACTATGACTTGTGTCTGCACCCCCTGTTGGATCACGAACAGGAGTGTAACCGAGACAGCCGTGCATGGGATGCCTTGACATACTGCGTATGTATTGGTAGTTGTGCATGGGAGATTGCACAATTTCTCGTGTGCATTGACCACATCGAGGTGCTCCCCTATTGGGCTGTGTTGCGGATCGGTGAGACGGCGTGGGCTGAGCACACCTGCCCGGACCACCTAATGGATTGGCTCACCCTGGTGTTCCTTGAACATGACAACGACGTACTATTGGAACACATTGCACATGAAGTTGCACGGGCATTCATGGACGAGTAACTACGTTCCTGCAGCCACATCCGATTGCCACCCACAGCACATGGCCCAACCACTTGTTGCATCGTGGGGATTGCTCACATATCCCACCACAACAGAGAACACGTCTGCCTTCGGTCGGGCTCTGGATGCATGTGCGTGGAATAACGCGTGTGTACACACACCTGTGCAAGGCGACACAGGACCATGGTCGGTGCTACACAGCGTCGTCTGGCAACATTGCCAATTCGGACACACTGCTGGGTGAGAGCACACACATGGCAATGTAGCACGACATGTGAACCTGTCTGACCCTCACACCTGATCACTGTCGGCAGAGCAGACAATCGGCGCACCCCGGAGGCAGAGCACCATGCAGACCCCACGTGCAGTGAGTCGTGCCCCCTCACACGGGGCAATGTGCAGACGACAAACAACACATGACTCATCCAGCAAGGCAAGGTGGGCTGTGAGCGTTGCCATCCGTGATGAATGTTGTCCATTTCAGCCCCACCATCAACTGAACCTCGACATGTATTAATATGTTAAAAATTTTAAAATCATTTTTAACTTTGTATTAGAATGACAATTTTACTATCCAAAATGTCAATTTTAATCTTTAAATATTTGTTGTTCCCAGTCGAGAACTAAATCAAATAAACAAACTTGAAACATTGAAACTTGAAACAAGACATGTACCCATGCTGCGTGTAAGTGTCTTAAGCATGTCCCTGCCTGTTGTGGCCGTTGCCTCGTCCGTACTGACACGCACATGCCAATAAAGCCTATGCCACTCCACTGGTGTCTAACTGTGAGGTGTGTTGTTTAGATTGTCCACTCGTGTGCCACAATGAGCCTCGTCACAACACAGGGAGGAACTGACTGACGCATGTGCAATGGGGGTGTGTCCCTTTGGCAAGCTCCGCCTCTGTGAGCCAGACATTGTTTTCGGATAGGTGCTGGACAACATGTGCACTTACATGACTCCAGCTATGTGTGTATGGTGTCCAACCTCTGACCATGTGGAGCAATGTCATACATCACAACAGAGTGTGTCCACACAGATGTGTGTAAGTCGGTCTGCGATGTGAAGTTCGGCTGTCACACGTGGTGTGGGATACCACTCCTGGCCTGCCACCGTTTTGGTCACTCCTATTCACGGCCCTATTCAACACATGGACGTGGGCCTACTTTGGGGTGTTGTGAGATTGCTGTTGATGTGCAATGGGGACACAGCTAGTACTCACCTTCCCAGTCATCCAATTGTCCATGTGTCTCAGGGATAGAAATGCGCATAGATGTCAGTTACCAGGGTGTACCTTCATGTGCAATCATCCTCCCCACATCCAGCCATACTTCCATACGTGAGTGAACATAGTGATGACACCTCTGTGTGATTAAGAATGTTTTATTCACATTCAGGTGATTGACGGAGCTGGAGCTGTACCTGGCCATCCAAGCCCACATCACATGGTAGCCCAGTGGTGGGCCAACCAGAGTCCTTTGGGGATTGCACAGTGATTGGGATGAGGGAGAGTGCAGTCTGCAGCAGGATTGCTGTGTGATTGGCCAGCGGTGCAGAAATGGCAGTCCGTGTCGGGGTCCGGGTGAATGTCGCAGGGTGTTCCGGAGGTCAGTAGGAGGTATTTCCCAGGGCATGATGCATAGGTCATGACCAGGCAGGGACAGGCCATATGGCGGTGATGGATGCTACTGCCTCCTTCCTCACGCAGTAGTTCCCATCCCCTTCTCACTCCCCTGATACGGGTTCTGTGTCCGGTGTGTCCGGTGTGTGTGGCGGGGTGATGGCTGCATCGCTGTGTGCCCCTGGCACATCAGACTGCGTAGGTGATGGGGCAGCATCACAGTGTAACACGGACACATCAGGGGTCGGAGCTGTGTGTGTCGATGTTCCCGCTGCAGTCATCTGGGAAGGGCTCAGTGGCAGCAATGGCAAGTTGGAGTACTGCAGGGCGTTGCTGTTCCCAGCCACTGCTCGCTGGTGTCCAGCCATGGCGGACATCCTTCCAGCCTGCATCTGCTCCATGGTGTCCATTGCCCTCCGCATCTGTGCCAACTCTGTGCTGTCATGGCTGGTGCCTGTCTGACCAGACAGTGCTTGTATTAGACTCATGGCACCAGCGAGGTTAGCCAAGGTCTGTGGCGGAGCATGGTGCGTACAGGGGGTGTCCGATAGGGACTGTACGTGGTCCCTGATGGGACTCAGACACCCACGTATGGCATCGAGTTTGGCTGCCACGAGCTCGAAACCCACCCGCAGCTGATGAGCCAACTCCACCTGGCAACCCAACACACGCCGTTGGAATTCCATGTAATGGTCGGAGTGGTCCTGGGAGACAGCAGTGGTGGTGTGTGTTTCCTGCTGTGTGGTCTGTGCAGGTGGTGGGGTCACCTCAAGGCAGCTGGCCTGGCCTGCTCCTGGGGGTGGGGTGCAGAGGCTGTCCAACATGCGTTGTAGGGTGTCTTGACATGTGTGCAGGTTGTCCTCTTCATCATCAATGGTGGGATGTGTGGTGTGCTCTGCAGGGGGTGTTGTTTGTCCCTCTGCAATGTAAAGGGGAGATGCAGGTTAACAGAGTTTCACATGTATGGTGATGATTTGCAGATGTATACATTCAGACTGCATGCCAATGTGCATTGTGACTGTTTGGGGGGTGCTGGCTATTTGATGGCAGTCAGTGTGTTTTTCGACTACATGACGGATGTGTGGTAGTGCCCGTACATTATCATCACACAGTGTCAGGCAATGCCAGATGTGGGTGGACAGTTACTAGGCACGAGCGGAACCTGTTGTGAGCTCTGTCCTGTGGTGCTGGTGTTGCACTTTGTACCACATTGCCTTCATTGCTGATGTTCTGTGATTGTTATGTGTGTGTGCTGCATTGTGGGTGAGTTGCCCCTGCAGCTCTGATTTCGTGTAGCCTTCTCCCTTTGAGGTGGGGTGCCTTTGAATTGTGTGCTTTTCGGGGCCTGATTTGCTTTTGACTTGGGTCATGTGTGCTCGCGGACTATTTTTGTGGCCTGGTGCATTGTTTGTCTGCTGCGTGTATTGTGAGGCATGGGTTGTGGGTGCACGTGGACACGTCGGACTGTGACCTGCTCCTTTACGGATGTGATCCGCACTTGGCTACCTCCATGTCGCTTCGTGGGCCATGTCATTTTTTTGGGGCAGCTGCCGTGCTATTGGACATGCAGTGTTACTTGCATAGTCAGTGTGGGTCACGGAGCAGCTGCTTTGCTGGATTCAGCACATGTGCACGGGTTGGTTGTGATATTGGTGATAGGGGGGGGCCCCTCTGTGCACATTGTTGATGGGGGCCTACTTGGCGTTTCTATGTGTGCTGCAGTGTGCCAAGGCATTCAGGGACATGTTCCACGGTCATTGTGGGTGTGCTGTGTGCTGCGCGTAATTGTGCATGTGTGCCATTGTGCCCATCTCCCCCCGTTCCCCCCGTCCCTAGTGGTTACTCACCCTGTTGCTGTTGGGTCAGGTTGTATCGTGCTGTGTCCAGGCCCCCCAATCCTGCCACCGTCTCCTCACTGTTGACTGTGGCCACCTTTTGCTCCAGCTCCTCCTGTGTCGCAGGACTCCCACCTCCAGTCGCCGTTGCTGCCTCCCTGTTGCCGGCGACCTCATGTTTGGTCTGCCTTTTCAGATCATGCCAGCGCCTCTTGACCTCCTCCAGTGACCTCCTGGACACTCCGACTGCATTGACCTTGGTGAGGATGGCCTGCCATATTTCGGTTTGGGTTGCCAGTGCCGCAGTGGAGGTGCCGAACAGTTGTTGATGGTGTTCGGTCACCCCCGTGACGATGATCTGGTCTTCCTGCGGACTGCACCAGGTCTTCCTCTTCCTCTTGTCCTTGCCCTTCCCTGAAGGCAGGGTTCCTGGCGTGTCCTCCGTAGGGCTTGTGGTGTTCGGCTTGTCCTCTGCACTCGGTCCGGGTGCATCCATGTTGCTACGCAGTTTGAATTGTTTTTGGGCTCTTTTTTTTTCTTTCTTTTATGGTGCTTTTTCCCGCCGGCCGCGTGGGATTTACAGTCCTGTGGCTGGTGTTCGCTGATTTCTGTACCGCGATTGGCCTCATCGCATGATTTCTCGCGTTCGCGTTTCGCAATTTTTCGGTGTGGCATTGATTTTGACACTGATATTTAACGCGTTATCTGGTGGCTATCGCATGGTACCGCCTTGTTGTGAATTCCACGTTGACACGTGGATATTTTCCTGCGATGGGCTGCGATATTGAAAGTTGCATTACGCTACTCTTGCGGTAGTTATCACACGTTCTTGTGAATGTACCCCCCTAGAGTCTCAATCCCAATATTCTCATCACCAGACAAATTATCACCTAATGGGACAAACAATTCTGGCTTTTAGTGTCAAAGGCATGTCTGGGAGGGGAAATGTTTGCACAGTGTGCTTTATATTCTTGGAACAATCAGTTTATAACATTAGGCAGATGGTTTACGTCATTCAAACTAACCCTTGTTTCTTGTTCCTGCTAGAGATGAATTAACCTCAGCATTGATGTGCAAGAAACAGGGGTTAGGTTGTTTCAATCATCATCTGGGATTTCCTTCCACCCTCACACTGAGACCTCGAATCCTTGCTTTTCAACCTGTACAATTGAAGAGTTATCACAATAGACAATTGATTTGAGCAACCAAGCTTTCTTTTATATTTATCCAAGTTTGCTGCTTTTCTTGTTGTGGAGCTCCTCTTTCAGTCACCTCCACTGAGGCCTACTCATGATCAATCCCTCTCTGGAAAAAGATTACTAGACAAAGGTTTCCTTAAGTCAGAGCACCCTAACTTGGAAATCCTGTTTATGAAAGGTAAGCGAGGTTGCAGCTAGCCTGAGCTTCAAGAAGCACTGCCATCTTCTCACTGTGCAAGCCACGCCCACAATTCAGTATTTCGACACACATCCATCTTGGTTTGCATTTCCTCTTCCATTTCTTATAGTTCTCGACTATTAATTTGATTGCGTTTCTACATCTTGAACTAATTCAGTTTTTTTAAATTCACGGTCAGCGTCAGGATACCCTCCCGGGTGATAGTGCACTCTACAAATCTGCATACAATAACATGAGCCTGCATGTCCATCTTGGCACTTCAACTATTTATTTGTTATAAGTGTCATACTTTTCAAACTATGGGTGCAAGTTTTGCTTATTGTTTAAAGAAGAATCATCAAATTGTGCCTTACGTTCTCATTCTTAATAAGTTCAGAATCAGAAAAAAATAATATGTGCTGTTTAGAATTACGGGTTCTGTAATATTTGCACTCAGTGTGGTATGTGGAATAAAATGTAGTAAAACCATTTGCAAAGGTGGGTGGATCAACTGGTAATCAGGCACTAATGCAATAATGATCTTTTCTCCTGCGGTTTTTGAGCCAAATGGAGGGGCATAGGTGTTTTGGCTGTTGTTGATGGCCTTCTTCATTTCAGTGTATTGTGTGACCGCAAGGGGTTTATCACTATCTGAAGCAATTCTAAAGATGGTTTAGAAGATTAGGTACCCACTCCTTCCGAGGAAATGGGGTGTATTATATGCTGTGGTTGTCCGACCTCACTGTGCAAGTCAAACCCTCTAGCTCAACCCTGGTTAGTTGTGCCTCTGAGCAGCAAGGCTTACACAAAGGAACAAGTCTAAAGCAGTTGAACAACACCAAACAAATTGAAGCACTAATTCACAAGACACTCAAGAATACAGACACCAATTTATAAAAATAGACTGTATGTTTATGTATTTTTAGACAGCACAATGAAAAAGATCCACCTGAGGTCTCAGGAGATAAAGAATTTATAAAGTACAGTAAATGTGCACTTTTTACTCAACCGTGAGCAAGCATTGGCAAATTCAATGGTTTTGACACTTAGAAACCTTTTGAAAAAAACTTCAGGTTAGTAGCAATGTGGTTACTTAGAGTTGCTTTGGCCCAACAACTCTGACAGGATCCACAGAAAAAGCAAGGTCCACAGAAACATTTACCTCAAAGGTAGGAGCAGGAATCAGTGAGTTCCAGACACTTTTATTCTTTGCTGTAGGTTTCTATGGAAATGGTTCTGATTCAAGGATGCTGAAGATGCTCAAGGATGTTACAGATGTGATGCAGTCAACGGCGGTCTTTCTGCGGCTATGCCTCAGCCCACGGGCTTGGAGAGGTGATCCTGGCTACATGAGCTCATATCCCCTAAAGTCCTCTTGGTCCTGGCAGAAGTCCAGTTGCCACTGGGCCCTGTATCGTGGTCACAGTGGAATCCTTCCTTGGACCATAACTAGCCTTCTGGGTGACCAAGCTGCACTGAATCGACTCTCCTGGACTCAGCGAGCCTGGGTGCAACTTTGAGCGCCAGGTTCTGGTCTGTGGCATCTGGCTATCCCATGATGCACCATTCTGCCCACTTCCAACATGGCAGGACCCCTCTCTCAAATTGTGTGGAGCTCCCTAGCCCAACCCAGAGGGTCCTTCCTCTCCCTGTTTTCCTGGGTGCTTTCTCCTGCTTTTTCCTCGTTTTTACTCCTTCTTGTTTTTTTCCCTCATTTGCCGCTCCCGCCCTTTTTATCATCTCCCATCTAGCCCCGCCCACTGCCTCCCAATGCTCCTCCCAGGACCTACTTAATGAAGGCTGCAGCACAATCCCTTTCAGCAGGCCCCAGGTCCAGCTCTCACATGCTGTTACACTGCTCTGCTTAATCCCTGTTTTTCTGAGTGCTTTCTCCTGCTTTTGCCTCGTTTTTTACTGCTTTCTCCTTCCTCTCCCCTGTATTTCTGAGTGCTTTCTCCTGCTTTTGTCTCAGTTTTTACTGCTTTCTCCGTCCTTTCCCCCTGTTTTTCTGAGAGCTTTCGCCTGCTTTTGCCTCATTTTTCACTGCTTTCTCCTTCCTCTCCACCATTTTTCTGAGTGCTTTCTCCTACTTTTCTCTTGTTTTTGACTGCTTTTTGTTTTTTTCTCCCATTTGCCGGTCTTGCCTGCTGCCCATTTTATCGCCTCCTGCCTACCCCCACCCACTGCCTCCCAGCGCCCCTGCCTCCTCCCAGGACCTACTGAATTGAGGCTGCAGCGCGACCCCATTCAGCAGGCCCCAGGCCCAGCTCTCCCGTACTGCTGTACTGCTCTGCTTCCTCCCTGTTTTTCTGAGTGCTTTCTCCTGCTTTTGCCTCATTTTTCACTGCTTTCTCCTTCCTTTCCCCCTGTTTTTCTGAGTGCTTTCTTCTGCTCCTGGCTTGTTTTTTATTGCTTTCTCCGTCTTTTTCCCTGTTTTTCTGAGTGCTTTCTCCTGCTTTTGCCTTGTTTTTTACTGCCTTCTCCTTCCTCTCCCTCATTTTTCTGAGTGCTTTCTCCTGCTCTTGCTTCGTTTTCACTGCTTTCTCCTCCCCCCCCCAGTTTTCTGAGTGCTTTCTTCTGCTTTTGCCTCATTTACACTGCTTACTCCTTCCTTTCCCCCATTTTTCTGAGTGCTTTTACTAGCTTTTGCATCATTTTTCACTGCTTTCTCCTTCTTTCACCCCCCCCCCGTTTTTCTGAGTGCTTTCTCCTGCTTTTGCCCCTTTTTTTTACTGCTTTCTCCATCCTTTCTCCCTAATTTTCTGAGAGCTTTCCCCTGCTTTTGCCTAGTTTTTTTACTGCTTTCTCCTTCCTCTCCTCCATTTTTCTGAGTGTTTTCTCCGGCTTTTGCCCATTTTTCACTGTTTTCTCCAGGAAGCAGCTAGCAACTCCCGCACCATGAGACCCTTACAGGTGATTTGCTGCGCTTTATAAATCCAAATTGATTAAGGCTACATGACCATGAGAAAACCGGTTTAAAAACAGGTTTCCCCTCTCCTTCCTGGGTGCCAGCTACTCTACCTAAATAATGGGCCGGTTTCTCTCCCAAGTTTTCCCTATTTGCTCTTTCAAGGTGGCTTCAGCTTTGAAGCGCACCTTTTGTGCCAAAACCCATGTCACTTGCCTCAGGAGGGAGTTGTAGGAAGCTGGCTCTTCATATAGTAGAGCAAAAAGAGGTATACTGAGCAAAGAGTCCGGGTATCCCTTATACGCGGACAGGGGCTTGCTTTAGCAATCCCACGCTGCTTTCGCAGGGAGTAGTGTGGTGGAGCAGCCTTAGGCTTATCAGAGAGGAGTGTTAGACATTTGTTGCATACACACAGTCAATAAATGATGCACACGACTCAATAAGGAGATCCACACCAATTTATAAAAATAACACTTTTTATATAACTTTAGTCATCAAGATCCTCAAAATCAGGTAAGAATGTTTTGGGTTGCGAATTTTTACAGGTTTGAAAAATCAACACTTACTGCAATTTCCAAAGCGCTAATGTTATCCTTTGGAGGAAAGGCATATACTGCATACAGGTACTTTACAGTGACTTACAGGACCAATCTTTGGGACTTAAGGTGGGTATGGGGCAGGGTCCAAGGCAGCACCAACAGGTCATCTCGGGCAGCAATGGGGCGGCCGGGTGCAGACATGAAGCTCAGCGTCGGGTGCCCGTTGAAGTCAATGGGGATCAGTCCGGTTAAAAAGAGGCTGCAGGCTGGGACTGGGGAGCCAGTTCGACTGAACCAACAAGGGGGCTCAGGGTTCACGATGCTCTGGGACATAGGGATACCTTTAGTCCTCTTCTCCATGGGCCAGGGCGGCCAGGTGCAGAGGTGTCTTGAGGCGTCAGGTTTTTGTCACCAGAGATACTCGCAGTAGAGGGGGCCTTCACAAAGAGGCTGCAGGCGGTATTGGTGAGTCCACTGTGGGTAATCCCAAGGTGGGCTTCGTCTCCGGAGGTCGGGGGATCACGCTGGCACCATTGGCCCACTTCAATTCGGGCTAGGGGCACAGGTGCAGTGATGCTTTCCGGTGTCAGGTTTGTGGAGTCCTCACAGTTCTTTTGGAGTGCCTGCAGGGTGCAGGGAAGCAGCTTTGCTACTCCACGGGAGTTCCATGTTGAAGGCAGGCAGTCCTCCCAGGCTTTTGGAGGCACACCAGTTGCATGACGAGGCAACTTTAGCGCAATTTGTCAGGAACAGCAGACAGGCCGGCAGAGTTGGCACCAGTGAGTTGCTTCTCCACCGTCCTTGCTTCCTGTGGCTCTTTGGTGTCCTTCTTTTTCTTAGGTATGAAGCAATTTCATTTCCTGGTTCCCGGGGCTCCACTAAATACTAGATCTAGGGGTTTTAGGTGAGCCTAGGGTAGGAGCCAATGGGCTACTTACCCCTGTGGCCACTACTTCCCCTATATGACCACTTCCTGCCAGAGTTCCCAGAGTTCCTAATTCTGCCATCACCAAGATAGCAGACTGCTAAATTTCGCTTCCACATCAGGTAGCCCACCTTAGGGATGGAACTAGCCTTATGGTGAACACGTCTCTCTAACGACTAATTTTCCCGCCTGTCCAGGCACCAAATGGGACCTGATCAGGGGGGTTGGCATCCGCTCACCTCCAAGGGAAGCCAGATTTGCATACCAAAGGCAGTGAGCTCTTTGAAGCTCCCTGCCTTAGAATGCTAATTTACAGGTTATCCTGTTGGAGAGGGTGTAAACACCTCCCGTCAGAGCAGGCTGCGTTCCTGACATCCTGAGAGCAAGGGCTCTCACCCCAGGGGGTCAGAAGCTCATCTGTGGTGGCAGGCTGGTCATAACCAGTCAGCCAGCACACTAGTAGTTGGTAGGTTTTCAGGAGGCACCTTTAATGTGCCATTTGAGTGCATGTAATAGTAAATCCATCACTGGAATCAGTGTGGGTTTATTAATACAAGATGTTTGATACCAAACATCTTTGGTTTCAGTGAAGCCATCATGTAGCTGGGAAACTCATTTTTGACCATTGTCCAACACACGTACTTAAAATGGCTCCCTTGGTCACTTGTACTTGCGGTAATTGAACTGGCCAGCACTGGAACATATCTGCTCATGCAGATCTGCCCACACATGCAGTATAGTGCACCCTGCCTTAGGGCTGTAAGGCCTGCTGTAGGAGTGACTTACCTATACTGCATGCAGTGTCTGCAGGCATGGCACACAGGGCTCTGTGCCATGTCCTGTTTTCACTTTTGTCTGCATCAAGACACGCAGCCTGCAATGGCAGTCTGCATGGGTTTGGTAAGGGATCCCTTAGGGTGGCACAATGCATGCTGCAACCTTAGGGAACCTCTTTAGTACCCCACGACCTAGGTACCGGGGGTACCATTTACTAGGGACTTGCAGGGGGAGCTAAAGGTTTTGCCAATTCAGGAAACAATTGTAAAGTTTAGGGAAAGAGATCTGACACTGGGGACCTGGTTAGCAGGAACCAGTGCCCTTTCTGTCAAAATTGCATCGAATACCAGGCAAAAGGTGGGGGTGATCATGTCAAAAAGGGGTACTTTCCAGTGCAGGCCCCAATTGCCTCCTTTCCTGGGAGTCATTAGCACGCCCCCCTAGCAGGGCAGAAAGCTCTCGGGTTAAAGCTCCTTGTGTATCTGTTAAGGGAGCATGAGATTGAAGGAAACAAAGTGCCAACATTTTAAAAGTTGCACACTACAACACGTTGCATTGATTTCAACCAGAGAATCCAGTCGGGCCTAATGTTCTGAGTTGTTTAATACCTTGCAGTATCAACTTTGGTCGCACCGTTCAGGAATTAGCACAGCATATAACCCTGTATTCGCCAATGGGGAGACCAAGGGGCATATTATCAAGGCGGCGTTAATGAATTATCGCCGCTTTAGCGTCCGTTTTCGGACGAAAAGCGGCGATAATTCTATCGCCTAATTAACAAGGACACGCTAGCGCGTGATTCCTGCATTAGCGTCCGTTTTCTGCACGCCTCCCATCGCATCGCTAATGAGATGCAAAGGGGGCGTGCCTGTGAAAACAACATGGGGAAATATCGCTAACCCAGGCATCGCCATATCAACAACGTGGGTTAGCGATATTTTCAATCGCGTTAAGTATGCCTTAACGCAGGAATTTAACGTCTGCTAAATTCCTGACTAAGGCATACCTAACATGGGGGGTGGATTGTGTGGCTAAGACCACAGGCCCTATCACCAAGGATATCGCCGTTTTCCATGGGACATCGCTGGAAAACCAGCGATGTTCCCTGGAAAACATCGCTATCACTGGAAAATTATCGCCTTTGCGCTAAGCGTTGTTAATACAGCGCTAGCATGGCGATAATTTCCAGCGATAGCCGGTGATAGGATTCCTCGCGCTAACAGCGGCCAGCGATAATTATCGCTGCCGCTTGATAATATGCCCCCAAGTTCTTCCACAGTAAAAACGTTTTTACTGTGAGAACATGTTAAATGCATGTTCTGCCGGTGAAATATGCTGCACCCTTCCTTAGAATTTGATAGGCCTGCCATAGGGGTGACTTACACACATTACCAGGAGTGGCTTGGCTTTACCACTGTTGGCGGTGCCAAGGCCGGGCTAGCAGTTGAAAACTGCTCATCCAGTCTGCAGTGGCGGACTGAGAGGTAGGTTTTACGTGAGTCACATCCAGGGTAGCACAATCAATGCTGCAGTCCCTGGAGTGATCCTCTATCTTACCTGCCCTGGGTATCCTGGGTGCTATATACTAGAGGCTTACATGTAAGTTAGCTTATGCAAGTCTGGGATAAGACAATTCCACATACACATTTTAGGGTCAGGACACTGGCACTGTGATCTAATTAGCAGGCCTCAGTGCACTCTCTAAGTTGAAAAACCAGCAGCATTAGTCAAAAACTTGGCAGTGACCATACAAAAAGAGGCATTTGATTACACTCCTATAACTATTTCAATGCAGTGTAGGAATAGATAGCATGGATGGGTATTAATCTTTATATTTTCACTTTTATATGCATATATATGTCAAGGGAGTGGGCCAAGCTCCAAGGAGTCAAGGAGTACTTTTCATAGAACAGCCAAGTACCTAATTTGGCATTATGAATTTGAATACATTAGTGCACAAGGCATAACACACAAGTACAAGTATAACACACAATATAACACACAAGTACACAATGTTTATATTCATTAATGGTCCGGTGGAGCTACAGGACAATGCATGAGACATTTGCACTGTGAAGGATTTATAAGAAGGCCTGTTGATGCATGATGGGGAGGATTTAAAAGGCTTTAGGGAACGAGCGACAGGCATCGTTATACAAGTGAAACTTTTATTCTCTTTTCAATTGCAGGAGCATTGGGACCAGTGCGAGGGGAAGATGGAAATCTCGATGGTCTCGTGCATAGATGGAGAACGTTTGCCCAGGCCTGTTAACCTTGTGAAATTTATAAACCCCGCTCTAGCCAGGGTATGGTTAAGTGATGTGTGATCATCCACAAAATGCCATTTTTTGCTAGATAGTCTGGTTTATTGGTATCACACCTCTGTGACTGATTAAGGTTGTAAACAAATCCTGGAAGTGGTCCAGCTCTCTTACTCCTTTGATTAGCCAGCAGCCACCTTGAATAGCATGTGGTTGGCTATCCAACAGGGCAGTGTTATATATGTATGCTAGAGCCTCCATACCATCCTGAAGTCGGGAGAGGTAAAAAGGGTTTTGTGTTCTTGAGGAAGTTGCATTGGTATTAAGGTTTTTGTGCTTTTTGTTGTTGAGGAATTGGAAGGTCAGATGCGAGTCCACTTGGATGTCAAGTGATCTTGCACAGAATTAGTGAAGCAGAGAAAACCACTAAGGCTAACTTAGTGACGTTGGGCTGAAATTGAGAGTGGTGGCCACAACTGCTAGTTTTTTGGTGGAGTTCACATTAAGGAAGACCATGGATACGTCAGTCTAAATGTGGTTGAAGAAGGATCTTGGAGGATGGGTTTGGCTCTCTGTTCATTTTCTCATAGTGTTTATTTACATTCTTTACCTTGTTTATTATCAAGTCTTTTGCTGTGTTTTTCTTTAGAAATGTAAATACATATTCCAACGCACATGATGAATCCTGACACAAAGATTTCCCACCTTTTATCCACAAACACATCAGTTACACAAATAGTGAGGTCACATTGAACTACTTTTAAGAGTGTCAGCACCTATATGGTTCTTGTTGGATCTGGCTTTCTCTGCAGGGTCACCCCCAAACTTTTTGCCTTCTCTCCTCCTATTTTGCTGAATTTGTTTTTGTTGGCCTTTAGGACTCTGCACACTTTGCCACTGCTAACCAGTGCTAAAGTGGTTGTGCTCTCTCCCTTTAACATGGTAAAACTGACTTACACCCAATGGGCACATTTAATTTACTAGTACGTTCCTACTACAGTGGTAATACAGGTACCCAGGGCCTGTAAATTAAATGCTACTAGTGGGCCTGCAGCACTTTTTATGCCACTCACTTAAATAGCCCTTTAAAACCTGTCTCAGGCCTGCCATTACAGCCTGTGTGCAATTTTAAACTACGATTTCGACCTGACAAAATAAACCTTTTACCAGGCCTAAAACACTCTTTTTATTACATATAAGTCACCCCTAAGGTAGGCCTTAATAGCTCAGAGGGCAGGGTACGTTGTATTAAAAAAGTTGGACATGTACTTCAGGTTTTACATGTCTTGCTACATTTGTTTTTCACTGCTGTGAGGCCTACCTCTCCCATAGGATAACATAGGGTTAGACCAGTACATTTAATAAAGTGATCACTTTTGTGTGGGAGCAGGTAAGAATGTTTTGTTTCATATCTGAGGAATCATAATTTTAAAACCTCTTTAAAGATAAAGTTGGATTTTAAGTCACAATCCTGAAAATGGCACTTTTAGAAAGTAGACATTTTCATGGCCTAAGCATTTGGTGCATGCAGTCTGAATTCTGGAGGACATGACTAGGTGTAGTTGGCAGTTGGCCTTTGTGTATTCCTCCCAGACAGTATTACAATACAAGGTCTGGGTGTTGGCAGGATGGGCCATCTTGACTTAATGGGGAGGCAGAGCTGTCACCTACCACACTTGCACTTCAAAGGTACTGTCTCAGCATGCTCACAAAGGACTTCACACTAGCCTTTTGTGCCACTAGGCAGACCAGAACCAGGGCAGTGAGGCAGATAATTCCAGACATCTCTGTAGGGAGAAAGCTGCAGAAGCTTCTCCCTATTCAAATGGGGCACCAGGTATAAAAATGGGACCCCCCAGATCCACTCTTAAGTACACTCCTGAACCTGTGGATACTTCAGAAGAAGGACACCATGCTGCCCTGCTGCTTGAGGCCTGCCCTGCTTGCTGAGAAGGAAGACTGGACCTCAGTCCAGACAGAAGTGACTCTAATGGCCTCCTGTTCTACGCTACAGGGATACAACAAGCTCCAGAAGCCTCTCTACAACTCTCAAGCTGGCCTGCTGCAATTGGATCTGCCTGGGCCTGCAACAGGACCTACCTGTGCCCTGATTGCCTCTGCTGAAGTGAGTCTGTGATCCCCAAGTAGTACCTCCCAGGTCTTGGACCCTTGGTGTGGCATCAGTTGAGCTCCTCCTTGAGGAAAAGCAGAAATCTTGAAGTTTTGGGCTCTTCACGACTAGCAACGTGCTGTTTGCACCAAACTGTAGCAGCCCACACCACACGCCAAATCGAAGTTCCAGTGATCGCGACTCTTCGCACTAAAGTGGCCGCCAGCGTCGGCCGGCAAAGTGAGATCTGCACTTTACACTACAGCACCATAAGCGCACGATGACCATCCACGACGTCCGACCAGCCCTTCGTCCACCGTAAACAGAACTCTTTGTGCTGGACTTTTTAAAGGAAGGTAACTTTTTCAGCGGGACTAACCTCATCCCTGTGTCTGGCACATGCTCAATTGCAGTCGGCCTGAACTTGTGACTTTCATGCGGTCTTACACGACAAGATAACTGTGAGTGGCACTTTGTTCTTTTAGGCACTATACTTACCTTAAATCTTTTAAATTGCATATCTCCAATTCTACTGATTTGATTTTTGTAATTTTGGTGTCAAATAATTGATTACATTTTACTCTATTTTTCTAAATTGGAGTGAGGTTTTTGTGTTGTGTTTTCACTTATTACTGTTTAAGTGCTGCATAAATACTTTATACATTGCCTCTAAGTTAAGCCTAACTTCTTTTGTGCCAAGCTACCAGAGGGTTAAGCACAGGTTAATTTAGTGACCTTTTTGTGTTTCACCCAGACAAGGATTGTGGCTGTGACTTGAGAAGGGTTTCCCCGCCTCTCAACCAACAACCCAATTTCTCACAGTTCTGTCATATCCCTAAAATAGTCAGATACAGGGTTGGATTGGGATCAAAAATAGGCCTGGGCACGCTAAAAAAATGTGGCCCACATTTGCGGATGTTTTCTTAATTTCACTTAGATAAAAAAGAAATGCGTTCACACTGCTGAACCACACATGAATGCAAGTGAGACCACGTCTGCTCAGGCCCCCACTCAATCTGCATACATTAATGGGCCGGCCCAGCGAGAGAAAGGAGTGACACCTCAGCCCATCTGCCTCTAGAAAGGCCACTCAGGCACCCACTGGGCCGCTGGCATCCAAACAGCACAAACAGCCCCCAGGCTGCCAAAAAAACAGCCCACAGCTGGAACTCGGATTCCGGCCCCTCAGCCATTGCCCGAGTGCCCGCCTTACCAATCCGATGCTAGTCAGATATTAAGAAAATAGTGCTGAGTTCCCACCAGCGACAGTCAAGAGCTCCACAGTGACAGAGACAATAACAATCCTAATAGTGTGATGCTGATGTGATAAATGTGCTCTAGTGGTTACAGTGCTACACTCTATTATGCCCTTCGATTTGCCAGATTTTGTTTCCGAATCAGCATTCTTTAACAAAACACTCTCGAATGGGAATCATATACAGTTCATGATGTTTCAAAGACATAAAATCATATTAAAGTTGGGAAACTTATGGCATTTCATAGGTTTGACAGAATGGAGGTGCATGAGTCAACAGATGTAGAAAACATATTTTATTACAATACAAAACAGGGAAATATTTGGCTCTTTCTGAGGTTCAACAAGCTCTATGGCTGCTGTATTACATGCAACGTAAAACAAATATCACATTTTTATGGAATAAAAATAAATATCTATTTTCATAATACTCTACTATGTTAAATATTACAGCTTATTTTAAATGATCAGCCTTAATGGCTCTGCAGTTGCAGAACCAATAAACGATAACCAAAATAGATTACAGAGTTAACAAGTTACCAACCAGCAGCAACAGAATACATATACCACAAATACCTAATATATTAGCTCCAGGGCATTCGACAAAACCTAAAATATACAATACTGCAATTGTGTGTATTTCCCATTAGCAGCTCTACAGTGCGCGATGCAAAATGTTCAAGGCAGACAATCTCTAACTCTGGGATTTTTAGCGACATTTAACAATTCAAATTTGTGAAAAGTTTCATTTTAGCTGTGTGCATTTTATCTAAGCAGGATCCTTATGCATTTGTCCCTACAGTTTGTGTGGTCAGAGAAAGGGACAGTTGTGAGCTATACAAAATAGGCACTGGGAAATAGTAACACTTAGAACCGCTATAAAATTGTGCATGTGTATTTTTACTTGGACAAACATGTGCTACACAGTCACTAGTTTGTAGAACTTCATCGCAACAACTTGTGACAGTGCAGTAAAGTACAATCCCACTAACACAAAACTTCTCTAGGCACAATGGGACATTGACACTAGTACAGCATACAATCCTTACAATTATCAGTGGTACTCTGTTTGAGGTAAACAGTATTTAGCAAGCATCAGGTACACACTATCATATCACAGTGCTTTCATATCATAAGAAAATTCCTTCAATTAAATTATATTAAACATAACAATTATAGGAGAATGTAAACACAGTTGGTTTTCGGTGACAATCTTGGTGTGTGGTGGAGCTGCGAACAAGTGGAGATCACTGCTTCTAGCTGGTACCGTGACTTGGTTTGTCCAATCCTCTCTCTCTGATCTGTGCTTTCACCTCCAATTCACCATCTTAGATTCCAGCAGGGTTTTATTGAACTCCTTACAAGGCCAGATCTGCTGTCCAGAGAAAGCTGCAGAAGACTGCGTAGGTCTTTGATATCCTTCCTGGGAGTAGAACCGGCAAATGTGGCCCTTTGAAAAAGAAATTACAACATTAACTCTGTGAAATTATGTAGGTTATTTCAATAATTGAATATTTTCTGTATTTATCTAAAGTAAAACCAGCAGGCCAAGTATACATATCTCTAAATTTTGATATTGTACAGTCTTTTAGAAATGTTTCTGCAAAGTCAATATCAGAGTTTTGGCACCCAGCTATTAAAAGGTGCTTGCAATAATTGAGCCTTTAGTGCACAAAGATTTGCCATGATTTGCCCAGTACTACATGCTGTACTGCAATCTTACAGAAGAAATCAGGCTCCTTAATGGAAGTGTTTGACCTGGAGATTGTTCCTCCACACGTCTCTTGAGGAGCTCTGGACTAGCGTAGAAGGTCTAGTACCATTGGACTGGTTTGATTGCTTATATCAGAATGACCCAAAATCAATGAGGGAACAGATCATACGACATCCACTATTTTAAAGATTGTGTCATAGGACACAGTTTAGTGAAAATCTGTTTAGGGAAGCACTAGTTACAGATAACAATGGCCAACTCTGAGCACTAAGAAGAGGATTTTATCCATTATCCATGAACACAGGAGCCAATGAGGGAGAGACTACTCGGGACAGCGCACAGTTATACAATTCAAGAGGGATCTGGGGTGGATCCCAATCAGAAAGACATGAATGCACCAGTCACGCTTGCGTAATAACATTCTTCTGAGGTTCTGCTATTCCTGCAATGAAGAGCACTGAAGGTTTTTTCATGAGTGTTGGCTGATGTACCAAACTAACTGTAATCTGAGACTGTACAACAAATTGTGGGAACAACTGTACATTTAGATTGAAGATATAATGTTTGTAACTACAATTAATCACAAATGAATACATTTCAGGTTGCATTAAAATTGAAAGGATATTTGTTCTATTTTTTCTCCAAAATCAGGACTGAGATTGGGGTCGACTCTTTAAGAGCAGAGTTAAGTAAGTTTTGGAGGCAGGGTAACTCTGAGGTGATTATTAATACTCTTGTTTCTCTGCAGCTACCACAATGATATTTGGAGTAGCTCGATGATTGCAGTCGTATGAATTCAATAATATCTAGACGAAATGGACGACAAGAGGCTTCCCAATCTTTGCATCCATTTTGACACAGGGAATAACAGGGCTTCAAAGGAAATTGTCCCGTTTTGACTAATGTTCCAAGCTCGAGGGTGAATTCCACTTTTAAGTAATTTTATTCACTTTTGACATGCATTACAATGAATCATAATTAAAACTTTGGTAAAAGGGGTGAACCCATCTATCAGCACCCCCAAGTAGTAATGCAACTGATGCACTGGGAGAGAAGGTGATTTACTTGCTATCACACCAGTTGGTTCCATGGACTTCCTAGAATGTGAAAGTTGAAGCCAAGAAAGGAGGAGTGCACCATCGATGAACAGTGGCATTGGAACTTACCAGTAACTATTTAAATGCCAATCTTAGTTAGATAAAGAACTATTTTTAGATGTGGCCAAGAAGTACTATGCATTAGATTTTATGGATCAATGAACATTGTCAATGATGGACAACTGGGAAAATGTTGAAGGGAGACTAAGTGGGAATGTATCAGGAAAGCATTTGATACAAAATAAGGTTTTTTTAAATATTAATTGCCATCTGGTGGTAAATAGTTGCATGGGGAAGCCTGAATGGTGAAATTTGGTCCAGGCATAAGAATTGATAGAGTAATGGCCAAAAGGACACAAAATGTTACACTGACAACGTTATAAACAAAGGTTTCACTAGTCAATCGAGCAATAAATGCTATTCAGATTCTTGGCACTTTGCGATAGGAAAAGTATGCACTTTAGCAGCTCGTAGCGACTGTTACCTGTGCCATGGGTTGACGCGATTTGTGAAGGCGATCCACTTGAAACTTCTGTCTCCAGATCTTTAATTCTCCAGATTGTCAGATTCATTCGTAGAAGTCTTTGTGCAACATATATGTTCATGAAATGCCTTAGGACACGCAATATAAATTACGAAATACGCTTCAAATAAATACAGCTACTTTCTCCTCCAGTCGACAGTGTAGAACTGCTGTAAAAACAGGTAAGTCACTGCCTTGTGTCTAATCACCGCCCAATATTCCGTGTGAGGTAAATATCCCAAAATTGCCTGAGGTCAGCCAAATTCTGCAAGAGTCGTCCATGGTCATCCTTTAGGAGTAGAGTGTGAGCATCATCCACTGCAAAGAAGAAGATCAAACTGGTTGGTTGGGACACATGAAAGCAGAAGCTGACCATAGATAGAAATATTGTGTGCAATTCTATGGTGGTGGATGCTTGGGAAAGCAAAGAGTTAATAGCAAGAGCAACAAATACAAGTAATTTAAGCATGCGCTGTACTGTGTGTTCTCCCATGAAATGGTGTCACCATGGACAATTTGTATCAGAATGAATGAGCGAGACACGTGCATGGCAGGAAGAAATATAGACAATTAAGAAGGGAAGGGGTATGGAAGGGATGCTGAGAAGGAAGGTATAATGATATGGGTAAAAGGGAAAGGGGGAAGGGGGAAGGGGGAAGGGGGAAGAGGGAAGAGGGGAGGGTAAGAATGATGAGAGGCGGGAGGAAGGGAAGAAAGGAAAAGAGGCAAGATGGAAAGAGGAGAAGGAAGGGAGACAGGCAGCGAAGAAGGAAGAATAAAAGGAAGGTGGCAAAGTATGAATAAAGCAAGGGATGAGAAGGAAGAACAATGCAAGGGGAACAAACAGAAAGGGAAGAAATAAAGTTAAATGGGAGAGAAATTAAAAAGTGGGGAACGAAATTGAGAGTGGGTGGGATGAAAGAAGGCAAGAGTGTGAAGAGGATGGGACCAATCGATGGAGGACAGAGACAGACAGACAGACAGAGAGACAGACAGACAGATAGATAGATAGATAGATAGATAGATAGATAGATAGATAGATAGATGACAGACACCATTACTTTGTAACGCAGAAGTCTTTTTTTCAAATTCATTTCCTTAATATTTGCAAAATCAGCACTTTAGATCTAAAGGAATTGCTCCCCAGTCCAGCCTCTGGTTTGCTATCGGTAGATGCTGTGAATCTGTGCTGTTATTGTCAGGGGACATGTGCTGAATTGCTCTCTCCAAGCAAGGCAGGAAATCTGTTTTCCAAGAGCTCTACATATTCCTGCATATTCCCCCTGGACCCCAGTGCTGGCGGATGGCTTTGTGTCAGCAGTTATTTATATAGCAATAAAAAATGCAGCTTACCTCAGACTCTTGCAGGTAAATCCCTTTTCCATCTCTACTTAAGTTGTGAAACACTTCTGCAAAGATTGAAAACAGTGAAGCGTTAGTGGGTTTAGAAAGCAGAGCCCATGCAGACAGCTTATAATCCATTCAGTGCATGCATGTCAGTCATTTCATCACTGCGAAACAGCAAGTTCTCTCTGTGTTCACTTTTGTTGTTCACATTTGAGAAATGGAGGGATTGCCACCTTAGAAAATACAGGGTGTCAGACCCCCCCCCACTCCCCCTTGACTCTAGTCCCATAACCAATCCATCACTCTGTGATACAGTGACCATGACATACCATGCAACAGTGACCATGACATACCATGCAATGGAATGTTTGTGGCTCAACTGCCAATCAGATTCCAGAGAATGTGTTCGGTAAATCAGAATGGAGAACTCCATTCTTTGAAATCTGCTGTTGCTGATGAGTCTTAAAAAGGTTTACTTGCCTTCTTACAAGGCAGGAATGCCTCCTCCAGGCCTGTCGCTCCAGCATCTGTTGGGATTCAGCTCCCACCCATTCTACTCTGGCAGGAAAGAGAGGATGCCAGGCAGGAGTTCGTGGGATTGAGGCAAGACAAAAACCCCGGTACTGCCTCTGTGAAGATGACCGCATGCACCTCCCCCCTAGAAAAAGAACATTAAATCTACTGGTAAGTTGTTTTCTTTTTATAGGGGGGGGGGTGCAATGGGCATTGGCATTCAGTACTTGTTATCTGCGGTCACTTCATCTTGGGCACATGAACTCTTTGTATAAAATGTATGGGCTGCGGCAGTATTAAATTTGAGCAGGTAGGGCCCACCAGCAATCATTTTTAAGGACAGGGACTAATTTTTCCTCATCAGACTTTGACCCAGAGCAAGAGAGCGAAAACACACAAAGGGGACGCAGGAGGAAGTGAATGATAGAAAAACGTGACAAAGGGAGAATTCAGGAACTGTAAGAGTGAACTAAAGGGGAAGGGAACGGACTATCTGGTGGTGGTTAAAGAGGAATGAGGTGGAATCAAAACCAAGCCGCCTTGGTATTTGGAGCACCAACATTTAATATCACCGGCCACAGGCTTCTGAGCAAAACTTTAGGCTCCGGCACTTATTCTTTTACAGGTTAAGCACTAGGACGAGGGCTGCCAATGTGGTATGTACACGGTGAACATTTTTAGCATTCGGTACGACTATACCTCCAGAATTATAATGCATTCTACTAATATGTCTCTGTGACGTCAGAAACTCATACATAACTCTCAGCATAAAAAAACGAGTCCATTTGTGGAAGGTTACAAGGAATCAAACAATTACAGTAAACAAATGGCAAATATGTATCCTTTTTGGAAATATTGATGGGATAAAACAGAAAAAAATGATATGGCGTTAAATGGGCTGTAAAATGAATGTTGTATTAGACAAAAATAAAATAATAAAAATAAAATGTACTGGAGAAATTGAAGGTAGAATATAGAACTATAATCACAGTTTTGCAGCAAAGTAACTGAGATGGTAGAAAGCAGAACACAGAAATGCAAAAAGCTCTTTAAATAAAAGGTAATTGTAGAATAGCTGATAGACTGAACATAAAAGAATGTCAACAATAAGGGGCAGATAAGCAGAGTGCAGGTTCAAGAGCTGGTTCATGATAATGAGACCTCCTAGAGCTGTAGAATATTAAAGCAAAGCAATATCTGGGCATCAATCACTAACAGAAGGCAGGCATTTCATACTAATGAAAGAAAAGAAGTGACTTTTGTCCAAGCCAGCTATTCCTAACTACAAGGGCAAGCATTATTCCCCTCCGCCAGTATAAATTACCTGTGTGTACCCTTTCTTTTAAAGTGGTAAGTTTCAAAAGGAGGGATGAGAATGGGCAGGTCACAAAAGAAAGTGGACCAGATGAACATACATTTTACTGTGACTTGGTTGAGTAGTACTCATGGATTCTAAGAGTAAATGAGGAATACCCCTTACTGAAATTCCTTAGTACACCTGGAGTACTGCAAGAGTTACCTCACACCTACTCATATACCAATCTTTGTGTATAGGGCCCAGTATAGAGAGCGGAAGGATCAGGAGTGTGGGTCCCTTTACCAAACTTCTCTACAAGCAACAAAATGAAGACAAACCCCTACTTCCAACGGATCTCTTTTATGGTGACACCCCTTAAAAAGTTAGCATGGGACGGATTCAAAGTACAGACCCTAATACGCCAACTAAGTGAAGCAGAAAGTTTAGTTTACTTGTAGAGGAAGAATGTTAAGCATAAGGGACAGAGGTCAATTTATTCCTGAAAAGTGCTTGAGATCTTAGAGCTAGTGCTTTAGCAATCCTAACTATCTGTCTAGAATGGAGCAATAATTATTGATGTTACACCCCAAGATTATCTCTGGTTGTCCACTTCACTCCAATCATCTACATTTCAGACACCTTTTTTAGATGAGTGGCTGTAATATTTGGAGCTCCAATGAATGCAAACTATCATGATCCAATATCTAGTGAAACCTTTGAGCTGTTTTCATGAAAATGAGCTAACATCTTTTTCCCTATATCAAAGGCAACATTGTGGCATACAACTTCACTTCAAATTAAAAATTGGCATTGTTCATCCCTCATATAATTTGCAAAACGGCCACTGTTATTTTTTTCTGATTACAATCCACGCAAATATTTTTGAAGAATTAGTTAAAATATTTTGATTCATATACCATTGAAGAACCCACCAGTGAAGTCTGCCAGTGGTGCTGGAGTTAGTTTTTAGATATAGATAACAGATATGTAGGTGTGTTCATTAATGGCGTTAAATACAAGCATATTGTTATGTAAGTACTACTGATCTACAATGCTTAGTCTTTATTTTGATAGTTATATATTTTGCACAACTAAAGTTTTTTCCTTACCTCCATTGATCTCCAGCCGCAGCATGAAGCAGACAAAATTCTCAAAGGTCAGTTTTAGAGAGGAATTGCCGTATCTTGTAGCCATCAAATTCGAGAATCGATTGCTAAGTTTTATTCCTTGTGACAAAACAGAAAAGGTGAATGTATTTATATTGCATTAGGAAATGTAATAATAATAATAACTATGTAGTCTACAGCACAAAGAGAAGCTTGTCTTAGGGCCATATGTACGACCCTTTCATTTTGCGAGTTGCAAATTGCGTAGTTATGCGACTCGCAAAATGGAATGTACAGCAGTGTCCCAGACACTGTTTGCAATTCCCAATGGGGTCGCAAACGACCTGCGTCATTAATATTCATGAGGCAGGTCGCAATTTGCAACCCCATTGGGAATGGCCAGCACTCACAGGGATGGTGGCCTGATGGGGTCAGCAGACCACCATGTCTGTAACTGCTTTTTAAATAAAGCAGTTTTTTTCTTTTTAAATGCAGCCCGTTTTTCTTAAAGGAAAACGGGATGCATTTAAAAAAGGAAAATTAAACGTTTCTGTTTCATTTTTTAAGCGTAGGCACTGGTCCGTGGGACCACTGCCTGCTCTTAAAAACATTTTTTGTTGCCAGTCACAAAAGGGAAGGGGTCCCCTGTGAACCCCTTCCCGTTTGCGAGTAGCTTACCACCTTTTTGAAATAGGTGGTAAACTGTGAATGTTTTGCGACCGAAACAATCATACATATTAGTGCGGCTCGCTATTAGGAAGGGATGCCCTGGCACGCCCCTTCCTAATAGTGAGTTGCAAACCCTATTTTGAAAGTCGGTAATAGGTTACCGACTCTCAAAATAGGGTTTGTACGTTGCACAGACATATTTTGCGGTCGCAAACAAGCAGATTTCCCGTTTGAACCGCAAAAAACGGTCGTACATCTGGCCCACAGTTCTTTAACCCAGCTGTCATTACCACCTAACTTAACAGTACTGATTTTAGCAACCTTGAAAGAATGAAAGGCTGAGTCAGGAGTACCACAACTTGAGCATATACCTAACAGCTCTGCTCACTGATTTTTGGTCCACCCAAAAAATAGAGCTGAAAGACTGAAGAAACAATCTATAAAGCAGCTTTGCAAGTACAACAGTTTTCATGATTCTGAGAACTCTAGAAAGAGTTACATGTTTTTCCCCTGGCATGATTTTCTGAACAGTAAAGAAGCTCAACTCGAGTAGAGGAGTTGCTATTCCATATTTGCACCATTTTAAACATTATCCTCATTCTCTCTGACATTTGATAGTTCTATTTTGCAACACTTTAACCAGAGCTGATCGGTGCCCTCTAGATCTATTTACAGAACATTTAATAGAAGACACGTCACTCCTATGCCTGAAAATGATAATGAACTATTTGCCTCTATTTCTCTGTCTCTGCTCTCACAGATTGTTAGAATTTGCAGCAGTAGACAAGGTGACCAAGATCTTTTATCATCTCACCATCTTTTCACATAATTATTCAACAAGCCATATCCTTAACAAAATGAGCAGGAACTGTAGTCTAGCTGCAACAAGGCCATGGATTTGGATTCATCTATTCAGCGTTCAATCAAGACATGATCTAACGAGCAGTCATGTTTGTTCGATATATTTATATTGTCATTTGAACATATTTGCAACACTTTAGATTTTCTCAATATTACAAATCAGGAAATATAAATTTGGTACCTACCTTTGGTCTCTGCAATAGCCTGCAGGTCTTTCAAGTTAATGTGTCCAGATTTGTTGGTATCTCTTTTCTGAAACATTTCCTGTTATTAGAAAGACATTTAAAGGTTAGTACTTCACATACATTGTATCTTGCATGGCCACATATCAGGCACTAATTCAAATAAGACCCGTTTCATTTGTGTCTTAAAATTCTAATAATAGGTGGTGGTAATGTTTGTGGATTGGAAAAAAGATACAATGTTCAGCGTCAGTCTGAGAGTTGTGTTTTTGCACTCAGTAACAGCACCTCGGAAAAACCCATAACCACATGTAGCGGTTTTTCTTCAGTCATGTTACCTCCCCGCTTCATGTTGTGCATGTCAGAATGGGAAATAGCCAGTGGTTGTTCTCATTACCATAATGCAAAAGTCAGAATGGGTAGGTTATACCTAAAATAAATCACATATTTAGCATCACAGTCCAGGTGCTATTTGTGACAGAATCAAAAACAATGGCTGAAAATGCCATTTGTGTCTAATTTTTTTAATTTGCAATAAAGCCTTTGAATTATTAAGGTTTTTAGAAACTCAACAAACTAAATTTGAACATATAATGATGCATTGTTAAAGGATATGTGATCGTAGGCATTTCACTAGTGACAATGCCATTTGTATTTACATTTTTTGAGAGAAATTCACTTTTTTTCAGCTTGAGCCGGTGGGCTTCTCCTCACCACCCTTATTTTCAATCCAATTTTTCCAGTTGCCCAGATGGGATCAGTGCAATCATGTTTCTCTGCAGGTACTCAATTGACTTGACAACACGAGGTAGCAGGTGACATTGATTATTTGTGAGGAGTATTTGCCTTGGGGTGGTATTACATCCCTACTGCCCATATTAGTGGCTGTTCTTCTGGTAATAATGTCAGTGTTGTTTAAATAAACCACACTAGACCCTCCATCCTTAATCAACTATCCATAAAATGAAACCTACATACCTGATAGGTAACCAACCGCTTCCACAGACTCCGGAATTCTTGCAAACTTAACGTTCCAGACGTATCAAGCTAAACAATTAGTTAAGAAAGATACAGCAGCAACAAAACTTATACAGCTGAGTTTTTTATGGGCATAATTTCTCAAATATAAAGTGAGAATGAATTTTGCTTCTTGGCATTGAAGTCGTTTTTCAACATAAATTTGCTTTATGTATTGTTGATTTCTGAAAATCCTTTAAATATGTAAATACTCAAATTGTTGATTGTCAGGATGTTGATAACAAATGCATTATCTAATATAAATATCATGGCTTAAATATCTTTTGCAAAAATATTGATCCATTAAATATAGATTTTCTATTTATTAACTTTAAAGGGGAAATAACTTTGTAAACAATATTTAGGACATAATATTTTTGTGAGATGGTATTTAGCCCGTGATATTTTGGCAATATAATTATTCAAATCATTTCAGAAATGTATTCCACATATAATGAAAGGATACATCCAGTTGTGCCATGATTACTTTGCAACCATCCAGGCTAAATTTCACTGGAGTCTGTCTTGAATCTGGGGGAACAAAAAGATTATTGAATGGTATGATTCTATATTTCTCCTTACATCTAACTAATTGCCTTTCTTAACAAAAATATTAAATATTAATATGCTTTTGGAATTTCTGTGTGCATCTTTGCTCTAACAGTCTGTATTAAAAATTATACTTTCAGTTCAGAGCACAGTAAGCAAGACATTTTTACAAGACAAGCTGACCATCATTAAGATGAAAAACCTAGGAAACCTAGTTGTTGTGTCAATAGCATAATCATTTGTAAGATTTATTCCATTTGATGGTAAAAATATCATGTTCCAAGTGGCTCACTCAGTGCACTCTGGCTCCTTTTATTTGCTTTTTATTAAATACATTTTATTATATATAAATATAAGCTCAAAGGGCAAACCTTACATTTGTAAATAGACTTTGTCTATAAGTCTATAAGTAACTTTGTCTATATTGAAATAATAAATGAAATCATAATGCCCAATTTAGAGATTGGCAGACAGGGTGCTCCGCCACAAATGTAGAGGACTAGCCTGCCCGTCAAACTCTCAGTCCACCTGGTCGGGCAGACCCCCATGTTTTTGATGGTGCTGCCTCCATAAGCTCAGTCATCAGAAACCTACACTGACAGCCTGACAGAGTAGGGGCTATTGGTGCTAGAGCATTCATCTGCTTGCCCTAGTTAGAGCATAATGTCTGACATTATTTTATTCTGGCACCAACACTACCTTCACTATACGGTCTGTGTATGATTATACACTGTTCATCAATTGAATATTAATTCTACCTTTAAGCCCCAGATGCAAATGTGAGACTTGGAAAACCCAAATGTAGTCTTTTATGTTGCATTTTAAGTATAACTTTTAATGTATTCTGCATTACATATTTTTAGGAGTAATCCACTGTTACCACTTGTTTCTGCAAGTATCATATTAAAGCCTTTGTGCTCTGATACCCAATTTGGGTCAAGTTCGCGCTATATAAAACTCTGTAAAATAAAAAAAATACAAAAATAAATAATAAAGGTAGCTGGACTGTAAGGTAAGTTTAAAAAAACAACTTGCGTATAAACATTCGTGATTTTCAGCTACTCCACAATATGTGAATATTTGTATATTTATTGTGCTACCCTAGCTAGAAAGCACAGAGATCCATGCAAGGGAGTAATGAATGACTGATAATGGTGCATGAAAACAGTACAAAAAACATGCTCTCAGAATACTCACTTGACCAGTTCTTCTTGTTCACGAGTGTCTGCAGTTGTCCAACGTTGATTTCTGGATGCTAAATGAAGGGGAACAAAATACTATATTTTAAATATTTGTAATGAAACACTCTAGTTTGTATTTGCTGCTTCTTGCTACCACCACCCTAACAAAGTGCTCACACATACATTTAGCTTTATTAAAATTGTAGAAAATGGCATTTCAAGTTGTTTATGTGCAAGACAGTTCTTAGTTTTACATGTAGTCTTGATTTTGTCGTATCGATGTCATAGTGTAGTCATTGTGCAATCATAAAAAATGCAGAATAATGGGTCTTTTCTAGATTCTTAATTCACTATAATTTTAGTGAGCCTCAATTTTTGAAAATGTTTAATTTCTTGCATTACGACCACGTGTGGCACTTGGAGTGACAAAACAAATTTGAGAGCTGTGCACAGTATTTGTTACTTCTGTCTTCTGATGCTACGGCTATTATGTTGCACTGTTTTGATGCTATGGCTATTATGTTACACTGTTGCACAAAATGTTTCTATAAATCAAGCAAACCTTTACAACTAGAACGTGTCATAAAATTACTTCAAAATAAAAGCACTTCAAAATACCAAACCGTCACTAAAGATAAGGATGGAACTCGAATTACAAGCAATGTCATTCTTTGCTGAAATGTATTATGAAACTGTCCACAAATTCAAAAAGAGTAGGGAAACTTAAATATTTTAGATTGTTTTGTTAAAACTGTAATAGGTCAAGAAATACCAACAAGGTGTAAAATTATAGTCGGACACAGAAATGTTGTAAAACGTTGTAATGGCTTAACCTAAATGAGGACCCTGTTGTCTCTCTCCTTTTCACACAATTGAACAATAAATGGTCTCACCTCTTTCCCTAAGGTAGAAAAACGACTATTAGGCCCATAAACCTAAACAGCGTCATAGAGACAATATGAAGGGAAATCTCATACTCCAGCTCAGACTCCATTAGTATGAAGATTATAATGCAACAGCGTTGCGGATTAGTGTTACTCTAGGAAAAGCGTTGTAGTAAATTTGAGTCTTCTAACCTATGTTGGAGTTGTTCACTATTGTATCATCCCATTAATGGTGTAGTATCATCACAAAAAACATCTGGTCACACCAAACACTTACACTGACTATAGAAAGCATTTAGAGGGAGGATCACATTTTAGTCACTTACATTCTGGAAGAATTCCACAATGACACGTTCCCAAATCTTCTCATCCTGTTTGTCATAAATTTCCTTCATGGAAAGAAAAGATGGACATTAGCTCCTGGGTGGGAACAACTCATGTGATCATTAAATGCACTGTAATGTTCTCCAGTTTTCAAAGCAACAGAGCACAGATTGGCAATACAGGGTATAGATTAAAGAATTAGCTAATAGGTACAATGTATTTAATTCGACCTAATTCTATAGTATTTGGCCCTTCTCATTAACATTCACAACTTGTTGGGACACATTCAATTTATGAGGATTGAGGGAAAGCTTACCTTTTGACACAGAATCTGGTCTCCATGTGCACTGAAAAGAATAAACAAAACGTTACACCTCTTCATCGTGACCCCTTTACAATTTGTAATAAAAGTTTTGATCACATATGGGTTTATTCAGTCCATCATTTTAATGATATCGGTAGTTCTCTTTCTAAGCAGAAATTCAACAGAGAAAGAAATACAGGAGGACACTCTGTAACTTTGTTCTTCTAATCTTTGCAGGAGATGTGCTACATTCTTGGAGTCTTTTTTACATCACACATACTATTTTTGTTTCCACCTAAGCAAATATGCCTTAATAGTTAATTTAAAAATGTTTGGAATAAAGGCTCCTTCCCTTTCTCAATTAGCCATCAACCTATCCTTGTGACCCCCGCAAAACACAAATCGCCATTTAGGGAGATGTTCACTGGACAGTGGGAAGAAGAAGAAGAAGAAGAAGAAGAAGAAGAAGAAGAAGAAGAAGAAGAAGAAGAATCTGTTACATGGTATTCTACTGAAATACAACCTCCTACCCTTGTTCTGGAAAGTGGCATGTGCCTGTTACATTGGGTCTTCCCTCATTTGGATGGGAAACACCACTATGCAAATGAGGGATTCTTTATTTGCCAGAATAGTCTGTATTGAATGAGGCTCCTTGTGTAATGAAGAGATGTGAGGTGCACAGAAACCACAACAAACAGAAGTTATCGCATGGGTTTTGAGCAACGCATACATTTCGGAGTGAAGACTTACAGGTGATGGGATACAGTAAATGTGACTCAAGCAATGTATTACAAAAGACTGAAATGTCAAGGAAGGAGGAAACAGGGCCTTACTAGAGCGTATGCTTCCGGGAGAAGACGCGCAAGATGAACTCGCACTCCTGGTCCGGGTCAGCGGTCGATGGAACAATGACGTAGTCACCAGGCGTCAGACGGAAATCCTGGGTCACTTCACGCTCATTTATGAAGACACACTTCATGTTGACTGGAGACTGTGTGTCAAAGAAGTTCTTGGGGAGCCTTGATTTCTCATTTTGGTACTGGTAGTGGGGGAGAAGGGAAGCAAAAAAAAAAGAGATAGAAGCATAAACATTTAAGGCAGCCAACGAATCTTCCGAGCCTGATACACATTAACATGCTTCAACTTTGGATACAGTCCTTACAGGCATTCGCATCATGACTCAAGCTGTGACTGTAATCGGAATAAATATGTATGTACACTTTTTCCGCATGAAGAAAGGTTGATTGCGAGTAAAATATCAGTTCTCTGCTGCAATTGCTCCTTTCCTATGCAGCTTCTAGGAATACTAGCTTCTCTAATGTTGCTATAGATTATGCAGTGTCAGTCAATATTAGGATGTGTTCTTTTTCACAGCCACATTGATATCCTTCAGTTCTAATTACTGTTGGTGTTCAAAAAGACTGGTAGTCCTGGAGATGACCTCCTGGTAACCCAAGCGTACTAATTCATTGCCTGATAAGCCGCATCGTTACATTACAGCAGCCTATGATTTTTGCACCTCACCTGCGACCTAAACTAATTACTAAGAATATATAGGATAGAGGTAAAGTCGAAGACACGCTCAGGTCACGATCTGCACATTTCCCAACACAGTCTAACGAGCATCCTATGTGTGAATACAGCACTGGTGGCACATTTAAATGCCATTCAATTACTGCTGAAATGCACATTATTGATTTTGTCATTATTGCAGGTGCTTTGCACAATCAGCTAGTTTTGTATCAATCAGTCAGTAGATTTGTAGAGCACTTCTTGTCACCCGTGAGGGTATTCAGGCGCTGGCCTTTGTGTGGGAAATGGATGGGCCTTTTACATTAAAGGACATCTTTTCACTGTCTGGCCATGGTTGAAACCCTGAACCCCGTGATGAAAGTATTTGAATACATGGATTTATTCATCTATATTATATGCTAATGTAGTATGCATTCAAATCATTTGCTGTGCAACACTCAGGATTTTTCTGTTACTTCAGCCGTTCAAAGTCCTACATTTTAAAAATTCATGAACACTTTCGTCCTCTGAAATGGCTACAAGAATTCTGTCTGTGTGATTAGCTGTTCATTTCAGTGCATGCCATATTCACTCTGTGAATTTAATCGACATTACCACCTTGTCAATCTCCTAATCACCGTCTTTAATTAACGAGGTAAGGCATTACCTCGATGAATAAGGGTCATGACTCGTGACGAGGAAGACCTGAACTTGAAGTACTGAAGATTATCAGTAAGTAATAGGCATTTTATTGTGCAAGATATTACCAAGGATTATACCTTATTCACTGAGGTTTGACGTGGTTTGTGTAATGACGTATAAAGTGGTAGGAATGAGGGTAAATTTTGCATTTGTTTAGTCCATCAAGGTTTTTGAGATAAGCAAATATTAAATTACGTAATTTAGAATAAAGGCAGAGAATTAATTTCATAAATGATCTCTTAAAACTCCAAATGGGTCATAATAAAGTAGGCAGTTTTAAAGCCACTCTCGATACCAAACAAGCTTCAGCTGCAATCACACATTTTTTGTCATACTACCAGGCACAGTACTGCAGGTCTTGGGCACCAGAAACATTCAGATGTAAACACTAACCTCATGTGGCACCTACAGAAAAAAATAGAAAATAGGTTTGTTGAACTGTAAACTTTGAAGAACAACATAAAAACAGCACTTTCGTTTCTACTAAATCTTATCCCACATTTACGAACCTTAATAAAGAAAAAACGAATACGAAAACCTTGTTTTTTAGAAAATAGAAAAGTATTTCATAATTTCAATCGTCAAATATAGCTGTAGTGTTATAAGATTGTTAGACTAAACAACATTTATTTGCATATCAAAATATTCAGATTAGCCATTGCAGGTATTACGGTGATCCATGGCAACTGTTAAAGAATATTTAAAAAACTATGAAGCAGCATTACTTCCAGTTCCCACAACCAATCACACTTCAGAAGCAAAAATACCACCAATTAACATTTGTGGTGCCAACTGTTCTAAGAATGCCCTTTACACTTGTTGCATATATTTAAAGGTTCCACCCACCTTGAACACAGAGAATCCAATGTACAGCGGAGGCGACTGGTTGCGATGCTTGTGGGTTTGTTTCTGAAGGAGAGACACCAGCACATTGCAGGTATTCTTGAACTTTTCAATGGAATCGCCTGGCTTAATTTTCAGTCGGAATTGTGGATTCTTCGAAAATGTTTCTGAAAATAAGATAGCATGATTTAATAACTCATAAGGGCAGTTTGTGCATTTCTAACCATATCTCAAAAGTTGACTTTGTGATTGACAATAGTTCATGTTGTTAGTTGTGAGGAGAATGATTTAGTAAAGCACTAATTGACATAAAATTGGTTCAATATTATAATGGATGTTCTGAAAATCCACTTAGGAATGATGGGCCATATTAATGAAGATGAATGGCCAGTATCCTTAACTCTTACAGTCTAATTTGCTCTGACTTTTAGGAAGTTCTAAGCAAAGTCTAGAACCCAGTTGACTTGTAACTCCTGCATTGCTGCTGGCGATAGCATCAAACTGGCCCTTTTAGGTACCCACAGCCGCAGAATTGTAAGACTCGTCAGACTCTATCTATGGCCAGGGCATGTCACCTTTATGTAGGTTGACTCAAAGCCATGCAACACTGTCCCTGGCATTCACATTACACTAAGAAGTACCTCTGAAGCTCATCCGCCCCCCCGCCGACTCTCCGGTGACCCAGCTGCCAGTCTGCATGGAGAGCGTCCACTTCTTGCCGTTCTCTAAGCTCATCAGATCTGGAGTCAACTTGCAAATGACCAACTCTACAAAATGAGTCCTGAAGTCTTCCAGCGACATCCTGTGAGGAACACCAAAATAGGACAATGTCAGAGATCTGTATCATCTGATTACAGCTGCAGGACAAAAGGAGCTTATATCTCAATTTACAGATAATGTAAATGTTTTGATGTTCTGTACACTCACTGAATAAATAAATGAGTATCAATCACGTATAAACACAACTACAGGGAGCACTGCTGCACTGCACTGCTACAGAATGCCATTTCGAACAGTTGCGATGCATTCTGGATGCCATATTGAGACAACATAAATAGTGATTTTGAAGAGAGGGACAAATGTAAGAAATTTAGGAAAACAAATGTCGTTTGTAACTAAAACAGGATGTGTTGTAACAAAGGAGGAGTTGCAACTGCACGCCCCACAAAAGTACCCCGTGGGTGTAAATGTGAAGCAGCACCTGCCACGTTTTGAACAACAGTGCTTTCCGATACGACTCACTCACCAGAATTCGCCATCTTCTCTGGTTCGCCGCAGTAGAACCCTCTCCTTTAAACTCAGCTGATCCCATTTCGAGGAACTAGAGAACAACAAACGTATTGTAAAGCGATGCAACTGTCTGGAAAGGTACAAATTAGTAATGAATATACAGTAGGTATTGGTCAGCCTCATACCTCTCTCTCTCTCTCTCTCTCTCTCTATATATATATATATATATATATATATATATTATATGTAAACCAACACACATACACATACTTGAGTGCACCCATACACACATGCATGTACACACGCGCGGGCACGCACACACACCCACCAATGGCAGTTTTGGGCGGCTCCCACACGTTTTTACCACCCGAGGAATTAGCTCTCACTCTCCAAGAATTCTGTCACTGCTCTTCAGATTTGTGCAGTTAAGGCTGGCGGGACACCAGGTTATGCACCCATAACTTTGGCACATATGCTAAAAATCTGCACGGGCATACCGAGGACCCTAGAGGAACACCCAGGACGTTGCTCTTATGAGGAGTGAGGCCAATGGGTGGCAGATTTCAGCCTGTCCTGTCATTTTCATGAATACACAAGTGTGCGGTGGCATTGTATTCTGGAATATATACACACACCATAAGCTCTGTACTCACCAGTCACTCCAGTCTCCTTTCCATTCAATCTTGCCCCATGGATTCCGCAGCCGCACTAAGAGCTCTGACCCGCTTTTGCTGCTCACCTGTAAAATGTGACACAGATAATGTGTTAACAAGGTAATACTTTTACAAGGGAAGCATCTACAAACTTTCCAATTAAACCCGATTTATCTAGATACAGGATATGAATTCGAAGCAGCTGTTCTTATTCAGGGGCTCTCTTACACAGTTAACAGCATATGTAGTTTGTTTCTGTTAAAGGGGCCATTCATCGAATGACGTCATAATATATCTCAAAACCGCAGCTGACATCATCAAACAAAGAAACATTCTAGAATGCCACTTGTTGGGGATTGTTAGAGAAGCAGGATTTGAAGACAACTGTTTTGTTCTGTACACTGAATGTTCCCTTTAAATGATGGTAACCAACTTGCAACGTAAGTCCTCAGAAGATGAGAGGCCCAGTGCTCCCCCTCCCCTTTTTAATAATAATAATAATAATTGCTATTTGTAAAGTGCGAACAACTCATCCCCTTAAGGGTTTCAAGGCGCTGGGGACCGTTGGGGAGATTAAGTGAGCTATTGCCCAGAGTCACATGATGCTGAGTTGAGCTGCCGCCAGCGATCGAACCGTGAGCCCCATGCTCCAGAGTCAGCCCCTCTGGCCGCTGCGCCACACCTCTCCCGATTATTAGTTTCCCCACCCCTCCTTTGACTTTTTCTTAATATCTCCAATCAATAAAATCAAAACTGCAGACGTTTAAATCTACAGAATCAATTTTTGTAATTTAGATGTTATTCTTTCTTACAAAATCTTGGGGAATTTCTCCTATTCTTGAGGCCTGAACAAGGGAATGTCGACATTTGCAGGACCGCTGTCTGTCATAGGTGTGTGGTTACTAATGGCAGCAGGTGGTACAAATCTGTTTGATGTTTAAGATGTGTAACAAAATAGGGTAGTCGGGTTTGGTGGCCTTACCTTTCGGATGCCGGTGAGAGTGTACGCGTGGCCCGCCACCAGTCCATTCTCTAGAATCCTTTCTTCCTGGAGTGAGAGAGGGAAGGGACATATCAAAAACATGTCACCACATCAACAGAACATAGACAGTCATCTGCATTGTTCTCTACACATGGCGCCAAATCGCTCTACATTATTACATAATGTGTGATACCACAACACCTTTTGGGGGATGAAGCTTGCCCAAGATCCTAAAATCTGCCCAGGGTGTTTTCTGCTGTTTCAGTGTTAGCCCGAATATACTGCGCTAGCTCGTCATTGCATCATTTTAGCTGAGGTAATAGCTCTGCCCACTGCACATGCAGTGAGCAGTTAGTAATTATAGGTGTGCCCGCTGAAAACAAAGAGCAGCGTGCTATCATTATCGTTCCAGATGCATGCTGCATTCGTCATCTAATGTATCTTCTTAGGAAACGTGAGTATTTTATTAAAGGCACAGAGACCCATTACAAAATATGTGCCAGGAATTTTTAGCCGAAGAGCAGATTCAAGATGGCATCCCTAAGTCAAAAGGAACTTGTATGGAATCACATGCACTTCAGATTTGGAGATGTGTCTATATACTGCTATTCCTGGGAGGTAAATACGTGCCTGAAATACCCTGATATTTATGAAACATGTGAAAACGTGTCTCCTCCAGCTGGCCCCTGGGCACACATCATTGATTTTAGTAAAGGTACAACTATCAATGGTCCAATTGCGTCATAATAACATTTTGTCTCTGGGGTGCTCCCCATCCGTTGAAAATCAGAGAGTTTATCTGGCCTTTAATTTCAGTTTGTTGCCACCACTAAGAGGTGCCCTGAGATCACTCCTGGGTGCAAGCTTCATGGACACAAAGCAGACATGCCCTCTATACAACCCTTAATACTGCACAGACCTGGACTTTATCGCCTATTACTTCTGGGGCTGGGCTCGGCAACCCTCTGACTAGTGCAATCCAGTCCGGTTTTCATTCTATACATGACGCATATGCATCAAGAACCTTAGATTAAATACATTTCCATTGCGATTATTTGCATATTTGTTGGTTCTGAAAACCCAACGGGATCTTTGCACTTTGACCTCTTGAAGGGTTCAGTGGTAGATGCACTGATCATGACAGTGGATACATCATTCATTTCCATCGTTATGCGAGGCCAACCAGATGTCCCTTACCCCTGAGAGCGTCTGGCAGCCCATGAGCGAGCCGCTGTAGGCCGCGCGGACCAGGATGTCCCACAGGCCGGGCGGGGAGTCTTCCAGCTTGATGGAGAGGTTGACGCCACTGGTGAAGTCCACCAAGGCTTCAGACACCTGGCCTATCTGCATGTCCTCGTAGGATCCGCAGACCCTGAAGAGAGAAGATGGAAGAAAAGTGTTTATAAAAGTAGGCATGTAAGACACAGGTACACACGCCAAGCATCCCGCAGGGTCCTCTGACAGAAACATGAAGGCAGAAAATCACAATTTGGTGTTTCCCTAAAGCCATCTCTCCTCCTTAATGTCTCTGTTTCTCTGTCTATGTCTCTCTTTCATTTTCTCTATTTCTCGCCTCTCTCTATCAGTCCACCTCCCTCTCTGTATCTCTTTTGCTCTCTCACTCTTTCATTATATCTCTCGATCCTCTCTCATCATGTCTCTCTCTTCCTCTTTCTCTCCATCTGCCTCTCTCTCGTTCTTGTTCTTTCTGTCTTTCTCTCGCTCTCTCTTACACACTTTCCCTCCCTCCCTTTCCATTTTAGTTGCTCTACAATTGAAGCTTTCTCTTTTTCTCTCCAGTTCTCTTTTTCTGTCACTCTCTAGGTATTTCTCTTTCACTCATGCTATCTTGGTCTGCCTCTTTTTGCTTATCTTTCCTTCTTTCTTTATTTTTTTCTCTCTTCTTGTCATTTGCTCATTCCTGGGAAGACACATTCCTTAATTGCAGAATCCATAAACATAAAATGCACAAAACTACTTTTGAGACACCTGCTGTTCTAGATACATTTCTCACCGCTGCTGTGTGACTGCTGTGTCTAAATCCCATATATTTCTTGTGACCAGTCGGTCATTTGTAGACACTGGGGTGTACTTACTTGGCGTAGGCTTTCTCGAGGAGTGCTCCCCAAAACAAGTTCTTGTGAATGGAAGAAACGAAGATCAGCCTCCCGTCCTCGGTGACTGGTAGTTGGTCGTCGACCACCACATCCACCCACTCTCCAAAACGCCAGAACTGGGAATTAACAACACAGAATGCAGAAAGCAAGAGGTCAGAACTGTGTATCCGCCTGGCATAGTCTGAAGCAAAACTCATATGGTATGCTTTTCATATATCTGATTGGCTGTAAGCATCAACCAATCACAGACTAGTATACATTTTTTATATTAGCAGTACCAAATAAGTTGTAGGATGAGGGGTTAAGGTATCATGTTTTGCTGGTCCGAGGTAATAGATTTTAATTACATGACCCCCTGATCACACGGTCAAAATGTGGTGCTTGTTGGGCAAGTATTTCTGTCCACTCCCTAAAATGATGCTGTGCTGCCTCCTGTATCCGGACGTCATCCTCAGGTTAACAAAATGGAAGTAATTAACCTATCTCGAAGGAGTCAGGAGTGAGGTGTTCCTAGTGGCCATGGCGAAGTGTACCTGGACTTGGCAATGAATATAGTACAGTACTGTGATTTGTAATTCAAGTGGAACATTTTGGTCTTGGAGTCAATTTTACCTTATAGCAGCATGGCCATGGATACTGAACTGGGGGGGAAGTGGGAGGCGGGGGGGGGAGGGGGGGTTGCGGGAGGGGGATGGAGTTCTGCTTTCTAAGAAAAGGGAGTCTGCTGCACAGAAGTGCCACAGCATTAGAAGCCAGAAGGGACAGGAAATCAAGGTTCAAAAACTGCTGGGGTTCATCCCAGGAGTGGGCTGGCTTTTTGGACCACAGGAAATACAGGGCTGTCGTCTGTTCGGATCTGGGGAAATGTTAGTGTAACACTGCTCTAGTCTGGCTCAGCAAATGCTACCAACCCTTCCGGACATTGACTAATCAGGAAATGACGCCATCGAAGTGGCATGTCAGAATATCACAGTCAGAAAAATCACCTGACATCTAAATATTGTTTACAAAAATATCGTCCCTTTGGGTGTAGATTTCCTATTATTACCTCAAACGGGACAATATTTTTGTAATATTTAGGACACAATATTTATGTCAGACGATCTTCTTGTTGTAATGTTCTGTTGCTAAACTTGCCATTCGGGATTCAGACCCTTGCCTGAAACTCTTAGACAAACCGTGTGGAATTGTTTCCGTGTCTATTCCACACTTTCCTAGAATTCATGTGAGGACCGGTTCCCGATGTACACCAAGTGAATTCGAGGAGCTGGATGTTTGGGTCTCGTGTGAGATTAAATTGAGTCGCAAGAGTACGGTAATGTACTCTGTGGACATTACACGGGAGCATTGTTGCCAATAAATATTATGGCACAGAAAAAGAAACATCATTTTTCGGGCTCCCTCTGGTACCCTAGTGCATCAGGAAGGCAGCGTCATTCAGAGCCTCGACTATCCATCATCACGTCTGTTCATCGATCTCCAATGACACTCACCCGGAAGTGGAAGATGCCAGCATAGTTTTTGTCAAAGCTTTGATTCTGAGGCACAACGTTGGCCAGGATGTCTTTATGAAACGTCAGCGAGGCTAGAGCAGCCAAAAACCAGCAGTTTTCTGTGAAAGAAAATGGTACAACAGCATTCAAACATTAATTTATGATCAGGATTGACGTGGGATTAATGTTTCATTGTGGTCGACATTGTGAAAAACATAGATTCATGGGAAAGAGAGTATATTTGTCACACCGCTGAAACTAATACTATATATATATATATATATATATATATATATATATATATATATATATATATATATATATATATATATATATATATATAAATATATGATAACATGTCTGCCCATATGTTAGGAGGATATTGCAAGTCGCCGATGACATCTGTTATCCAGAAGAGGAACGAGGCTGAGTGCTGAGTTCCATTATAAAGCCCCAGAAGAGCAAGGGGACTTGCAGTCTCATTTACACAACTGCAAAAGTTGCTTTGTTTTTTTAGTTGAGGTTTTACTGTCATGTCGTCATGTTATCTTATGTTATATTATGCTCCTGCATATCATACTATCTATGCCGTGATCTGTAATGTTATGTATTATCTTGTTATTTTTTGTTACACTATACACTGTCGTGTCATTGAATGTCTTTTTATGTTGCATTGTGTTATATTATATTAGAGTGTGTTGTTATGTTATGTAATGCCATGTCATGTTATATTATGCTGTTGCATTATGTTATATCATATTGTGCTGTTATGCTATTTTATGCTATGAACTGCATGCTATGCTATGCTCTGTCATGTTATGCCACTCTATGTTTTCAAATGCTGCAATGCCCTGCTATGTCAAGCTATGGTGTGCTGCTATGCCGTGCTATGTCAAGCTATGGTGTGCTGCTATGCCGTGCTATGTCAAGCTATGGTGTGCTGCTATGCCGTGCTATGTCAAGCTATGGTGTGCTGCTATGCCGTGCTATGTCAAGCTATGGTGTGCTGCTATGCCGTGCTATGTCAAGCTATGGTGTGCTGCTATGCCGTGCTATGTCAAGCTATGGTGTGCTGCTATGCCGTGCTATGTCAAGCTATGGTGTGCTGCTATGCCGTGCTATGTCAAGCTATGGTGTGCTGCTATGCCCTGCTATGTCAAGCTATGGTGTGCTGCTATGCCGTGCTATGTCAAGCTATGGTGTGCTGCTATGCCGTGCTATGTCAAGCTATGGTGTGCTGCTATGCCGTGCTATGTCAAGCTATGGTGTGCTGCTATGCCGTGCTATGTCAAGCTATGGTGTGCTGCTATGCCGTGCTATGTCAAGCTATGGTGTGCTGCTATGCCGTGCTATGTCAAGCTATGGTGTGCTGCTATGCCCTGCTATGTCAAGCTATGGTGTGCTGCTATGCCGTGCTATGTCAAGCTATGGTGTGCTGCTATGCCCTGCTATGTCAAGCTATGGTGTGCTGCTATGCCGTGCTATGTCAAGCTATGGTGTGCTGCTATGCCGTGCTATGTCAAGCTATGGTGTGCTGCTATGCCCTGCTATGTCAAGCTATGGTGTGCTGCTATGCCGTGCTATGTCAAGCTATGGTGTGCTGCTATGCCGTGCTATGTCAAGCTATGGTGTGCTGCTATGCCGTGCTATGTCAAGCTATGGTGTGCTGCTATGCCGTGCTATCTTAGGTAGCGTTTTGCTATAGAGTGCTTCAAGTTGCATTGAAATGGCTGTCTCGAGGACAGAGCAGTCTGTAGGCAGCCGGTCGTGTGAAGGGAAGGGCAGCTAATAACCTACAGAAGTAGGGTGGTGCCTGCATTGTTGCTGAAAGAATGTAACATTCTAGTTCCTGCCCTGCTGTCATGGATCACACACTCTGGCTTTATAACAGCAAAATGTGTTTGTTCAAGATCACACATACACCACCATATGGTTCTGCGCTGGCTTTAGGGGCACTGACTTCTGTGTAGCGAACATGTGTCCATTACTTGCCACACACCCAGTCACTCTGCATCTGTCCGGCCAGTCTATGCTTTTACATATATACAGACAGGACAGCAGGAGCAAGCCTTCTGTAAGAGTGAAAGCAAGCCACCCTTGAGATCACACAGGTCACTGATGCATGGGCAACACCTGGATCGAAGTAGTCTGATGTTGTCTCCACACTTCTTTTGGAGAATTTAATTCGTATTGTATTCAATGCTCATCCTGGCCTTTTTTCAGTGATGGTTCCTGAGAAAATTGGCCTACAGCAAATGGGAAAAAGCTAACTCGCTATGCGTTTGGGCTTTGTGCTTTTGTCAGTCTTGGTCAGTAAAAGTTGTAACTTGTTACTTGCTGATAAAAAAAGATGCAACTAATAATTGTTTACCTCAAAATCTGGTGGGTTGAAGTTTAGTGCTGAGGTAAATGGGCACAAATTTCGGAAACGTGGCTAGTGACTGTGTGTCTGTTGACACTATAAATCTGAAGCAGTGCCCTGTGAGCCTTATGCAAGCAGGATATTATGTTTCAATTATTTCTTGCAAAATGGAAAAGTGAATGGCAAAGACAAGTGACTGCCGAACACGAGAGGAAGGTTAATTGGTGCATGCCTCTCAGTGCAGTCACGGGCTCAGCCCAGGGCTCAGGCAGCTCTTAACTGCTGACTGAGTGTTGCAATTTCCGCTGAGCTCTTAATTCACAAGCAGTGAGCTGGAGTCCCCGCCTCTGCCTTCCTGCTGAGAGCCAGCTCATGGGGCTCTCAGAACTGCACACACATCACAGCCCTCACACAGCTGACATACCTGAGAGCCCTTGGTGGAGATCGAATCGGCTCGCGTTGGTGGCATAGAACTGCGGGTTCTTCTCGAGCTCCTGTGGAAGAGAAGCAGGGAGAGATGTGAGGTGGGAGGTGGGAGGCAGGTGGAATGTAATAAACAATGTTTTTGATTCACTCAATAGTTCACTTTCTGCTTTTCAATTTGGGATGCCCAAGATGAATGGTGACTAAAAGCATTGTACATTTTTCGGCTTTCCAGGCAGGCTGCTGAATAAGCCATGTGATTTTTACAAAGACTGCTATTTCCCCATGCATAATTCTGTAGAGTGCACACCTACACACCGTGGAAAGAGAGCCTGAAGTGCAAATGCACATTTTTGTCATTTTTCTCCACAGGAAAAAAACATATTTCCAATGGAGAAGTCTCTTGCCCTTTGCCACAGTAAAACTCTGACAATTTCCAGGGTGGAAAAGGGTCGGATAGGGGTTTGTGAATGACCACAAACTTACAAGGTAAACTACACCATCATCCACCCACTACGCATCCCTTGAATGGGGTTTACTACTGTGTAATTCTTTGCACTCGTGGCAGAGAATAACATAGGAAAACCATTTATGTCTGGCAGGCATCCTTTTCAGGTCTGTGTAGACACAGCTCTCGCCTCTTCGCCAGGGTCATGTTTTAGAAAAAATCATAATATATTCTACACAAAGGCCCTCTCGAGTTTCGAGTGTAATTCACATTTTGTTTCCGCCTACCACAGAATAAAGTGTGAGGTAATGGGTCACATATTCCCAGCCACCCAAATAGGACAACACTAATCACTTATTGTCCCTTGCAAACGTATGCTTGCCTCCATTCCATTGTGCCATTTTTGCTTTTTTCCACTTTCAAACTTTTGATTTCTATTGCATATGCTTGCAAAAAGAATACACAAAAAGAACTATGGCATGCTACTCAAGGCCAGACCTATTGGCTTTGCAAGTGCTTGTGTGGATAGCTTCTAGGTAGAGATAAAGCCATTTACAACCATAATGGTGGGTGTACGGACCTAAACTGGTGTGTGAATACGGTCCACTTGTTTGCTCATACCCGCGCTCTTTCTGTATTGAGAACAGCTGTGATACAACCAGTGCCAGCGTGGCACCGGCACTCTGAGCACAGCCATCAGGTGAGATGTGAATGTGAGGCACAGCATATGGCGGGGAGGATGGCAGAATGCCATGTGCGTATAGTTTGTTTAGCAAGATGCGCACTTCTGTGCTGCGTTGTGTGAAAGGGAGGAAGCAGATATGTTCCATATTTACAACGATGTGGAGCATTTCTGCTGTCTCCTTGCGCTGGTGCACTGTTTGCTGCCTAGTGCCAATGCAGGCACCCTTGCACAGTTGTGCAAGGGTGCCTACATTACAGGCAAGATTGTTAATGTGCATGAAGGGACACCTTCCTGCACAAAAATAATCCTTAGAGACATATTACTATGTGTGCTGTAGAATGCAGCAGACATTGAAAGGGCAAGTAACGAGGAATTACGCCTCTGTTGGGTAAGTGCACTATTTTGGCACAACCCAAGTTTACAAGTCTTTGTAAATCTAGGTTTCCATCAAAATATATGGTTGGATGCATGAGAACGCCCATGCTCCACCCATGTAATGCCTATCTGGCGCAAGGTAACGCATGGCAGCGCTATGCACTGCCTTGCGTTACTTTGTACATACTAAACCTACCAAAGTGACTCTGAATGGCTTAGTAAATGTCAAAAATGAATTTGCATCTGGGCTACTCCACAAAAATGACCAAACCCCGCTGCAAAATCATAGTGAATCTGGGCCTAGGTCTCTGCTGCCAGCTCCCAGGACTGTGGTATCCCCCTCCCCCTCTTGTTGAATGGATGGGCTGAGACAAAATGGCGGACTGCTCAATCACATTACACAAGAGCATCATGTGTACACTGCAGACCTTTACCTGAAGCTACTCTTCACACCCAATTAATCATAGGTCGGGTCCTGTCTGTTCTGCTCCAAATAATCACTACCATTGTACCTCTCTCTAACAGTGTTTATGTGCGCCCCCTTATTCCAGTTGAGAAACACTTATTAGACTGTGATTAACAGTGAAAAACAGGCAGCTCCTTGTGAAGGCCGAAGGATTAATCGGCTAATAGCAACAATTTCAAATATCCCATGTAAAAAATGGGTCAGCTGAAAATGATGGGGGAGGAGTGTCGTAGGCTATAATTAACAGCTTAGTGCCTTTTAAATAAAAGCTATGCTGACAAAATGTAATTGTTCTCGTATTTATAACGTTGAGCTATACACCTCTCCGCTTCCTTGCCAAATAGTGTTTGACAACAATGATGGCTCCATTAATAGCTTTAAAATACGATGCTGTAGCAGCATCTAGTGGCCAGAGAGTGCACTGCATCGATGCCTCATATAGCTCTGGCGGAAGCAACGTGCGCCTCCGATACGCCATACGTGAGGGCGTTTGTTCATAAAAGCACGGCGAGCCAGTGACTAATTTACATACTGCATGGTGTCTAACGGTGGTGTACCAAAAGCTGAGCAGCCCCCCCACCCCCCTGCAGAATATGATGAGGGGTCCTGAGTCTCCCATTTCTCAGTCATTGGCCTCGGCCTGAATGGGGGACTTCTAAAGGGTCCCACAGGGACTGCCTGCACCTGCATTACACCCCTGACGTATACCCACGGCAGTGCCTAACGTTCATAAATGATTAACCAAAGAACGCTTTCTGAGCGCCTCAACCACAAGACAGGCTGCGTTCCAAAATAAATGCACCAGACCTGGCAGCTTCAAAACTAACTCAACATGTGAAAGGAGGGAACTTGGAGAGGGCAACGTCTGGGGAGGGGCAGCGCCTCGAGTCCATTACCTCTCCAGTCTTTAGAGTGCTTTGGAGGCGGCAGAGCCATTGAGAGGGGCGCAGTACTTTGCGGAGGTTAGTAACTGCCCGACAGCCACTGTACGCACCTCCCCTAAAAAAAGAAAACAGAGGCGTGCAAAGCTGTCGCTCCTGTCCTGGGGGGCGAGGGGGGAGTGGTTTGCAAAACCCTGAAACCCTGATGGACTCCAGCTGTGCTTAGCCTTTACACACTGAGTTGGAAACCCACTCGCTGCTGTGGTTTCCAGCTCACATGGTCTGCTACCAAGTGAAATCAGCTTGTCACGGGTGACTGTGTGACATTGTGTGACACACGATGGCACCATACCTTAAACACTGGACCATACCCCCTTCCTAGTGCCTACATTCGATGCCTCGTCAGGGGTAGTAAGCGCTATATAAATGCAATTACAATACAATACACAGCTAAGCCACGCCTCCATTAATCCATAGCCTCCATGCCAAAGACCCTAGTTAATCCTTAACTACCATCACACCTCCTAATATTACAGCCGTCAGCGCATCACTTCTGAACAATGTCATACTGCACTCTTGACAACACACCAAGCCATTGACTTACTTACTAGACAGCGTATCTCCCCCTTACATCACACCATGTTGCCAAAGCTTTAACACCACACAGCGCTTTCTTCACAGTGCACAGTGAATAGCACATCTTGACAGGGGCCTGGCCAGAAGGGCAGAGCGCCTGCCTCTCTTCTTCTAAGACGAGTGACCACTAGAGCGCGTGTTCACTCTTCAAGGACCACCACACTTCCCGTGCACCCTGATCACAACGAAACACCCACTCAAACTGCACACGTCTTGACTCTTTCTCCACAACCAGCTTAATACCGGCCCCGTCCAGCTCATGTTTCTGAGTCCCAAAGCTATGAAACAACACAATGCAATTTGTCAATTAACCAGTGTCAGGAGGTGGAGACGCCTCGTACCAGCTGTAATTGGCATCTAGATACAAACGTAAGCAAGACAGTGACAGCGCTGGGCACGTGGAGCCGAGGTAGTAAACATCAAGGCATTCCCATCGAAAACTAATGAACCTGGAGAAAGGCGCGTTTAAAGTAACAGCACAGATACAGCGAACAGATAGATTGTTAGGTACAGTGACTATATAGATATAGACACAAGTGTGTGTGAGGGTATGTGTGTCAGTGTGTGGGATGGATGAGTGGGTGGTTAGGTGGATGGATCTGTAGATTAGACAGACAGACAGATTAGACAGACAGACAGACAGACAGACAGACAGACAGACAGACAGATAGATAGATAGATAGATAGATAGATAGATAGATAGATAGATAGATAGATAGATAGATAGATAGATAGATAGATAGATAGATAGATAGATTATACACTAGGCCCATTTGTCGTATCCATTATTAAATCAAGAAAAGACGTTCAATTGCAAAGCCATCATAAAGGTTGTGAATCTATTCAATGACAATAAGAGAGAGAAACAGTACAATTCACTGAGACATCAGGTCTTGCTGCTGGATCTGTAACCTGTGACATCAGGGACATGCACAACACATTGACTCTATCCCCCTGCTTGGGTCACCCCCCATTGACTTACATGTGGCCTCTTCCACTGAATGTTCGCCGGCATCTTCTTCAGGAGATCACCAAATCCAATGGAGCGGAGGTCAGCGGGGAACGTCTCATCCACGAAGAGCTTCTTGGAGTGCAGGCACACTTCAAGTAGGGTTCGGTAGTCTTGACTGAGCAGCTTTCGTGGTTTTCGAAAGGTTCCAGTCCTCACCAGCTGCTTGGCCTTCTTGTCGGCGCCCTTGAAGCTCCTGAATGGCATGGTAAAGTAGGACTGTGAGGGCAGGTGAGCCGCCCGCCCAGGCACTGTCAGAAAATAGTCCCTCTTTCGAAGTCTCTGGAAAAGAGTAAACGGCATTCTACTGTTAATTCGCTGCTTATGCCCTCTGGCATTTCTTGACATGGGCTCAGGGCAGAAGAGATTTGTATTTCCTGATTCTTGAAGTGTTCTGTTCTCCAGCCCCTCACAAAACGCCAAAAACCAGCCACGTGAAGCTGGGACCAGCAATCGCCCTACTGTGGTTTTAGAGCGAACCTCTGCCTGATGTAGCAGGGCAGTCACTCTTCGCCTTAATGACTACAAACACAACAGCAGCTGGCACAAATACAAGCCAGCACGAGTAATTGTTAATGCTTAGAAGAAGGCGTGACGGGGCATGAGTCGTACAGCAACACGCGCACACCCTGACAGTTCATCACCCAATCACATTCCTATCCTCAAAGCAGCTCACCAAAGGGCTGATGGGATAGATGTGTGTGAATTCTGCATTAATATCAATTTATAAGACCAGAGGCACTTGGTGGTGAGCTCTGTGCTCCTTGAATTCCCTGTAAGACAACCTTTGTCTCATGGCAGGACCTGTTCTCACCAGTAGGCCTTCTTTGCAAAATTATTAAAGTCAATGTCCTGCTAATGCACTAGATGTTGAGTGTAGTATTCTGCTCTGTAGTTGATTAATTGTGTTTGGATGTCTGCAAAACAAAAAGGTCTCTAAGGACTGCTGACCAACTCTGCATTTCTTCCCAAAAGGCATTGTCAAACCTCGCTTTTGTGAAGAGTATGTTGCGTTATAGTTTTCAAACATTCGCTATTTAAATGACATCTTTGCACTGTTGGGTGAATCGTTGGGTACACTGTGGTTTGCCGCATGTGGGTTTCCCTGTGTAGAGGTGATGCGCCCTCTGAAGAGAGGGTTCGTCATTGAGCGCGCTTACAAACTGCCTGTTCTAGTGTGTGCTGGTGTCTTCCGCTCCCAGGACACGTCTGCATTCCCGTGACCATACCCTTGTCCGCATGTCCTAGCGTTATTTTATGCCAATATTATCTATGGTGCCTCTTTGGCCTTCCTCTACCAGTCTTAGTTAGTTTCCTTCCCCAGTGTGCACATTTCCCTGTCCACGAAGTGAGTGTCCCCCTCTCTCTGAGTCAATGTACTCCTTGCAGCAGTGAGAGCAGGAATGTCAGCACTGAGCTGGCGACCTCCATGCAGGAAAAATGCTGCCTGAAACTGCAGGTGGGGTAATAGCTGATTGTGTAACATTCCTTCCGGTGTAGGATTATCCCTCACAATAATGTAGTAGGAGTGGCAGGTGACAGTATATCTGTAAAGTGGTAGGAGTGATAGCTGACAACATATCTCTAAGAGGTGGGCGTGACAGCTGACAGTATATCTGTAAACTGGTAGGAGTGACAGCGGATAGCATATCTGCAAGAGGGGGGAGTGACAGCTGACAGCATATCTGTAAACTGGTAGGAGTGACAGCGGATAGCATATCTGTAAAGTGGTAGGAGTGACAGCGGATAGCATATCTGCAAGAGGGGGGAGTGACTGCTGACAATATATCTGTAAACTGGTAGGAGTGATAGCGGATAGTATATCTGTAAACTGATAGGAGTGACAGCTGATGGCATATCTATAAACTGATAGGAGTGACAGCTGACAGCATATCTGTAAGAGGCAGGAGAGACAGCGGATAGCATGTCTGTAAAGTGGTAGGAGTGACAGCGGATAGCATATCTGTAAAGTGGTAGGAGTGACAGCGGATAGCATATCTGCAAGAGGGGGGAGTGACAGCTGACAGCATATCTGTAAACTGGTAGGAGTGACAGCGGATAGCATATCTGTAAAGTGGTAGGAGTGACAGCGGATAGCATATCTGTAAACTTATAGGAGTGACAGCTGATGGCATATCTATAAACTGATAGGAGTGACAGCTGACAGCATATCTGTAAGAGGCAGGAGAGACAGAGTATAGCATGTCTGTAAAGTGGTAGGAGTGACAGCTGACAGCATATCTGTAAACTGATAGGAGTGACAGCTGACAGCATATCTGTAAGAGGCAGGAGAGACAGAGTATAGCATGTCTGTAAAGTGGTAGGAGTGACAGCGGATAGCATATCTGTAAACTGATAGGAGTGACAGCTGACAGCATATCTGTAAACTGATAGGAGTGACAGCTGACAGCATATCTGTAAGAGGCAGGAGAGACAGCGGATAGCATGTCTGTAAAGTGGTAAGAGTGACAGCGGATAGCATGTCTGTAAAGTGGTAAGAGTGACAGCGGATAGCATGTCTGTAAAGTGGTAAGAGTTACAGCGGATAGCATGTCTGTAAAGTGGTAAGAGTGACAGCGGATAGCATGTCTGTAAAGTGGTAAGAGTGACGGCGGATAGCATGTCTGTAAAGTGGTAAGAGTGACAGCGGATAGCATGTCTGTAAAGTGGTAAGAGTGACAGCGGATAGCATATCTGCAAGTGGTGGGAGTGACAGCGGATAGCATGTCTGCAAGAGGTGGGAGTGACAGCTGACAGCATATCTGCAAGAGGTGGGAGTGACAGCTGACAATATATCAATAATAGGTGGGAGTGACAGCGGATAGCATGTCTGTAAGTAGCAGCTGACAGCATATCTGTAGAGTGGTAGGAGTGGCTGCTGATCGCCACTCCCAACACCTCTCTCTGCCTGCACCCCGATTCTGCTTGTGCCCCCTTGCTTGTCTGAACCCCCTGACCGCACCCTTCTTCCCACTGCACCCCTCATCCAGTAGGTGCCCCTCCCCCTGTGATGCCTTCCCTTGCCTCCTCTTACATGTGCCCCTACCCTTATCTCTTGCCACACTGTGTGAAGAAAGTTCCCCTGCTGCCCACTATGCAGTGCCTGTTCTGTGCAGTCGGGAAGCTTGCACTGCTAGTCCCATGCTGTTCTGCCTGTGTGACGGAAGCTTGCACTTGTGCTCAATGTTCACAGCAGTAAACTAGAATGCCATTTCTAAAAATATTTTCGACGTGGCTAATCATTGGACTCGAAAAAAACATTTACAAAGCGTTCTTGTTACAATCAACAGGACAGAAAGTAGTTCCTTGCCCCACTGCACGCCCCCCATTCATTTCAGGCTCTAGTGAAAAGGCCAGGCCGCAGCATCACTCTCAGCTTGAGTGACATAATTTCAGCGCCGACATCGAACAGACACAATTGTGCACAGAAATGAGTTCCGGCTGCCACTTCTCGAACGAGGAAAGAAACGTGTCAGCTCCCTGCAGGCCCCTGACTCAGTGACGAGGAATTGGGCCTGTGTAGTCATCACTGCCAGCACGTGTCCAGGCCGGCTGCCGCTGGCACGCCGGCAGCTGGCACTGACACAGCGCTAAGTGGGACAAGATACTGCAGGCAGCCCAAGGCAGGCACGTCTACTGCACCCCTTTACTAAGAAACGGGGCATCGGTCGGTGCACGCATAGCAGCGAGTCTGTCTTCTGTTTCCCACCCACGTCCTCTAAGACAACACTATTACAGCACGTGCGCGCGGGCGGCGTGAGAAAACACCACGCTGCACTTTAACATACCTTTACTGCCACTCATCTCCCTTCATTATCCAACTGTTTGGTAATAATTCAGAAATGATATTTGTTAATCGTGTCATGTTTGGACATTACATCAGTTGAACCAAAAGTAAATGTGAGTGATTTCTTTGTGCTGCAGTCGTGCCCTACATAGCAACAAACCAGTATTCCTACAGGGAGGACATTTGTAAATGCCTGACGAACTCAATAAGAACCTTCACAATACCGACAGAAAAACGTGTTGTATTGGGACTATGGGGGATACCACGTTACAAAAATACAACAGAAAGCTACAGGGGCATATTATCAAGAAACGGCGATAATGGGCTTGATAATATGCCCTTGAGAATTCCAATAGAAGCCCAGGTTCTGGTGTCAACATGGGCTTCTATTGGAATTCTCAAGGGCATATTATCAAGCCCATTATCACCGCTTCAGCGGCAGTTTCCTGCCGCTAAAGCGGCGATAATTTTAACGCCGTTTCTTGATAATATGCCCTTTAGAATCTAAGGCACGAGTGCACGCTGAGTCATAAACAGGCAAAGGGGCAGCCTGAAATCCTGACCTTGGTACACGGGCAGTTTCATGGCTCTTCGCACTTTAGTATCCGAAAGGCTTATTCCTGCCACTCTTGACCGCTGGTTCTATCCCTAGTGCCTTGACACCCTTGCGCAAAGTTTGCGCTATATAAGATGATCATTCATTCATTCATTCAGTTTAAAATTAACATAAATTGATGTATGTTAGCAGAAAAGTTGGTGTATGAAGGAAGAAGTAGTCCTAAAAAATATCAAAACATTTGGGGACCCTGAGGGGTTACTGCGGAGATGACCCTGCCCCCCCCCCCCACCACTACCACACACGTACCCAGTTCCAGGTGCTTAAACATGATGGCATGGATTCTCTAAGGCTAAAAAGAGGTTTGATGTCAGTCTACAGGGGGATAAGAGATTCAATCAACCTGATTCTGGTGACGTTTATCACTGCATATTTGTCAGTAGAAATGCCAATAAAAGTGACTGAAAAAGCAATATTTCATAAGGACATTTTCTTTTGGCCAATTACTAATAGTTTCTACTTGAACCTACTGCGTTTTATTGAATTGTGGCACATGGACTGCATTCGCTTCTAATGGAAAAGCATGGTAAATTCTACTAACAAGATTTCACTCTCATTGTGTAGGTTAGGCTTGCTTTGGGCTGTTTTCCTTTGGTAGTTGTGGTAGTTCACAAAAATAGTGAAAAATGTTAAGAGTTTCTTTTATGTGGAAGTGGGGGCACCCTAGAAATAACACTGTGGCCCCCACGGGACAGGAGCACCTAGTTTTGCTCATAAAGTGAGATGTTGATTTAACATTCTCCCTTGGCAGCACACAGCGGAAATTTCGTGGCTATTTGTTGGTTAAACTTTCTTTTCCAAAGGAATCTGTACATTGTAAAGTAGGAGCACAACCAATGGTTGTTTCTTTGAATACAGCAAAACCAAAGGGGATGACGGACGGAGTGTTGAACATTGCAAGCACTCACCCCCAGTCAACTGATCTGGGTTTAATCCATCATCATTCTTTAGCTCACTATGCCACCCCGGTTCAGACATGGCCATATGCAAATCAGTCTGACCCTGTGCCTCATGGGAACAGTCCAGCCCGAACTGCCAAGCCACGTCTTCCCTGGACCGGAAACAAGCATCCTGGGACCGGTTTCGGGCTTACAGCCGTCATCAGCCAGATCAGTTGACTGGGGGTGAGTGTTTGATTGGCTCAAACGTTCCGTCCATCATCCCCTTTTGTATCGCTTTGTTCGCCCTAAGTTGGCGGGGGTATGCCCAGACGTGGGTCCCTTGCTTACTTTGCCACTGGATTCAAGCAAGCCTGGCTGATGACGGCTGGAATGCCAGAAACCGGTCCTAGGATGCTTGTTTCCGGTCCAGGGAAGACATGGCTTGGCAGTTCGGGCTGGACTGTTCCCATGAGGCACAGGGTCAGACTGATTTGCATATGGCCATGTCTGAACTGGGGTGGTGGAGTGAGCTAAAGAATGAGGATGGATTAAACCCAGATCAGTTGACTGGGGGTGAGTGTTTGATTGGCTCAAACGTTCCGTCCATCATCCCCTTTTGTATCGCTTTGTTCGCCCTAAGTTGGCGGGGTATGCCCAGACGTGGGTCCCTTGCTCACTTTGCCACTGGATTCAAGCAAGCCTGGCTGATGACGGCTGGAATGCCAGAAACCGGTCCTAGGATGCTTGTTTCCGGTCCAGGGAAGACATGGCTTGGCAGTTCGGGCTGGACTGTTCCCATGAGGCACAGGGTCAGACTGATTTGCATATGGCCATGTCTGAACTGGGGTGGTGGAGTGAGCTAAAGAATGATGATGGATTAAACCCAGATCAGTTGACTGGGGGTGAGTGTTTGATTGGCTCAAGCGTTCCGTCCATCATCCCCTTTGTATCGCTTTGTTCGCCCTAAGTTGGCGGGGTATGCCCAGACGTGGGTCCCTTGCTCACTTTGCCACTGGATTCAAGCAAGCCTGGCTGATGACGGCTGGAATGCCAGAAACCGGTCCTAGGATGCTTGTTTCCGGTCCAGGGAAGACATGGCTTGGCAGTTCGGGCTGGACTGTTCCCATGAGGCACAGGGTCAGACTGATTTGCATATGGCCATGTCTGAACTGGGGTGGTGGAGTGAGCTAAAGAATGAGGATGGATTAAACCCAGATCAGTTGACTGGGGGTGAGTGTTTGATTGGCTCAAACGTTCCGTCCATCATCCCCTTTTGTATCGCTTTGTTCGCCCTAAGTTGGCGGGGTATGCCCAGACGTGGGTCCCTTGCTCACTTTGCCACTGGATTCAAGCAAGCCTGGCTGATGACGGCTGGAATGCCAGAAACCGGTCCTAGGATGCTTGTTTCCGGTCCAGGGAAGACATGGCTTGGCAGTTCGGGCTGGACTGTTCCCATGAGGCACAGGGTCAGACTGATTTGCATATGGCCATGTCTGAACTGGGGTGGTGGAGTGAGCTAAAGAATGATGATGGATTAAACCCAGATCAGTTGACTGGGGGTGAGTGTTTGATTGGCTCAAACGTTCCGTCCATCATCCCCTTTTGTATCGCTTTGTTCGCCCTAAGTTGGCGGGGTATGCCCAGACGTGGGTCCCTTGCTCACTTTGCCACTGGATTCAAGCAAGCCTGGCTGATGACGGCTGGAATGCCAGAAACCGGTCCTAGGATGCTTGTTTCCGGTCCAGGGAAGACATGGCTTGGCAGTTCGGGCTGGACTGTTCCCATGAGGCACAGGGTCAGACTGATTTGCATATGGCCATGTCTGAACTGGGGTGGTGGAGTGAGCTAAAGAATGATGATGGATTAAACCCAGATCAGTTGACTGGGGGTGAGTGTTTGATTGGCTCAAGCGTTCCGTCCATCATCCCCTTTTGTATCGCTTTGTTCGCCCTAAGTTGGCGGGGTATGCCCAGACGTGGGTCCCTTGCTCACTTTGCCACTGGATTCAAGCAAGCCTGGCTGATGACGGCTGGAATGCCAGAAACCGGTCCTAGGATGCTTGTTTCCGGTCCAGGGAAGACATGGCTTGGCAGTTCGGGCTGGACTGTTCCCATGAGGCACAGGGTCAGACTGATTTGCATATGGCCATGTCTGAACTGGGGTGGTGGAGTGAGCTAAAGAATGATGATGGATTAAACCCAGATCAGTTGACTGGGGGTGAGTGTTTGATTGGCTCAAACGTTCCGTCCATCATCCCCTTTTGTATTGTTTCTTTGAATAACCAGCAGCGACACCAAACCAAATACTTGATGTCCATCTTATGCATCGAACACCAGTTTGTATTCCTGGAAACAAGTAGGCCATTTGCTTTCTGGCAGTCTTCTTCCATGGGCTCCATCCCACGGTAAGACATCAGGGAACGAATGGCGGTGGCAGCTTCGTATTGTGAGAAATTACTTTCCATGTCGGGAGCGCCTATCCACTGTGTCCCTCGGGCGCCTCGTGGCCTCGCAGAAATGGTGGCTATATACGTTATTATATTAATTTTTTTATTTGCCTATATGGATGGATAGTTTACCAGATGCCTGTTTAAAAGCTTTTTTTCTAGATATTCATGACCTATAAGGCTCTAACTAATTCCTCAAAGGTAGACATAACTAAAGAAAAAAGCTGTAGCAAGGGTATTTCCTATTTAGAGCTTAATGTTGTACATTCTTCAAGTCGCCCTTAAACATTGGCATTCTAGAATGACATAATGAAGGTGTTTTCATATAACACTTCCTGTTACCTATAGTGATCTCATTGCACTGTGAATAACATGCGTTGCTGTTAGACAACTAAACTGTAATCATCTTTTACCTGGAATGATTGAGAGGGCAAGTGAAGGTGTTGATTTAAAGGGGGACTGAGGGCACTAAAACCTTACAAGTTGCCTACAGTAGTCTAAAGATACACAGATGAGTTGTTTTTCTGCTTGCCCATGCTGGAAAGTGAGGCATGCCACGTGCTAGTCATTAGACTATAGAAACTGCAGCACAGATCCAGGTTCTGAGAAGTCTTCAGGAGGGACTGGGGCGAAAACACCCTCCGCCATGGGTTTTGGACTGCATACTGCCTGGCGTCTCCATAGGGTAGGGTGGGGTGGGGGCCCAACACTATATATTAGAACTCTTCATTCTGATTCAATATATAAAATAGTATATTTTAAGGATTCACAAAAATTGGAGTCGCAGAGGCAGTCTATAAGGAAGCATTTAACAAGGTTGGGCTCAGTTTTAAGAGTGTCTCCTCCATTGAAAGTCAGGGGTGACTGCATGCTCTGTTAAGCTGAGTAATCTTTGCAATATTTTCCAATAAACTATCTCCATCGCATTGTTATTGTTACAACTTTCTTTTTTCATCATTTAAAAAAATGTTGAATATACACTGCCTGAATCTCTTAATGGGCCACCCTGTAGCATCTATCAATGTTATGATGTTCAGAGGAGGAGTGACGGCATTTCTTTTTCGACTAAACCACACAAGAAGAATCCCCTCTTGAAATGATCTCTTTCAACCTGATGTGGATTTGGCTACCACAGAAATGCATCCAAGGATTGTACTCAGGATCCATGCACCATCTGTCGATTAGTCGCCAAGCCTGTTTTCCTCGCCCTCTGATACAGTACTGGATGACTGTCACAATGCCTTGTCCATCACGAGACCCGGATTCATCGCTGCTGCTGTTATGAAGGAAGTAAAGCGCAGGGTCCACCACCAGGATCCTGCCAGTGAGTGGTTACTCATCACTCGTGAATGTGAATGCACGGTTTCCCTCACCTGCCTTTCACAACTCTCCAAGCCTCTGTGCTTGGCATGGCACGTTTTCCAGTTGGAATGAAGTTATGCAAACTTGAGCACACCCAGTTTCTCCCTGTGTAGACTCAAAAACGAAAGAGCTCGAGAAATTGCGTGGAGCGGACAGTCATCCAGGTGAAAGGTTATTATTACATACTTGCAAAAACCACCTACGTAGCTCTCTAACCCAAACACAAATGCAACATTAAAAAATACATAAGATAATAGATCAATCACTGTGTATCTTTGCAGAGGATACCTTGCACCTAGTAAAATATACGTCACTGTTCATATACACCATTGACATCCCTACCACAAGTACTTGAATGAATGACACTTGTAACATGCACACTACTAACAATAGGACTTTTATGCTAGCAAATATGCATCACTATCAGGATAACATCTGCCGGTGTATAATAAACCAGAACGTTTTACACACACTAAAAATGGCAAACATTAATCTAATGATTTTCTTAATTCGCAGTCAGGAATCACACAGGGGTGTGGCTGTCAATTGTGCAGCAGGTTCAGTTGCACTGGGTCCCAGGCGTTTAGTGCAGAGTTGGACTGGCCTATAGGGCAATCAGGCAGTGCCCCATGGGCTGGTCTAACAGGTCAGTGTGTGGGTCGTTTTTTTGGCTGCTTATGAGCCTGTTTTATGGTCTGCAGGGCTGGTTTTTACGGTTAATTTCCCAGAAATTATAAAACAAACCTGCAGCAAGCTCAAATTCATGCAGTCTTCCATACATTGCAAAACACTTTTACAGCGTGTCTTTACAAGCACAAAACTGTCCCAATTTGCAAACATAGGCCGCTTATTGGGGGAGAGGTGGGAGGACGCACTTTTATTTTGGTTGCCCGGGCCTATTTTGGCCCCAGTCCGACCCTTCTTTAGGGACACGCTGCACCCGAATAATGGCTGTAATATTGTAACAGCAGATCGGTGCACATTTGCATTCCTAGGGCACTCAACGGCGGGCAATCTAACGCTTAAAAAACGATTGCTGAAGCCGCTTTATCTGTTCTCTGCAGCAGATACCAGCACAGGCGAGCCTTCTGATTCTTTTGCAGGTCCCAACATGAAAAGGATCGACTTCGAAAGCGGGCGAGCCTTCTAAAACATGAAGACATCTTAGGAACGCCCTGCTTGGCACTTCCATCAAAGGCCAGGCTCGTCGCGTGGCACGTAGGACTACTTGACAACTAGAGCGTGACTCACCGAATTCCATTTGTTAAACAATGGCGGCGCCTGCCCACGTGTAGGAAGCACACGCAACAGTCGGGTTACATTTGCATCCGTATCTGCAGACAGACCCCCACACGCCACACGTGATATATATGAATTTGATATCAATTTGCAAGTGACGTGGATTGCATCTCCTGCTATTTTGAGTATTGCACAGGTTAAACATGCTCACGTGATTTGGGCTCTGAGATATTGCAGACCAGAAACATATAAAAAAAACAAGCGAATTGTCCTGTCTACTAGTCAAAAACGAGAATATTCCAATTACAGTATCCTTTTCTTGAGTATTGTTCTTATTCAGCAGCCACCCATCATTATTAAAGCGCCAAACAAGTACTGATGGAAAAGGACAAACAGTTACACAGAAGCGCGTGCCAATCATATTGATATTGTTGCAATTCTCTCTACATTAAACTTCTAATTTTTGCTTTTTTTAAATTTTGACAAAATATTCCTACACTGATGGTCATACTAGCCTCTCTGTTACTGGGAGGACTGCATCGCACAATATATTAGCAATGTGAGCTTCTAGGCACCTGGAACTGACAATCAACAGTATGACATGCAACATTAAGATATGTAGTAGGCGACAAGAAGAGCTGTCACATGACCTCTACACTGAATTGTCTTCAAAGACTCTATTGCCATAGAATGCAACTCAATGGTTGCTGCAGTGTGTACAAAGCACAATATCCCAAGACGTTTTAAGGCATAGGAAAAGTGACCAATTGGCCAGGGTCCAACTTTCCAAGCCCACCCCTCGCCCCCAACTGGGAATTTGAACTTTCTCTCAGTTTGAACTCTGCCTATTCTATTTTTCTATGTAACTCTCTCCTTCTCTGCCTATAGTTACCTTCAACTCTGTGTCTAAAAACCAGCCCACCTTAAGGATTTTTGCTATCCCTGGAAAGACATATTTCAACTGATTTTGTGTAAATCTTTTAAATTTTAACATATGATTTAGTACTGTTTGACTATATCTTGGCTAGAAATGAATACTATAATTCAAATTTGTTCTATACAGAGGCCCACAAAATATGTTTTGCCAGGGGCCCCCAATGTCCTTAAAATGACACTGATAGCAAGCTACACACCTCAACAACAAACTTTGTACCTCAAGCCCTCACACAACATGTGAAGCATATCAAAGCAATATTCGATATTCAGAAAGTGGAAAAAGTGAACACATCTTACCAAGCATTTGACTTCTAGGCTTCTAGACTTTCCAATACTTTTCAAGAGTCTGCAAGGCTTGACCCATCCTTCATTTCTTTCAAAAGAGTCTTACAACAAGCCCTCGCCAACACTGCTAGCCACCGTTCTTCAAGCTACTCAGTTCACTTACCCCTATGTTAAATTCCTGTCTGTTAGCAATTAATAACCTGTTACAATATAAAGCACCTTGATGCGTAAAACACCCTGATGCCCATGCATAAAGCTTGTGCTAAATAAATACACAAAATAAATAAACTTAAAAAATAAATTGATGAAGGCATTTTCAATCGTCTCACATGCACTCTAACAGCGCTGTGTTAACACAGGTAGGCCAGGCTAGGGGGAACCTCACATTCTCACCAACTAGGAACTCCCACAAAAGTTTTACACTGCACTCTAAAGGCATCAAGTGCCCTAAGCACTGAAATATAGTCACAACTTTGTCACTAGACTTCTCTATTGGGTAAATGCGAGAAACATACATTGTGTCGCTTATTATTAAGCATCACGAGTACTAACAATCCCTCCCAATTCAACAAAGCACCTCATGTCAGGTAATACAGTCCAGAAGACACTTAGAAATAAACAGACCAACCTTGGAAGAGTCCAAATGCTGGAACCAGGCAGGGTATTCCTTTATGCTGTAATCCCGGCTCACGCTTCCGCCAACTGTTTGATGCTCTGTGACTGTTTGGATTATTTATATATGTGTAGGTGTACACCCATCACAGTCCACGTGCTTGGCAGTTACATCACAGTCTTTCCAGTGAAGTAAACCCTTTCACCTGTCTCCGCCCCTTTTGGGAAGTATACACACTTGAATACACAGCGCAGAGCCCTGTTCCATTCTGTGGTCTGCTTTCCAAAGAAGGGGGATGATGGGGGAAACTCTGAGCATTTACGTCTTTGCAAAAGTCAAGCATGATAACAGCTGACAGCAGCCTGAGGCGATGGCACGACTTCAACTTCAGACGCGCCCCTGCAAAGCACAATAGCTCTGAGTGAGATTCTAAGGAAAACATCTGGCGACCAAGCTACGATCATGGGAAACAGTGAGAGCTCAGCACTGCTTACTATGAAGCAGGATTCTCGCAGGGATATCTTAAGGATTTTGGGGGCCCCTGTTTGGAACATATTTCAATTTATGATCCAATTTCAGCTGTTTTATACCGTCATTAGCTAGGTCACTGACTGCACGAGTACACTTGCCCAAATTCTACAGTTGTTTAATCTAATATTCAGGGATAGTGACGTGTGCTTTCAATATTGTAAAATAGTAGCATCTCACCGATATTACTGCTAATAATCTCTGTGACACCCTCCCATTTCTCATAAGTGAGGTCCTGTTTTGTTCAAAGAGAAACTTTTTTTATGGATGTTGCATGACTCATAAGCAAAACATTTCTCTGCAAAATATCTGTAATAGACTCACAAACCACTTACATTAAAAATAAATTAAAGGGAAACAGTATTTAAAGCAAACACAAGGAGATGATGGACGAAGCGCTGAAACTTTTCAGACACTCACCCCCAGTCACAGATCTGGGTTGAAGCCATCATCATTCTTTAGCTCACTTCGCCACCTCAGTTCAGACACAGCTATATGCAAACCAGTCTTGACCCTATGCCTCATGGGAACAATCCAGCCCAAACTGCCAAGCCATGTCTTCCCTGGACTGGAAACAAGCATCTTGGGACTAGTTTCGGGGTAACACCCCTCATCAGCCAGGCTAGCTTGAATCCAGTGGCAAAGTGAGCAAGGGACCCACGTCTGGGCATACCCTGCCAACTTAGGGTGAACAAAGCAAACACAAGGAGATGATGGACGGAGCGCTGAAACTTTTCAGACACTCACCCCCCAGACAGTGTTTAAAACCATCTGTTTAAGAATTGTTCAAGGTGATCAGGGCAAGTCTTTCTGCAGAACAGAGCTGGCTCTATCAAGGGGCCCCCTAAAAGGCTAGGGTCCTGGACCAGTACCCACTTTGCAAATACCTTAAAACTTGTCTGGATTCTCAAACAAATATGGATAGGTGACACTTGCAAACGTTCACGCTTCTTTAAAATTGGTCCTGAGATTCACATGCAATACTCGGCTGGGGTAATTCTATGCACAAATGGAAAACGTGTACACAAGGGTAATTCATTAGAAATTCTTGCTGGTAAACATGGATGCATAAATAAGAGAAGAGGTGGGCACAATGCAGTGGGCGGTGCCTCTGACGTGTATTGTGCTGAGTGCAGAAACCCGCACATTGCCCCTTCGCATTGGTATTTCTGTCCCCAGCAGATATGAATATTACAGGAAGGGTAAGTGCATTCCATGTGGCGAGTAAAGCTCATTTGCACAAGGACAGCTAAACCCTCGTCCACTGTTACAGTTTTCACTGGGCAGAGGCTTAACTATCAGTGCAGCTGGTGCAGTGTCACCGGGACCTAGTGGGAGGCCCAGCCTGCCCAGCACCAGTTGCAATATATTTAACAGAAGTCCGGTGCTGTTTTAGAATTTTTTTGCTAGTCCCTGGAACCAAGCTTGTATTACTCCTTCTCCAGGGGAGGCCATAGGCAAGAGTCACCATCATGGACAGTGAGGGAGAGGGGAGATTTGAGTGTTGAGGAGATAATAAATAATATATGAAGAAGAGAGACAAGGGGGGAATAAAAGGAGAGGGTGAACAGGAGTATGAAGAGGGAAAAGTCAGAGGAAGGTGTGAAGATAAGGGCGAGAAAGGAGATAATGAGCAAAAGGAGAATGGGGTGAGAGAGATATTGCAGACATAAGGACGTCAGAGAGAGCAGAACGACAGAGATAGAGATAATGGAAGACAAGGTACAGGTGGGAAACAGAAATGGAGGAATGAGGAGGAAAATGAGAGGACTGCAAGATGAGCGGGAGGCTGGGGAGAGATTGGAAGACAAGATAGAGCTATGAAAAAGAAAGGGAGGTTAGAGATTGGGAGGACTGCAAGATGAGAGGGAGGCTGGGGAGAGATTGGAAGACAAGATAGAGCTATGAAAAAGAAAGGAGGTAAGAGATTGGGAGAACTGCAAGATGAGAGGGAGGCTGGGGAGAGATTGGAAGACAAGATAGAGCTATGAAAAAGAAAGGGAGGTAAGAGATTGGGAGAACTGCAAGATGAGAGGGAGGCTGTCGAGAGAATGGAAGGCAAGATACAGGTGTGAAAGAGAAAGGGAAGAAAGAGACTCAGAGGATTGCAAGATGAGAGGGAGGTTGGGGAGGGAGAAGTATAGGAAACAGAAGAGGAGAGGGCAATGGATATTACGTTGAAGAGAAGCGAACGTTTGAAATTGGGGAAGTAGATAAGAATGAGTTGGGGAAAGAGAGTGGAAGTGGAAAGGGAGAGGAAGTGAAAGGAAGAAGGGATGAGAGGAGGGAGGGATGGATGTAGATATAAAAGCGAGAGAAGCAGGGCCGTAGCTGTCATTAGTGCCACAGACCCAGTGCACTGGGACCAAAGGATGCAAGGGGTCCACTGCAGCCCCCTTATGAATATCTCTTCATATTGACCCAGAGGAGCAAGAGAACCAATTGTTCTTGCTTGTATTAGGGCCCATGTCACCCTTTCTATGCCAATGCTACTTGCCATCTAGTGATGCCCCCTGAAGGCCAGGTAGTGTAGGCAGAAGGCGCCCAATAGGAAATAAGTCAATGAGCAGCAGAATGGGGGTGCCCTCTATAGAGGTCAAGGGGTAGTTCCTGTGTAAGATTAACCACATGGAACTGAGGATAGCAGCAAGGTTCTAGGGCATTCTAGTGTGGGAAATTCACTGTTACAAGATCCCTAATGGTGGATTTGATGTGTTGTATTTATCTTAAGAGTAGACCAGGGCAAAATGTTAATTATGCCGGAGTAATCGAATTAATTACAGTAATTTGGGGTTGCTTTTGTTACCCAAAATTATGCACGTTCATGTATTTTGAAATATTTTGGGCAAAAGCGCATATTCATGAGCACAGGAACAGCGCACAAGCAGCTTCCAGTTGCTTCTTTTCCTGTTCTGTTGCATTTAGGCTATTTCTTAGCACAAAATGCATCCTTGATTACTTTTGGATGCAAGAGTGCATGTTCCACAACGGAAATTGCGCTAAATCCAGGGTGATGCTCCTCACGTAGTTCCACGTAATCTTGTGTAATTTTTCTGTAATTTCAGATAATTAACCTACAGCAAATTAGGCAAGTTAGGGCCCACCCCTTAACAGTCTCCCTCACTCGCATGCTCTGCTGCCTGAAGAAGGGGGCAGCTTCTGGTGACCCTCATGCATGGCTGCCTTCTACAGTTTTATATGTCCTCTTCGTTTTCTCTCCCACTTTTCTTTATCTTACTTAGCTATTGTCTTCGACAACCAGCTCTGCCTCGCCCCAATTATTTTGTCCACTTGTCCAATGTCTTCTATTTTTTTTAAAAACAGAGAATTACTGTTAAATGTATCTTCTGTTCCCTAGAGTAGCATTGTTTAGTTGACAACAGATTGTGGTTGCTTCAATAGGCATTTGGGCTTGTTTTTTGGTGGTTGTAAAAAGAAGCTGCAATGGTGACCTTATGCCCAACCTAACATGGCTGCTCTTTCTACCCGCCCAAGATGAAGCGGCTACCTCTGATCACAATAGGCAACACGTGTCCCTTATCTCTGAACCTGTCAACAGCTGACAAGCTGGCATTAAATAGCCTGGATTTCACTGGCACAGTATAAGCTGTCTGGGAATCTTAGCCTTAATGGCGGCAGCACAGAGAGACGCTGTTTATTTTGCTAACGGCAATTTAATGGGGCTTCTGCAGAAATGAACTCTGAGAGACGTAATCCACCCCCATTGCTATGATACTCACAATTTAGCTCTATTATAAGCCAGACTACATTAATGGTGTCATGTCCAAATCCTACAGCAGGGCGGGATTGAGCCTTTAATTAGAAACTGTTTATCTTGAACTGACGAAAAAAATTTACTATAAAAGAATTTCACAGAAAATGACCAAATGTGGTACATAAATGTATAAGGCACAGAATCAGTCCTTTAACTCCTGGTGTTTCTTATACCATGCTGACTCCATTTGATGATGAAAGGTCCAGGTATGAACAGGACTGTCTTAACAGCATTATAGGCCCTCAGGCAAAGCGGTGCACTGGGCCCTGCCTACACAACCACTCACAGGAATAAAAATGTAAATTTGGTTCCATTCTTGTCTGTGCATAGATTAGCATGGGGCCCCAATGCTTGTGGGGTCTCGGGGCAACTGCCCAGCATGCCCATATGTTAAGACGGCACTGGGTATCAATAGAAACAACACTTGGCTATGCCTTTGTCTATGTAGGACACTTATTAAGCACGTACCCCAAGGAGAAGCTCGTACCACTGCAGCATCACAAAACTGCCTTTGAACACTCATGCTCCTGGGAAGGCCTATGTTATACACATTCACCATCTGGTCATCATGCCTTTTTGGGGGGGATTTGAAAGGGTACTGGAAAGTCAGGCTAGCAGTGAGAGAGGCCTCAGCCTTGATGTGACCTGTGGCTAAGCTTTCCCTAGGCCAAGAGAGGTAAACTGGTTTCTGAAAAGAAAATCTTGCATTGATAACTTTCCCAAAGCACTGAGGCATTCTCCAAATAATTTTCTGTGGCATCAGTGCAACTAACCAAACAACAATATAGTTGGTAAAAGAGTAACCGTTAGGATAAAGCACATGCTAGGTAATTATGGGGTAAAATAATAAAAACCAGCAGAGAATTAAATGGGTCCAAAGTAATTCAGACACTCAGGCTACGGAGCCCAGTCACTGTATCTGTAGGTGAGTCTGACCCATTGGTTTGATTCGTACTCCACTCATTTTTAGCTCTATTTTTGCTCGTTTGTTGTGAATAAGTTAGGGATATTAGACATTTCCAACAGTCCCTTCTCACATACCCCTGAGAGAGGGAAAGTGTTTGAATTCAGAATGTTACACCCAGTGCTGGAATTGGGAAAAAATGTACTCTAGGAACCCATAAAGTGGAGATCAGGTTGTCGCAAAGAAAATTGGGTGGAGTCATGAGTGGCGGAGACTTAAAAGCAGAGTCTGTCAATCAACTTATAGATGTATTTTTAAAGAAACTGGCAACAAGGGCAACAAGGACAAATATGACAGCAAATCTGGCTGCAGAACGGAGTGTGCACCTAAGAGGTGGCGAGGAAGAAGCAAGTACACCAACCAGAAGAGTATTATCACTGTCCAGCTGAGAAAAACTAAAGCTTGGATGAAGACTCGATGTCTAAGTAGGTGAAAAATGCTTAATTTTCTTTAGAATAGAGATTAGTTGAAGAACATGTGATGTACACAGTGCAAAAGTATGATATCTGAAGCTAAGCTTACAATCGAGTATAAAGTCTGACAATCTAACAGGGACCAAGCAGAAAGCCAAACATGAGGCAAAAGTAATGATGATAAAGAAACACAAAGACACTCGGTTCCTTTGGAACAGGGTTCTCCAAAGTCAGTCCTGGAGGGCCGGATCCACGCCAGATTTTTAGCATATCCCCATTTAGATAAATGTAGTTATCTGGGATAACAGTAATGGGACATTAAATCCTCGATTGCAGCATATTGTGCTGCTGGCGATGAACATAAACACTGACAACATTCAGAGATGAAACTGAGTGCAGCTTGTATACAAGTGGTTTCAGATGTCACCAGATCACCCTGGGGCTCCATGCAAAGGTTAAAAAGAGCTGGTGCCATGATTACTCCCTGGGTTTGCACTCTACACCAGGGATGTGACTCAAGCCCCTGCTGTACAGGGGGTCATCAACCCTTCAGGGGCCCTCAAACCCTTCAGGGCAGGAGCGTATTGCAGGCCCTTGCAGCACCTGTGGAGCAGGGAACCCACAACCCTTCAGGGGGCACCAGCCCTTCAAGGGGGCCCGTGTTCAGCTGAAGGCCAATGAATATCTCTCAGACATAGGAGAGTCAGGGGCCCTTTGTCACATTCTGCAGGGTGATCCCGTCATTTTGTGTTACGCCACTGTTTAAAGGGGCCCCCATATAGCCCAGGGCCAATGAATATCTGTGATATATTGGATACTCAGTGGCCCCCCATCACATTCTGTGGGGGGGGCATCATTTTGGGTTACACCGCTCAGCACACCATCAAAGGGTATTCAGCCTAAACATCTGCGTTCAACTTCTAAGAAATGAGAAGCCCCAGAGGAGGGCAGACTGAAGCACTGCGTAATGTAGACTTTTATAAATGAGCCGAGATATGACACTACTCCTCGGGTCTGGGCAACTCCTCTATGAAAACAAGATGCCAGCGTCCGGCATCATATAAATCAAGGCAGGCTAAAACATCGAATAGTTCAGTGAGACAGGGAAGGAAAAGTAACTTACACAGACCGAAGTTCTGCAAGGAAAGTGCCTTCCTTCGCTAAAGTAAATTTGTTCCAAAAAGGAGCAGATCTATCATTGACGGAATGGGGACAAATAACATGGAACTGTACAATTGCAACAGTTTTGAAATAAAGGTTTGTCGCAACCCTGTCTCGTAAGTGTGAAGAATTACTAGCTCAAGCAGGGCATTTGAAGGATGCTTAGTAACTAGAATAAGTGTCTCTCAGATGGTTAGCAGCTGCTGAGGTCTGGCCTGGCACATGAGAGGCTTAACATCTCAGACCTGTCTCTTTTTTGCTAACAACACTTTGACTTTGCACTTAGGGTTATGAAGTTTCACATTTGAAAAGTATTTGCATACAAGTCCAATTATACAATCCACTGCAGGCTAAGAAATCAAGAACGGCTGAGGGCGAGTTCCTGATACGCAGCCAGTTGGAAGCCATGTGGATTTAGAGAATGCATCCACACTAGTAGCAGAAGAGTTGATCTAGACATCTCGATTCCAAGTGCATCATATACTCAGATAGAAGACACGACTGGTGGAAAGGGAAAGTGTGTCCGTAGAGCAAACCATTCACCCCGAGAAGGGCTCTTTGTGCTATTAGAAGGTTTTTATTGCTACCCAACTCAATGGTACTCATATTATCGACCTCAGAAGCATGAAAGGCTGTGTGCCCTCTCCAGGATTTATATATTGTCATGGGATCAAACACAGGCCCTTGAAATTGATGCAATAGTCCACAAAGCCACCAGGCTTTCTTATCAGTTGTTAAAGTGACGCGTTTTAAATATATGCATGGAGAGTTTACTGAGGCCATACGATTGTTGTTACCAGCAATAATTTTAGTGCTAAGCCTTCTTTTAACTGAAGCAGCAGTCGTTCGTTTAAGGACGCGGCTTTAATTCAAAAACATTCTACATGTAATTATATCATCCGCCACTAGAGGTCAGCAAAGAATTTAGCATCAGCTCGTTACTGCCGCGATGAGACAAGGAAATTCCAGAGCTGGGCAGTTTATTTATGCATTTCACTTTGATTTGGATTGAAAACACAATTTTTAACTATCATTCGGGAACCACAGCCTCTCTTACATTGTTTATGGGTTCTAAAGTGTCAATGCTGTTTGATAATAATATAAATAGGTGTGTAATGTGTTAAACAGATTTTATTAGTTTTAACAAGACAAAATGATTCATTAATTAGCTACAAGAGAAAATAATTATTGCCTTCAATGCAGGAGCAATCGTTATGACAGTAACAATCAGGCCAATGTTATGCACAGCTAAGAATTAGTTAGTTATGTTCTTGATATAGGTGGCAATAAGGCAAACGACGAGCGGGAATAACACTAAAGCAGTACAGGTGAGAGAGGCGTTCACCACTGGGGGAGACAGAGTGTAGGTTCAGATATTGATTGAAAGGGAGCAGAGTAGACCACGGCCAAGTAATGCACAGTGAGGAAGAAAATACTGTAAAACACCACTGGAGAGAGAGGCAGAAGGATAGCATACAAATATTTGCCGCCATCCAGCTCTCTTCTCCTAATATTGAATTAAGGCTTCAGATCAGATGTTCCCTTTTTTGTTAGGCCGAGATCAGGATAATTGCATAACCTTGTAAACATGGCGGCCATCTTGACTTTTGAATTTGTTTGCCATTCCTCTGGCTAGTGTCATGTGCAAATAACATGAGAAAATTATTATATATATTGCCCTACATTCAAAAACGTGTCTGAACACTTATTGATACTTTTATCAAATATTTATTAAACATTTACTGTCTGTGATTCTGCTTTTTAATTAGTATGGATAATAAAAACTCTAGGACGCCTCTAAAATATGCCAGAATTACTTGTGTAGGAACCAGAGCAGGATAGATGCCCGCAGAAAGTTAAATCACATAATATGAGTTAATATCGCACGTTGCACGCTTGTATTCCATTTTATAAAATGGACGTTACTGGTTGTTCCATTTGGCACAACTCCTCCATGTTGGGTTGGTACCAACTTTGCTTCGCATACATATGCTCTGTTAGACAATACCCGAGCTTATCACCATCTTAGTGAGGGTCTGCAAGAATTTTGCATCACTACAGTTCACTGCAGAGATGCCCAGCGGGCATCGGTTATAGTTTAACATGGGGAAAAGGTGATATGTTCCAATGGTGCAGACAACAACTACAGCATTAGCTTCCACAGTACAGAGTTGAATGAATGGAACAAAAACAGTCATTGAACCTGGGTTAGTGAAATTAAATGTATATATGTTTTATGTGTTTGTATAGTGATTGCCTTATGTAGCTCAGTTTATTATGAGCACGAGCACACAATAACTTGTGCTGTATTCTTTCTTTGGAGGCATAGGATGGTAATGAGCATAAGAGTGAAAGCAAAGCTGATTTCACAAGTGTGTAAAACAGCAGACGAGAATTCTATATTTAGGGTGCTCAGATGACAAGAATAAAAGAAGTAAGAAGACACAATGAGGGAGTGGGCGGGACACTTTGAACTTGATAGGTGAAGCAGAGGGAGGGGGCAGGGTGACTGAGGAGAATGATTGAAACAGATGACAAAGGAAACATAAGAAAAATATGCCACTTACAGGAAACCTGACACCGTGTTGTTCAGCCCCCAAGGAAAGGGACCAAGCTAGGGTACACCGCGTACTAGACGTGAACCCTCACGCAAAGGTCACAGGGGACAGACCTGTCCTGCAGCCTTTGGCTAGCAAAAGCCTTACAACCTAGGCTCTCAACTTGGATTGCATAATGCAACTCACGATTACAGCACAACTGTGCCTGTTCTGGGGAGGGAGTGATGGGAATAAACCAGAAGAACCTGTCCTTGTTGACCTGGAGTCGCATGCTCATCCCAATCCGGAACATTCTTTTCCCTGTACGCAGCTCCTACTCATGTCGCCTGCCAAGGCGCACGTAAGTGTACGCGCATGTGCCTAAGATAGCCAAGGTACCATTCCAGTTATGCAACTAGAGCAATCTGATTCCAAAGGATGTTGCTCACGTTCAAATCCCCAAGAACTCAATGTTGCTGGGAAGAAAGAACTGGCTTTGTGCAACCGACAGGATGTGAATCGCATAATCCAGGCTGCTAACATTCCTTCTTATGCAATTTGTAATCAAGATTCAAAAGGAACAGAACATTGAGATCAAGGGCTTTTCCCGCTGTAGTGTGACTTAGACACTGTCTCACAAGTATTAATAAAGAAACACACAATGAGACATTTTATATCGATTAATGGAGCATGAAGATTCGAGAAGATAGGACACTTCAATCCCTCCATTTGAAAATGTCTCATGAGTTCTTTTTAGAAAAAAAAATTTAGAGAACATTTTATTGGCTTCTCGTTATACTACAAGCAATGTATGTATCAACATTAGGCTGCAAACATTTTGGCACAACTAAGAAAAATTAGATGTGCAATAAGATTTGCTAACAAAGAAATTCTGCCAGCATGTTGGAATTTATGCATTCATAAATCAAGGCTTAAAGGAAGTTGTGTGGGCATTTTTTGATGGGGTTGTCAGCAAAAGCTTGGGGACTCCAAAATCTCTTGTTTGTGAGTATTCATCATCAATTCAATAGTACTTTCCTACCCAGTAAACAAATTAGATACCCTGGTTTAGGGGCAGGGTCAGGCCGAGGCCGCCAGAGTGTGCAGCCACGCGGGCCACTGACCTCCCCCCATGGGGTAAGCTAGGGGAACTAGGTTACCAGACCAGCACACGAGATAACAAGTCTGTGCCGGAAGGTGTGCCCCACCTGGGCGTCCTTAATTCTCTTGGCAGATGTGGGCGAGCAGCCAAGGCCTTAACTCAAGCGAGGTGTGTGGGATGAGTCTGGGCGTAGACCAGTATGTTAGTGGCATGGCCAGCGTGTCACGGGCCCTAGTGCAAGGAAGGAAATGGACCCTCTAGCTGCTGTTTGAATTGTAAAATGCAAAAATCATCAGGATTTGGCGGGCACCTTAAGCCTCTGGGCCCTGGTGCCACTGCACCCGCTGCACCAAGGAAAGATATTCCCCATAGTACAATTATCGGAGTGACCATAAAATATGGATGACAGAGGAACACGTTAGGAATATCTCAGTATCATGGCTGGTCAAGTTAGTAGAAATAATCATGACACAATGCAGAACACAATACCAAATATATAATGAAAACAATAACATAACGACACCAATCATCTACTAAAACATTGATGATCTCAGGTAAAAGTTGGTTCTTCCTGAGAGCATATGATAGCACAGTAAAGAAAGGGGGGCTCCTGAATAATGCTCCTTAAAGTATTAACGAAGCTTTCGCGTTCACAAAGTTATAAAGTTTGCAACACTCGAATCGCACCTGGAATGGACAGATACAGAACTATTTCAATGCAGAATGGATACAAAAACAAAATATAACAAAAGGCTAATGTTGTTGAAGCTCTAAACAGACTCTGTTGCTAAAAGACAGGATCAGAATGCTCCTGCCAATACAGTTTATATGTGTGCTAATTAAGGTTCGCAAACTAAAGGCTTGTGATCTTCTAAATAGCACTCAAAACAAACTCAATGGCATCTGCAGTTTAATTTATTTATTTATTTATCTATCTATGTATTTATTTATTTAGCTATGTATTTACTTATTTATTTATTTATTTATGCATGCATGCATTTATTTATCTATCTATTTATTCGTTTATTTATTTATGTATTTATGTGTTTTGTGAAGTGTCACATGAAACATTTGGATGGTTCAGAGCACAGCAGGAAGTACAGACAATACATGAACAGAAGAAGGGGAAGTAAGAGTCAGATTATACAGGTTAGTCACGGTGTCCGATGTTTCGCTGCCACCCGCAAGGAATGAGAGCAGTGCCTTGAAACGTGTCTATATTGACTTTGATTGATTTTTTTGGTTGATTTCAAAAATGTGTATATTGCAATCAGCTACTTCCAGAAGAAAGTGTCCTGGCACTAAGCACCAGGGTTGTGTGCCGGGCTCAACAGACCACGGGGGCCTCTGGATCCAGCTAGCTGGCTAGCCAACCCGCAGGCTGATCAAGTGCAAAGTCAAGTCCAGGGAGGGCTGTGTGCACCAGGCACAGTCTCCACCCATTGGCCTGCACTTCATAGCAGCTGATCTGTCAGCTGCCTGCCTCTGTCTCTGGTGAGGCGTTCGAGAGGCTCAGTTGATGTTCTTGCGCAACTGTGTCCTTCAGAGCTGTTTCTTCAGCAGCCAGTCTGTGTTCTTGTTGTTGCAGCATATAGTGGGATTCAGTCTCTACTCAGGGCTCCTTGACTCGCACGGGGTGTCCACCCAGGGCAACGTCAACAGCAGCAGACGGCGAAACCAGCAGCGTATCAGTGGGGCCTTCAGACTTAGCCGTGGACAGGAGGAAAGTGGCAACCAGGCTATCTATGGAACAGAACTTCAGCTGCAGGATCCATACAGGTCTTGCGTCCAAGCAGTGTTCAAGGAGCTGCAGGGCACCAAGCCAGGCAGTGGAGCATCAGCCTACTGCCAGCCTACTGCCATTCACAATCAAATGGTCAGCCATTCAGGCTGAAGCACGGTCTTGCTCAGGGCCGGACTGGGAACCAAAACCGGCCTTGGCAAAGCGCTGGGCTGCCCCGGTGTTGGGGGTGCGGCCGAGCACTTTGCCAGGGCAGGTTTCGGACGATTTTGTTACAGGGGCCGATATTGCAGCTATGCTGCAAAAACGGCCCAGTAACAAAAACGGCCCCCACCCTGGCGGCCCACCAGGGAAACGCCCGGTGCCCGCTACGGCCAGTCCGGCCCTGGTCTTGCTCTTCAGAAAGGCTTCTCGGATACTTTCTGGACAAAACGAAATGCAGCAGCAGAAGGGGGAAAAGAGACAGGGGTGTGGTTGTTCTCTGTTGGCAGCATTTATACTTCCTCTTGCAAATGCCGTCTTTTGCTTGTGAGCCATTACAGGTAACCCGTAAAATTAAAGCACCTGTTATGTTCATGACATATGATAATTTAACACACTGTCTAAAGTTTACAAAGAGTTACTCAACATTTATTACTAAATAAATGCAAAGAGATACCGGTTTGCCTCAAGCCCTGGAATTTCAATTTACAAGGTGCAAGCCTTTACATGCACATAGTCACCCCAAAAACTATAATCAGCTGCCACCAGTACTTTAAATGGGCCGGTACTGCCCGGTACTGAGTAACGGCACTTTTTTATTTTGAGAGGGAGAGTACCGGCACTTCTCAAGAGAGAAATAATACTTTTAATTGGAGAGTACCGGCACGTCTCAGAAACAAGCAGGTACTCTGGTACAGAGTACCCGCACTTCTGTTTTTCCATTTCAAGCCCTGGCTGCCACCAGCAAGGGCTTGTACAAAGGGGGACAAGTGGGGCGATGCTCTGAGAGTACACGGAGGAGAGATTAATGGAGTTTAGCCATATATTTATGGTACTTCCTGGGAGTCTTTGAGAAGTACCAGATTTGCAGTTTCAGAGGTCCCTACGGATTCAGAGCTCCATAAACTCTGCCAAAAAGCAAATGTCTGAGGAATATCTAGGGATACAAGATAATGGTATGGATGCGACAACTGTGGAGTTGTTTTTGAGCTTTCATCTTCACATGCAGAAGTAAGTGCGTTTCCAGAGCGGGAATGGGTGGGCACACCTTTAAAATTGTTGAGAGTCTAAGGGAAGGGGTTTTCGTTAGGGAAAAATACATTTTCAATTTGCAGAAAAAATTGTTAAGTACAAATGCAAAATTGTGTCAACTTTCCGCATGCAAAGTTTTCCATCTATTACAATTCCACATAAGGAGACACTTAAGCATTCACATACGCCTTGATATGAATGATGAACAAGAAATTACTTCCAGATCTTCTGAGATTGCGATCTACTGGCCTGGTATTGTCCTCTGGTGGGTGAGGGGCAGGGTTGGCATCCGAGCAAAAGTTCCCCATTGCATGATGGTAAATGCTGTTCATGATCATTTCAGAAACTCACAAGTAAGGAACTGTTCACCATAGGCTGGTGCAAACGGTGCTGTCATTTCTGTGTATTCCTGAATACCTGTTTCTGGATGATTGCCCTTATTTAGCAGAAAGTAGCAGGTCTCTTTAAGGGTGCTCAAAGTGCTGTTTGTAATTCACCAGTTCGGTACCATTGATAATCCAGACACATGTGTCAAGACATGCAGCACAATGGCTGCAACCACAATGGCAAATACTTCAATACCTGTGAGTAAAATAAAGTGATTGTTATAATGCACTGCATTACCCATAATGCATCTTGGAGAAAATATGTGCTGGTATCCTAGACAACATGCTCTCCTCTCTTCTTTCTCCTCAGAAGCAAGGTCAGACTGGCCGATAGGGCAATCAGGCAGTGCCCGATTGGCTGGTCTCACAGATCGCTGTGTGGGCCAGTTTTTTAGCAGTTTGTGCGCCTGTTTTATGGCCAGGTGGGCCGGTTTTTACTGTTGATTTCTCTGATATTAAAACAAACATTGCCTACAGCAAACTCAAATTCATGCAGTCTTCCATACCTTGCAAAATATTCATACTGCTATTTTTTTAACAAGTTCAATTTGAATGCACGACGGAATCCCGCATGTATTTAGCACGCATGCCTTCATCACGCCGTCATTAGAACGAACGCGTCGTTAGTATGCATTCGTTCAGCACGCAAGTCGTTATAACTACTTGCCTTAGAGGGGCGCTGGACTTTGGAATAGGATCATTTACTATTCCAAATCCAGTCTGCGCAACAGTAGGGAAGGTGTTGGACTTTAAATCCAACACCAATCCACCAATGTGCCCCCTCTAAAGCAAGTAGTTCGTAACGACTTGTGTGCTAACGATGTGTTCGTTCTATTGCCTGCGTTGTGAAAGCACAGCGTGATTCCGGCTTCGTCCTAAAGGACGTTTCCCGTTCAATTTGCTAATGTAGGCCCCTTTTTTTAGCTATCTGGTTCGCCAACGTGGGCCACTTTTATTTCTGTGCCTGGGACTATTTATTTTTTCTCAGTCCGACCCTGCTCGGAAGTGCTGCATTGCCAAAGTCAAAAAGATATGATGTGGAGATTTTAAGTTTTATAATGAACATGCTACCTGTATGAACACGCTTACTAAAGTGCAAATACAATGATGATATCAAGCATTGTCAAGAGCTAATGTCAAGTTCTCATTTTGCAATGGCTCACAAGCAAACGACCTACAACTTTATCCACTACTCTGGCAGTTAATTGCAGTACTAAGACTTCAAAGGCTGTAGTTAAAAACACTATGAGTTCTCACCACCACCATCTCCCCGCGCCCGCGCTACATGTCTATGTGGGAGGGTATGTTACAACGTGATATCACTGAAGAGGAGTGGGGCCACCTATGGACCGATATAGCCAGATTCAATCATTCCTCTGCACTTAGGGAAGCCCATCTTAAAACAATGATGGACTGGTACCTCCACCCCTCCCTGCTTAAACAAATTTTCCCGAAGACTTCTGACAGATGCTGGAGGGGATGTGGGTTACTGGGGATTTCCAGCATATCTGGTGGGACTGCCCGACTATTCGCCCTTACTGGGAAGAGATCCTAGCGCATATAAAGGACATACTTGGGTACCCTGTCCCGACTACCATGGCGGAAGTCCTTCTGGGGCTGCGCGATCCCTCACTAGAGCACCAAACACGAGCTGACAAGAAAATCATGTGGCTCTGCATAGGAGCAGCGAAGATCACTCTAGCGGCTGCCTGGAAGCGTAAGGCGGCTCCGGCAAACTCACTCTGGCACTCTAGGCTTTGGAGTCTTTTAAGTTTAGAACGCATGTCAGAGATCTTTAAGGAGGATTTTAAGAATTTTGAATTCCAGTGGGGCCCGTTGGTTTCCTACCTCTCCAGAGGTCTACCTTCCGCGGTTTGCCCTCGTCCATCAGAGCTTTGCATCTCTTTCAATTTTGAGCTGCTGTCACTGCTGCCAGTATTGTACAAGGTACAGCTAATGCCGCCACCATGGTAGGGGAGGGGGGAGGGGGGGGAAGGAATTGCTGTTTCGGTTTGTGACCCCCCGGTTGGGGGTTGCTTCTATGCACTGTTTCCTAGTTAAGCACAGACCTTTTTGCCAGGGGGTGAGGGGGATGCTAACCGTCACAAAAGAAAGATGGGAAGCATGCCGGTTCTATATCAAAATGAGTTTAGAGTTTTATGCTTTGTCCTGGTCTCTGAGAATAAGCACACTGTGTCCTTCCTTTATATAACCTGTTAGGAACGAGACCAGGCTATCATTGACCGCGATATATCGTTAGCATCTTACCTAGACTTGGTAAATTTCGCGCCACCCCCTGCGAGCGGTGACATTCCTGTGGCTATGTACTGTAAGTTGGATAAAACATAATAAACAGATGTTTGAGAAAAAACACTATGAGTCTAAATATTATAAGAACTGGTAAATTTATGACTTGTAGCCATACACCTGCATTTTGACAAAAAGTAGAGGGCTAGTCAGTGAAAACAACAACAATCACGGATTTTGAGTCACAGAATTTGAGTCATAAAGATGGTTGCCCTAAATCAACTCGTGTGGAATGCTTCAAGACCAACAATCTAGAGGATAAGGATTATGGGAAATGAGCATTTGCATATTCTTATACCCACCCCTTTGTTTTTACATTATACGGGGGTGTTTAGGACACTCAGTCCCCAAAAATTCACACTTATGCCAACCTTTTTCACAGCTACATTATGTACTCAATTAGGGCGTGAAAACTATTAGGCACCTTTGTTAATACTGATACAATTTGAAAACTGTTGATAAACATTTCTAAGGCTTCACAACCCCACGGGGGACTCCTATTTTCCCACCCCTTTACTAAATATAGACAGTGGTAAATCCAGACGCAGAGGGGATTTACTGCAGTTGTAAGAGCACCTGCATCTAAAATATCTTTCAATCCTTACTCTGTAAGTAAGGGCCTGTCATATGTTTGTGCTGTGTGCAGATGACACACTTTGCACAGCTAAGATCACCTTAGGTGTTGAAAAACGTCTGAAATTGTACTTGCTGAGAATCAAGGCCCACTTTAACCAAATTAGTTTACACATTCTTCCCACATTACCCTCTTCCTGCTGTCTCTATCCATCCTCAGTTTCCTGAATCCTTCAACCTCAGCCAATCAAACTATCAACATCCCATACAAACCTGAAATGTATGTCTCAGAGATGCAGTGTTTATCCAAAAAGAAAGTGTTTCCCAATGTTTTGATAGGATGGTGTTAATATATAGAATTATAGATGGGTAGCTGTGAGTTACAGGGATGTTTTTCACCGAGGAGCTCCAAATCACATCAAATAGACAACGAGAGTGATGGCGCCTGGGCCCCCTTACACAGTAAGTTTGATCGATGGTCTCGTTAAGCAGCATGAGAGGTAGAGGGAGGACAACACTTATTTCTCTAATTTAATACAGTGTAACATATGTGGCTACACAATAACTCACTCCTGCACAGTAGCGGCCCGTGGAGGGAGTTCCGTGGGGCGGTGAGGCGGGGTGGGGGAGGGGCAGGGTGGGGGGGTAGTAAACACCGGAATATGGATGAACAGAGGTAAGTAAACAGTTAAATAAATAAAACGAATTTCGTTGCACGCGCTGCAACGCATTTTGCAATGCAGCGCGCACAACGAAATTCGTTTTATTAATTTAAATGTTTACTTACCTCCGCTCATCCATATTCCGGTGTTTACTACCCCCCACCCTGCCCCTCCCCCCCCCGCCTCACCGCCCCACGGAACTCCCTCCACGGGCCGCCACTGCTCTTGCAACTTTATCTCAAGTTAATAAGTTTTATTTGAGACTTCAATACAAATAGCCATAAAACAGTCTGAATATTTGAGTATAGAAATACAACATTAACATATATAATGCAAGTCTCCTGACAGGATTCGTCCCATATAGCAAAGAAGAATGCCAGATCAACAATAACAAGATGTAAAAGTTAAAAGACGGAAAGATTAACGTCCATATGTTACAGAAATGCGAAGTAAGAAGACAAGTATGTACAAGCAACATTGCCTATTGTAATGCTATATATTGATACTGACGAATGTTTAATAAAAGGAGTTTAAAAAAAAAAAAGACGGAAAGATTTGTATTAAATGGCATCAATCCAACAATGGATAAGCATTAGCAAAATTTCTGGCCCTACGTTATTCTAAAAGACATACCTATTACTTAAGAGTTATTAGAATAAATGAGAAGGGTGTCAGCAGGTAGAGTCCTCAGTAGAGAGACTCCAATGATGAGTCACGTAGCATGAAGCCACAGTCAAAAGAGATCTACCTCCCTTGAGAGAAGTAACAACCATCCCTCAATACATTACAACATATACATTAGTTGCATTCACAGTCCAGCCCACAATTTCTTTCAGTAAATTTCCATTCCTACAGCGCAGATTGGACACCAACGCCTCCTTTTCTCACCATGATAAGATACATCTGGATTCGTCCTTGAGCATTCTTCTCTCCCATGAGAACTTCTCTCCTCGCTCGTTACCGCGCTTATCTTCAGACAACGAGAACTTCCCATACCTCACTATCTACAATAGCCCTTTTCTAACTCTAATGAAGCCTTCGTTCACCTGCAGTGGGAACACAAATACATGCGACATTCCACATTGATAGTTAAAAGGCGAATTCAATGTTAGACTGAAAGCATGAGCCCATTCTAAAACCAAGGATTCTGAGGCCTACAACGTGGCTAATTTAACAGAGCATGCAGTTACAAAATGTGCATTTTCCACATGTATAATAATGGGATTTCTCAATGTATAAGTCAAACTTCATAATGGTAGAATACTCATGAATCACATTGTATCACATTAGTATAAATTCTTGTCACTTGTGCGGCCTAAAACATCAAATGTCATAATTCATTATTATGACATTTAAGCACAAAGCACAACAATACGCATACTTCATAGAATACACATGTGAATAAACACTCCGATTAGTCTATTACCCTTTAAAATATATTCATGTTATTACATTAGTCACAGAGAACCTTCTAATTATACCACATCCCAATCCCACATTAATCATTTTAATTACATAGAATATATGTGAGTGCAGACTGCAGAGATTATAATGCACTCCTACGACATCATTCGAGATGGGGTCAAAATTCTGCTCCTCCAAGCATGAAGTTCGAGTTGTCTATGATGCCACTCAGAACTCCAAGGTGGAAACTCAGTTACCCTTCTATAATTTTATGTTATGTATGGTCCTCCAAAAATCACCTGCCTCTGCTTCTAACTACCAGGCTGAAGCAAGGGAGTAATAGGGAAGCCATACATAACCTGGCTCTCCTCCTTGTCCCAAAAAAAAGAACACATGGCTTTCCGATACTGACCTCCACCACACGGTGTGCCTTCCCTTTCCTCATAGGTGCTGGAAGTAGAGCTGCAGGGGTGCTGCAGCACCCCCAAAATAACCATGCCAGAGTTCAGAAGGTGAATGAGCAACAGCGATGACTTCAATTTTGTTTTTAGCTTGTCATATTTGCTGTGCGTTCAAACACAGAGGTCAAATGTCAGGCTGTGTCTTCTGACAAATTGCTGCTTATGCTTTGAACATTGAGATTGGTGTTTACTTTGTCTAACAGCAAAGTCAAAGGATTTTGTGAAATGCAACACGTGACAATCGTGATTGGGTGCAGGGAGGGCGAAAGGAAAGACTGTAGGATTTCAATTATTAAACATTCAACAAAATTTAAATATCTGTACAGGACCTTTACAAATATTTCAAAATATATCAGCAGTTAAAAAAGCACAAATGAAGCACATTTTCTGTAATGTGATGGAAACAAACGTTTTAATAGGATCAAAACAAATCAATACATTTTACTTGGTGATGCTTAAGTGATTGTTGAAACTCACCTTCAACTCCTCGTTTGTGTGCCATTTATCATTACACTTGCATACCTGTGCAAATTTAGGGCCTAATTACGAGTCTGGCGGTCCATGGACCTCCGGACTCATGGGGGCTTGGCGGTGGCGGTCTTCCGTCAGCCCTATTACAATTAGGGCAGTCAGACCGCCATTGCCCCGCGTCAGCCGCTGTTCCTGGCGGTGTTGTGGCTGTCAGGAGGCTGCAATATGCTTTGCGGGACAGCCGCGGTCCTGCCAAGCTTATTATGAGTTTCCTCTCCGCCACGGTTTTCATGGCAGTTCCTCCCCCATGAAAATCATGGCAGAAAGGAAACAAAGGCCCCTTGTGCCTTTGCGTGCGCCATGGGGTGCATGCAGGTGCATTCACCCCAGTTCCTGCACGGTATGGACTTTGCAGTCCATGCCGTGCAGGAACTGTTTTTGGCGTTCCCATTGCGTTGCCCATTTTCAGGGCACTGCCGTGGGAACGTCAAAAAAAGCCCGTCAGACACAAGAAATACTCGTAATCTGGCGGGCGACCAACTGTGGGTTTGGCGGTGCAGCAGCGGGGGCAGACCCGGTGCCGCACGGCCAAACTCAAAATCAGTTAGTAGTTTCCCTGTCAAACATCTGTGAATTCCCACAAACGTGAGTTTGTGAGTGTTCACCTCTTTTTATAGGGAATCCCAATTCAAAGGTCTACAGCTTACTCAAGATTTACTCACACGGAAAATTCAGATATTCTGGAAGTTATCTAATAACAAGTGCAAATTCACATTTTATGAATCACTTAAATCAATCTGTGCTGAAAAATTATTGAGTTTGCAAAACAAAGGCCCCAGTCACGATGGCCCCAGTGATCCTACTTTAGACACAGACTCTCATTGTACCCAAAATGGGATTATGATGTGTGCGAAAATGATAGGTGTTTGCTCGCTGGTTAAGTACATTGTAATGGAGAATAGCAACGTATTCCCTATTCCACGATGTTAAACAGGTCATAGGACACATAGGGGCATATTCTCAAAAACGTGTGATAACTACCGCAAAAGTTGCTTAACGCAACTCTTCACATCGCAGTCCATGGCGGGAAAATAACACCGTGTTAACGTGGTATTCCCAACACGGCGGTACCATGCGATAGTCACACGATAACGCGTCAAATGAACGCGTTAAAATCAACGCGACGCCGCAAAAACACGAAACCCCAATGCGAAAATAGTAGCGATGACGCCAATTGCGATACAAAAATCTGCGAAAACCAGCCACAGGCCTGCAATTCCCACGCGTCATGTGGGAAAATGCACTATAAAAGTAGAAAAAAAACATACAAACAAAAGCCAACCAACAGCGAAGCACAATGGAGGCATCCGGAGCAAGTACAGAGGACAACCAGAACCCCACAAGCCCCCCGGAGGACCAGCCTGTGACCTCGGGGTCACAGGCTGGAAGGGCAAGGACAAGAAGAGTAGGAAGAAGTGGTTCAGTCCGCAGGAAAACAGGATCCTGATAACGGAGGTGATATAACACCATCAACCACTGTTCGTTACCTCCACTGTGTCACTGGCAACTAAAAATAGAATATGGCAGACCATCGTGGACAAGGTGAATGCAGTCGGAGTGCTGAGGAGGACAATGGACGAGGTCAAGAGGCGCTGGAATGATGTGAAGCGCAAAACCAAGCTGAAACTCGCAAACAACCGGAAGGCAGCAATGCAGACTGGAGGTGGGAGTCCAGCGCCACAGGAGGAGCTGGACGAGATGGAGGAAATGGTGTCCACAGAAATCAGTGGGGAGACTGTGGCAGGAGTCGGGGGACCGGACACTGCTCAACATGACCGGACACAACAGCAACAGGGTGAGTAACGACCAGAGACTGGGGGGACGGGGGGAGATGGGCACAATGGCACACATGCACAATTAAGCATAGCACATCTGTGGACAAACCATGCCCCAGACTCCCAACTCCCACCAAGAGACCAATGCACACAGGTATGCAACATCTCAGCACCGCATAACCACAGAAGCCTGAGGCATACCGCATGTAAGGGATAAGCGGCAGCTAAATCAGAGCTGCAGGGGCGACTCCCCCAAAATGCGGCACACACACATTACATGCAGAGCACATCAACATTGACAACGATGTGGTACAAACCGCAACACGTCCACAACAGAACAGAGGACACAACTGGTGCCGCATGTGCGTATAAACTGGCCAATCACATTTGGCATTGCAGGGAAATGTGAGTTGACAATGTACAAGTACAAACACACATCCGTGATGTTGTCGGAATGTCCACTGTCCCGCATCAAATAGGCAGCTCCCCCAAACAGTCACAATGTACATTGTCATGCAGTCTGAATGTAAACATGTACAATGCTTCAACATACATGTGAACACAATGTTAAACTGCATCTCCCCTTTACATTGCAGGGGGAAATCCAACACCTCCTGCAGAGCAGTCCAAACCACTCTTCTCTGATGACGAAGAGGACCACGACACCTTCGACTCCGACGCCCTCCAACAGCTCGTGGACAGCCTCCGCAGCCCACTTCCAGGAGCAGGGCAGCCCAGCTGCCACGAGGAGAACCCACCCCCTGCACAGAACACACAGCAGGCAGCACCCACCACCACGGCTGCCTCCCAGGACCCCCACGACGAACACATGGCCTTCCAACGCCGTGTGTTGGGGTGCCAGGAGAAGCTGGCTGAACAGGTGCAGGTGGGGTTCGACCGCATGGCAGCCAAACTAGACGCCATACGTGGGTGTCTAAGTCCCATCAGGGACCACTCACAGTCCCTAACGGACACCCACAGTCCGCTCCATGCTCTCCAACGGACCATGGCTGACATCGCTAGAGTCCTGACTCTGCGACAAGAACGACTGTCTAGTCAGAGTGCCTCCAGCGATCTCGTCCGGGAGTTGGGACACATGCGGAGGATCATGGAGAACATGGAGCGGACGCAGGTGGAAAGAGCGGCTGCCACAGCTGCACACCAGAGAGAGGTAGCTGGGTCCCTCAATGCCCTAAAGACCCTCCTCATGGCATTGCTGCCACAAGGCCTGGCGCTGATGCATGCTGCTGCTACCACCCCATCCACATCTCCGGCCCCTGATGTGTCTGTGCCACACAGTGCTGGAGACAGAACACCACCACCCACATGTGAGGCACATGCAACAGCAGAGGACGAAGATGCGGATGAATCTGCCTTTGTGGTCAGAAGGACGCAGTAGCATTCATCTCTGCCATGTGGCCTGTTTCTGCTTGGTTCTGCCCTCTGCATCATCACCTTCCACTGTCCCCCGGTGCACTCTGCGACACTCACCTTGGACCTCGACATGGACTGCCATATTCTGTTTGCTCACCAATGACACAGCTATCAGACTGCGGACTGAACTCCTCCTCTCCTGATGGACCTGTCATTCACTGAAGGACTCTGACTGGCCCTCCACGGGCCAACAATGTAAAGTGGGGTTGGCATGGCCCTGTACTGCTCCAGCTGCAACACTCCACTAAATGTGCAATAAACATTCATATTTACACAGATGTGTCATGTCTATGATCTTTCAAGTGTGGCAGTATGGATGAATGTAGGGTCAGTGATTCCCCCTTACGTCCATGTTGCTCATGTTGTGGGACTTTTGTCACAGGGTGACAGATTGCCGATTGCGGTCCGGGTGGCGCCGACACTACAACAGAGACACATCCATTAGTCACTTGCTTGTCCAGCCCAGGACGGAACTACGCCCAGAGCTCCGGGGTCATTGTTCACACCCTTACGCTGGACTGGCATACGCCAGGACAGCCCACTCCGCTTACGCACATGGGGGGATGACAACGCCACATGACCCAGGTCTTCACTGTAGGGATCTGCAGCTCACAGGTCTAGTTGTCAGCATGCCACAGCCAATCCCTCACGGCTGGTGTACACCCACTCCACACCCATCCAGCACAGGCGTCACAGGATATGTGACCCTGCCAATAAAAAGGGCCTGGCGCACATGCTGGACGCCATTTCCACTCTCTAACTGGGTGTCTCCATGTAGTTCTCATGTATGCATGAGGGCCTAGGGCCCTGCCACCTCACATTGCCCAGTGCCGGGGTGACATGATGGCGTCTGCACCACGGAACTCAATCATTAAGGGTCCATGGCTGGCGGGGCACAGACTTGGTGGCACCGGATACACTGCGGCAGGCACAGGCACACCGCCACGGGACGGTGTCTTGCGGTGAAGTGAGATAGGGGCACCTAAAGTGCTGAGCGGGTGTACAGCCTGCGATAATGCGCCGTCCTGGCGGTCTGGACTGGCAAGGATCAGTGTGAGCCCTGCTGGACCGCAGTGTAGGCCTGAGCCAGTGGGCAGTGCAGGCCTCCCGCCATGTGGCGTTGCCTCGCGGTTCACAGAGTTAGTGGCACCTCAAGCGCAGAGCGGGTGTGCAGCCTGCGATGATGCCGTGTGCACTGATGTGGTCTCTGACATTGCGAAATTAAGACCCAGAGTCAGGTGTGTGACCTGGTGGCCCGCTGTGCGGGGCTGCATGATGTGGAGGGTGCCATGGTCACGGGCCCCGGGCTTTGAGATCCCACCGGAACGTGGTAGGCCTTCTTGGAGACACGCCGGTGGCAGAAGGTGAGCAGTGAGGCCTGGTTGCGCAGGGGCGGGCAATCACCGCTGGGCGGCGGGAGGGGCTGGGGTGCAGCAGCCTGTGTGCGCAGGGGCGGGCAAGCGATGATGGCGTGTGCAACTGTATGGACTCTGCCATTCATGTCTCTGGACACTGTTTCAGATAAGGGACCTGGGGGACTGCAGTGTGTACCGGCACGTGGTTGGAGACACACCGGTGGCAGCAGGTGAGCAGTGAGGCCTAGGTCCGCAGTGTCGGCACTCTCTCACCCTCTCTTTCTCTCTCCCTCTCTCCCTCTCTCCCTCTCCCTCTCTCTCTTTCTCTCTCCCTCTCTCTCTCTCTCTCCCTCTCTCCCTCTTTCTCTCTCTCTTTCGCTCTCTCTCTCTGTACTTTGATGGGCGCATGGCACACCTTCTTATCCAGATTTCTGTTTTTCAGGATGTGACTTACAGAATGGCCTGGGAAGACCCGCCATGCCTCTTCAGAATTGTTGTTTTTGGTTTATTCTGTAATAAACGTATTATTTGGATATTATGATATGAATGTATGATTTCCCTTTTTCTGGCCACACATGTATTGTAGGTGTTGTGATTGTGCGACTTCAGGCGATTTGTTTGGCTCATGATTTCGTGGAGTTGATGTGCAATATCTTTGTCCAAAGGGGGGGGGCCCCGGGGGGGTGGTGGGGTTCTGGGGGTGGGTGTTGTTGGCCTATTGGGGCTCCGGGCTGCATGATCGGTTGCTCCAGGGCATCTGTTGTTCTTCATGTGTGGCTATGGGCTGTGCTCCCTTTTCTGGTGCCGGTTGTCGTCCGACTTTGCACCAGGTAAGAGCAGGTGTTAATTTCCTACTGCTAACGTGCCTTATTGCATGTTTTGTGATCTTATCGCCGATCTGGCTGGTCGTTGAGAATGTTGTGGAGTGGTGTTGTCGCAGATTTTTGCACGGGAACGCCTACTCTGCATATCATTAGCGTTAGTTGCCGGGGTCATCTGTGGCGATGTTTTTTGCGACTGCTTTCGCAGGTAAACTGGTGTTATGGGCTGTTAGCACCAGCTTGTGAATGGGGCGATAAATTTATCGCGACTTTGGCTGCGATAAAGTGCCGATAACTCAGCGATAGCTCCTTGAGAATATGCCCCAGAGTGTCCAGCCGCAAATATACAAACCCCATGAAATTGCAAACTAGTGGGTGTCCAGTTTTCACTCAATTGTCGGCCAACCGTGATTGGGACGAAAGTGTCACATACCAATGTGGATTGGGCTCTCTCTGTTCTTCTTTTAAATGTGTTTATACTGGTATATTTGCCAACATCATGCCCTGATCCGCATATCCGTGATTGTAGCCCTCCCCATGAGCTTGTCTTTCTCCTCTTCTTCCTCCATCCCCTAGCAGGAGCACCGGTTAAAGAAAATGCCTTTACTTGTATCGCAACCACCATTCTGCTGAAGCATTGTGAATATTCCCATTGACCGATTACACAAAGCATGCTATATTCCACACGTGCAACTTGTATTGCACACAGAAACCATTTATGCACACAATTGGCTGTCGGGAACCCTGTGCGTGGTGAAACAGACCTTGATGCAAGCAGTTTTCCGACCCTCAAAGGTAGGCTGCCAGGGACGGAGTCAAAAGATTTTATCCCTTTCAACTGAAATTGTCTTCAGCTTCAGGGGCTTCACAACCCATGCTAGAGAAAAATTGGTGTCTGCAGCTTTAGTAGATGGCAGATTATGCTTTTATCCGTGACCTGGATTCCTTCAATGTGCTTGCGCCTAAGAGTTCATCATTAAATTTGCAGCCGTTATGTGCCATGCTGTTGTAAAGGCAGTAGTATTTGCATAGCACACGTCTGTCATTGAAATGTGGTCCTGCTTGTAGGTAGTGGGTCCCTATACACTGCTTTGAGTTCGGTTCCATCATATCTTCAGCCAGCTGGCCTGATTGCACACTCCCTGCTCTTCCCTCCCCCACATCAGTCAGGGTGCATGGACTGGCACAAGTGGAGGCATAAAACAAGTGGGAAATAAATGTGTACCCTGCTTTCAACATGGACAGCCATACACCAATGCTCAGGTAGGACCCGAGGGACAGAATCAAGGATAGTAGCTAAATCAGTGACATTATCCTGCATGAGCCCTGCATATGCACGGAAGATTTGTTATTGGGTGACTGGTGGTTTAATGACATCAGGAAGCCTAACTCCACCCCCCTCTGTAGCTGCTGAGAGCTAATGCCCATTAATGCTACTGTAGTGAGCAAGGAGGGACAGACTGCACATCACTGCACTGGGGTCCCAGTGTGCTTCCCATAGGTGCACGTCTCATTTGTGGATCAGTGTGAGGTGCAATTGCACTTGCACAGCTTCAAACAGCTCCTCCCAGATTTGCAACCACAGTTATTTTTAATCCATCACTTTGACATAGTTGTATACACTTTCAAGCATCTTCCAAGATAAAAGATTCTGCCAGTATTATTGTCTTGCTTGTTTCCATTTTCTCATCTCTTTGTGATATTCTTCCTGAGTTTACAGACAGGAGCGCATTCGAATTCGCCCTGGGATGCTATCACCAAATGATCCGGACCACCAAACGTACCACTCTGGTGGAGAGCCAGCACCGACAGAAGCAAAGAAATCCTTGCCATTATGAAAGATTTCACCTCACCAGTGTCCACTTCCAACTCAATCACCCCCAACAGGACCTCTGCAACAATCTCTCTCAAATCTTCAGCAACAACATCACCACCATTTACTGCAACTTCAACCCGCAACTGGCAGGGGTGTAGCTTGGTCAGTAGGATTGGGGGGAGGTGGGGGGTGAGCTTCAGATTTCAGGACAATCACACTGACACATAATGTTAAAATACATTATACAACAAGCAAGGTGCACAAGAGGGACTTAAGAGGCAGGGAAAAGGGAGAGGAATGTGGACTGGTATGAGTACTAAATGAGAGAAGCACAATATTATGTATAAAAATCAATGTTTTTTTTAGATCTTTCAAAACAGAGATGAGAGAGCGTGCGTGTTTTTGTCAGTGTGTGAATGCAAAAATCCCTGCTGGATCCCACAGACACCTCACCATACCAAACTGAAAGCACCTGTACCCAACTATTCATCAGAAAATACATTTATTAGGGGGATGTAACACCCCAAACCCCCCCCCCCCCGAAGCTATTCCCTTGGCAACTGGACCTGGCAGACCACCTGATCTTTTCCAAAGAACAGATGCTAACCACATGGCTCATCATCACGCCAGAAGAAACCACCGCCACCATGAAGTCCATCCACTCAGGGGGCCCCATGTGGAACCCTGCCTCCACCACAGCTACTCCAGAGGACTACAACCCATTAGCTCCATGCTCAAACCCATTTTGTATGCCTCCACCTCTTCTGCGACCTTACCAGATGCATGGAAACAAGTAACTGTCCTCCCATTCTTCCACAGACCCTTCAACGCTTCCCAACTACAGACTGGTCTCCCTGCTACCATTTCATGCCAAGGTCTTGGAGAAAATCCTCAACCGATGCCTCACTGTAGCGGGTTAGGAGGCACATACGGGAGACAGGTGGGGGTCAAAGAAGGCTTTATTGGTCTAAGAACACGCCTCTGTCGTGAGACCGGTCTATAATAAGGCAAGGGTTGTTCTTCTGTCTTCTCTCTACGTTCTCGGTCCCTCGGCGAGGTCCGCACCCTTCGTAGCCGCTCCAGCACGGGTCCGTCCGGGTACAGAGGAAGCGTGGATGGGGAAGGAAAGAGAAAGTAGCGGGGTGTGAGTGTAGCGCACGTATTCACTAGGTTGACAAGGGAAGGGGGTAGTGAGGAGTCACACGGTGCGTAACACTTCTACAAAGGTGAGGGCAGTGCTCAGGATGGGGGTACCGGATACGGGGACTGATGCACTAGGTTCTCGGGCTCTCACTTTTACCCACCCAGCCCGTCAAGCGGTCTCGTACCTGCGAAAGCCACGCTCCTCCTGGAACGTGGCTGGGCGATACACGGGAACGTTGGCCTCCTGGCTCCTTTCCGTCTTGCGACCGTTCCGCCTCTGCTCCTGCTGTTGCTTCCGTCTGCTTCCCTTGGTCCTCGACTCCTCGACTCCTCCTGCGCCTCCGGTGCTAGCACACCCGTACTTCCGCCTTCCTCCCGTCTTTGAAGGGCCGACCTCCTCGTCGTCGTCATCGAAGGGGGCGTGGTTCAGTGACCAGTCATCCCACTTAAAGGAAAGGTGTTCCTTTTCGTCTTCCACGTCCCGGCTTGAATGTCCGGCCAAGTCCATTCGTCCTGCTGCAGGAAAACAAGAGGGGAGTCGGAGGTAATCACACTCTCCCCACCTTCCTGTGGGCGCATCCCGCTCTTCATCCGACCGCCCTCGTTACACTCACCGAATACCTCAATGACCACCAACTTCTGGACACCACTTAGTCTGGTTTCAGACCTAACCACAGCATGGAAACAGCCCTCATCACCAGCACGGATGACATCCGCAATACTCTGGAAAGAGGTGACCTCATCCTCCTGGACCTCTCTTCAGCATTTGACATGCTCTCCCACCCCATCCTCATCCAATGCCTACTCAACAGCAGAATTCAAGGACATGGACTCCTATGGATCTGCTCCTGCCTGACAGGAAGGACCCATTCAGTCAGCCTGGCACCATGCATCTCTGATGCCCACGATCTCATCTGCGGAGTTCTGCAAGGATCTTCCATGAGCCAACTCTCTTCAACGCATACATGATACCTTTAGCCAGCATCATCCACTCACTCGCACAACATGAACTTCTTCTCCTACTCCGACAACCCACAATTCATTCTCTCTCGCTCGGACAAGATGCCCAGTACAAGGGTCAAGTTCAATGCCTGTGTGACTGAAATTGCCCACTGGACCAACCACCTAAAGCTGAACACTAGCAAGAACATGATGTTCGGGAAGAGCAATTCACTGTGGGACTCCACCTGATGAGCAACAGAGCTAGGAAGAACAACACCAAGAACCTCGGGATCATCATCAACAGCAAACTCTCTTGAGTCAGGCGTAGTACCAGGGGCATGGAAGCATGCTATAATTAGACCTCTGCTAAAAAAGCCCAATTTAGACCCAATGCAATTAGGGAACTACCGCCCCATTTCAATGCTGCTATTTGTTGGAAAGTTGCTGGAAAAACATGTAAATGGAGTGCTGACAGAGTTCTTGGAAACAAACCAATGCCTCAACCCGACGCAGATGGGATTTCGCGCTCAGCACAGTACAGAATCAGCACTATTAACAGTGGTAGAAGAACTTAAAATGAGTCTGGACCAAGGAAGCTTAGCCGGTATATTACTTCTTGACTTGAGCGCAGCGTTCGACACGGTGGACCACCACATTCTGCGAACGAGACTGATGGACATTGGTGTACTAGGTAATACTCTACAGTGGCTGGCTTCGTTTTTGGAAGGGGGAACTTTCCAAGTTATGGAAAACAACCTCCTCTCCAGTACGATGCCTCTGACCTGCAGGGTGCCTCAGGGCTCCTCACTGAGTTCCACACTGTTTAATGTCTAAATGGAACCACTAGCATGGATAGCGCAAGAGTTTGATGTTTCCATGACATCCTACGCTGATGACACCCAACTGGTGATCTCTCTAGATCCCAGATCCAACGGGGACTCCGATAGTTTAGCTCCCTGTATGGAAAGGGTGGTGGGCTGGATGACAAACTGCTGCCTAAAATTGAACGGGGATAAAACAGAGCTGATGGTCCTCGGGAACAAGGCAGTCCCCATGCCTTTAATCAGCTGTCCCAACTGCCTAGGTAGCCCATCCACTCCGAAGGAATCTATCAAAAATCTTGGTTTCTGGCTCGACAAGGATCTAACAATGGTGACCCAAGCCAAGAAACTAGTAAGCACATGTTTCGGACTACTTAGAATGCTCCGCAAAATTCTGGAGCGTATTCCCATACAGCTCAGAAAGACAGCAGTCCACTGCCTGGTCACGTCACGTCTGGACTACGGAAACTCACTTTTCCTAGGGGCACCAAAATACGTGATTAAGAGACTTCAGGTGGTCCAGAACGCAGCAGCAAGACTGCTGTGTAAGGTCCCAATCCAGGAACCAGCCAGGAAGCATCTCAAAGCACTCCAATGGCTCCCCCGGTGGAGGCCAGAATCAAATTCAAGGCACTCTGCATGACTAATAGAGCTCTACACAACAGGGGCCCAAGTAAAGTCAGAAACCTGTTGACCCTCTATGTCCCAAACAGGAGCCTGAGATCTGGCTCCGAACGACTGATAAAAACTACCAGAATCAGGAGAGGCAGGTGGGTAGGCAGATCCTTCACCCACCTGGCACCCAAGTTGTGGAACTCATTGCCACGCGAATCACAACTCCTGATAAAGGAAGCAGCATTCCGGAAGTCGATTAAAACGTGGCTGTTCAATCAGTATCATTAACCTACCTTTAGCCTTCTCTCAGTATCAGTCTCTTAGAGCTGTGAAGCACTCGGGTAGCTACGCGCTCTACAAATCACTTAACTAAATAAATAAATAAATAAAAATGACCACCTAAGTCAATGCAGTCACTGCCTCATGCATCTATACCCTGAAGATGCTGAGGAAGATATTCAAATGACTCCCAATCAGTCCCGCATAACCTCATCACAAGCAAGCTGAACTATGGAACACCCTCTATGTTGGGATCAGCTCACCAGAAGACTGCAGCCCATTCAGAACTCGACAGCCAGAATCACGCTCAATCTCCTACACCGCACTCACATCGCACAACACCTGAAACTGCTCCACTGGCTCCCCATACACAAACGGGCACAGTTCAAACAATTTACCCACACTTTCAAGGCATCACATAACACTGGCACAGCATACTTCAGCAATCACATCTTCTTTCACAAACCTTCCAGACACCTCAGCTTGTACAGACTCCTAATTGCATAAATCCCACGCATATTGAGAAAGAGATCCTGCGGTTGACCCTTCCCCTACATCGCTCCTAAAGCATGGATTGACCTGCCACTTACCATGAGCCTCCTCCTCACTATTTCAATTCCACAAGAGGCTGAAGACCTAGCTTTTCAAGAAGTCCTACTAGGCCTTACCTTTGGCTAGGCTCACACCTGTTCAGCACCAGCATACCCTCCCAGGTGATAGTGCGCTCTACAAATCTGTGTAACACAACATAACAATTTACTTGCATTTTCTAAAGCAGGATCTTAGTTACATTACCGAGATGATTTAATTATTTAATATTACTTTGCAGTCTCTTTTTTCAATTAATACTTCAGAATTTGTACTTTTATGATCCTATATTTCATTTGAATTTTCAAATTCCTAATTTTTCTCTTGGGTGCCCTCTGGAGCGACGTTCATTAGTCAGAGCAATTTAAGCCGGAAAGTTATCTGTTGCTGTTTTTGCACCTCCATGTGAAAAGATGTCAGCGGACCTTAGTAACAGTTCGGTCATAATCATTTACTTGGAAATAAGCACATTTCTGAACGTTAATAACAGTAGTCAAACAGAAAAGTGGATGATTCATATTTAAACTCCCTACACTCTGATGTGTGTCATGACAAGAAAAAACATTCTAGGTCTCCCTTTTGAGATTCTGGGGCAGATCTACAAGAAAGTGCCGCAGCGTGGCGCTGCAAGCCCTTTGGCTGCGCCACGCTGCGGCACTTTCAGAGCACAGGAATGCGACATATTTACAAGAATATGTCGCATTCCTGTGCTCTCCCTGCGCTGGCGCACAAACAGCTGCCAGCGCCGGGCGCAGGCACCCTTGCACCATAGTGCAAGGATGCCTGCGCCATGGGGAGATTGTTTTTGTGCAGGAAGGGGCACCTTTCTGCACAAAAACAATCAGTACAGGCTTTTCCTCTTTCAATGCGTGCTGCAGAATGCAGCACGCATTGAAAGAGAAAAACGAGGAGAAATGCAAACATTTCTCCTCGGTGCGCCTCGCCTACGCCACCTCTAGGGTGGCGTAGCTCAGACTCATCTCCAGATTTACGATTTCTCGTAAATCTGGAGATGTGTCTTGTTCCATGGGTGTTGCGTGGGAACACCCACAGCAACACCCATGGAACGCCCCTTCAACGCAAAGTGCTGCGTGTGAAGGGACGGTATTTACAAGGAGAGGAAAAGTCACGCATGGTGGCTTTTCCTCTCCTTGTAAATATCGAGGAGCCCCCTGCGCCACCAGTACGTCACGAAAAGTGACGTACTGGTGGCGCAGGGGGCTTGTAAATCTGCCCCTCTGAGTTTACCCGGGTGGTGATCCGGTTGAAATAAAAGGTTCTAGGATGCTTTTTGAGTAACGTGTAACAAATCATATTTATCGATCACTCATGACCAGGATGTTAAAAAAAACCTACAGGGTGATGGCGGGCCCTACATTTACAGCCAGTCCCTCATCCTTGCAAGGTACAAGAGCAGAAGATTTTCTTTTGTTGTGTTCTGTGCAGACCTAAGGCGCTTTTCAACAAACAGTGAAAGTGATACATTGGTGTCCAGCCCAGGGCTTGATTGGCCAGTCCTTGTGATGCCTGTCAGTGAGTGACAGATAAGTTTCTATTATTTCAAACCAAGATCTGGGGACCCTTGGTGGTCTGCAACACGTACTCAGGGGGTCAGAAACTGCCAAGAAAATTAAATAATAATAAGAGATTAATATGGTGTATATAAATAAAGAAGTAAAATTGAAAAAGTGAAAATGTTCTGTAAATGTTATGGAATTTGAAACTGCAGGGTAAAACATAAGTTGGTCTCCTCAGACTGATTTGTGGGAGCAGTCAAACAGAATATAGTATGGACGATGGGTGGCCTCAATTGAGTTTAGAAAATCACCAACCTTCCCATTAACATTAAAAGTTTGTCTTTTTTCTAGGTATTTGGGGATTAAATACAATATATAATAATTTGTGTATTTGTTTGATGAATGCTTTTTCCTGTATGTGTATGTATAATTGAAATTGCTTCGGCCGGCATCCCTAGATTCCAATAATGGATCAGTAGGGGTCCTTGTATTCCAGTAATGATTAAGTGGGTGTCCCTAAAAGTGAAAAGGTTAGGAACCACTTGTCTAAGGTGCTTCTAACAAAAACAAGGTGCAGTTTAATATAGTAGGGTACAACTAATAAATATAATACATTCATAATGCTGCTCAGTATGCCAGGATAGCGGTGCTAACAAAAGCAGGTGCATCTCAAAATTCAAGATGGTGCCATTAATACTAGAGTGCCACAATCCTTGCCAGGGTACTGGCAATAGCAGCAGGGTGCTGCTCAGAATGCAAATATGAGCATGTTTCTTGCAGTGCCACGCTTAAGCGAGCAGAGAGGAACTGCAAGCTGCTTCATAGCAGAACTTTTAACGCCTTCGCTGCGAGCGGAATTCCAGCCAGGTGCTAGACATTCCAATCGCGGGCGTGGTCGTGACGAGCTCAGCTCGTCATGCGCACAGCCCGCCCGTGCAGCATGACGAGCTGAGCTCGTCATGAGCAGGGAAGGGGTTAAAATCACATAGGCTAAATAATCATAACCTATTCAGGGATGTGGAATCTTCATCCTCGGGGATGCCGGTAATACTCCCAGACCAGCACCCTGTTCTGACTTCCAGCTTCAATTATTGGTGGGCCATGCTGTGGCTAAAATTAGCATCAAAAGTATAACTGGGGGCACTGACAGTGCATGGATTAGGGGCTTAAATGCAACTGGGGACTCATGCTTAGGGTGCGGTATGGGAGGGCATCAAGGATGTTGCTGTGGTTTGAAGGGTCTGACAGAGCAGAGAACGGTGTGAGGTAGAGTGCATGACGTGGGTTCTGGGCAATGGATGTCCAATGTGTGGGGACTCCAACGAGGGACTGCAGCAGTAGTCCACCTCCTGCACCTCACAACATGGAGAATGGTCTCCCAGTGTCAAGAATGACTGCTCAACCTTTTTTTTTACAACTTTGCAAGATTCTCATTTTGCAAAGCTTGTGAAGTTTAAGAAAATCTATACAAAGTTGCAAGTTGGCCAACCTCTCAACTTCACACAGTGCTAAAACTGTAATAAGGAGTAAAGTAGTGACTCACAACTCTTGAATGTACTTGCATATAAAATATGACTCCTTCCTATTATAGTTTGTTTGACAGTCATTCTGATCCTACTGCTGCTGCTCTCCTCCCCTACTGGAACGAAAGATCTCTCGAGACATCCTCTCTTCGAAGAAATTGAGACAATGTCTTCAAGTTATCTGTCCTACTTTGCCACTCTAATTAACTTAAAAAGAAGTACATCACTTACATCACTTCTTAGCTAAATAAAGTCTCATCTTTGATCCTGACACTTTATCCAGCTACTGCTCTATTGCAATGCTTCCACTTTTGGTGAAAGCAATAGAGTGATCAGGCAGAGATCAGTGGCTTGGGGTGATGAGTCAGTATACTCTGCTGTATGGCTATCAGTCAGGACCTTGCCCAAGCTGCAGCCCTGATACTGTCACTGTATTGATGCCAGGGTGTGCACACAGGGGTGTGCAAACACGCGTCTGCTGATTTCTCTTAAATTCTCATTACGCTTGATGTTGCGTTTTATATAGTACGACCAGTTACCTAGTTCCGATTCCTGATAACTGACAGAGATGTTCTCCGTGGAGGCGATGCAGTATGATGCGAGATTTTTTTTTAATTCACTATTCTGATTATGATTTTTAGGGATAAAATGGAGGCCAGGCAATGGGCTGGCTCTCCTCTTCCTTGACCAATATGTTGCCGAAGCTCTGGATTGGGAGAATGAGTGCGATCCAGCACTCATAACATGTAAGGCGCCTTGCAACGCCACCTTAACACATATGTTGTTTAACCTACGTATGAAACCAGTAGAGATCTTGAGTAGACAACTCATGATACTCTGTTATATCTAAGGGTTGCCACCATAAAATGCATAAATCAGCTCAAATAGGCTTTAGGGTGCACTTGATAATAGATGTCCAAACATTTGCTGCCACTTTTGAAGACCAAGGGGCGTATTTACAAGCCCCTTGCGCCACTGGTGCTTCACTTGTTATGCGATAAAAAGTGACGCACCGGCGGCACAAGGGGCTTGTAAATAAGCCCCAGCATTCCTTCTCCTTTTGGTCAAGAATCTACAAATCATTGTAAATTGGAGGGTAACATATTACTTTATGAAAATTGAGCCTCTTCTCCTACATCAAAAATATTTTTGCGTTTTACCCTCATCAGAGTCTTGTCTCTTCCTAAACATGGGTCTCCATCTGAAGCCTAAATCTGCTGCCTTCCCTTCTCCCATTCCCTTCTCACACTAATAACATATTGAATACTACCTTTCAAGTCCTGGACCACATTCTATGATCTCCTCCTCAATCACTGTTGCCACCTGTTCATTTAAAATCAATGGTTTTAAAATAGGACATTTACCACTAGTGTCCTAGGATGAGCACACTTGTGTTGCCCCAAATCGACAATCAAACACACCCGTTCAGTACTTAACTCTCATGGTACAGGGCAGAGCAGCTCAAGTCTCCTTCGGGGAGTGATGGAAACTCAGAAATCAGCAATACACATATTAACACTCAATAAATCAAGGCACCATCAGTTCTTTTACATTAATGCACACAGCTAAAAACTACATGCAGAATCATAAATAGATATAAATATAAATTCTAAATGGAGACATATAAATATATATATACACATTGCACAATTGACAAAACAGTATACCAATTAGTGAAGAAGTTCTTGGTAACAATTTAGAACCCTCTTAATTGCGACCTTGTAGATGAACAAGGTGCAAATCACCTACCCCAAAAGTCCTAACAGAGGCAAACTAACCCCCCAACTAACCTTCCAACTCTAGTTTGTGCTTTTACAAGGTACCTTTGGCCAACCTGTGTGCCTGTGGACTCTAGCAAGGAAACCAGCAGTACCCTTAAATAAGGTAATGACATTAGGGTTTGTCATAAAAGTTAGGCCTTCAGACTTTGTCACCAGTTGTTCATAATTCAAAAGGGAGGCTTACAGCCTTTATAAATCCTTTCACAGTGAATACAATCACGCTCAAGGGAGTAGCCAGAAAATGTAAATACCCCGCACTTTGACACTTTGATTCTTACCTCGAAGGCCATCAGGTGAGCGAAACAAATAAGCCGTGCCCAGCCTAGATGAGCTCCCTTCATCCCAACTTCCTTCCATCTATCTCTCCATTCTTTAAGACTTTCATGCATCCATCCATCTATCCATCTTTTTATGTTTCCATTCAACCATCCTTTCAACATTCCATCCTCCATTTACCATTCAGTCTATCCATTCTTTCATCATTACACTCTTCCATCAATCGTACCGTCCAACCACTCCCACTTCCAGTCATTCATCCATTCATCCATCCTCCCATCCAAACATCCATTCTTTTTCATCCATTTATCATTTCACACATCCATTCAGAGTTCCATTTGTCCATCTACTCATTGTTACAGCCTTTCACAATTCCAGACATTCTTTCACCCACCCATGCAAATATTGTTTTCAACTACCATTAGTCCTTTCATCCTTGCATGCATCTTTTCATGTGAATTCGCCTTCCTTCTTGTCAGTTTCTTTCTTCTTTTATATGCCATTCATTTCATTCTTCCTTCCAGCTCTCTCTCTCTCAGTCTTAGTAGCAAAGCCAGTGTATTGTTGGCCTTGGTGCAAGGAACAAAAATGCCCCCCCAGCTGGCATTTAATTGTTAAAATACAACAAAAATCAGTATTCAGTGGGCCCATTAAGTCGCTATGCTTCAGTGTCACTGCACCTGCTGTACCTATGAAAGCTACACCTCTGCAAACGTGTTTCCTCTGTTTCCTTCATCATTCTACCTTTTGGGCCTCTTTTTTCTGATTGGATTTGTAGCCTGGACCTCGTCTCAACCTCTGGATACAAAGAATAATGACAGCCAGGCTAAGTTTTACTTCCAAGGTGAGCTACAAACTACATTTGGCTGATGAAAGCATTAAATAAGTATGTAAAGTTACTAGTAATAACTTTATGGTTGTATTTTAAGCTGTACATGTCTCCACCCCCTCCTGCAAGTAAATATCTACCAAACCATACTGGATTAACAGCTAGTTGGAGATTTACACCCTGGCACAGGTATAAATCTATATGCGTGGAGATCTTTGCACATGAATTGACTCCACAGGAGCTCTTAATTCATTTTTATACATAATGATCCTGTTTATTTTCCTTAAGACACTGGCTGACAACAGCATCATGATTCAAGACAGTTTACTTGTATACAAAAAGTGCAGCTTTGCACTCTTCTTGTTGGGTTTCCTCTTTACAAACTACACTTTTTAATGAGCTCTCATGTGCACCTGTTTGTGTAGAGTGCTCCACAAGTGGTAATGAGGCGCCATTATGCTGCTACGTTTCATATGCCTCTGTCATAATGCACTGGATTTTATTTCTGACAGGTTTTCCAAGTGCTAGGAAAAAATGCTTCCCTTCTCATGAAGATATGCTTGAGGCGCATTTCCCTGAACTACTAACTGTAGCATCCTCCCCAGCCCGGTAGCATGCAAATGACCACGCCACACATGGACCTCTGTAGTGCACGTCTTTATTCGTCAGAGTGCAACCGTTAACTAACTTTGGACTGCGTCATAACTTTATTTAACCACACTCAGACACACCCCAATGCTTACGTCATCCCTACAGAGTCCTTGGGGGACTAGAAGGGTCCTACTATACAAATGTGAACAAGACACTACATCTCCCCCTTTGTTAAATAAAAAGTACACATTTTACTTATATACATCACAGCTCCTCAATGAGTCGTTGTGCCGCTCGAACCAGCCTTCCAGATTTTGTCATATAAGGTTGCAGAGGCAAAGGAGTGATGCTTGCATTGGATACAGTTGATGCAGAAACAGGTGTATGAGTTGGAATCTCTGGACTCTCAGGTGGACATACCTCAGTTCTGATATCTTGAGCAAATGAACATCGAGGCAGGAGCTTGAAGTATAACGAGTCTCCCGTGATAGACTATCTGTGACGTTCAGCAGTCACCATATGTCCTTTGCTCGCCACGACCCTCAGCGGGTCGGCATCAGTATTGCATTTCCGTTTTTGCTTGACATGGACTCAGTCTCCCTCTTTGAAAACTGTGTACTGAGTACCCCGGTGTTTAACAACATAAGTCTTCATTTTGAACTTGCTCAGAGAATCAGCTTCACAGATCTCGTTAGCATCGGTCAATCTTGTTGTGGTCCTTTGTGGCAGTTTCGTTCCCATGGCTCTCCTAAGCATCAAGGTGGTAGGGCTTTCGCCTGTGCTAGAATGGGGAGTGGACCTGTATGCACGAAGGGCGGAACTCAAATCAGTTTTGAGGTCGCTACCTTCCAGCGCACCACGCTGAACCACTCTCTTTAGTGTGCCCATGAATCATTCAACAACCCTGCTTCCCTAGGGGGCAGAGAGGTGTGCTTTTTTGATGCTTGTCATTCATGCTCGTGAAAAAATCTTTAAGTTCTCGACTGTTGAAAGGTGGGCCATCGTCAGACATAAGAATGGACGGAACACCCCATGTTGCAAAGGCATCATTCAATACCTCAATGACTTTATCATGTTTAGTTGATGACATGTCTTCCACGAGGGGAAACCTTGCGTATTCATCAATAATTACCATGAGATGATGTCCATTGTTGAGGGTTCCAAATAAATCAACATCAATCCTCTCCCACGCTTGCTTCGGAAGATCGGACAAGGTTAGTAGATGCTGTGTTGTTTTCGGAGACAGACAGTTACACAAATGACAGACCTTTAATTGTCTTTCAACTCTTTCATCAAGGCGAGGAAACCGTGCTCAATCTCGAAGAGCTCTTTTACAATGCCATGATGACCTTCGTGAGCTAGTTCAATAACTTGTTGTCTCAGGCTCTGAGGAATGATAGTCCTTGTACCTCATAATATGATGCCTTCTTGAGTAACAGAAAGTTCTTCTCTCACATTTTTGAACTTTTAATATTCAAATTCATCCATTAGAGGTTGAGTATGTTTTCTACATGGTTGCTGTAAAATAATATCTTTAGGAGTAATCATATCTCAATCTGTGTTTGTCGCACCCAGAATTTGGTCTACAGATATAGCTGCTGGCGTACTTGACTTGACTATGAAGTTAACATAGGCCTCAGCTGCTTTAGACGTTGTACTGTGACACTGCAATGAAGAAGTAGTCAGCGGGAGTTTGATCTTTCCCTGGCTGGTGCACAATAGTGTAATCATACTTTTGCAGTCTCAACCCCCACCTCTCAATTCAAGAGGACATCTTGCCTTTTGGATTTCCGAAAATGGTGAGCAAAGCCTGGTGATCAGTGACAAGGGTGAAATGTTTTCCATATAGAAACACATAAAAGTGTTCACAAGCCCACTATGCAGTTAGGCTTTCTTTTTCAGGTTGGGAATAAGCATGTTCATTCTGTGACAGACTCCTACTCGCATAAGCCACAATGTGCCTCTGTGCATTGTCACAACCATTGTTTTGAGCTAGGAGCACACCAAACCCCACCGGGCTTGCTTCGACAACAATCTCAGTATGCCGTTTTGGATCAAAATAGGCCATTTCAGTAGCGTTCTCAATTGCATGTTTGATCTTCTTCAATCTTTGATCGCATTCGTGTGACCACCTCAACACAGCGTTTCACTTAGTCAAGTCTCCCAATGGGGCACTTACAGTGGCAACAACACAAATTTACCTGGAACAGAAACTAGCCATGCCAAGGATCGCAGCATGGTCACTTCCTGTGGGGGACTAGTGGATAATAACGCTTGTACTTTAGCCAGGTCTGGCATCATTCCTCCTTCAGAGAAAACATTCCATAAGAACTTGAGTTTTGTTTTAAGAAATTCACACTTTTCTGCATTCAACATAAGACCTGGAGCAGCAAGTAAACGGCAGACTTTTGTAGGAGCTTTGTCATGTTCCTTTCGAGTGGCCTCAAATACCAGTATATCATCACTGTAATTAAAAGCATGTGTGACAGGCTGTATTATGCGGCAAATGACATCCTGCAAGAGTTCTGCAGCTGACGACACCCCAAAACGTAGTCGTTTATATCTCAACAAACTAATATGGGTCAAAAAGGTCATAATGTACCTGCACTTTTCCTCCAGTATGAGTAGGTTATACCCCTTGTTCAGATCAAGGTGGGAAAAGACTTTGGTGCCATTTAGCTGTGTAATCAATCAATCAATCAATCAATCAATCATGTCACTTATAAAGCGCACTACATACCCGCGAGGGTCTCAAGGCGCTGGGGGAAGAGGGGGTGGTGCTGCTACTGATCGAAGAGCCAGGTCTTGAGGAGTCTTCTGAAGGCCAGTAGGTCTTGGGTCTGTCGGAGGTTGGTGGTTGGTGGGGAGGGTGTTCCAGGTCTTGGCGGCGAGGTGGGAGAAGGATCTGCCGCCGGCGGTCGTTTCCCGGATGCGGGGGACTGTGGCGAGGGCGAGGTTGGTCGAGCGGAGCTGGCGGGTGGGGGTGTAGAAGCTGAGTCGTCTGTTGAGGTAGGCTGGTCCGGAGTTGTGGAGTGCTTTGTGTGCGTGGGTGAGGAGCTTGAAGGTTATCCTCTTGTTGACAGGGAGCCAGTGCAGGTCTCTCAGGTGGGGTGTGATGTGGCTGCGTCGGGGGATGTCGAGGATAAGACGTGCAGAGGCGTTCTGGATGCGTTGCAGCCGTCTCAGGAGCTTAGCCGTCGTTCCTGCGTAGAGGGCGTCTCCGTAGTCCAGCCTGCTGGGTGACGAGGGCCTGGGTGACTGTTTTTCTTGTTTCGGTGGGGATCCACTTGAAGACCCCATGGAGCATTCGGAGGATGTTGAAGCAGGATGAGGAAACGGCGTTGACCTGCTTAGTCATGGAGAGGGTGGGGTCGAGGATGACCCCTAGGTTGCGTATGTGGTCGGTGGGTGGCGGGGCTGTTCCCAGTGATGTTGGCCACCAGGAGTCGTCCCAGGCTGAAGGGTTGGAACCAAGGATGAGGACCTCTGTCTTGTCCGAGTTCAGCTTCAGGCGGCTGGTCCTCATCCATTCGGCGACGGCCTTCATTCCTTCGTGGAGGTGGGCTTTGGCGGTGTGAGGGTCTTTGGTGAGGGAGAGGATCAGCTGGGTGTCGTCGGCGTAGGAGATGATGTTGAGGTTGTGCTGTCGGGCGACGTGGGCGAGGGGTGCCATGTAGATGTTGAACAGCGTTGGGCTGAGGGAGGAGCCTTGGGGTACGCCGCAGATGATCTTGGTGGCCTTGGATCGGAAGGGGGCGAGGCGGACGCTTTGTGTTCTGGCCGGAAAGGAAGGATGTGGTCCAGTCCAGGGCCTTCTCTTGGATCCCGGCGTCGTGAAGGCGTGTTCATAGTGTGTGGTGGCAGACCGTGTCGAAGGCGGCTGATAGGTCCAGGAGGATGAGGGCTGCTGTTTCTCCGTTGTCTAGCAGGGTCCTGATGTCATCGGTGGCGGCGATGAGGGCGGTTTCGGTGCTGTGGTTGCTGCGGAAGCCGGGACTGGGAAGGGTCCAGGATGTTGTTCTCCTCGAGGTAGCGGGTCAGTTGTTTGTTGATGATTTTCTCTGTGACCTTCAGCGGGGAACGGGAGCAGAGAGTTGGGTCGGAAGTTCTTGAGGTCCTTGGGGTCTGCCTTGGGCTTCTTGAGTAAGGCGGTGATCTCGGCGTGCTTCCAGCTTTCCGGGAAGGTTGCTGTCTCGAAGGAGATGTTGATTATTTTCCGGAGATGGGGGCGCGATGGCTGTACTGGCTTTGTTGAAGATGTGGTGAGGGCACGGGTCTAGCGGTGAACCGGAGTGGATGGTGTTCATGATCTCGCTGGTGTCCTCGTCGTTGATGTTGGTCCAGGAGAGCAGGCGGTTGGTGGTTGTGGGGGCAGTGGTCTCGGTGGTTGCCGGGGCGGTCGTGGTGTTGAAGCTGTCGTGGATGTCGGCGATTTTGCGGTGGAAGAAGGTGGCCAGTGAGTCGCATAGGTCTCGCGACGGCTGGATGTCGTTGGTGTTGGAGCTGGGGTTGGAGAGTTCCTTCACGATGTTGAAGAGCTCTTTGCTGTTGTGTGCGTTGTTGTCTAGGCGGTCTTTGAGTGAGGCCCTTTTGGCGGATCTGATGAGGTGATGGTGACTGCGGGTGGCGCTCTTGTGGGCGGCGTAGCTGTCCGCTGTCCGTTCGTGGAGCCAGATCTTCTCCAGTTTTCGGCATGTTCGCTTGGGAGGCCTGGAGGTCTTCGGTGAACCAGGTGGCTTTCTTGCTGGTGTGGCTGTTGGGCGGATTCTTGAGCGGGGCGAGGGTGTTGGCGCAGTCGCCGATCCACTGTCTGAGGTTGCGGGCGGCGGTGTCGGGGTCGGAGGGTTCGGCGGGTGGGCTCAGGGCGAGGGTTGTGGTTAGCTGGTCTTCCGTGACTCTGCTCCAGCAGCGGCGAGGCATTTGTTCGGTGCGGTGGTGCGTGGTGGGCTTCCTGTAGGTGAAGTGGATGCAGTGGTGGTCAGTCCAGTGGGGTTCGGAGGTGTGGTTGAAGGAGACGTGTGGGCTTGCGGAAAAGATGGAGTCTAGCGTGTGGCCGGCGGCGTGGGTGGGTGTAGTCACGAGCTGTCTGAGTCCGAGGGTGGCGAGGTTGTCGATCAGGGTGGTGGAGTTGGTGTCCTTGTTGTTCTCGAGGTGGAAGTTCAGGTCCCCGAGGAGGATGTAGTCCGTGGAGGCGATGGCGTGTGTGCTGACGAAGTCAGCGATGGAATCGCTGAACTGTGGTCGGGGTCCGGGGGGTCTGTAGATGAGGGTTCCTCTGAGGAACCTCAGAGGACCAGGATGACGTTCTCTCTCAATTGCCTTGTTAGCTTGGCGCATATCAATACAGAAGCTCATAGAACCTCCACTTTCCTTTTTTTGGCACCACCGCCATGGGTTTCAGTACCAGTGGAGCATTCAATGATGTCATGCTTTCACAGCATTTCTAGTTATTTTTCACCAGCTTCCTGCAAATGAAAAGCAATTTGACAGTGTAGTTGAGAAACAGGATGAATTAATGTGAAGCTGCACTTTCATGGTCTTAAGCTTTCCCAGTCCGTGAAACAGTTATGGAAATGTGCATTTATATTATAATTGATGGAGATCAGACCCATGTCAGCAGCAGTACAGAAACTGAGTAAACATGCAATGATGAAGTGCCTTGGAGAACATGAATCAGCGCTTGTACTTTTGTCTTCAAGTGCCGCATGGTAACTACAATAGATCCTTAACTCTGTAATGGTGTACAGGCAGCCCACATGTATACCTTTATCTTCGAAGACGTGAGACAGGGCACTGGTGACAGTTCATGGTACTTTTCTGCCAGCATGATGTTTATCGATGCACTACTGTTGATGATAAAAGGTATGGGACAACTATTCACTTTGAGTGTGATCTTAGGGTAATGTCCAAAGGAATTTTGTTGTTTCACGTGGCGATCTCTGTTGGACTTGGACTCTTCTCTGCATGAGGCCAAACCTATGTGTGCATGTCGCTCAATAGTTACCATCATCATCGCACAGCCATCTTCTTCACCATCGCTCGACAATGACATTGAAGAGCTTTTGGACAACTTTGATGATGATTGACTTCATTTTGTTTCCACTGGCCTCAAATGATGTCGTTGTTTGCCATTGTGCGCGTGGATAGAGTGCTATTGGAACCTTCTGACATCCATTTCCTCTTCTCGAGGTGACATACATAGTTGGTTTCTCTTTCGCTTTACAAATAGTCATGAAATGGTTCTCTCTCCCTCAGCCCTTGCATACTTGTCCAATGGCAGGATATTTACCTACGTGTGGAAAAGAGAATCCGCATCGGAAACATAATTTCTTTTTCTTCGGAGACATCACTTTATGGCCCTGGACCTTGTGTCTCTGCCTACTTTTCACGCTCAATGCTGATTCACTCTGGGCTACTCCAGTTTCCATATCAGCAGCTTGTCGATCTGCACGTTTCTCTGCTCTCGCAGCCAAGGGCACACTCTCCAAACTGAGTGTCTTGCACAACATATGTCGTCTGAAGGAGTCAGAAAGGCAATCGTCAATGACTCGGATGTATGGCTTCTTCTTCATTGAATTAATTGAACTTACAATGCTTGATTAGGGTCTCCAGTCTCTCAGCAAACTCATCCATCGTTTCTCCAGCTTGGTTGAAGATGTATTTATGTATTATATATCTTGCATAGTCGACATTCGGCATTGGATTGAACTTGATTCCTAAGACATTTCATCAGCTTGTGGTGTTTTCTTTATCACTTCTTTTACTCCATCACCTGCAAGATTCTTTAAGTATTTGATGATCTTTTTGTCATCTGCTTCATCTAGCACGTTGATGAAATCATCAAAGGTTTCAATCCAGGCAGACCATCTGGTGCCAATATTCAGCTTTTTGGCGATATCGAAGGGGAGTTGCAGTTTTCAAGAATACTGCAGCGTCGTAGCCGGTAGTGGATCTCACTGACGTTGAGTGAAAAGCCCCCTCCTGCGCCGTCTGCTACCCGCTTGGACTGGCACCATTCATGCCATCTGTAAGCACCAGCCGCATGCTTACATCAGTGTCATCGCAGCCGCCATGATGTCGTATGGCCCCTTTTTCATCTTTAGTGGTAAGTGACGGTCTTATGCCTTGCATATGTTCATGGCCATTCTCAACCTTCTGCATTGTACCAGATCTTCACTGCCTTTAGCATTTCTTTTGGTGCCTGAATGCTCCAACTTTTGGTGTGCTTTCACACCTGGTTAAAGCGGCCTTCAGCGCTTCTCTGTACCTGGTTGTCACTGCCTTTAGCGTTTCTCTGTATGAATGATGGCCCTTTGTTATGCCGTGACGCAGTACCTGTTCTTTCGGCCCTACCAGCAGGTTCTTGGCCAACTGTGATGGCACATTTCCGTAGGGCCTTTGCCTTCTTCAAAAGCCTTGCACTGGCTGGAGTGGTGCTTTGATTACACATACGCCAACCGTCGATTGTCACCTCGACTGAGGCACCCATGGCATGCATGAGCAGTTTGCTTGACCTCGGAAAACTCTCTGAGAGAGCCATTTGTAGCGTCCTCCCCAACCCGGTAGCATGCAAATGACCACGCCACACATGGAGCTCTGTAGTGCCCGTATTTATTATTTAGAGTGCAACTGTTAACTAACTTCGCACTGCATCATAACTTTGTTTAACAACACCCAAACACACCCAAATGCTTACGTCACCCCTACGGAGTCCTTCAGGGACCAGAAGGGTCCTGCTATACAAATGCACACAAGACACTAAACTAACCATCCAAAAAATGCAAGGATTCGTGCAAAGATTATTGGAAGGCTGGGTTTTTTTAGACTGCATACATTCTAAAACATACATTAATTAGATTCTCCAGGACCTGTTTGATTTGGGGTGGACAAGCAGCCATTGTGACTATTATATCTGGAACTACAGAAGTCAAACACAGTGGTGAGCACAGCGAATTGCAAAGCACCTCTTTTATAAGCTCTAACTTTTGGGAGGAACTGAGGTCAAACAGTCAAGGCTTACTCTTTGAGGGTGGAGTGGGACAGAACATCTAGTTCAGCCAGCAAAAGTATCTCTCCAGTAAGCAATAGTGGCCAAACAGTGTTATTTTATTAGAAGGAATAAAACTTGAGTTACATTAAGTGAAACTGGTATCTCATTTGAGGAAGTCTTACGGCATCTGGTCTGAGAAATTGTTAACAATTGCAGTGGCTTTATGCAAAGTGCCGGGGTCCCCCTACAGAATCTGATGAGGGGCTCCTTAGTCTCCCATATCCCACAAATATGAATTAACCTTGGGCTGAATGGGGACACCTTGAAAAGTCGGGGGGCCCATGGCGGGTTACGGCCAGCCGGGCTACAGGGGTCTGCGTAACGCCCCATAACAGTTGCTCTGTAGCTAGCCTTGTGTTAAAGCGGCTCTCGCATGCATTCATAGCAAGGATACAATCTTACTAGTGAGCGTAAATCCTAGTAATGCCCAAGTTCAGCATCTGCTTCAGCAGGGCTCAATCTGGCAGTTCTGCCTGGTGAAGTACACATGCCGCTTGGCAGATGACAACAGATGTGAAGGTTGCAATGCACAGGCACTGTTCATGCTAGCAGTGTCTTCTGCAGGATAGTTTGTGAAAGTAGCCGATGCAGTTCTGGAGAGGAGAGATTGAAGATGCAAGAATAGCAGAGTCACACAAACCCTCACACTCAGTTTTGGATTGCTTGAAAAGCAAAACATAGGTTCATGCTGGAGAACATGGGCCCTCTCAATCATTCACAGTGAATATCGCCAATGCAAAGATGATGTGTAGTGACCCATAGGCGCTCATACGTGAATCAGGGTTGTATGCAGGGGAAACACAGATGCCGTAACAAAATGCGCATGCACACTGTTCCTCGTGCTCAGGTAAGCATTTCTCAAATGGATGACATATGTCAAGCTTTCAGAAGTTGGTTGGTTTAATCCAAGGATTTCTCTGCAGAGGTGTACAAGGCTCTTCCAAGTAAAGGTGAACCTTTGAATAAATGAATGGTGTCTGCTTACAGCAAGCAACAGTGGCAGTTGTGCGCCAACCAACTAACCACTCAAATTAATTTCATATTTCCCTATACCAATTCCCCACTAATCCTGTTTGGTTTCTGGAGTAGCGTGCTACCCGCCAAAAAGTGCTTTGACCCCTCATCGGGGGTATGAAGCGCTATATAAATGGAAGCCCTTCCCTCGTCTATCCCTCCACTATCCTCTTCAATCCAAATAACAGACTAACATGTCCATGCCTCAAATTAATTTAATGTTTCCCTATACTAATTCACCTTTAATCCTTCTTGGGTTCTGAACTAGCGTGCTACTCGGGGAAAAATCGCTTCAACGCCTCATCAGGGGTAGTAAGCGCTATATAAATGCAATTACAAATTCAAAGTTGGTTCAAACCTCTTAAGGAATTTATAGAAGATTTTGTGCATTTAACAATTTGTGCATTATTAACAATGTGCAGAATGGCAATTTTTTACATGAATTTATATGTGTACATTTAAATAGTGTTATTGCCTTTGAAACGATTTTGCAATGTCCTGTTAAAGTGCCTTTTCTTGGCTTATTCCAACTAGGCCTCACCCAGGCCTTGACTCTATCTTTTTCAAAATGTATGTCTCACCCTACACATTCACTTTTTATTATTTCTACTGCACGTATTCATGCAAGTCATGTTTGTTTATTTCCGAATTGCATTATTCTCGAAGAAGACTCTCCAACATCGTCACAGTAATGCTTCAACCTTCAAGGTTTCTTCCACCTGCTTGCTGTATTGCAAACCGTCGTTTTGTAACTAGTTTGTTCTGCCATCTGCGGATTACATTAGCATAGAGAGGGCTGAAATAATTATTCATGTAGTGGTATAGTGCTTAAGTGATAACGTAATATGACGTTTTTTAATACTGTGCTCTGATTTTCCGGAATTGTATTATTTTGCTCACACCGTGATAAATCTGCAGTTTTCATTCTATTTTATGAGATTTCCTATATAAATCCTCAAATTTTGGGGTGAGCCATAGACCTTTCAAATGCTACTAGGGATGCTCTCCGATTTCTTACTGATTTTGCTGCTTATTGGGACTTAGAATATTCTTGATTTTTCCTATAATTCTGTATTGCCCAATTGCTGAGTGCCTTCATGGCAATGACTTTATACATCTGCACTTTGCAATTTCTGTTTTATACCTTTTGAATTTTTGTAATAAATCTTTCTAAATTTTCTGATTCTGCCTTACAACTGACTTATTGAGTCTTTCCTTCCTAATTTGACTGAATTTTTGTTATGATGTTTTGTACCTTTTCTTAGGACACACGGCCTTATAAAATTGAGATTTAACACCGTCCCCGATCCACCCAACCGTGGGTGCTATTGAAGTGTCTTTGATGTGTAAGATTTTAGGGGTTCCCCACAGAGTCAATCATTCAAAAGTGCTTTTCCTTCAGGTGTGATGTAATTTCATGGCAACCAGCTACCAACGGGAACTGTCTCTATAGTTCTGTGAATTGGAAATGAGGTAAGCTCTGTCCAATTAAGAGCTATTGCTGGGTCTTGCCTCTTGGGCATACCTGGATGCAGGACGCATGGGATGGGCAGGCAACCCATCTCTTTGTTGTATGTGTGAATACAGCAAATGTCTGAGCTACAGCCTTTTTAGGTTGAAGCCAACGAGACAGTGCAGCTGACTGGTTGCTAAAGACTTCTTGGGGACATTCTGAAAGCTTACTTAAGAATGCATTCCGCCCACTGCTTACCATTGGCTTTGTGGCTTGTAACTCACTTTTGCTTACTTTTTTTTGCTGTCTTTATTTGTTATAAGGTGTCCAGCATCTTTGTCTCTCCTGTGGAGCATAGCCTGTTGACTGTATTGTTCCATGAGTGCTGGCTTTCTGTAAACAGGCCTTTACATTTTTTTCTTATCTTGTCACATTTGATGTGCATTCAAAGATAGAGGTCAAATGTCAGGTTCCTTCTTCCGAGGGTGCATGGTGTTTATTTTTCTTTCTCTGGCATCAACGTGAGTGGATTTATCTGACAATCTGGGGGTGTGAAACTAAATACTTTTTTTCTAGCATACAACAAAATTTAGATGTCTGTAAATGAGCTGTGCATATGTTTCAAAATTAGGAAAGCACAAATGAAACACATTTTCTGTAATTCGGAAGTGTGATGGAAACAAATATTTTAATACAATCAAAACAAACCAATACACTAGGTGATGCCATTTCCACACATTATGGTTAGTGAGCTGTACAGTTTTATCAGTAAAACTGCATTTCTGTGCAAATTTAATGGTTTCAATTGAAAATGTGTAGTGTGTATTGGCAGTGCACTACCACACAATGCACACTCCACTCTACAGCACTCTATTATATGCCACTGTGCTCCAATCTACGCCACTCTACACCACTCCGGACCAGTTCAATCACAATTGTGAAGTGCACCACAAGTTCCAATAATAACTTAGTCCATCCAATCAGTACGAATCCAAAATTGTTCTTTAATCTTAAAATGAGTAAGGTAAAAACAGCCAACGCGTTTCGTCCAACTTCTGTGGACTTCATCAGGGCGTATTGATTAGTCGTCATTTTCTTCAGCAAGTGTCTTGAATATCAGTTCTGTGCTGTGGACAATAGTCCGTTACTTCTTCCGTGTGCCTAGTCCCTCTCGGATCCAGGGAAGGCTCAATATCGTTCTATTATGATAATCCCACAACGGTGCCTTAGTAAGCTCCTGTTGCAGCAGCGGCGGTCGGCATTTCTCCGGACCGGGACCAGACTGGGAGGAGCCAGTTGTGCCCCCCGGTTACTTGATGCCAGCCATAGCATGGATTCGCAGATTTTAATGCTAAACAGGGCACCTTACCTGACGCTTCTCTGCTGCTCCTTGCCTGCATTCTATGTTTTTTACATTTACGGGCCTTCATTGTGATTTTAACTGCTGTGGGGTAACTTGCTTCCCGCTTCCCGTTACGGCCAGGCACAGCGCTGATTGGTGGTTTCCAACCCATCAGGAGCTAGACCGGAAGGAGCCAGTTGTGCCCCCTGGCTACTTGATGCCGGCCATAGCGCAGGCGCGCTGGAGGCGCACCAAAGGCAAGCCCGTCTGCGCCCGTCTGCGCCCGTCCACGCCTGGATGGCGCCAAACGCCAGACATGCTGCCTGTTTGGTCCCCTTAAGACTGTCTTAATCACAGGACGACATGGTCCCTATCAGAACTGGGATCAGTCAATGTGTATATCAGAACTGCGCCCCTTCAGAGGGCCCCTTTCTTTGCACACACTGCGATTTTAGAACATTAGCAGCCGCAATCTCTATACCCTCTCCCCCGCCCGCCTTTAAATTCCTTAGTTTAAATTGCCGTTCGCTCGTAAAACACTTCGCTGAGGTGTTTGACTTAATTCAGGATGAGGTACCTGATATCCTCTTCCTTACCGAGACATGGCTCTCTAAAGATACAGAGGCCGAGCCAACATTGGCCCTGCCCCAGGGCTACACTATAAAGACTCTGAATAGAGTGGGCCAGGGTGGTGGCATTGCAAATATTTTTAAAACTTGCTATACCTGCATTTTGACTAAGGATGATATTGTGGACTGTGAATGTGCACTTTTCAAAATTGCCCTTAACTATAACTTTACCCTGTCTGGGCTATTGATCTACCGCCCCAACGGGCCTTCCAAAGACTTCAGGGAAGCCCTAATCACTGTGTCTGGCCTACTAGCAACCAGGTCGGCTAATTTTAATATTATCGGTGAGCTTAATCTGCACCTAGAAGCAAGTCAAGACAGTGAGATTGGCAATTTTCTGGCGGACCTTGCTGCTTTTCAACTAACGCAACGTGTCTCAAATAGCACACACTCGGCAGGGCATTTGTTAGATCCTATTTTCTCTAATCTACCTGCCCTAACAGTCAGTCCGTCTCTTCCCATGAGCTGGTCTGACCACTATCTGGTATCTATGACATTACAGGGCATAGGCCCTCCTCAGCATGTTCTACGGAAGCCCGTTCTAAAGCGCCCCTGGCATAAACTGGATGCTGACCACTTTCGTGACCTTCTCCTCAGTCAAAGGCTGAATCTCCCAGACAACTCTGAAAGGGCAGATAGCATTCTGTCTGACTGGCTCACGCACTCCCTCGATACTTTGTATCCCCGCCAAATTGTCTCACAGTCGTAGAACACAGTCCAGTCCGTGGTTCAACGATAATCTGGCCCAGGCCAGGCAAACTTGCAAAGCCCTGGAACAGGCATGGAGACGGCAATACAACCCAGTCTTGAAAGTACAATATCGGGTGGCCATTAAAAATTACCATAAATCCATTCAGAAAGCAAGAGCAGACTATTTTACAGATAAATCAAAAATAGCAGCAATCCAGCAAAATGTATCTTTCCTTGCTTAATGATCTCAAATCTTCAGGGCAACCCAATAAATCCCCCTTCTCCTAAAACCAGCAAACTGAGGCACTGGCCTCATTCTTTGTTAAGAAGGTCGAGGACATTTACAAAACCTTTCCCTCACTGCGAATAAGGCAGGCTCCCCAACTCCGATCAGCGCCGCCCCTCCACTCTCTACTTTTCCTGCACTCTCCCAGGAAGTAATGCGCACCATCTGCAATAAAATGAAATCAGGATCCCCAGCGGATCCCCTCAAACCTGATCAGTTTCAGAAATTTCTACCTCAGCTCCTTCCCCCCTTCTGCGATCTTATAAACCTGTCTATGTCCTCTGCTGTAGTCTCCATCTCCTGGAAACACGCAAAGGTGATTCCACTACTTAAAAAACCCACTTTGGATGATTCCAAGCCGGAGAAGTTTTGCCCTATCTCTCTTCTTCCTCCGGTATCTAAAGTCACTGAATCCTATATTAACTCCATTCTCACCACTTTCATAGAAGCCAACGACCTGCTAGCCCCCTCCCAAAATGGCTTCGGCCCACAACATAGTACTGAAACCGCCCTTCTGGCTGTTACGGAACATCTGCGGAGCACACTGGATGAAGGACATGCCTCGGCGCTGATCCTTTTGGATCTGAGCGCGGTATTCAATACGGTGTCCCATCAGATCCTTCTGCAGAGCTTAGAGGATATTGGCATCGGTGGCTCGGCCTTGAGCTGGTTCTCCTCCTTTCTAGCTGAGAGATCCTTCTAAGTGATTGCCCCCCCCCCTTCTGCTCTCAGACATACGCCGTGCCCCAAGGGGTTCCACAAGGCTCTGCTTTGAGCCCTACTTTATTCAATATCTACATTCAACCCCGGGCAGCAGTGGCCAAGGACAGGGGCTTAACCGTGGTCTCCTACGCGGACGACACACAGTTAGTGGTCTCGCTATCTGATAACTCTGCACAGAATGCCACCAAATTTAAAAACGTCTTGACAGCTAACGCGGACTGGATGACATCCAATTGTCTTCAACTGAATGGCAACAAATCTGAGATCCTCTTGGTGGGCAAAAACACTCATCTGTGGAGCGAACACTGGTGGCCGTCCACCCTAGGCCCCCCGCCTGCTCCCAAACAGACGGTGAAAAACCTGGGCGTATGGGTCGACTCTGTGTTGACCTACCAGGCTCAAACTTAGGTGGTAGCCGGAGTTTGTTTTGGGTTCCTACGCGGTCTCAAACCACTTCTTGGATTCCTCGATGCCAACACCCGACAGGTTATTATCCAGGCCACTATATTATCAAGGCTGGATTACCAAACTCTCTGTACCTAGGGGCCAATAAAGCAGAGATACAACGCCTACAAAGGGCACAAAACGCTGCCGCCCGGATGCTCTTTGGCCTGCCGAGAACCTGCTCTATTTCAAGCTTTTTACGCAGATACCACTGGCTCCCATTGGAGAAACAAATTAATTTCAAAGCCCTGTGCATTTCCCATAGAATCCTGAATGCTCAGTCCCCCGATATTTTAGCCGATCTTCTCACGCCCTACGCACCCAACCGCCAACTGCGCTCTACTGGTCAACACCTGGTGTTTGTTCCTCGTGTTAAGAGAGCCCGGGCCGGAGGGCGCTTTTTCCGTGCCCTTGCTCCTAAACTCTGGAATTCCCTCCCTGTTAACATCAGAAGCATCCAAAATCATTTGTCATTCCGAAAGGCTATAAAAACATATCTTTTTCTGAAATAAACTGCCCCCTTCTTCAGCGGCTCCTTTGGCTCTCTGTTTGCATTGAGATCAGCGCTGGGACGCTCCTTTGCTGGGGAAGCTATGCGCTTTACAAAATTGATAACATAACACTCCATGCCACTCTACACCACTTCACCCTACAACACTCTATTCTATGCCACTCTACTCCACTATACACCACTCTACTCTTCTCACTCAACTCTACTGCTCTTACTCCACTCTACGACACTCCAACACTGCACTCTACTCCACTTTATGACACTGCACTCCACTCTATGTCACTTCACTCTACAACACTCTACTTCACTCTATGCCACGCCACGTTACGTGACTCTATGCCACTCGAGTCCACTCTACTCCACCCCACTCTATAACACTCCACTCTATGACACTCCACTCTATGACACTCTACGACACTCCCCTTTACGACACCCTTTGCCACTCTGCAACACTCTATGCCATTCCACTCTACTACACTCCATGCCACTTTACTCCACTATATGACACTACGCTACTCCACTCTACGATACTTTACTCCAATTTGCACGATGCCACTACACTCTTCTCCACTCCACTTCACTCCATTCTATGGCACTCCACTCTATGCAACTACACTCTACAACGCTTTACTCCACTCTGCAACACTCCACGACTCTATTCCACTGTTTGCCACTCCACTCTTTGACACTCCACTCTAAGACACTTATCTCTAGGCCACTCTACGCCACTCCATTTTACACCACTCCACTCCATGACTATTCCACTGTTTACCACTCCACTCTATGACACTCCACTGTAAGACACTCCACTATACAACACTCCACTCTATGATACTCTGTGCCACTCTACGCCACCCTACTCTAAGCCACTTTAATCCATTCCACTGTACTCCACCCTACGACAATTTACTTCAATCTACACAATGTCATTCAACTCTACAACTCTTTACTCCACTCTACGCCCCTCCACCTTACACCACTCCACACCACTGTACAACACTCTATGCCACTCTACACCCCCATTCTATCCACCTCCACTCTATGACGCTCTACGGCACTCTACTCTATGACACTCCATTCCACTCTATGACACTCTAAGCCCATCCCATCTACAACACTTTACTCCACTCCACTCTATGCCCCTCCACTCTGCAACAATCCACGACACTCTCTGGCACTCCATGACACATTACGCCACTCCACTCTACGTCACTCTACACCACTCTATGACACTTTACTCCACTCTTTGATACTTTACTCCACTCCTCTCTGCTCTATTCTACTCCACTTTCCTCCACTCTATGACATTCCACTCTACGACACTTTCCTATACACCACTCCACTATATGACTCTCCACTCTACAACATGACACTCTACAATATGATACTCCACCCTATGACACTCCACTCTATGACGCTCTACTCCACTCTATGCCAGCCGCGGCAGCTGCAGATAAGAGCGGTGGGGCCAGCTGGGGGGGAATTTCGAGGGACGACCACAAGGGAAAATTAAATAAATATTTAATTTTCCCCCGTGGTCGTTTCTCAAACCCCCCCCCCCAGCCTGCCCCACCGCTCTTGCCTGCAGCAGCGGTGGCTGCTCTATGCCCCTCCACACTACAACACTTCACTCGGCTCCACTCCCCTCTACAACCCTCTACAGTACTCTACGAAAAACTACACTACTCTTCAACACTCCATGACACTCTACGCCACTTCACTGCGCTCTATGCACCTCAACTACACTCTATGACACTTTATTCCTTTCTACGACACTTTACTCAATTCTATGCTATGCTCTCCACTCTACTACACCCCACTCTATGACTCTCCACTCTACGACACTACACTCTTTCCCACTCCACTCTATCCCATTTCACTATACTCCACTCTGCGACACTTGACTTTATGGAACTCCACTCTACTCCACTCCACTCTATGCCACAGGTTCAGCACCTGTGCATGCTTACAGGCCCTCTACTCCACTCTACGCGATGACACTGTACGCATGAGACTTTATGCCCCTCCACTCTATGCCCCTCCTCTCTACAGCATTCCACTCTACGACACTCCACTCTAGGACACTCTACTCCACTGTAGGACATGCTACTCCACTCTATACCTCTCTACTCCACTCTATGCCACCTTACTCTACTCCACTCTATGCCACTCTACTCCACTTTATTCCACTCCACTCTACGCCACTTTACACCACTCAACTCCACCCTACTGTACTCCACTCAAGGCCACTCTAATTCACTCTACTCTACTCCACTCTATGCCACTGTATTCCACTCCATGACACTCTACAACCCTCCACTCTGCATCCCTCCACTCCACGCCATTCCACTCTACAACACTCTACTCCTCTATGCTATTCCACTCTACAACACTCTATGCCCCTCCACACTACACCCCTCCACTCTATACCCCTCCACTTTACGACACTCTACTACACTCTAAGCCACGCCACTCTCTCTATGATATGATATGATAAGAACATTTAATGTAGCGCATAAATCACTCCCAGAGGAGTATCTCGGTGCTGCACTGCTTTGAGAGGGGGGAGATTTCAAAACAACCAAGTCTTCAGCCCCTTCTTGAAGGAAGTAAAGTATGAGCAGGATCGGAGACTAAGGGGGAGTTTGTTCCAGTGATAGGGGGCAGTGTTTTGAGGTCCGTATGCAAGGGGCAACCAAAGGCGACTTATCCGAGGACCTAAGGCATCTGGAGAGCAGATAGGGTTTTAATCGAGTAGACAGGTATGCTGGGCATTATTTGTGAAGTGCCTTGTGTGTCAGACAACATAGTTTAAAGATGACATGTTTTCTAATCAGCAGCCAATGAAGCTTCCGAAGAATCAGGGAGGAGGGCGAGCGAGAAGGAAGATTGCAGATTAGCCAAGCGGCAGTGTGATGGACCACCTGCAATTTGAACAGAAGGGTATTGTTTACTGATGTCAGCAGAGCATTCCCATAGTCCAGGCTGCTGGTAATAAGAGCGTGGACAAGAGTTTTCCTAGCCTGTCGGGAAGCCATGGGAGGGCCTTTTTAAGGAGCTGCATAGTGGCAAAGCAGGTGCCGCAGGTGGCATTAGCTTGGTCTTTCATGGAAAGTGATTGATCTAACTTCACTCCAAGATTTTTCACTGACTGCTTAGGTGAAGGGGCAGGGCCAAGTTCAGAAGGCCACCAATCAGCAGACCAGAGCTCAGTCGCTTTGCCAAAAAGCATAATCTCTGTCTTGTCGCTGTTTAATTGGATATAGTTGCTTGTCATCCAAGCAGCGACTTCCCTCATGCAATTTGCAAATATGCTTTTCACTTTGTCTGGATCGGGGCCAAATGAAATGAGTTGGGTGTCGTCAGCATATGACACGATCTCCACACCGCAGGCTCTCACGATTTGGGCAAGTTGCACTACGTAGATATTAAATAGGGTTGGGCTCAGGCACGAGCCCTGGGGCACTCTCTTGTTCTGTTGCATCAGACGTGATTTGAAGGAGTCCAAGCAGACTTGTTGCGTTCGATTTGTAAGGAAGTCACAGAGCCAGTGTAGCGCCTTACCATGCAGTCCAGCCTCGTGAAGCTGCGGATTAGAATGGAATGAGAGACCGTGCCAAACGCTGCCGACAGATCCAGCAACACCAGCATAATTGGGGTACCCGTATCTAGAAAGAGCCTGATATTATCGACCACAGCCAACAGTGCATTCTCTGTGCTGTGGAGCTCTCTAAAGCCTGATTGCGAGCAGTGCAGGATGTGGTTTTCCTCAAGAAAGGCAATAAGTTGTTCATTAATAAATCTTTCTAGAGATTTTGCAAGTAAAGGTAACAGCGAAATCAGACGATAGTTGCAGAAAACATTAGGATTTTCTGTAGATTTTTTAAGCAGCAGAGATACCAATGCCCGCTTCCATTCCTTGGGCACTTTGGCTGTAATCAAAGAAAGATTGAATAGATATTTAACTGCAGGTGCTAGACAGGTTGCTAAACTAGCCGCTATCCTGGGAGGGTAGGAGTCCTGAGGTGAGCCAGGCTTGGCGTGAGATAGCATATCCAACACCTGATTCTCAGAGCAGTGTTCTGATAGCAATCGGAGATAGCTGACAGATTCTTGTAGATTGACTCAATTTTGTCTTCAAAAAAGAAGGCTAAATTATTACATAATCCTGGGAGGCCTCAATGGTGGACACACAAGAACGAGGTTTCACAAAGATATTTAATGCTTTATAGAGCACTTTAGTGGAGTTTCCTGCTTTCTCAATTGAAACTGCTAGGAAAGCTTTCTGGGCTGACCTAATCAAATTATGATAACCTCCAAGCATGGTCCTTAAGGGATTTAGTGGAGCGCCATCTCTGTTCAAGACGTTTACAAATATATTTCTCTTGGCACAAGGCGTCTGAATACCATGGAGCAGAATTCTAGAAGAGACAAGGGATGATTTCCTGAAAAGTGCAATAGAGTCTAGAGAGGTCGTTAAAAAGTAATGATAAATAGTGCTGTGTCCACAGCTGCAAAGGAGGGAAGTGAAGGGGGTTTAAAAACCTTCGTGAAGGCAGAGGAAGTGACAGAGTTCCAGTTACGCCATGGTCTGTTAGCTACTTCATAGGTTTGTCACAAGCATTGTTGCACAGAATGGAGAAATTTATCAGATAGTGATCTGACCAGGTAACAGGCAGCAGAGAGTCACATGTTACTCCCTCAACGTTAGTAAAAATGAGATCCAACAGATGACCTGCCCTGTGTGTAGGGCCGGACACCATCTCTTTGAGTCCGAGTGATTCCAGATCCGCTAAAAGTTGAGTAACGCAGGGATCATCAGTGTTTTCATCATGATAATTGAAGTCACCCAGTACTAACAACTTCTGATAGGGCAAGACATAAGGTGCAATAAAGTCAACTACTGCCTGCAAGAAGTCCTTCTTAGCACCTGGAGGGCGATACAATAGCGCCCTTTTCCAAGCTTCTGTAGTCGATAGTATCAACTTAGAAATGCAAATCTCAAGCCACTCGATAAGCTCAACCTAAAGGGAGTTGTGGAAGGCGATAGCAATGCCCCCCTCCCCCCCCCCCGGACATTCTGTCCTCTCAGATCTGACCAGGGAGTAGTGCTCAGGTATGTCTAGTGAGATGCAGGGGATGGCAGAAGCACAAAGCCAGATTTCCCTAAAGAAGCAAATCCCGGGTTTGGATGTTGAGATGAGTTCCCATAGTTCTATGGCATGCTTAGCCATAGATCTAATGTTGCAGTACAGACCATGTATTTTATAGAGTTGTTAAAAAAGGTGGGAGTACCAAGGGAGTTGGTCTGATTGAAAGGAGTGCCAGGCAGGCTAAAGGGGAGAGTTGTCAGAGGGGGCATTTCCTCAAGTATAGGCAAACCTGCAGGGGCTAAGCAGGAAGATCTACAGTTCCTGCAAGAAACAGGACCCTGAAGGAGTGGATAACTTTGGTTGCAACTCCAGGGAGAATCAGAGAGTTTGGTGCTGGGCATCCGAATTTGCAATAGTTCTATGGGGGAGAATTTCCTTGCCATATTTAAGTGCAGATAGCCCTAAGACCAGATTGTTTGAGGGTTAGAGAAAAACAAGTTGGGGTCCTGGCGTCTGGCGTCATCCAGGTGCGGACGGGCGCAGACGGGCTTGCCTTCGGCTTGCCGGCGACACACCCACTGTGCGCGTCCGCGCCCTGCGGCAGCTTTTAAATACCTGTGTGCAGATGAGCCGTGATTCTAGACTGCCGGCCTGCCAAAAATGGCGGCGGTCTAGAGGCACAAAGGAAGTAGTGGCAGACTTAAAAGTCTAGCTCTCTCCACAGCAAATGGCACAACAGCCGCTCCACACCACTTTACTCCACTCTACTCCACTCCATCTACTCTACCGTGCAGCACACTTCTTCACTCTACTCCATTACTCATCACTCTACTCTATGCCCCCAAACTACGACGCTCTGTGCTACTCCACTCTATGACACTCTACTCCACTTTATGCCCCTACACTCTATGCCGCTCGACGCCAGTCTACACCAGTCCACTCTACACCACTTCACTCTACTTCACTTCACTCTACTCCACTCTACTCTACTCCACAACACTCCACTGTACTCCACAACACTCTACTCTGCTCCATGATACTCAGCTCTAGTCTACAACACTCCACTCCGCTGTACTCCACGACGCTCCACTCTTCTACACAACACCCCACTCCACGCTACTCCATGACACTCCACTCTGCTCCATGACACTCTACTCTATGGCATTCCGCTCTATGTCACTCCACGACACTCCACAACACTCTACTCCACTTCACAACCCTTCACTTCACCATTCCCAGACACTCTACTCCACTCTATGCCACTCCACTCTACGACATTTCACTCCACGCCACTCTCCTCAATGCCACTAACCTTTAGCCATTTTAGCCATGCTGTACAGCAGACAAGCATGGCTAAAACACTTTAACAAAGCCAATAGCTCTTGCATTGGCGAGACCTGTTGGCTTTGCCAATGTTTTTTTCAGATGTTGTCTTCCTTGGGCCACAGAATGACATGCTGAAAATTGCTTGAACTGGTGAAATTGAACACAAAAGAATGTTCCTTCTCCCGTCAAGGGAATTTAATTTCCATCCAGACACATACACTTCGCTTTACAATGACTTCTGCTGGGAAGTGGGAATAAGAAACGAAAGCAGCAGAGAGGGATGCTAGGCATGGATAGAAGAGACAGCAGCTCTGACTACAGCTAAACCCAGTGGAGCACCTCACAACCTGTGGGGTAATGCCAATAAAGCGGCATTCCAACTCCCATGTACATAAACACTTATCAAACACACATTGACAACTAGAGGAAATACAGAAGCACAGGTGTGACAAGGAGAGCCATACGCATTTGCCCAACTGGAGTGCAGGAAAAAACCTGCACCCCATGCTGGTTATACAGCTCCCATCAAACATTGGTCATATATATATGTATGTATGTGTGTGTGTATTTATGTATGTAAATAAGTATGTATATGTATGTATATGATTGTGTGTGTGTATATATATATATATATGTATGTGTGTATGTGTGTATGTGTGTATGTATATGTGTATGTATGTGTATATATATATATGTATATATGTGTGTGTATGAGGGTAGCAAGCGCTATATAAATGCAAACTCTTCCCTTCTCTATCCCTCCACAATCATTTTACAATCCAAGTAACAGACTAACATGTCCACCGCTCAAATGAAATTCATTTTATATTTCCCTACACTAATTCACCACTAATCCTTCTTGGGTTCCGGAGTAGCGTGCTACACACCAAAAACTGCTTCAACACCTCATCAGGGGTAGCAAGCGCTATATAATGAACACCCTTCCGTTTTCCATCCCTCCTCTATCCTTTTTCAATCCAAATAACAGACTAACATGTCCACCGCTCAAATGTAATTCATTTTATATTTCCCTACACTAATTCACCACTAATCCTTTTGGGTTCCGGAGTAGCATGCTACTCGCCGAACAAGCGCTTCAACACCTTGTCAGAGGTAGTAAGCGCTATATAAATGCAATTATAATACAATATTATGGGTCATTGTAAATGGAGTACCACTTTGGATGGACTCCTATCACTTGAGTCTAGCACTTTGTTGGTGAGCAATATACACTAAGGTGTAAAACAACTGCAGAAATACATACCGTGTTACACAGCATGAGAAAATGAGGAGCAAGATGTGTGCTACACAACATAAATAAATGCATGTGACCAGCAGGAAATGCCCATATAAACCCTGGGCCAAGAGAGGAACAGTGCCAGTGAGAATAATGCCAATCGCTGTTTGTGTGCCAATTGACAGCCCTTTGGAATGAATCTGCCTTTCAATGAGAAACACGGTTCACAGGATAAGTAGGTGCTACACCAAAAACATCCTAAAACGAGGCACATGTACCCGGATGTGAAACTGAGGGGGAGATGTGAGAGGGGAGGATGACACCAAGACTGTAGTTACAGAAAATATCCACACATCAACCATGAATAGTAAACAAAGTAGCAACTTACTGCGTCCTCTGGGAAGGCCTTCAGGTTTCGCCAGGGGTCTCAAAGCGCTATATGAATATTAATAGATGACAATGCAATATTCTGCAGTATTGCCCCTTTGCAAAGCCATTTACTCCATCACATTGCACTCAGCTCCCCTCCAGGAGGTTGGGGGTCGAGTGAGAACCTGTGAAAGGACAGTCAAGGACAGAGGGTTTTGGCATCACGTGCCAGGTTCCGGCCAGTATAAATTTGGGTGCTGTTCAAATATTTATGGGTGCGTCTTATAAAATCAAAATGTTTCTCAATATGCGAGGGTGCTGCCAATAAAACCAGACTCTTTCTCAACGTGCGACGATTGTTCTTCCCCTGCCAAGGTCTTGAGGACTGCGGGAGACTGACTGCGGGTCCCTTCCATCTAGAAACGAATGAATTCCCAGCAACTGATATTGTTACAGCACCCTAAACTGTAAAGTCAACTCGTCACAATCTACAAAGCGTGCTTCCACGCAATACTTTAAACCTGCTCAGCCTCTTAAGTATGTCGAACATTAGGTTGAGTGTTTGCAAAGAAAATGGGTGCTAATAAAAGTGTACTCTACTACTCGCTGAGCTGGTTTAAAGCTCCAAAGACATACATACCAGAAGTAGTAAACAACCCACACTAGCCCTATATGCAGGTGCACGGCTCATGGAGCCACCTACCTGGAAGCCTGTGGAAATCCTATAGTTTTCTTATAAACAGATGTAGCATCTCTGCATGCCTATAGGCACCGCCCTTCCAGTCAGGGCCGGCCTACAGTCCAACCAACTTCACATATCCACCTAAGCATCTCTCCTCCACCAACCCTCCTTCTGTTTGGAAAATACCTGTGTAGCCCACCCAATGCAACCGAAGCTGACAGACAGCCTGTGGTTCATCTGAACTTTGTTATGATGAGAACCAATCACTCGCAGTTCAGCCGTGGTCATTAATGGGGTGAGTACCCGAGGCCTGTGCTGTGCATTTCATATTGGAGTGGTGCAAACCTTGTTTCAGGGAGGGACCATGGTGTAAAGTGAAGGCCAGCAGCAGGGCAGGTCAGCCGGCCTCCAGAAGGGCACCAGGCCTAGTCCTAGACTTGAGGAAACACACAGCAGGTAACTCCACACCCAGTGAGCCCCAGGCCTGCAGTTTATATTCACAATCGAATGCCAATCATTGCCAGTGAGTTCAAAAGTTTGAAACACCAACAAACTATGCTGGGGCACAGTTTCGATTCTCAGAGGGCTTTCTTGGTAGAGCAGACCTTGCCCTGATCCCAGATGGCATCGAGTGGGCTGGTGTCTAAGGGCCAGATGTACCAAGAGTAGGAATAGCGATTTACAAAAAGCGATTTTATCCGAATCGCTATTTGGAAATAGCTGTTCCTTATGTATGAAACTTTTTGTTTCACACTTGTGATTCCTAGTAGGCCGCAAATCGACTTACCTCATGAATATTAATGAGTTAGGTCACAGTTTGTTACCCATTAGAAATGCCTGCCATCACAGGGGTGGTGGCCTGCTGAGGTCAGCACACCACCATGTCTGTGATTATTGCCTTTGAATGAAGGTTCTGTTTTTTTGTTAAAATGCAAGGAAAACGGGATGCGTTTCAACAATAAAAAAGGAAACATTTTGTTTTCATTTTTTAAGAGCAGGCAGTGGTCCGTGGGACCACTGCCTGCTCTTAAAAAATGTTTTTCCAACATTCACAAAGGGGAAGGGGTCCCCTGGGGACCCCTTCCAATTTGCAAATGCATTACAGCCAACTTTGAGTTGGTGGTAAAATATCAAGGTTTGCAACAGTTCTGCTCACAGAACTTTGATACATAACACTGAAAATCGCTATTTGGAAGGGACGCCCTAAACATGCCCCTTCCAAATAGCGATTTCTGCACCCAAACTGCAAATTGCAATTTGGATGTTTGTACATTTGGAAAAGCATTTTTGCCATCGCAAACGACCCGATTTTGCAAATCGGGCCGTTTGCGACAGCAAAAATGCTTCGTACATATGGCCCTTTGCAGCAAAAGTCAGATACAATGTCTTGTGGCCCAGTCTGGCCTAAAAGGACCTTAACAAATGGGTCACATGGGGCTGCCTTCTTGAGAATATAGGATGAGACGACCAATCTTGGCTTCATCCTATGTTAGGACACACCAAGTGTACGTTTAAGAGCAATCAGTCTGCAGTTTTGGGACTTGTTTAGATTAGAGGTTCTTTACTGGAAGATTTAGGAAAAAGAAGAAATGGCAGGCATGGAAGAGCTTTAATTTCATCTTTATGGTAGAGCAATCAAGTGTATTGAAGCCACCTTGAATTACAAGGTGGCTTCCACAGCTTCCATAAAATAAGAGAGGGGATGAGAAGAATAAAGATTGTGAAAGTGAACCCGGTAGCTTAGCAAGCTTGATCAAGTAATGTTTCTAGTTAGATGAAGGATCAGAGTCAGGCATGAGTTGCTTTTGGAATTAGGAAATAGTAGAAAGCTGGAGTGGGGTATATTGAGATGTGACTTGTTTCTGGTTTATAAGGAACCTCCTCAAAGTGAGTATGTGTTGAAGAGGTACACCGGTTGCGGCAGAACTTTACATTTCTAGGATATATAGGCAATGTTGTAGATGATGCTCACTTCTAGCATGAACCAATGGAGAAGTATTACAAGTATAGCAAGAAGCATAATGCACTTAACCATTTCAGCTACAAGAATAGGTTCTGGAATCTAGAACGGTGCTAGCAATTTGGCGTAACCACTAGGCGGCACACTCAGGTCACCCCCTTTGGGTTGTTTTATCTCACCTTATAGAAGCACCAGCCCTGCTGACAGCTGAGTGGAAGATCACTTTAGTGGAGCAAGTGTCCGTTTGGGCACTCCATCGTGAATGGCATCCCTCCGTTGACATGTTCATTTACAAGGCCTTGCACCATTGACTCGATGTCTTCTGGTGAGATCAGTCTGTATATTTTCCTTTGATGATAGGCGTGGTAGATGTAAGAACCGTGTCAAACCCAAAGACCTGGTCTAGGAAAAAAGGTGGATAAAATTCCATGAAAGGAGACTTGCCAGATTTGTATTGCATTGGAAGATCACAAGTAGAAGAGGTGGCATTTTCCTAGTAATGGTTGAGTGTCAGATAGAATTTGGCCATCCAATTCTCAAAGGCGATCCACTGAGGTTTCTGTTTAATGATGTCAGCAACATAAGAGACCTCATGTAGATTTTGCGCACCTTCCACATACTGAAGAATAGACATTTTTAGACATGCTAAAAGTGAACCTAAGAACATGATGTAAATACTGAACTATATAGAGGTGTCTATTGAGTTCTTAGGCATTCCACACACCCATCTACTCAGTCTCACAATTATAGAGTATTTAACAAGGCATCATTGTCCCCTGTATCAAATGAAAACTCAAGGTCAATAAGGACTAGCAGAATGGCCTCTCCCTTACCAACAATGTGCAAATCATCATTCAGCAGGTTTGCTGTCTATGGGGCGAATCATGACCTAACCACAGAATGTCATGTATAGAGATCAATAAACCTGGAGGGGACTTGCTTCACACATACTACCTTCTGCTTGTCTAGCGTCAATTAGTTATCCTATTTTAGCGTGTAGCTCATGTTTCCATCTAATAGCTATAGCTGGAGATATGTTCTATAAGAAATGTACCCATTTAGAAAAATATCTGGGTTTTTTCCTCATTGAAATGCACTTATGGTCAGGTTGTCTAAATAAGCATTAGCTGTTTTATCTATTGTATATTTCTAATATATGAAGTATCCTTTGTAAGCTGAACAACATTCGATTTAGAAGGACCATATCATCCTCATACATGAGGTAGCATTATAGGTCCACATTTTAAATGCATTTGTAGGCCCATTTAAATCCTTTAAGTTTTCTGGAATTGGGTCATTCACGCACAGCAATATCACTGGTGTTAACATCATTTTAGAACAGAAAATGTAACCTTATATAATTGTTGTAACATAACTCATTGATTAATGTTTGAAAGATATTTAAAAGTTTGAATAAATATAAAAAAATTGAACCGTAATGCAATATGCGCTTTACTTCAGAGTGATATTGATCACTGCAGGAGTGTGTGAAATTGGGATATTTTGTTGCATAAAAGTTTGAGAAAATTATGTGAAATGACACAAAAGTTCATGAAATTTACTTTCGGGTATCTCACATGAAAATTATACCAGATAGCCTACCTCCAAATAAAAAAATATTCAAGATACCTGCAAAAGGGTTCCCTCATTATCTCTCCTGAATTATGTCTTGTTTCTTCTAAACACCAACTACATGGCCGTCAGTGGTGGGTTAACTGAATGCCTAAAGAGAATAGGCTATATGGGACAATTAAACAGTCGCATTGTTAAACAAAAAAATATCCACTCTGTGGAACATTGAAACCATCTCCTTTGTCAAAATTTTAGCCATTTTTCCAGTTGGCTGCAAAACCCAGTTGACCCTTGGGAGCTAGAAATTTAAAGTTTAGCCATTTTGGACGCAGTCCTAGCCATGTACTTCAAATCCTTTGACTTGACTAATTTGAACTCTAGACCCCGTGAATCTAGGGAAATTGATTTTTTAAATTTTGCTAGCATTTTTGACTGTGGGCACTGGGAGTCGGCCATTCAGCCTTCCAATGCATGTGCTGTGATCCTTAAAACATGAGGAACATTTGCCTTTATACAGCTAGTTGAATTCACTTTCATGTAAGGTCACCATAAAATGACGCAGGAAAACCACCAATGGTGTAATAGTTAGATATTGTATGTAGGCAGCACTGTGTATATATATATATATATATATATATATATATATATATATATATATATATATATATATATATATATATATATATATATATATATATATATATATATATATATATATATATATGTATATATATGAAGAAAGTTTCCGGCAACTCCCAGCTCCTCTCCAAACGGGGTCGGTGCAAGATCCGGGTGTCGGATCCCGGCAATAGATTAGCGAAATTCCGCGAGCGCTTAACTCAGCCAGAAAAAAGACTCGCACACAAAAAAAAATAATATATATATATATATATTCATCAACAAACGCCCTTGAGCTTCGAGAGGTCACTCGACGATGTTCCAACCATCCGGTTTCTGGCCTCTCAGCAGCTCAACAACCTGCTTCCCAGTATATTCACAACCATGCCCGACGCGTTTCAAGGCCAATACGCCTCTTCCTCATGGGCTCACTGACAAAAGCATAAACGGCTCACCTCAGCATTCATCTCGTATTTATTGAATGAAACTGCCCTCAGTGGGCGTGGCTTACAAGCATGCTGGTATATGCAGTCCATAGAGGTGAGTATTATTTAATTCCTTAAGTAGGTTCAATGCTTCTGTTTATATTTAGAGTTCATTTTATCCTTTAGTAGGAAAGGGAATCGAAGTCCGGTGAGCTGTCATTTGCATAAAGGAACATCGTGCCACATGACGGGAAGGTTCCCATCACAGCCTTTCCATCGTACAGAAATGGTGCTCCTCTCCACGGCCAAGGCAGCCGTGTAATAATAGTCATCAACAAACGCCCTTGAGCTTCGAGAGGTCACTCGACGATGTTCCAACCATCCGGTTTCTGGCCTCTCAGCAGCTCAACAACCTGCTTCCCAGTATATTCACAACCATGCCCGACGCGTTTCAAGGCCAATACGCCTCTTCCTCATGGGCTCACTGACAAAAGCATCAACGGCTGCTGAGAGGCCAGAAACCGGATATAATATACAAAAGTGACTGTTAAAGCATGGTTCATGCTGGCTGTGGCGGCCTGATTAGCTGCAGCCAAACACAACAGCATCACGTCGAAAGAAACCATTATGCGGTGCCTTACTGGCCTATAGTGCAGTCAGGCAGTGCCCGATGGGCTGATCTGCGAGGTTAGTGTGTGGGCGTTTTTTTTGGCAGTGTGTGGGCCTGATTTATGGTCTGCTGGGCTGGTTTTTACTGCTGCTGTCCCTGATATTAAAATAAAAAATTGCCTGCAGCAAGAACAAATCCATGCAGTTTTCCATACCTTACAAAACACTTACACAACGTGTCCTACACGTTCAACACTGCCTCACATTGTAATCATGGGCCAGGTTTGTAGCTATATAATTCTTTAATGCAGGCTATTTTTATTTTGCTGCCCTGGCCTATTTTCTGTCCCCGTCTGACCCTGCCATGATGCCATGAACAAAAAATTTCTTTTAAGCATTGCCTTGTGCCCCACAGGGCAATCTGCTCAGTGTGTAAAGGTGAGACATGCTAAATATCAAGAATAATATGTCCCTACAATGGATACTACAAGGGATATTTCACTGTATAACCACTGTGGCTTTTCTTATTAAAAGCCCGATTATGTCTAACATAGAAAAGTGACACATGGTTCTGAATCGTGCTACTGAGATCCGGGAGGATGCACTGGGGGTGTCGTTGGATGCGCGGATGGCCTTTGATACGGTGGAGTGGCCCTTTATGTACACAGTACTGGAGAGGTTGGGATTTAGTCCCCGCTTCATCGCCTGGGTACTGCTCTTGTACTCTGATCCTCAGGCTGAAGTGACGGTTAATGGGGGAACGTCCACAGTATTCCAGCGGCAGTGTGGCACACAACAAGGCTGCCCGCTTCCCCCCTTGATCTTCGCTCTAGTGTGGGAGCCGTTTGCAATTTGGATAAGAGGTGACCCTTTAATCAGGGGTTTGAGATAGGCCTCAGACTGGGAAGACAGAAGCTCCCTCTATGCAGGCGATATCCTGTTATATATAACTGACCGACTTCTACTCTTGATAGAGTACTGCATATATTTATGTTGTGTCGTAGATACCCAGGATACACTATCAATTGGAGAAAATCGCTGATCTATGTATTGTCTGGGGTTATACTGCACCTACCCAGAGACTGCACAGCACACGTGGTCACAGAAGGATTCCACTATCTCAGGATTTTTATCACCAGAGACCCTAACCCCTTTTACGCGGGGAATCCCGAGCCACCACTCACGTGCTTACGTGAACCCTGCCCCTGTCGCGATTAGAGAAAGCGGCTCTCTTTAAAATTGATGGCCCTGCACCTGCTCCAAAATAAACCTCACCCAGTCCTGCTATCCTATTTTCATGCAGTGGATACTGTAACACGTATACTCCTTTGGGATGGTGGCCGCCCTAGAACAGCCCTTCCTAAACTGACACAGGGCTGGCACGATGGCGGGAAAACACTTCCAGCCCTCCAGAAATATTACTGAGCCGCTCAACTTATTACCATCAATCACTGGGTTCATCTTCCAGAGGATGAACCAGCCTACAGAATGGGTAGACGGATTATGCGGCTTGGAGGCTACCTCAGATCCTTCTATGGAGGGCTGCCTATCAAGTACTTCTTCACTCCGACATCAGTTACACTTCATGCATGGCACACTGCACTGACAGCGTTGGGTTGGCGGGGCAGGATTACTCAAGCCACCTCATTGTTAAAAACAGCAAAATTGGGTACCCTGGCCAAACAACGTGGATTTGATAAATGGGTCCTAATTGGCCTGTCAAGAGTGAGGGACTTGTGGGGTTTGTGTGAGATTATATCCTTTGCAGAGCTACAAAGAGATTACCGATTAGCACACACAAAGGCCTATCGCTATCTGCAGATAGGTCACACCCTACACAAGGTATTACCAAAGGGTGATGACCTCCCTGAATCCTCCCCATTGGAAGATTGACTGTTGGATGACTACATGGCCAGAAAAGCGATCTCACTAACTTACAGCAAACTGTTAAATAATTCCCTGCAAAACTTGAACTGACTCCAGGAAAGCTGGGAGCATGACCTGGGGAGTCTGGTTGATGATAAACTGCCATAGGTGTTGGCGCTCCCTGGGAGGTAGCCATATGCTCACGCTTCAGATTGGTGCAACTCAAAATCTTACACAGATCTTATTACGCTTGCACAACTATGGTTAAAATGGGCAGGTCAGATACTGCACTGTGCCCTAGGGACTGTGGTCGGGAGGAGACATTCTTACATATGATATGGGACTGCCCGGCACTCCAGAAATTTTGGGAACGCTCACAGCCTGTCTTATGGGTGTATGTGGATGCGACATGTTGCCATCGGCAAAGTGGTGCCTCCTAAATATTTGTGTTGAAATCGACCTGAATAGTTGGGAACACCTCTGGGGGACACTGGGGATCATAGTGGCTAAACGTATTAAGGACTGAACATGAAGGACACGGTTGTCTCTCTGACCCTAAAGGATTGGAAAAAAGACATGGACAGGCAGAAAGTGTGGTTTACAAAAGCAGGGGGTTGCCCAAGTAAATGGACCAAAATTTGGGGGAGGTGGAATGAATGTAGAGGGGTGCTGTGTGCTCCTATTACACGAGTTAACTCTATTGATTTGTCCCAAAGGCACCAGGACCATATCGCTGGACTATAACATGTGGTCGGGGAGTTTGGGAGTGTATGAGTATCAGCGGACTCTGGAAATTTGGTTATTGTTGTGCTGTGTCACACTGCTATGTGATACAATACTTACTGTGACGATAAAGTTGTTCTATCTCTTTGAAATAGAATTTTTTTTTTAAGGAATAGAAAAGTGCACCTGAGATCCTCCAAGCATTCTTTTTAATATTTATCAAAAATCTAGTTCAGTGGTGAAGGTACATTTCTGGTAAATATAGTGCAAAGGTGACTTCATAAAAAACAATTTTATGTTGCTTAGCTGTAATTAAATCAGTTCTGCTGGCCTCTTCCCCAATTTCTAATCCTTTGATAATGTATGAAATTCCTTCTGCTCAAAGACAATAGACCTGTCTCTACTGGGAAGAAGACCAGAAGGAGTATTGACTGGCCAGTTATCTCAGAAAAGGGAGAGAGTAAAGGCTAGGAACACATGCTATCTCAAAGAACCCGACTGGGTTGTTGTATTGTCATATGTTTACACCAAACATGGCATTGTGTGATGGAGGCTTTTGGGCTGGGATCTTTCCACCCATCTTGCCTCTGCTCAGAGATGGGGGAGCCTGCTTTCAGAATCAGTTAGGGAATGTTTGGCAGGGGTGGATTGTCATTTCAGTTTGAGGGCTCTGCAAACTGGGACATGGTGTCCTGCCTCTTGGAAGACCCCAGAGCACGATGCTCTGACATAGTTGTTTGGAAAGCAAACATGATCTACTGAAAAACAGAGCTGGTTAGTCTGCTAGTCACCTTTCTTACGCGTCGGGAGCCAGATACCGCGCTCTTCGGATGTCGGTGTAAGACCGATAATCTCTCTAGAAGCTCTTGACCTTGGCTTCTAACCGTTTACCACACCGGGATCCTCAAGTTTACCTGGCCTAGCTAATGATCACCTGTAGGGTTCTACGCCCACGGATCCGTACAGTTATTCAAACACTCCTGTGAAACTTCGAACGTGAAAAGGGTGTTTTGGTGTAACTCTCGATACACAGACATTTATTGGAGGTTATTGCACATACGGACTCGTATAGATATTCAAGCATTCCTGGGATACTTTGATCGGGAAAAGGTTGTTTTGGTGGACCTTTCGACACACAGATATATTATTGAAGCCTTGAGAAAGACGAAACACGTGTCGGCTGTTTATGTTCTACAACTATGTGTCAACATTGCTGAAAATTAATCTACATTTTATCAGGATCTTGCCATATGGACTGTCCTTACTCACTATGTTTTTTTGCAATTAAATACATTACTGACTATTGATGGTCAGTTGTTACTTTTTGTGGCGCTGTGCTCTGTTTTCGCATTATTAGTCTGTGGGAAATATTCGGGTATCGAGTTAAATGTTGTCACCAGCTGCGGCCCATGCAGGTAAGAGTGGTAGGGCGTTGGGGCCAGGTAAGGGGGATTCGACAGACGACCATGAGGGAAAATTAAATAAATAATTAATGTTCCCTCGTCGTCGCCTGTCAAAATCCTCCCCCGCCCCCCACCTGGCCCCACCACTCTTACCTGCACAGGCCACGGCTGGCTGTCACCAATTACTAGCTAGGGTACATTACAAAACTGATCTCCGATCAATAGCCCCTGAAAATATAACTCGACCTGGTGAAGGAACTGAAGAAATTAGTTATTTCTGGATGTGAGTGAAGAGAGGAACCTAGGTGTGGCTCGGACTATACTTATACTCAGGGACTGCAAGTGTTCGCCAAGGATCAGACTGTGGACTCCTCTGGCTTCAGGGACAGAAAAGGCACACAAGGGCACTCTTGTAGAAGAACCAGTTGACAATTTCTACTGGACAGTGCTGGAGCCCTTGCAGGAGTGAGCCTTGGCCCCTTTCACCCACCCTTATCTCGCAGCCTGGGAGCCTTAGATGTCACCAGAAGAATGTTGTTCAGCCCCAGCAGAAAGATGGGACTTTGTCACATTTGGAGTTCTGTATGACAAGGGACTGAGTTTACTCAAGAAAGTGCTCAGTGAGAAGATTCCCATGTTTGTTGTAGGTTTTTTACGCAAAGGAGAAGGCTTCCACAGGTTTAATGTCGAAAGTATCCAGCCTTGTGGAGGCCTGCCTGGCTTCAGTGTTTAGCTCCAAAAAAGTCACTAAATATGAAGGTATAACTTGGGACCAGAGCAATGCAGCGAAGTTACTCCCATGGTGAATCAACCTCAGCGGCTAGTGGTACCACATTTTTTCAGCTTAGAGCTTCAGTGGGAGTCCTGGCTCAATGTATCCGACTGTGGGGACCCTCACCAGCCAGAGCATCCTTCCACGGTCCACTGGAAGAGTTTGGAATACAGAAAATTACTACAAAAGGTAAAGATTTTCTGATGAGACCAGCAAGGCTTACCCACGCCATGCACCATCATGCTCAGCCTGAGATGAGATACTCATCAATGTTTACTATTAACTTATTATAGCGCTTTGTAATTACTTTGAGCTTTTTGACTCAAAATGAACATTTTATATTTCTTGCTTTCTTTATTTATAAAGCTTTTTATTGTTTAACTTAATAAATATCATACAATTTTCACTCAGTACATATGGTCATACAAAGAAAAGGCTAGAATACATCAATCTCTCATAGCAAATGAACTGCACAATTCGATGTCTTTGGTTTTGTTCATGAGTTAGTTCTGATACAAGGTTCCATGGCCACGAATGATGCAGCGGTGTCGCTCGCCAGTAATATGGTCTCTAAAGAAAAAGCAAGTTTGGTACATGCTAGTATGTTAATATTGTAGTGTCACGGCTAATGATGACACCCAGGTCTCGGGTGACGAGGCGCCCTGTTGGCTGAGGCCTAGAAATGCCGATAATGACACATTGGCGTGGGTCACACCGAGAGGGCTGTGTCGGCTGGCCTTTCTCCGAGACTTCTCTAGCTACGCTTAGCAGCCCCCCCCCCACTCTTTATTAGCATACCCCACATGAAATTTAGGTCTATTCCACTCTCCCTGGATAGCAAGGGGTGTACCTATAAGTTACCCTTAGTTAGAGTTTAATGTCGGGTCCAAGCGCTCCAGTAACATCACTGGAGCAACATTACATTCATCCCCCAAAAAAACAAATTAGCAAACTTAAAAAATGATAAGTCTCACCCATAGTACTACATCTGTAGGCCAATGTGGGATTAACACATACATTGTAGGTCATGCAGTGATGTTGTCTTTTAGTCACCTGACCACCCCCTAGATCACAGAATGGGACACAGGTCAGCACAATGGTGGGCAAACAGACTCAACCATATCCCCCTTTATACGTATCTACGTCATGACATGATCCTTCAGCATCCTCGAGGGTGCAGGGTTCCCTCTTAAGGCGCATCTGGTGCAAGTAGCACGACTCTCTGGGTGCTCAGGGGAATTCAGACGGTTTCCTGGTTCCCTGCTCGGTTACTGTGAGGCTGGACTTGGATTGGCATCGCAGATCTCTGGTGGTAGTGATGCCAGGCTTCCAGATTCAGAGTCTTGCTCGTCCATCAGTGGATCAGTGTCAACTGGGTGTCCTGAGGTCCGTGCGTCGTGGTGGAACTGCTTGAAAGCAGACACATTCCTGGTGATTTCTTCCATCCCCCACCGAGCGGTAATCTTCGCGCCTGCCACTCATGTGACGGTCCACGGGTGCATCTCAAAGGGCATTCTGAATTTGGTCCCTGGGTATCGATCCTTGATGAGGACAGAGTATTCGACTGCAATGTCCGGAGTCTTCGCACATCTGTGGTGACTCGCTTTTTCATTTTATGGGTGGTATTTTTCTTGTACTCGGTGGTCGTCGATTGGGGCAGGTCTCCACTCACTGTGATGAGGAAGGGTGTCTCTGATCACTCTATCCATGGATAGGTGTCAGGGAGCTTGTCCTGTTGTGGAATGTGGGGTTTGACTATAGTCTTGCAAGAACGAGAAGATATCAAGATCAGGAGCTTGCTGATTGGCCAAAGCGATCATGATTACCTTATTTAGTGTCCGCATGAACCTTTCTACCTCACCATTCGCTTAAGGCCAGTGGAGCGGAATTCGTTTATGGGATATATTTAGTCTCTTGACCCTGCAACAACAGTCCGTTATCAGTCCTTAGCGCTTTTACAAGTCCATGGGTGCCCATAATCTTTTCTATTTTAGGTATCACTTCACTCGCACTTAGTGATGATAGTATTTCTATTTCTGGGTATCGTGAGTAATCAACGATTATGACCATGGTGTGTCTTCCATCTGGGAGGCTCCCAAAATCAAGGCTCACACTAACCCACGGTTGTTTAGGTCCCGTCTCAGTGATAACTGGAACTGGTGAGCTGGGGTCACCTGTTGCTTGACACCAGGGGCAGGATCTTATCTTCGCTTCTACTTTCTCATCCATTAGGGGGAACCATACTTTTGTCCATAGACAGCTCTTAGTCTTAACCATGCCTTGGTGGCCAGCATGAGCTGGTTTAACCGCTTGGTCAGTGAGGCTCTCAGGAATGACTAAACGATGTCCTCTCAGAAGGCAACCATCTGGGTCTGTGCTCAATTCCTTTTGAACATGGTAGAGGCTCTCCATGATGTGTCGGGCTTCCGGGGTGAGTTGCGCACAGTGGCTCTTAAATGCCGCCCATCTGGTTGTTCTTACAGCATCTAGCTTCTTTTGTAAGCATTCATCCTTGTTTCGAGGGAGAGTGGGAGAGGGTGCAATCTATCAGCTACGTATGGCACATATTCTTCAGTTTCGTCCGCCTCTTCTTCTTCTTGGAACGTGGCTGCCGAGGGTGTCTCGAAAAGTAGTCAGCAGGGTTTGGGGAGCCAGGGCAGTATCCCACTTTGCAGTTGTATTCTTGCAGTTGGAGAATCCACTTTTCGATTCGCAGAGGCAGCTTGGAGGCAGTGCCATTGAAGAAAGGTGTGAGGGGTTTGTGATCCGTTGTAACAGTGAACAGATTGCCGTAAACGTATAGATGGAAGTGTCAGCATCCCCAATGTATAGTGATTGCTTCCTTCTCGATCTGTGAGTATCGTTGTTCTGTCACATTGAGGGATCAACTGGCAAACGCTACTTGGGGCCACACTCCTCCTTCTTCTCGTTTCATCAGTACTTCACCTAGACCTTTCGGCCCTGGGCCTACTGCTATAGTCATTTCTTTCTGAGGGTCAAAGTAGATTAAGGTTGTGTCTGCTGACAAGGCTTATTTGGTGGCTTGAAAGGCTTGTTCCTGTTCGCAACCCCACGACCAGGGGTTTGTGGCCTTTGTGAGATCTCTCAGTGGTTGCGTGAGCTTAGTGAGGTTCTTGATGAAACAGCCTCAGTAATTCATCATGCCTAAAAAACTGTGCAGTTCTGTAACCGTGGTTGGCGGTGGTGTCTCGCAACTTGTTGGGGTCAGGTGCCACTCCTTCTGCCCAAAACACAAATCCAAAGTACTGCAACCTTTGTGTAGGAATTCACACTTGCTGCGGTGTAAGGTGAGTCGAGAATCTTGTATCCGCTGGAGTACCTTCTTCAGTCACAGGTTGTGTTCGGGAATGGTCTTAGCATAAATGAGGATGTAGTCACTAACGTTGACGACCCCGGGGAGGTCGGCCAAGAGTTCTTGTATCACATTTTGGAATTCTTCAGTGGCGATTGATATTCCAAAGTTTAGCCGTTTATATCACTGCAGTCCTATATGAGTCGAGAAAGTTGTGATGTAGCGGGATTCGTCTGCAAGGACCAGCTGTCGATATCCTGACCGTAAGTCCAGTTTAGAGAACCAGCAGGTCCCCGATTAGGTCATCTATTGTCGGCGTTAGATGATGCTCTCTTGATTGCAACATTAGGTATGCGCATGTCCACACATATCCTGGCCTCACCGGGCTGTTTGGGCTTTCTGGTGACTACGATTGGCAATACTCAAGGGGTGGGCCCTGTTACCCTTTCGATGATGCCAGCACCTTCCAGTTTGTATAGTTCTTTTTCCACCAATGGTCTTAGGTGGAACACAATTCGTCTCTGGCGAAGTGCCATGGATTGCACGGAAGTATCGATGTGAAGTTTGACCTTCCTGTCTCGCAAACATCCGATCCCGTCAAACACGGTGGGGAATTCATCAAGGATGTGAGTGATTGCTTCTTGGTGTACGCCAAATGCGTAACAAACAATTCCTAGCGCTTCTGCAGCTCTGCATCCCAGTAGCATTCCGTTGCCTTCGGCAGCAACGTATATCAGCGCGTTTACCGACTGTGGTCCATATGCTATTGTTGTTTGGAATTTTTCTTTTATGTTTAGTGACGTGCCTTGGCCGTAGGCGAATACTTTGATTGTTGCTTGGCCCAGTTGTGGGTGTGGATGCATTGTGTGGTACATTTCGGAGGACATGATGTTGATGGACGCATCCGTGTCTACTACTGCGGTTGTTGGGTGGCTCCCGATGAAGATTTGGCATCGGTGAAGCTGCCGCTCGCCTTGGGAGGCTTTGCCTACTGCAAAGATCGAGTAGATGGTGTGTTCTTCATTGTCATCATCATCCATGTCGCTGCTCCTTTCTTGGGCGTCTGGTACGGCATTGATCGTGGTGCATCCTTTGCTGGAGTGGCACACTTTAACTAAGTGATTGAGTTTTCCACATCCGGAACATTTCTTTCCCCTGGCTGGGCATTCTGAGGGTCTGTGCGCTGGGCCTCCGCAGTAGCCACAGGCTTTAGGGGTCATACTGTCTTTTTTGGGTCAGCTTGTGCTGGTCGTTGACTGGCTCTACTTTCAGAGGTGCGTTTAGGACGGCTTCCATGTGGGAGGCACGTGCCTTCAAGAGTTCTTTTGTGCGGCCCATGGTTAGGATGTCTGCTAGTGATCTTCCGGACTCCTCCAGGATGCATTCGCAAAGCTTGGCTGACGGACATCCTAGGATTACTTGGGCGTGTATTTCTTCGGTCTCATCGGCGAACCCGCATGTACTGGTCAGTTCTTTTATTCGTGTGTGGAAGGTGTCAATGGATTCTTCGGTGTGTTGCCTGGCTTGGCGAAACACGAACTGCTCGTAATCTTTGTTGGCCATCAGTTCAAAGTATGCATTTAGGGCTGCTATGAGGGTAAGGTGCATTTTAGGCGCAGCTTCGGTGAGAGTCTTAGATATTCTGTGTATTTCTTCCCCCCCTAGATGAATAAGCATGGCTCTTTTTTGGGCATTGTCGACTTCAGAGAATAGCAGTAGGCATTTGACCCAGTCTTTCCATCTGGGCGCTTGAGTTGAGGGTGCACCCTCAATGGCGAAAGTTTCTATGGGAGGTATGCCAGCCATGGTGCTGCAGGAATCAAGGATGCGAGATCAGCTTCACCTTATTGCTTATGTGCGATGAGGGTATTTTGATGGACTCAACAGGTTGTGAGGGTCCTGTTGCTGGCACCAGGAGGGAGCACTCTGTGATGAGGGTGTGGAGTGAGGTAGGCCAGGATGGAGCTCCCTATGGGGCAAGGTCGCCTCTCTGGGACACATGGTGCATGGAAGGCGTGGACTGGCAGGGGATCAGCCGTCCAGCATGGTCGAGCATGCGTGCTCCGCGGGGGGAAAACTAGTTCAGGCCGACGTGAGGCTCAGTAGAGGGCCGGGTGTGTGGAGGCAGTGTCCAGCGGGGTGCGCTGTTACCGGCGATGGGCTGCTCCAGCAGCGCAAGAGCATCGGGCGTCACCTGCAGAGGGAGCACCGCTGCGTACAGCTCTTCCACGCTGCGAGGCATCAGCAGAATGGTAGGCACTCTGGAGCGGGCAGGAGGAGATACAGCAGGGCACCGGGGATGCTGCAGTCCGGGTGGGCTCTGAGTACTGCAAACCACAGCCGCTGTGCTTAAAAGCACAGTGTACGCAGCACGAGTGCTGTGTACATAAGTACACACAGCCACTTGCAGCCGTCGGGGTGAGGGTTACAAAGAACCCTCGTCGTCAGTGGAGTGTCGCGGCTAATGATGACCCCCGGGTTTCGGGTGACGAGGCGCCCTCTTGGCTGAGGCCTAGAAATGACGACGATGACACATTTACGTGGGTAACATCGAGAGGTCTATGTCGGCTGGCCTTTCTCGAAGACCTCTCTAGCCACGCCTAGCAGCCCCCGCTATTTATTAGCATATATCATGTGACATTGGGGTCTATCCCACTCTCCCTGGATAGCAAGGGGTGTACCTACAAATGACCCTTAGTTAGAGTATAATGTCGGATCCCAGCGCTCCACTTACGTCACTGGAGCAACATTACTAATATCAACATTCGATCATCCTATTACAATGTAATTCCAGAAAAAAAGGCCTTTAAATTAATAAAGCTTTTAAGTGTCAGCCATCACAGTTTCTTCTTTCTCTGGGAAATAGTGAGGCGTGTTGAGGTTTTGCATGAGAAGATATTCCCTGTAGGAGGCCCAGATATCCCTCTGTCTGGATGAAAATGGTCACTTCATGGTATACGTTTCTATGCGATTATTACAGATTACCATGTCTTTAAGCCATTCATTGATCTTTGGAACCCCCCCCCCCACACACACCAGTTCATGGCTTTTCTGCACTTGGCCAGCAATAACTAGAGTGCCATCAAGTGCCTCAACCCCCGCAGTAGATGTTTTTCACATAACCTAAGACAAGCTGGCGGGGTTAGCTTTGATGCGTAGTGTTGTCATCTCACCCACATCTTGTATTATTTCCTCCCAGTATTGATATATAGGAGGGCATGGCCATTCTAGATGTAAGAAATCACTCAATTTGGCCACATTTAAGGCATTTATGTGAGTGCGATGGGTTGATTTTGTTTTGTCGCATCGGGGTGATATATGCCAGATGCAGGAATTTATAGTTCACAATTCCTGAGATGGCTCCTGTCTGTCTACATCAGTATGTCCATTAGATATCTGGTCACGGCTCTCCTAAAATTGCCCCAGGCCTCTATGGACTGGTCCGAACACATCACTCTGTATTGTAACACATATACATGTAGTTTAGAGGCCCATCTTGTCGCGTCTGTCAATGAAATCGAGTGTGTAAGTCTCAGAAACTCCACAGGCTCATGTATGAAATCCGGCATTATTTCCCTCTGAAACTATTACATAATTATGATGCATAGTTATGTAATAGTTTCAGAGCTGGTGAGTATAGCAAGGAATCCCCCGTCGATGCGACATATGGAGCTCCATGCCCAGCATGTGTGGCTACCATTTTTACCTCTCTTTGTTGTCGGGGCAAGCCCAGTAGGAGCATTGAAGTCAATGGTACTTCCTCTGTCTGGTCCCTTTCCGGGTTAAAGTTTGGGATACGGGCGTTCCGATTTAACCAGAATATTGGAAAATATCATTGCACCATCAAGTAGAACATCTCTAGATACGGAACCTCAAACCCCCCTCTTGCTTATGGTTGTGTTAGTGTGTTCCAGCTAATCCTAGCTGGCCCACACCAGTTTCACCAATATGGTCCTCAAGGTGGTACAAAATATTCAATTAAGGTGTTTGAAGATATTTGTAAAAAGGTATAGGAATTTCAGGAGAACTTTCATTTTTATTTAGGCTGCACGGCCTGCCAGTGATAGTGGAAGTTCAAGACAGGTTTCGACCTGTTGCTTTAAGCCACGGTTCTCCAAAGTCGGTCCTGGAGGGCCGGATCCATGCCAGATTTTTAGCATATCCCCATTTAAATAAATGTAGTTATCTTAAAAATCTGGCATGGATCCGGCCCTCCAGGACTGACTTTGGTGAACCCTGCTTTAAGCTTTCAGTAGTGGGACCATAGTTAAGCTGAGCAATTCAGTCTACCTTTCCGTGCATCGTTATGCCCAGATATTGAAAATGTTACTGACCTTTCTGGGCATGCGGACTTTGACTCATGTTAATTATGCCAACGGACATTTCGCCACCTGCGCTGCAGCAGTTAATTAAACAGCCCTGCAGTTATAGGTGTAGGTGGGAACCCACCTGTCAAAAAAACCAGCAATCACCGCAGGCAAACACTGGCGTCCAAAGTGTATCCTGTGTTTGTCTCATGGTGAAATGTCCGCAAATCACCCACCTGATGGTGTATTCCAACTTGCATCTTTTAATACTATTGGTAATTGGGAACAAATCGTTCTTGCCCTAGTTTATGGAAATCCTAGAGTACAGACTAAATTGGATAATTTCTCTAAATAAGGGTGCCACGTTGACCTCTGGGTTTTTAATGACCATCAAAACATCACCTGCATACAAGCACAGCAGCGGCCTTCAGTTGCAGAAGTATAATCCTCTTTGCAGATGCTTCTCCTGGATTTGTGTAGCTAAGGGTTCCATCATTAATATGAATAGCAAGGGCAACAAGGGGCATCCCTGTCGGGTACCTCTATCTACTTCAAAGAGTCCAAAGTCAGGCCATTAGTGCACACCCAGGCTGTGGGTCGTGCATACAGCAGTTTTATCAGAGACAAAAGGCTATCCGGAATACCATTATGTTTGAGGCTTACCCACAGAAAAGGCCATTTTAGAGAGTCAGATGTCTTCTCGGTGTCTAGCAGGGCAACTGTCACATTTATTTGTCGATTTATCTGACATAATATCGCAAAGACGTTGTGCAGATTAAGCGCTGTAGATCTATGCGGTACGAATCGCGACTTCACCGGAGAAACGATGCTTGTTTGGGATGGCTTTGGCCAGTATCTTGTTGTCACCGTTGATGAGTGAGAGTGGGGCGTAGGAAGTGCCTTTAGTGGGATCCTTCCCTAGTTTAGGGTGTGCAGGTATAATTGTCTTTCACACTGATGATGGCAATTCCACATCCTACAGTGCTCTATAAGGTGAGGAGCTACAATATGTTTATATGCATTACAAAAATCCCATTGGCTGAAATGATTTTCTCTGACAAGGTCAGGTGACTCAAAAACTGTCTGTGATAGTCCTCTAGCTAGACTAGCGCTATTTCATCAAAATATGTTTTATGACCTCCGGTGATTCTGTTCCACTTGAAGTATATGATGGTGCATAATGTTCTACAAACTCATTCAAAATATCCTCATTGCCTGTCAATATTGCACCCGCCTCCCCCTCTATTTGAATGTTCGATCAGTGCCTCTCCCTACCCAGTACCCATGCCAGTGTTCTCCCCAGCCTGTCTCCTTCTCCATATTGTCTAGCTAAAGGGTGTTTACCTAGAAAGTTCACTTTCCTGTCCACTAGGTCTCTGTAGTTCTGTAGCAGTTGATTATTTTTCATGCAACTATGGCCTTAGGGGCAACTACACAATTTAATTTTCTAATGCTATAAACTCCAGTTCCAAACGTGCTATTTGTCCATGTATACCTTTCAAATTGCTTGCATGTTTCATTATTGTTTCCCCCTGTATGACTTCCTTAAATGTCTCCTACAATGTAGCCTGTTTAGTAACCATACCTGTTTTAGTAAGAAAGTATTCCACAATAGATAATCTCAGGTCATCTTTAAATACTGGGTCTAATAAAGATGATGCTGGAAGGACACGCGTTAATTTACCTGGGGACTGGTCTGGTAATGCGCAGTGTTGATAGAGTACTTCGGTCGGCCAAGCCTCGATTTCAGGAGAGGCTGTCCAATCATCTAGCCCGGAGGACGACTCATGCAGCACCGAACAGAAAGTGTACTCTTTCATGTGCAGAACGCCACAAGTTTCTCAAGTTTTAAAGGTCCACTATGTGAGACATCACTTTGGCCAACAGCGTGCTACGTGAACGTCTACCATTCCAACAATCCTTCTGGATGTCCAACTCTTAACTTAGGTCCCCCCATGTCATGGTTTCCATACCGGAGAATCTCAACTTGGTAAATCTATCTAAGAAGGGGATTGTAGACATTTGGGAAGTATCCACTAATCAGTGCTAGTCTCACATTCTCCAAGGTGCCAGTCAGGATGGGAAATCAGCCCTCCCTATCCTAAAAGTTATAATGCAATTACAAAATCAATGTGGAATCGCATCAAGGCACAAACTCCGCAGAAGTAAGAACTATGATGCGAAGTACCTCTGAGGGGGTCCATTTTAGAGAAAAGGAAAAGAGCTTGGTCGTCCTGGTGAGGTTAGTCTCCTTTAGAAAAGTGATGTCTATAGCATGCCTGTCTAGATATGTCAACACTCTTTTTACCTTACGGTGATAATGTTCTATGTGTGCCATGTGATTACCTTTTTATATGGTGCCACAGAACCAAGTATAGTGTGTTCTAATGCTCTCGTGAACGAAGTCGTCGCTAGTCAGTGGTTTCGATTTAAAATGCAGCAATGTATAATACCACACTGCAGAAACGAATATCATCTCAAATCCCCACCCCTTCCTACACTGATTCCCCCAACTTTCAGTGCTATAACCCCATAACTGGAAAACATCATACAAAATCCTATCAAGGAAAAAAACTGAAATATCTAATAATATTATTCATGGGTGATACACACCAAGGGATGTGACATCGGCCAGCTGCAATATCAATGCAGTATTAATAGTTGTTTGAGTGGACCTGGAAGTTTATCTGTCATGAATCAAGTCTAACATGGCATATAGTAAGATGCACTATTCCCCGAGAGCAACAGCTATTCAATCAGTAATAGCAATCAGATATGTCCAAACAGTCTGTGTTTATCCAAAGGCAAGTATGTGCAATATCAAGCAATAATACCAGCACATCATTCATCCCCAGTGGACTCGTGGTCAGACTCATGTGATCTTCATCTACATGGTGACCCGGAGATTTTAGTGACCGTTCGGAGCTGAAAAGTGTTTTGCAAACCTTGGCAGCATCAGCAGCAATGGAAAAGATGTGGATTTTCCCATCCCAAATGTATTTTTACTCGGGCCTGATACAGCCTAGCATATTTTACTGTGTGACTCCTCAGTGTTTGCTTCACTTCTGTGAATTTCCGTCGCGCTTCCTTCTCAGAAATCGTGAAATCTGGAAAGATAGACATTGCAGAGCCTTGATGTAGGATCAGACCTTTTTCTTGTGTCAGCCACAAAGTGGTGATACAGTTACAAAAATTAGGCAGTCTGGCGATGATTGACCTTGGCGGTGCACCCAGCAGTGATCGTGGGCCTAGAGCTCTCTGTGCACTTTCCATTAGAAACATATTCTCGTAGCTGTTGCATCCAAAAATATCCATGAACGGCGTTTCCAAGAATATGTCCATCCGTCCAGTATTTGTAGATTTGGTGAATTCTAGAATGCACACATTGTTGCGCCTGGATCTCCCTTCTGAATCTTAGGGCCTGATTTAAATCTTGGTGGATTGGATACTCCGACACAAACGTGGCGTATATCCTGTCTGCTGTATTACAAGCGCATTATATCCTATGGCACTTGCAATAAGGCAGACGAGATATCCGTCACGTTGTGACAGAGTATCCCCTCTGCCAAGATCTAAATCAGGCCCTTAATTTTTTATTGTGAATGCCAAGGTTTGTTTTTCCAACTTTGTAACTTTGGTTCTGGTAGTCATCTTGTCATCCTCCAGGTCTGTTATCCAGCATTCCCCTCTGTCTATTTTCGTTTGTCTGTCTATCCTGTCCGTCAAGCGGTCAAGGAGCGTCGCTATCGAATATATTTTGCATCGATGGATTGCAGGCTGGTTTTCATGCAAGTAAAATAGCCGCTGTTGCATCTGGTCATCCCGTTTCTTCTGTGTTTGCAGGAGTATCCGCGTCACCCGGTGGCATCTCATTTCGGCTAAGCATTTTCCTTAAGTCAAACATGGGTTTGCCTTGCTTATGATCCTGCTTGTCCATCTGGGATTCCCTCAGTAAGTGTTCACCCCAAGAGGTATATCGGGTCTCTGCAGTGTTATGCACCTGCGTGACACTACCACAGCAAATCATTTGGAGGGGATTAGTCCATATTTATCTATGATCCAGTATCAGTTCACTAAAACTGGTGTTTGCTATGTCAAATAATTCATCGGGTGGATCATTTAATATGCACCTGAAGATCTCCGGTGGGACTATCCTCGAATAGGTCACAATGGTATCTGTGGCAGGTATCGTAGCGGCATTCTAGTTGGGAATAGAATTGGTGGTGTCTTCTCTCCACCGAACCACAGAGCACTGCAGCTAGGTTGTAGTGGTGTCCCCTCAAATGGGAAAGCCCTCAGGATTGTGTTCCACCAGAGGAAGTGAGCACAGTTCACAATGATCAACCTGTTTGAGGCTGGTGAGCAGTTCTAGTCTTCAGGTGTAGGCGTGTAGGCCGCTGCTTGAACGCTCTGATGGTGCGGCGCAGATACACACTACTCTGGGTCCAGTGGATGAGCCACGTGAGGGGGTGGGGATTCTTGGTGCCGAGAGAGGGAGAATTGGGCAGCTGGAGGGAAGGGGAGGTCTGGCAGCCTATCCCACCTGACACAGCGCACAGGAGGAGGGAACGAACTCAGGTCCGCAGACAGCTCCTGTCACTGCCGGGCTTCGGAGTCTCCTCTCCCCGGATAGGCTGCGATCATGCCTGAAAGTAATGCCACATCCATCGCTCACATTCCAGCACTCTCCCAGTTTCCGAAGTGTGTTAACTCGTCTCACCCATTATTCCATGCAATGCGGAGCCATTCATGCTCCATCCCATCACCTAGGACGTTTCATGCCTCATGAAGCTCCACTCTTGACAGCCAGTGTGGCCACACCCCTATATTTCTGTTTTCTTAGATTTTGACTGTTTTCATATTTTTTCTTTACTACATAATTATCCATTTTTTCAATATTGGTTTGGGAATTTTATTTCGTTATGTCCTGAATTTAATGTTGTTTTACTGCTGATTAAATATATATTTATGTGAGCAAAAGCCTACTGCTTTGTGCCAGAAAACATTCTCAGTCAAACTGAGGTTTCACTTAGCAAGATATTACATTATTAAGTTAATGGGGCCCTTACTCCGATCTTAACAATTGAAAATCTCCTAGAGTGCAACAGCACCTACGGTTCACTTCTGCTGCACCAATGTAAATGGCAGTAATTACCATTTCAAGGGTGTTAAGATATATAATGCACCTGTAATATCAAGGACGGGATAACCGTCATGTTTGTGATGGAACACCCGGTTGGCCAAACCCTAAATCTGGCCCTAAATGATACAGGCCCATAGTAAATGTCTTATAGTCCCACCTTTGGAAACACACATAAAACTACTTCTATTCCGGAAAACAGAAGGAGCAAGTACATTTCCACAGTGGTGACCTGAGCGGACCACTGCCATATTTTATGGGGGTGCAGCTGTAGGGCTGTGAATTCTTGAATCTTGCACACCTTTGCATCACCCTCAAGATGCGACCCTCATTTATGGCCAAGGGTAAAAACTGGGCTCAAAAAGAGCCAGGTGTAAACAAAATGGTTTTCTATTTTAACGTCCAATTTTGACTTCTGTGCAAAAAATAGAATAATGCTTGCATTACCACAAGCTAAATGCTGGTGGAAAAAGCGAGCACAAAACACGTGTCGAACTGCGCTTTGCACTGAAGTCTAAATGAGTTCTAGACTGGAAATGGTGTTTGTATTATTGCTGCATCAGCCTCTGTACGTCTAATAAGGCCAGAAATCCTGAGCTCAATCCATATTACTCAAGGGTGAAAGAAGGATTCTTTCTTTAGCCTTTGGTTTCCTTCAGTGACATCCTTTGGCAAAGCTACTGTTGCAACTTAGCCACTCTTCTTTCCCTCCACTATCCTTCTCAATCCAAATAACTGACTAACATATCCACCACTTAAATTACTTTCATATTTCACTGTACTAATTCACTGCTAATTCTTTATAGGTTCCGGAGTAGCGTGCTACTCGCCGAAAAAGCGCTTCAACGCCTCGTCAGGGGTAGTTAGCGCTATATAAATGCAACTACAATACAATACAATATAAGTCTTTGTGATGTGCCCTATCCCGTGCTTCACAGTAGAACTTCTATTTCAAATCTCATTTCAAGTTGCTCGATGCATGTCCTTGCATCCATGTTCACCAGTCATCTTTTATTCACCCAGAGACACTCTTGTTCCTCACTTACAAATGTGTGCAGCTTATCTCTGTCTTCTGCCCAGATGCCTCCCAGCTGGAAGGATGCCATGGTTTTTAATCGTTCCTTGAGAAGCTTTCAATGGATTCTGACGTGCTGAGTGACTATTGCTTTATCTACCTCCTGCCCTCCCATCCAAGATCCTCGAGACCTTTATAAATAGCTCTCTTCCTGTCTTGAATCCAATGATCTAGTAGATGCCTCTCAATCTGGACTTCAACCTCAACACAGCATGGAAACCGCGCTTCTGGCATTGTCCGAAGACCTAGGAGCCATTCTAGACAAAGGTGGCTCAGCCACTCTGGTCCTCTTAGACCTCCCCACAGCTTTCAACGCAGTCTCCCTTTCCATCCTGATCAAGCACCTTCTCGAACATGACGCCTGCATGACAGCCTTTGGCTGGTCAGCTCCTTTCTGTCTAACAGATCTTAGTCTATTTTGTGCGCACCTTCTCGCTCTCCTGTGAACACTGATAATTGTGGAAATCCTCAGGCTCTTCACTCAGCCCCACTCTGTTCAATATTTACATAGTCCCCTCTCTGTGCTGCTTAGACCCTCTGGACATGAGATCATGTTCTATGCAGGTGCTACCCAAATAGTGGTCTCTTTTTCTGGCAATGGATCTACTGCTGAAGAACCCTTTGTGAATGAATATCCTCAGTGCCACCTGGGTGAATAGCAACTGTCTCAAACTGAACAGTGACAAAGCATACATTTTCCTGTCATTCGTCAATCTGGAGAGCACTTCTCTGCCTCATGGCTGTCCTCCAATGAGCAGCTGGATTGGCTGACTGTTTACCCACTGTCAGGGGGATTCTTTTTTCCTTCATCGCAATGCTGGCGTGAGGGATTCTTTCTTTGACCTGTAATGTCACAGAAGGGCTTTGCCTTCCCTGCATGACAACAGGTTCCTCGTTTTCCCTTGATAACAAAAATGCCAGAAATGTTCCTTTGTGCTTTGACTCTAACAGGGCGCTTTGATCCTCAGAGGGTAGCGAGAATGAGCAGTCAAACATAACCTTCAGAGTCTGATTCAGGCTTAGAAACTAGGAAAAAGTTAGCACTTAAAAATCAGGCAATAACTTGAATGTCCAGTCAGTGCTATTTCCTTATATAAACAAGCATTTGCAATACAATCGGTCTCGCATTTCTGAAAGTTAGAGCTATTGGCCTTGTAAATGTTATTGTATTTTTACTTAAGTTTATTGTTTGTAGTTGAGTGGATGTATGTTTGTAGTGGAATTATGTGGTTTGATTTGGATTTGTTAGTTGTGGAATTGTGTGGTGTGGAATTGTGTAGTGTATTTGTATATTTGAATTATGCGGAATGGTGAATAGATAAGGGCGAGAGTTGTATAGAATAGATAAAAGTAAGATTGAGAGAGATAGGTAGTTTGTGTATGAAGTTGTGAATGACCTCTAGATAGAGTAGTAGAAAGAGTGTGTTAGAAAGCGAATGAAGGGGAGAGAAGGTTATAGACGCATAAAGAGGCTGCGCTTGTGTACACAGAAGACACCGAAAGAAGAGGAGGAGAGTGTGCGTTTGCGGTTTTGATTTTTTGAAAAGTTAAGGTAAAGAAACTGTGCTGAAAGAGCGGAAGTGAACCAATATGAGAAATGTTGGATCAGTGTGTGCGTGTGCAATGGAATTATGTGGATAGTATTTATGTGGTATTAAGTGTAATGGACTTATCTGTAGTGGCATTGTGTGTTTTGGAGTGGCATGTATTGAGTGGAATTATGTGGCGTGGTGTTGAATTATGTGGTATGATGTGGAATTTTGTGTTGCGGATTGGATGTATGTGGTGTGTAGTGGAATTGTGTGTTGTGGAGTTGAATTTTGTGTTGTGGAATGAAATTGTGTGGAGTTGAATTATGTTGTGTGGAATTGTGTGACATTGAGTGAAATTATACTGAGCAGAATTATGTGGCATGGTATGGAGCGCATTTTGTGTAGTGTTGGTATGTGGTATGGAGTAGATTTATGTGGAGTGTAATTATGTGGTATGGTGTGGCGTGTAAATATGTTGTGTGGTATGGGATTGTGTGGCGTTGAACTGTGTGGTGTGGCATTGTGTGGAATTGTGTAGCATGGTGTGGAATTATGTGGAGTGTAAATATGGGACACGTTGCAGAGTTGAATTTTGTTAAGTGTAATTATGTGTTTTGAAGCTGAGTGGATATATGTGGAGTGTAATTATGTGGCGGTAAGTGTAATTGTGTAGGTTGGTGTGTAATTATATGTTGTGGAATTATTTGGAGTTTAATTGTGTTGCGTGGAGTGTAATGGAATTATGTGGCATGGAGTGGTATTATGTGAAGTGGAATTATGTGGCATGGAGCGCATTGGAAATTTGTGGAGTTGAATTTGATGGATTCGCATTATGTGGTATGTAGTGGAATAATGTGGAGTTGATTTGTATGGTGTAGAATTATTAGATGGTGAAATGTGTTGTGTAGTGGAATTATGCGGTGTGCATTTGTGTGGACAGGTTTTTACTAATGTTTACCAAGGCTAAATTAGCATGTAATGCATGTGCCAGGGTGATAGACTATTATGAGGAGCCTTGTGGTCACGTACTTTACTCTGTGAAAGTTGAGGCACCAGGATAGAAAGCTTTTCCTTACAAGCCACGTCTGCATAGAGACTATAGGAGACTTTCTCCTATAAGGTCTTAGAGTTGTCATAATCAACGTGGAAGCCCCTGACACAGAAACATTCATTCACTTGCTAGCTGCAATCTAATGCAATGCTTCTGCATCTATGATAAGGACAGTCTGAGCAAGCAAGCAACACGGCCAGTTGAGACCGGATGTGGCGTAACAGCCAGAGCTGCCTGATTGGACCTGGGTAACCAGGTTCGAGTCTCGGTGTGGGCTCAGCATTCTGTGATTCTGGGCAAATTCCTTATGCTCCCGTACCTCCCTAAAACGAGTGTGTCCTTGTGTAATGTAACTGGTGCACATGTAAAGCGCTCTAATTCCTTCGGTTCGAGTTTGGGCTATATTACAAAAAAAGTATGTGGTGTGAGTAGCATTGCCAATTGACAGGCGGTGCCAGCATGTACAGACTTGCTTTCATGCATGCCACCCAGTACTGATGGCGCCCAGCTAAGGGCAAAGAAGGGTGCACATGAGAGCAAACTCTTTCAGGGGCATTTCAGAGCAGGTTGTACTCCTACAGCTGCCCAGGCTATTCACCCCGTAATTTTGCAGAGGGCTGTACTCACCGAGTACTTGTCACACCCCCTTGAGGAAAGCCTCGCTCACTGCCCTGGTCACGGACCCGAAACACACATACTTGAAATAAGTCTCTGTCTGTTTCTCTGATTACTCGTCTTGTGCACGCGAGTGGGGGCTACTCCACCTAACCACTACCCTCGCCACTACAATGCGGTATCTATCGCACATCACATAAATGCCCCATACATGACCTCTAACATCAGAAACATAAGCCCTTCCCTCACACCCCCCTCCAGGGCTTTAAGTGGGATGAAAAAACTAGGGGGGGGTCTCTCAAAGGGGCGTGGCCAATGTAACTATGGGCGTGGCTAAAACATGTAAAATAAAAATCTGTGCTCAGCATAGTGTGCCACCGGACTTGTATTTTGCTGTTTCTGTCATTGCATCCAGATATATGATACAACAAGTAACATCATACCTACAAGAAGTCAGGACTATTGGCTTTGTCAATGGTTGTTAGTTGCATAAGACAAATAAGCAGCAACTATGGCTTGTATATAATTTTGAAAAAGCTTCCACTTAAAGCCCTGGTGACACCACAACGATGTTGCTGCTCCTGAGTTTCAAAAAGAGAAGGGAAATCCAGAGAGAAAATGATTCTCTTTAAGGATTTCCATTCCCCTATAACGCTCACCTGGCATGATGTCATTCCGTAACTTCTCTACTAGTGAGACGTGAGCAGTGTGAGCAGCGCACATCGATGTGCCTGCTGTCACTGGAGTCCGGAAAAAAATGGACCGCCTGTGCCAGGGCACAAAACAGAGCCCAATAGGGACCCGTTTCGAGGCCCCCTTTAAAAGACTGCCGGTGCTCAGCACCGGTGAGACCCGGCCCACTTAAAGCCCTGCCCCCCTCCATTGTTGAAACACCCCAAAAAGCGCGTCTTAAAGCTGATGAGTAACATGCCTATATGCCACTACAAGCTGATGCCAGGGAACAGCACATGCTCAGGAGAAAATACCAGGGTTGTGGAAGGTAACAGGCCAAGCTAAAAGAACCTCACACCCACTTCAGCGGGTACGGCAACAAGCTATGTGTTGAAACACACAAGCTACTGCAGTCACACTGTGGCATGGCATGACCACTAAGCCTAAGTGTATGGGGTGGGGTAGGGAGGGGGGGAGGGCGAAGAGTTAGACAAATTGCGATACGTGGAGAGTTCCCGCACGGCAAACGGAACAAAAAAAAATTGAGCACAGAAGGGACGAGGCCACAAAAGCACAAGCCTCCCCGGCATGAATAGTTGAATTGTGGGAAGGATTCAAAACGGAATCTACGTTAAACGTCTGCGGGTAACTTATTTAAAACAGGGAGGGGGTTGTTTGATGCAATGTGTTCTCCTCCCAGTTAGGACACCTCAGTAAAGCAGAGACCACACAGTCAAACGCAGCTCACCTGCAGCAACCGAAAGTCAGAGGTTTGTAAAGTCTGCAGGGCGGCAGTGTTATTACAACCCCAGTAGAAGAGATGTGTCTCGGGGAGCGCAGCACTGCAAGCAGAGGTGGGGAGGATCAGCTTCCTCCAGTACATCATTACAGCGTGAAACACCCCGGAGAGCCGCGCGCACGCGCTGCAGCCCGTCTGTAAATGCACGGTAGCATTTTAAGATGTTTAGAGTTAACATAACGTTGGCTTTTAAGAAGCACAAAAGGAAGCTGGAATGGAAGCAAGCACAGACGAGCGGCGGCGTAAAGTAAGAAAAAACAACCGTTGCGATTGTCACGGCAACTTGGAAAGTGAAAGAGCGCACAGCGCGCTGAATGTAAACAAAGCAGGTCCTCGTGCCTTGAGTAGGACAAACTCAATGAAGAAAATAGTGCTTACAACACTAAATAACTCGTACCGTGTAAGAACCGAAGTAAAGGGGACAGTATCCATAGGAGGATACAAATGACGACATGGCCATGCTAAGGAGGGACTAACAAGCCTATTAAGGAATCAGAAGCCAGCATTTACGAAGGACAAGGGCACAAGCCAATGAAAAATATGGGCGGGGCTTCTCCTCCGTACTCTACCTACAACAGATCGCCAGAGCAGCGCTTGCGCGCTGGCTCAGGCTCGACCTAAAAACACGACTTTTATTATATTAGGATCCAGGCAGTAAAATGATAGCTTCTACAAGTGATGTGATTTCCACTGATTGTGCCAATGGGACTCTATAAAGTTGAAATGACTACTAAATTCGCACTTTATAAAGCAAGATGGCACACCTGTGTGTTTGACTTCCTAATGCGCCTACATGCTCCATGTCCTGTTTTGGAGCCAGGAGACCAGGAAAGAGTTTACAAGTGTTTCTCAGCTCAGCTTCTTTCATGGTTCTAGGTGAGCACATGTGTACTACTGCACCAGATGCAGGAGCGTATGCAGCTCGAATGGTCGTGTTGAGGGTTTCGAGTGCTCGTGGTCCCAGTACCAGACAGGAAATTGATGTGACTGGGAGTGGTTGGATCTGTAAGTGATGCTGGTGCAGAAACTTCTCAATTTATGTAAATATCCAAAACCCCAACCAGCTTAACCATGAGGCAGTGAGGACTGGGGGATAAGGGGTGAGTTGTATCCTTCCACTGCATACTAGAGGGGACTCTATTTTTATTTTGTTTCAAGCATTCACTGGGAGTGCACGTGTTTCCTGGCTCCCTCCCTTCCTTCCTCCATTCTCCCCCGTGCCCAACGTTTCCCCCCTCTCCTCCCCCGCTCTCCCATACTCAAATGCCTTTTTAAAACTGAGACCTATTGACTTTGCCAATAACTTTTGTGAAGGCTCCTTTCATAGATGCTCAGAAGCAGTGAAAATAGCTTCCGAAGTCCCAACCCTACTGGGAAATCCGCCAGTACACTGTTTGGCAATTCCATAGACCCACGCCCGCAGGGAAGTTGTATGTCAGGATATCATTTTCAGAAATATCTGACATAAATATTGTTTCCTAAATCTAATGTGCAAAAATACCATCCGATTGGGTGTAGATTGTCAACTGTTAACTAATGGGGCAATATTTTTGTAGATGATGTTTAGGACACAATATTTAAGTCACACAATATTTTGAAGATATTCTGGTATGACAGTTCCCAGGACAAGACAACACAGCCTAAATAGAGGTAGGAACACACAGACATGGGCTGAAACCTGAGGATCACGCAATATAAGCCCCCTGGGTACACTGTCCTTTAAGGCCAACCCATCACTAGGAGGTGCCATTCGAAATGGTTGATGCAGTTTAAAGCCAGCACTGGCACAGCCAATTGGTATAGCCTTGCGAAACTAGTGTGATAGTTAAAAAAAAAAAAAAATCTTGGAAGCTCCAAAAATAGATAAAGTGAAATCCTTTTACACCTAAATGTGGCTACGTGGTCTTGGAATAAAGATTTTAAATTAAAAGATTAACCTCTGCTTAACATTTTAATAGAACAGTATGGGTACTTTCTGGCAGGACCTATTGTCATTAGGTACAAAAATCCTTTTTAGTTTTAATCCAATCATAATAAAATAAGAGTCAAAAGAGGTACAATTGGCTTCAAATCAATGTACCCTGCAGTCATAGGTCACGCACAAAAGGATGGCTAAAAAAATGAAAAATGATGAAGAATGGACAAAAGTATTGACAATCAAATGTATTGTCTCACTAGCTCTGGTATGGTTGTGTACTTCTAGTTTAGGTGGATTTGCACATGAGACCAGGCAAAATGATGTCATTCACAGTACAAGAGAGCTAATGGCTGAAGTGGGCTTACCCATTGCCCTATGAATAAGCCGTAAATCCGATCAGAAGTTTTTTTTAGAAATTAAGGGTCAAACGACTCAGGGCCTTATTACAATGAGGCCCGGAAAGCCTCCGACCACAGGTCAGAGGCTTTCCAAGCCTCATCGCGGTTTCAATTCCAACCGCATAATTACAATCTAGGCGGTCAGAATTGAAACCGGCCGGTCATTCCAGCTGGATTCCGCCAGTCGGAGACCGGCACATAATCACAATGGACGGCGTTTCTGCCATTGGGATTACAATGCTCGGTTTGCGACAGGCTTTACATGCTGGGCTTTCCGACATGGAAAGCCTGTCGGAAAGCAGGGCCCCCTTCTTCCTGCGGTCTCCGGTTAGGGGCAGAGGGGGCACCTATGATTCCTGCCACACGGTGCAGGGATGAACAGAACCTCCCATTTCCCCATGGGAGCTTGTGCCGCGGGCGGTTTACAGCCGCAACACAAGCCTCCCCTTACAGATGCGGCCCCAGGGGTGAGCTTCCTAGGGCCTATAAAGACTCGGGAAGGGGGGCTGTGCTGCCCCCTTTCTTTTAATTTAAGTCGCGGCCCTGGGGATGGGGTCCCTAGGGCCTTTTCAAACTTCAGTGAGGGGGCCATGCAGGCCCCTCTCCTTTTTAAATACATAGGCAGCCGCGGTCGGTGGTAGGAGTGCTGCCGGGCGGTGACGTGGGGAGGGGGAGGGGCAGGGTGGGGGTAGAATCATGGATTACGGAGGTTTACAGGTAAGCAAACATATAAATAAATAAAACGAATTTCGTTGCGTGCACTGCATCGCATTTGGGGATGCAGTGCGCGCAACGAAATTCGTTTTATTTATTTATATGTTTACTTACCTGTAAACCTCCGTAATCCATAGTTTACTACCCCTCCCCCTGCCCCTCCCCACGTCACCGCCCGGCAGCACTCCTACCACCGACCGCGGCTGTACATAGGCCCCAGGGGTGGGCTCTCTAGGGCTTAAAATGGCTTGGGGAGGGGCGCAAGCACCCCCCACCCCTATTAATTTAACTGGGCCCCGGGGGATGGGGACCCCGGGGGCAATAAGGCTCAGGGTCATCTATTTTTTTGGGGAGGAGGGCTGTGTGGCTCCCAAGCCTTATTAGGCCATGGGGACCCTATACCCTGTGGCCTAGTTACATTGTAATGGAGAGGGGGGCCCACTTACTCTTTTTAATAAAATACAGCCCCGGGGGTTGGGTCCGTGGGGCCTAATAAGGCTCAGGGAGTGGCCCCTTCATCTTTATAATGTAACACGGACCACAGGATAGGGTACCCAGGACCTAATAAGGCTCGGGGAGGGGGGACACACGCCCCCTCCCTTTTTATAATGTAACGAGGCCCCTTGGGATAGGTTACCCAGGGCCTAATAAGGCTTGGGGAGTGGGGCCACATGGCTCTCCTCCTCTTTAAAAAAATGGACAGCCCTTGGGGGTGGGTTCTCTGGGGCGAAAATAGGCTCTTGGCCACGTGCCCCCCCCCCCCTTTAAAAATGGTCGGCCCCGGGGGATGGGGTCACTGGGGCCTGAGAAGGCCGAGGCAGGGGCGCACGCGGCCCCCTCCCCCTTTTGAAAAAATGAGGGGCTCCGGGGATGGGGTCACTGGGGACTAATAAGACTCGGGGAGGGAGGCCTCCTCTCCTGTTTAATTCTATTTAGCCCCAGGGAATAGGATCCTTGGTGCCTTTTAAGGCTTGAGGGTGAAGGCCACACGGCCTTGCATCACTTTTTATTGTAACTGGCCCCGGGGATGGGGCCAATTAGAGGTCGGGGAGGGGGTTCCATGCCCCCTCCCCTTAATATATATGTTTTGCTCCAACAGATGTGGTCCCCAAGGCCGAAGGCCAACCCTACGCTGCATACACCAAAGGCAGTGTGCAGTGTGAGGGTTAGCAGCCTGCTAGGAGTTTGCCCACACAGCCTGGCGGCAGGCCAATCCCTTTGGGCAGCAGCCCGTTGCGTACGGCCAAAGGCTGTGTGCAGCATCGCGTTGGCTGTCCGTGGGGAGTTGGATGCAGGACCTGGCTGCAAGTTAGGCCCTGCGGCCAACCAAATGCTGCCCGTGATGTAACGCCTTTCAGCGTGTGGGGTTGGCTGCCTGTGAGGGGTTGGCTACCTCCAGGTGGATTGGCCACAGGGCCGGGCCCCAGGCCAGGCTCTGTAGCCAACACCCTGCTGTGCACGCCCAAAGGTCATGCACTGCGGGGGTTGGTTTTAAGTATGGTAATAAAATATTAATTTACATTAAAAAAAACTAGAAATTCATTGAAAAAAACAAAAATTAAAGTAATGTTATAGTTGGGTCTGTATGGTATAGGGTCAATGTTCTACATAACACAAGCTTGCTTTACCTATAGGGGTTGTATGTATGATAGCAGAAATGGTGCTTCATAATATTTTGAGCTATTTTGCACTTCCTTTTTTAGCTCTTCTCTAATGCTTTACCCGTTTATAGAGCAATGCGTAGAAAAGAAGCTTGGATGATGTCATCGGTGATGTCATCAATGATGTCATGTGAGATGTCATCAGTGATATCATAAATGATGCCATAGAACATGTCATTTTGTGAAATATGTGCTTCTTTTGCTTTAGAAGATGGGCCATCTGTAAAGTTTTAACCACAATGTGCAGGCTGCAGGTAGTATAATCTTTAGCACTCTCAGACCTTGGGTATTTTAAGTGAATAGTGTATTTTTCGCAAGTGTTGTATAGAGTGTACACTGTTCTTAGTAGATACTTTTCAATACTCTGTAGTGTATTCCTCATGAGATTTTAACTGTCTACAAACAGTAAACTCTCTCCATAGGGGGAACACTGTTTACAGTACCCACTTTTCTATTCATATCAACTTCATTTCTCAGTGTAGGTTCGGTGACTGTCAGGGGCTTGATACAGATTGAAGCTGTCCTTGGTAGGGCATTAATTTTGGAACAGACGCAGAGTATTTTGATGAACTTGGCTTTCTCTGAACAGTTGTATACACACTGAATACCTCATGCAATGTGGGTTTCCGTATATCTGTGGATGATTGTTAATGTGAACTAGGCTACCCATGAAGTGTATGGTATAGCATCAATGTTGCACATAACACATGCTTGCTACAAATAAGAGCGTTGTATCTGTGATGCCATTAATGATGCTTCGTACCTGTTTATAGAGCAACGTGTGCAAAAGACGTTTGGATGATGTCATCAGTGGTGCCATCAATGATGTCCTTTGAGATGTCATCAGTGACATCATAAATGATGTCATAGAACATGTCATGAGTAATGTAATATGTGAGGTAATTAGCAGAGCATGGCGGGGCGCAACTGGTGAATTTCTGTGTCTTTTTAGTTCAAAACGTTAATGTCATCACTTACATATTCACCTAACTATAACGTTAGTTAAACCTTTGTTTTTTAGTGAATATATATATATATATATATATATATATATATATATATATATATATATATATATATATATATATATATATATATATATATATGTGTGTATGTACATATTACCTACTGGCAGTAGGTAGTTATAGTTAGGACCACGTTTCCATAGGAAAAGCGTTTTTTGACTTGCCTATATCTTTGGGATCATTTGACGAATCTTCACGAAATTGTCCCAAAAAAGTGCCCCAGTGATTCTTGTTGCGCGTGGAAAGTTTCGGGGTAATCCGTAAAGCATCATGTTAATTCTCATAGGAGCTTTGAACACGACTATAACCCAAACCTACACCGAATTTGGAAGAAAAGTAGATTTGGGTACACAGATCACACTTTCAGTTATCTGGTGTAAGCCTGTTCAGTAGTTGTTGAGAAATTTAAGGGGAAAAAATTAAGATATCTGTGGCCGCAACGGCTTAGCAAATAATAACGAGCTTGTGCAAGGAAATGCAGAGCTCTGATTGGCTGCCAACACTTCAACCAGGAAGTGTTGGCAGCCATCTTGGAACTCAGATTCAGCTGAGTCCCACAAAAAACTGTTAAAAAAAAGGAAAGGCGGCAGGGTAGTAATACCCTGACCCCAAGCCTTGGTCTTGGGGTCCCCATGAGACACCCACCACAGCATAAAAGCATTTTTTTTTTAAAACAATTTGCTGCAAATTTGTAGCCAAAAAATAAAAATAAAAAGTGCAGGCTCCTACGCATGTTTTAATCGTAGCCTCCGGGTTGGCCAGGTCCCGGGGGCATGCAGGGATTATTTTTAAAAAAAGGAGGTGGCACACGGGCCCCCCTCCAAGGGCTAAAATATGATCCGGGGACCACCACCTCCCTGGGGCTTCAAATTAAATGCTTGGTAGGGGCTGCACAGACACCCCCCCCCCTCCGAGTCCTGGGGACAACCATCTCCCCAGGGCTAACTTAATTATGGAGCGGGGGCGTGGATCACCACCTCCCTGTGGCTTTCTTTTTTTTTAAAGAAGGAGGGGGCCTTGTGCCCCCCCTCCCCGGGCTGTTTTTAGCCCTGGATACCACCACCTACCTGGGACCGGCCCATGCAGATCAAAGGAGGGGGGCCTCCTGGGGACCGCCACCTCCTGCTATGTCCCTGGGTACCCACCCCAGGAACATAGCTGTTTGCTCTGACTTGGCTGGAGCTTTGACAACTCCCGCTAAGTCAGAGCAAACACGAACTCAGCTCTCAGCATGCAAGAGTTGTGAAACTGCTCCCACTTGCTGAGAGCTGAGTTTTTTTCTTTTTTCCTGTGTGCAGTCAAGCAGGCAGGGAAACAGATGTAAGGATTGATCTCACAGACAGGGAACTGCATGTTTAGCAGCTCCCTGTCTGTGAGAGCAATGACTGCTCCAACAGGAGACATGGAGCCGGATAGGACCGCGGAGGCCTTGAAGCTCCCACCATTGTCACGGGAGGGAAAAGAGGAGAAAAAGGCAAACTAAAGGTCAGAAACGACGAGAAAGATGCAGAATAAAGGTCAGCAATGAGCAGAAAGAGGCAAAATAAAGGTGAGAAACAAGCAGAAAGAGGCAGAATAAAGGTCAGAAACAAGCAGAAAGAGGCAGAATAAGGGGTGGGAAACTAGCAGAACAAGGCAAAAGAAATGTCAGAAATGAGCAGAAAGAGGCAGAATAAAGGTCAGTAACGAGCAGAAACAGGCAAAATAAAGGCATGAAACGAGCAGAAAAAGGCAGACTAGAGATGAGAAACGATTAGAAAGAAGCAGAATAAAGGTCAGCAATGAGCAGAAGGAGGCATAAAAAAGGTGAGAAACGAGCAGAAAGAGGCAGAAAAGAGATCAAAAACAGGCAGAAAGAGGCAGAATAGAGGTCAGAAACTAGCAGAAGGAGGCAAAATACAGATGTGAAACAAGCAGAAAAGGCAGATTAGAGGTGAGAAACGATCAGAAGAGGCACAATAAAGGTCAGCAACAAGCAGAAAGAGGCATGATAAAGGTGAGAAACAAGCAGAAAGAGGCAGAATAGAGGTCAGAAACGAGCAGGCAGAATAAAGGTCAGAAATGAGCAGAAAGAGGCAAAATAAAGGGCAGAAATTAGCACAAAGAAGCAAAATAAAGGTCAGAAACGAGCCAAAGAGGCAATATAGGGATCAGAAACGAGCACAAAGAGGCAAAATAAAGGACAGAAATGAGCAGCGAGAGGTAAAATTAAGGTCAGAAACGATCAGAAAGGGCAAAATAGAGATCAGAAACAAGCAGAAAGAGGCAAAATAAATGTCAGAAACTAGCAGATAGAGGCAAAATAAAGGTCAGAAACGAGCACAAAGAGGCAAAATAGAGATCAGAAACAAGCACAAAGAGGCAAAATAAAGGACAGAAATGAGCAGCAAGAGGCAAAATTAAGGCCAGAAACGAGCAGAAAGTGCAAAATAAAGGGCAGAATGTGCACAAAGAGGCAAAATAAAGGACAGAAATGAGTAGCAAGAGGCAAAATAGATATCAGAAATGAGCAGAAAGAGGCAGAATTAAGGCCAGAAACGAGCAGAAAGTGCAAAATAAAGGGTAGAATGTGCACAAAGAGGCAAAATAAAGGACAGAAACGAGCAGCAAAAGGTAAAATTAAGGTCAGAAACCAGCACAAAAAGGCAAAATAGAGATCAGAAACAAGCACAAAGAGGCAAAATAAAGGTTAGAAACGAGCAGAAAGGGACAAAATAGAGATCAGAAACAAGCAGAAAAAGGCCCCCAACGACCCTCAGTAGCCAAGGGGACCAGGAGCTGCATTTGCCGAGTTGAGAAAGGGGCCGGGACCTCCAATGAGGTCTCAGCAATCCCGCTGTGTGGGACTTACTGGTGGAAACAATAGGGACTCTTGGCCCCCAAGGACCCTCAGCAGCCAAGGGGACTTCATCCCCCAACCAGTAGTGCAACAGAAGGCACGTTTGCAGAGTGGTTGGTAAAGGGGGTGGGGCCTCCGACGAGGTCTCAGCAGTCCCACTGTGGGGGACTTACTGGTGGCAGCAAGTACCCTCAGTAGCCAAGGGGACTTCATCCCCCAACCAGTAGTGCGCCAGTATGCGCTTTTAGTCTCAGCAGTCCCGATGTGGGGGACTTACTGGAGGCAACAATGGGGGTTCTGGGCCCCCCGGCCCATTGGCAGCCAAGGAGACACCATCCCCAACCAGTAGTGCACCAGGAGGCGCATTTGCACAGTAGTTGAGAAAGGGGGCGGGGCCTTCGAGAAGGTCTCAGCAATCCCGCTGTGTGGGACTTACTGTGGCAACAGTAGGGGGTCTTGGCCCGCAAGGACCCTCAGCAGGCAAGTTGACTTCCTCCCCCAACCAGTAGTGAGCCTGGAGGCGCATTTGAAGAGTGGTTGAGAAAGGGGGCGGGGCCTCCGACAAGTTTTCAGCAATCCCGCTGTGGGGGACTTATTGGTGGCAACAATAGGAACAATAAGTAGGTGATCTGTGGAAGGTGGGAGGTGTTGTTCCCTTCATGACGCTGCAACAGGAATATGAATTAGCCACCACAGAAACATTTTGATATCTACAAATTAGACTCGCTCTCCAGGCTGCCATCCCCAAAGGAGTTGACCTTCCCGAAGCCTTCCCTTTGTAGGACAGACTCGTCACAGATTATATGATCCACAAAGCAATCTCTTTGACCTACCAAAAGCTGATCAATAATTCCCCGACCCCCTCCTCAAACTCCAAGACCAGTGGACACACGATATAGGAGAAATTAATGATGAAGAAAGGCAGGGCGCACTGGCCACTCCTAGAGAGGTTGCAATCTCCTCGAGATTCAAACTAATACAGCTCAAAATATTGAACAGAGTGTATTCTTCATGTCAGACCCTCGCAAAGATGGGGAGAGGGTCGGATCCTAAGTGAAAGAGGCGCTACGCCCAAGAGGGTACATTTTATCACATACTATGGGACTGCCCATACATTAAAAAATATTGGGAGGCAATTGAGCATTGTTTGAGTGAAGTATTGGGGGTGGAAATGGAACCATCGCCTAAGTGGTGCCTCCTCAGGGTGTGGGAGGCTACTGACCTAAATAGCAGAGAACAGACCTGGGCAGCGTTGGGTATGGTAATTGCCAAGCGAAACATTGCGACAATACAGGAAGATTGGGAAAAAGACCTAAATTGGTGCATGATGGCGGAGAATGTGGTATACGAGAGTGGTGGTTATCCGAGAAAATGGGAGCAAATATGGGGTGGGTGAAACATGTACAGAGGAGACATATGTACTACCCCCTTGCTGGGAACCCAACACATGTCAACCAATATTGGATCGCCATAATTTGAGAGGACAAAGAAACGACACAATAGAAATAACTGATGTAATAGTGGTGTTTATTACGTTTTCAGTTGTCACACAAACAGCTCGATTCTGTAACAAAATCTGTGAACTTCCTTGTTATGTCATCAATAATAAGAGTTAAAAAAAAAAAACAATAGGAACAATAGGGGTTCTTGGCCCCAAGGGCCCTCAGCAGCCAAGTGGACTTCATCCCCCAACTAGTAGTGCACCAGGAGGCGCATTTGCAGAGTGGTTGAGATAGGGGCGGGCCTCCGACGAGGTCTCAGCAAACTCACTGTGGGGAATTACTGGTGGTAACAGGAGGGGTTCTGGGCCCTAACTACTCTCAGCATCCAAGGGGACTTAATTAGGGGTGGCAGAGCAATACTCTGCCCGCTCACGGAACTCCGTGGAATTTAGTGGAGTTTTCGGTAACTCCACGGATTTCTATGGAGTGAAACTCTGTGAGCTCCGCCCAGGTCTAGCAGAAAGAGGAAAAATAAAGGTCAGCAACGAGCTGAAAGCAGCAAAATAAAGGTCATAAGTGAGCAGAAAAGAGGCAGAAAATGAGCAGAACCCACTCAGGCACTCATGTACCCACTCACAGAACAACTCAGACACCTACTTAGACACTCACAGATCCAGTCAGACACTCAGGCACCCACTCGCACAGCCAGTGGGACACTCACGCACTCATTTACACACCCACAGAGACACTCAAGCACTCAATCACACAGTCACTCTCTAAGATACAGGTTACAGTTAGGAAATAACATTAAAAAACTGTAGAAATTCACTGAAAAAAACAAAGGTTACAAGGATACTATAGTTAGGAAATAGATTTTTTTTTTTAAACTTGGAAAATCAATGAAGAAACCAAAGGTTACAGGGACATTATAGTTAGGAAATATAATTTTAAAAAACCTTAGAAATTCACTGAAAAAAACAAAGGTAACAGGGACATTATAGTTAGGCTCAGATTCCAGTTAGCGGCTGTATGGGTGAATGAGTGGGTGTGTGAGTGCCTTTATGGGTGAGTAAGTGAGTGTGAGAGAGGCTCTATGGGAACCAATGTGGTTGTCTCAGTGACTATTTAGGTGACTGAGTACATGTGTTAGTATCTGTATGAGTAAGTGAGTGGGTATGTGAGTATCTGAATGGGTGAGTGACTGGTTGTATGAGTGCCTGTACAAGTGAGTGAATAGGTGTGTGTGTGAGAGGCTCCATGCATAAGTTAGTGGGTGCATGAGTATTTGTACGGGTTTGTCATTGGGCATGTGAGTGGTTGTATGGATGTGTGAGTGGGTGTATGAGATGTTGCATGGGGGTGTGAGTGGGTGTGTGAGTGGTTCTGTGGATGATGCCATCAGTGATGTCATTTGAGATGTCATCAGTGATGTCATTGACCATGTCATGAGTGATGTAATATGTGAGGTCATAAGCAGTGCATTGCGGGGGCGTAAGTTATAGTTAGCTCAGGTAACTATAACTGCAGAATTTCTATATTTTGTACGAGTAAAATCTTAGCCTAACTATAACGTCCCTGTAACCTTTGGTTTTTTCAGTGAAAAAAAAAGAAAATATATATATATCTATATATATATATAGATATATATACAGTTTATCTCTTCTCAAGCAAGGAAGAAATCCAGCCACACCGACAGGGCTATTCAAACAAGGTGTTCTTTTTTTGGTACCACGAAAACGATAACACGTTTCAACCTACATCGGTCTAGGTCACATGACCACAGTTTCCCAGCAACGGGAATAAATACAGCGTCACACAGGACGTGTCAACAACAACAGTGGAAAACAGACTTTCACTTTCCAATCTTTTTGCCAATATTTAGGGTTATAATATTCAACGTCTAAATTAAATCAAATAACATTTCAAAGTAAATTGTAAATAAAGAACATTTGTTATACAACTTATCACCATAATTTTCTTGATTTGAGTGGTCCTGTTTTACATGAATTGATTTGCATCTGCGGTGGGTATAAACTACATTACCCAAGGTCCTTTACTGTTGATTTATTTGTCTCGGCACAACTATTCCTTCAGATTTTGCCGTATACTCGTTATGAGGTCCATGTATCAGACCACCACGATTGCAAATTCAGGTTAAGTACCTTAACATTGAAAATTTACTTTCGTAACGGTCAGTTTTTTTGCCTGAGCAATCTTTCTCAAAATATGCGACGGAAAAGAAAGGAAGGGTAGAACATTGACCTCCAATTCTTCAAAATACAAATTAATAACGTGAGAAAAGGAACACATTTGCTTCCTGGCTATAGTAGCCTAGGGGACAATATCCCAAATATGTTCATATTCAGCCTTCAGTAAGTTTGAGGTCATTCCTCTAAAGCAAAGAAAAAGGTTTCCACAGGTGGGAGAGCCTTCTTCGTGCAGATTACCTAGCTTGGTGCAATTCTTCTAGTAGCTTCATTCATTCTGGACCTTCATGCATTCTGCAAAATAAAATAACACAATTAGTGTGTCAAGACTTAGATTATTGAATAAGAAAAGAGAAGGAAAGGAAGAAGGAAGTTAATAATGTTGCTGTTGAAGATAAAATGTTTTTTAAAAAACAGTCTGAGACTGTGTTTCGTGGGAAGGTTGCCCAATTTGATCCATTAATGTGAGTGTAATTCCTCATCATTGTTCATTCCTAGGGGGATCATACAGCTGCCTGCATAACAAAGCAGGATTCCAATCTGTGTAAAGCAGAGATCCTATTTCCTCCTCTTGGGGTTTTGGGTAAAGTATTAATGGCAAAATATTTCGCTTTTGTCCAATCCCCGTCATGTCTTTCTAGAAAATACCTAGCTGTACTGTAACTCATATATAATTTTTTTTTTTCAATGAAAAAACAAAGGTTACAGGGACGTTACAGTCTAGAGATAGATAGATAGATAGATAGATAGATAGATAGATTTTTAAATTATTAATTTATTTGATTTCATGAGGCTGCTGAGACATGCCAAGCTGTCGCTAGGCCAAACCTAAAAAGCAAATAAAGTAAAATTCACCAATTAAGAAATGGAAATGAACTCCTAAAGGACTTGAACGCAGACCTAAAAGTAAAGCATGGACAGGATTGTCACACAAAAAAACTCATAGCACAGCCTGCCTTCACGAGCACATAACTCATAACATTCACTTTGGAAACCTGTGCTAGAAACTTTCCACATTAGAGAGCTAATGACATTTTCACCCAGTTCTGAACCTTGCTCCAAGTGAAAGGTCAGATCTTTCACTAGTGCGATAGTTGGCGGAGAAGAGTTTCATTTGGAATAAAGCCTAGATTTGAAAATATTGCACATGAGGCCAACATTTCCGAAGCCGCTCGATGACCCCAGAGGTCATGTGGAAAAGACTCTCATGAAACTGCAACATTGCCGCCATTCCTGAGATTTTAGCTCCTCTGTTGCCTCAGGGCAGTGGCAAGCTTGCACTATTTTTTGGGCTGGGCAGTGGAGATTAATTACATTTTTGAATCAATTCTTGGATTCATCATTTAAATCACTCAGGGGCAGATTTACAAGACCCTTACGCCACTTTTGCGTTGCCGTTGCGTCACTTTTGTGATGCAGCGGCGGCGCAAATCATGCGCCATGCTGCGGGGATTGACAACCGTGACGCATCTAGGGAGATGCGTCACGCTGTAGTGCCTGCGCCACATGAAACCTGCGCCAGGTTTCATGTGGGCGTGCCGGCGCAGGGGGTTCCTGCGCAAGGAAGCCCCGTAAAGTGACGCAGTGAAATCTACAAGATTTCACGGAGTCACTTTACGCTCCCTGCTGCGTCAAATCCTTACGCCTGCTTCAAGCAGGCGAAGTGAGTGACGCAGCATGTTAGGTATAGGGCACCCCTGAGCAGTACTGGAGGCACGTCGCACTTGCGACACGACTCCAGTACTGCGCCACCCTTCCGCCGACAGATGCGTCACGCATCTGTTAATCCTCACGCATGATGCGCCGCATTGTAAATGCGGCGCATCTGTGGTGGCGCAAGGGTAAACTTGCGTCACGCATCTTCCTGGCGCATCCCTGCTGATTTGCAGGGATGCGCCAGGAACGTAAATCTGCCCCTTAGTTTACTACCAGATTTTTGAATCCTTATAACGTGAAATGGTTTCTCCTCGGGCCATTCGTGCCACCGCACCGAGATTTGTTTTGTTTCCAATTATAAACAGATATTGTCTCTCATTTCCAGATACATACTGTGAGCTGGTGATGCGGATGGGAGTATAGGTATCAGGTAATCAATAACCTGTGCCGCAGTCACGTATTTATAGCACCGAGTCACGTCTTTAGCAGTGAAACATGACATCTGCAGTGCATGGAAATCTATAGTTCGCTGCAGTGCCTTTGAAAGTACCGGAGGGAGCAGTGATATCCCTCCCAGCAGGGAAAGGGTCTTGCATGAGAATCTTGCAGCAAAAAAGCAAACAGACGTGATTGACAGCAGACCTGTTAATATACATGTGTATGTACAGTGTGCTTTCAGAATTTGGCAGGAAGAATGGAAATAAGTGCATTTTGTTTTTTAAGCTGGTATTTAAACTCGGTCTGCTGCATCATCCATAGAAATAGTACAGGCTCTTCCCATGACAACCGCTCCTCATTTTATCCCCTTTAGAAGGGTGAAAGGCTGGAAATGTGAAGCCGCAGCCTCAGCAGTAGTTGGTTAGCTCACTTAGGTAACTGCCTTCTTCACTGAGTCAGTCAGCAGATACGCAGCACCAAGGGTTCAATTCATTCTTTAATAAACCTGACCACTTCTAGCTAGAAACGACGAGGTACTCTAGTCAAGGGGACACAAAGTGAAAATGGCGGCATGTCTGGTCTTTAGTGCTTTCACAGGAAGAACCTCTTTTGTTTGAAAAATACATACAAGCTGTATATTTCTGTACCATGCCAGTAATTGCTGGACAACACAACTCCCAGTGATTCACAAACATGTTTGGAGGGTTGCTTGTACGTTACACATGTGTAAGTAGAAAAAGACCCACAACATGTGCAAAACCTGACCTCTAAGGGCACTCTTAGGTACATTGTTTACGGTGTGTGCAGGTAAGTGCCCTGAGCACAGGAATTGTACTTTAGAGCACTTTGTAAGCTGGCCATTTGGATTTGGCGACTGCTTTTGTGTGCACAAAGGCGCAGGCTGTGCCCTTTCCCTTGTATGGGCTGACAGAACAAAGGCCAGATGCAGGGGAAGGGCAGGACCCCTGTCTGTCTTGTGTAACTCTATGCATCCATCTATGTGCACAGCATAACTAAACGATTTTCCACTTGCACCAGGGACGTTGCGTAGGCCCCTGCAGCCCCTGCAGCGCAGGGGGCACTTCAACCCTTCTAGGGGGGCCCATTAAGTCCAAGGTCAATAAACATCTGTGAAAAATGCAAGACTCAGGGCCCCCTAATTACATTTTGTAGGTGGTCCCATCATTTTGCACTACTCCTCTGACTTGCATGCTACATTTCGGAAAGAAAAAACACGAAGGGGACTGACATCAGCAGTTGAAGGTACTCAATGAATAACTCAGTGCTAGATGGGTGTGTGTGTGTCTAAAAAAACTCCAGTAAACTGTTTTGGAATGTGTCTGCAAAATGTATTTATTTAAAAGTTAGTGATGACAAAAATTGAGAAGCATTCACCAAGAAGTGGAGCTCCCTGTTTGGAGAGAAGTACATACATTAAACAAATTTGAGAAGTTTCTAGAAAAAAGTGATATGGGATTAACTTTTATTGCGAGACCAGGTGAAAGTCACAAGTTCAGGCCGACTGGGATGGAAAATGGGCTGCATACAGGGACCGGGTTAGCCCTGCTGAAAGAGTTGCCTTCTAAAGTCTAGCGTGAAATGTTCTGTTCACAGTGGAGGAGGCTGTGAAGAGCAGGAAGAGCATCACGGATGGTCGTCGCCATAGAACGAAGAGCAGGCCAGGTGTCGCGGATGGTTTTCGCTGTAGCACAAAGATCCTGTCTAGCGTTGCTGATAGTCATTGCTGGAGCTTCACCTTGGTGGTCACTGAGGGCTGTCGATGTAATAGCACGAAGTGCTAATCTCGTGTTTATGGTCATAGCTGGTGGTAACTGTACTGCGAAGAGTTGTGTTCACCGGAACTTCGCATTGGAGGTTGCCACGGGGTGTCAGGATCGTGGTGGGGACAAGCACATTTCGCTTTGAAGTCCACATGCCTCATGCCTTCCATTTCCTGGCTCCATACTAACTACAGGGGGAATGCAGCCCTTTGTGCGGAGGCAGAACACAGCCTATTGAAGTGTAAATAGGACTGTTCCCTGCTCCACCCTCCCAACTTGCCAGTAATGGCCCACCCAGGCACACCTAAGCTCTCTATTGTGTGAGACTGTCTAGGAGAAATACACAAAGCCCAACTGTCAGCTACACCCAGTCATGTGACCCAGAGACAGACTGCAGGCACTAAATGGCTAAGGCAGGAAAATGCCAACTTTTGAAAAGTGTCATTTTCAGAATTTGAACTAGAAATCTGAATTCTCCATAAGATAGGATTTTTCATAAAAATTCCAAGGACACCAAACATCAATGGTTACCTGTTCCAATTTGGAAGTTACAGCTTATTAAATGCAATAAGATAGCTTCAATGTTATCCTACGGGAGAGGTACGCCTTGCAGTAAGAGGTAGGCCTTGCAGTAGTGAAAAACACATTTCAGAATTTCCACTACCAAAACATGTACAACTTAAAAGTACACGTCCTATGTTTTAAATATATTGCACTCTGCCCTCTGTGCTGTCCAGGGCCTACCCTAGGGGTGACCTATATATATGAAAATGGAAGGTTTAGGCCTTGCAAGAGGTTTATTTTGCCACGTTGAAGAGGCAGTTTAAAACTGCATATGCAGGCTGCTATGGCAGACCTGAGACATGTTTAAAAAGGCTACTTAAGTGGGTGGCACAATATGTGCTGTAGGCCCCCTAGTTGCATTTAATTTACTGCCCCATAAGTACACATAGTATCACTTTATTGGGGACTTAAAAGTAAATTAAATGTGCCAATTGGGTGTAAGCCAATTTTACCAAAGTTTAAAGGAGCGAGCACAGGCACTTTAGCACTGGTCGGCAGAGGTAAAGTGCACAGAGTCTTAAAGTCAACAAAAACAGGTTCAGGAAACAGGAGCAGTGTAGTCAAAAAGTTTGGGGGTGACTCTGCAGAGAAGGCCAAGTCCAACCGTCTTGTTGAGAACCTTAGGATCAAAAGAAACAGGAGGTAGGTGTAAAACAGGTCCTTTGGCCAAGAGAATGACAGGGAGTCTGTCCTCCATGTCAATGGTCCTGTTAATTTCCAACATAATTGTAGGGATAAAGAATTTCATGACAAGACCGGAGGCTATCATTTGCCACCTCCTTGCAGCACTTCAAAGTATTACATCACTAAACATCTAAACTCTAGAACTTAGAATGTCCAACAATATATAAACCACATCACAGCCGCCATCTTCCTCTTTTATTTGCTGCTCCTTGCAAGATAAGTATGCTGGTATGTCTTATTGATTGAAGTTTTAAATATAGAAGAAAAGATTTAATGTGTTTTAAGTACTTTGATGTGTTTGTATTTTATAGGTATAGTGAAATATTACTGTTTAAGTTAAATTTAGTTAATGTATTTGGTATGTTTTGATTTTCGGACCCAATTTATGGGTTAATTTTGTTTTTTTCTTTGAAAGGTAAGTTAATGGTGAATATTTAGAAGGTTTTATGTTAGCTAGATTGTAAAAAAAAAAAAACATTAAATCTTTTCTTGTTGATATCGGAAGGCCGAGGTGCGTCATCACGCGTACGTGTGGGGGGACGCATCGCGGCCATCTTAGGAGAAGGCTTGTGCGCTGAATGATGCACTGTCTAAGCATCTGTTGACGCGCGCTCGAGCGGAGACAGTTTCAACTGTCAAAACAGCTGAATCTTGTCAGAAGGAGGTTTATTGAATAGCGAGTGGCCGTATTTTGGGAATTATTCGTTTTTGAAGGATAAGAGGTTTAATTAGATCTACGGAAAAGATATTTTAAAAGAATTGAGATTATTAGTGGTGTCTGGAAGGTGAGTCATGGAGACTAATGAGGATGCGCAAACATCAGGAACAGGAGAAGCAGATTTGAGAAAAATAGTGCAGGATGAGATAAAGAGTTCGATGAAGGAGGTTTTAAAAAGTGTTATGAAGAGAAAAAGGAAGGCAGAAGAGAGTTCAGAAGAGGAATATTGGTCATTAGATGAAGAGGAAACAAATGGGAATAGAGTTTATGGGAAGAGAGCAAGAAAATTAAACAAGCATTTGCAATGCAATAGGTCTCGCATTATTAAAGTTTGAGCTATTGGTGTTGCATTTACACGAGTTTAAGCTATTGCCATTGTAAATGACAAAGCCTTTTATTTAGGTTTTAAAAACGAAAACAAAAATAAAAGGCATTGTTATTTGCAATGTCAATAGCTCAAAGTAGCGTACATTTTCAAAACCAACACATAGATAAAAGGTTTGTCATTTACAATGCCAATAGCTCAAACTTTTGCAAATGCGAGACCTATTGCATTGCAAATGCTCATTTATACTTGAACTTTTACTACACATACGCCATTTGTCCAGCACACACACACAACATTTCAACAAAATGCCATTTTAATTGGAGGTCCATGAGGAAATCATTGAACAGGACAACTCCGAAAAACAATGGTAGCTCATAAAAATATTGTGTCTTCAATTAACCAGCATAGGGACAAGTCAGCGAAAACATAAAAACCCACCTGACAACATGGCGGCTTGACCTTTTGGTGCACTCAATATGATAACACATTTCTCTGTGTTTATCATCGAAATAATACTATTTAGGATCGGGTTGGCCTTTGAAGGACCCCAGATTCTTCTACAGAGTTTGAAAACAAAAGTCCCACGATCGCACGTGGGCGGGGGTAGAAAAACAAAGTATTGAAAACTCTCCACTGACGGTGACGTCAGAACCACCTTCTTTTGAGAGAGAACATTTCACATCCGGCCTATCGCGGAACTTCCGGTGTGTTTTGCACAAGTCGCAGTTTTTCGGTACCCACAACAGCCCATGCCTTCCTAACCCCAGAGGGGAGGAGGCCTTGAGCGGATGGAGTGCAGTCACTCGCCCGGGTGACAGGCCAAACAGGCGCCGAACATTCCATCTCGCGAGCCCTCGCCGCTTCATCAACCCCATGTGTGCTCGATTTGTAGGCCATTTAATAAAAAAAAAAGTGCAGTAATCACTCGAGAGCCGCGAGAATGTGTAACCTGCTTTTATTCAGAGCCGGCAAATGCACTGTCCAGGGGCACTCAGGCGGCACCTCACCTGAAAAATGAGACTGGCTTCAGGGAACACGGGGATACTTCAGGGCGCAGCCTTGTGTGAGGTGCATATTTCATATCAGGAAGAAAGGTCGTTCTATGCCGAGCTCGGCTCTTGCTAATACAGAAAACCTTCGGCCTTGGGATAGTTTTACTCCCAGTGCAATGGTAAGAGGCAGGCAGTGTCTACTTTCATGACTAAAAGGTTGTTGATTAATTTCACAAAGGCCCTCGCCCCTGCAGCAGGCCTGTGCTTGAGGGGACCCGCGAGTCTGCTACCCACAGAATGAAGGCCCCAGTAGGCACTCAGTGCCACGGGAACCTCAGCACCCTCTGAGGGCAGCAACACCCGCTCGCTGTACGTGTAGATGCGTGTGCCCACATACTGCCAGATGTACATATTTATTATTAGCAGATTGTGTACCATAAGATAAATAGGTGGTGGCTCTATTGCTAAAGACACACACTCACAATGACGCCATCTATAGTGGAATGTTTACCCTTGTCAATATGGGCTCGTGAAGCAGGGCGTACACATCTCTTACGTCACACCCAGGCAGGAGGCCATCGCATACAGGTCCACGTGCCCCCAACACACTGAAATGGTTCATGCAACAACAGAAACACAAGCTGAAAAGCAGTCTGGTGTTCAAGCCGATATTGCCTGCTGCCATAAATAGGCAACACAAGAGCAACAAAATGGCGGCTTTTTACTTTGTCAGTTTGATACAGAATAGCATGTCGTGAACTTTCAAATTCTGAAACGTTGTTGGGCGCAGATCATGTAGATGTAGAAACTCCCTACCATGACCGTCATATTACTACACAAGAATCAATACAATATGGTCACAAAGCCACAACCTGCTGCTTGTTTGAAACCAGGCAATGGTGCAATTATGGCGTCTTCCTTCACTCCTAAGAAAATATGTGTGTTTATGTGCGCACGCCAAGCTCGTGAAAATCAAAGTGATTCAACGTGAATATGTTATTTGGGCTAAACGTACTAATAAACGTATTTCCATCCATTTATTACAATAGTGCAAAGATCAGATCCCGTGTTATCACTATAGCACGGCCTAACTAATGTACTCCCTCACATGGCAAAACGCACCCAAACTTACAATACCTAATGTGATTTTATCTCCATGCATGGATTTAACCCTTTGTATCCATGCCTTTGTTTATAAACATTGTACATAAAAAATCAGCATGGTATAAGCAATTTAGGCAGATGGATACAACAAATAAAACGCTATTTTTACTACTCTTGTAGTTGGAAGGGTCGTGACTTCAATGAGGAAAACTTTAGAGGGGGTCATCGGCCCCTCCTTTAACAGTGTTAGTATGTTATGTTATATAACTTTTATATCGCATAACTAAACATCCACAGGGACAGGAGATGGGATAATGCGCTCGCAATGGTAACATATAACATTCAGTTCTAGTGGACTGGCACAGTTCGTGCCATTCCGTTTTTCATATTTTTTCATGCCTGAAACTTATCAATGAAGGCCATTCGAGTGACCAGAGCAGACCAGAGCAGTAACAATGAGGTACACATTGTCATTCTCATAAACAGGGTAGATTGTTTCTTGCAAGGGCCATGGTTTCCTGCAATAGAGTATTCATTTTCAATTTGACCTTTACACCATAGTAATAAATATGTAAATGCTGGTTTAATTAGACTTTGTCGCTATTACCACACTGAACAAATCACTACTCACGTTTCCACTTCTGTGAGTTGCCACGCAGATGACGAAATAGTTTAATATGGCGCTAAACACAAGCCATTTGGAAAGGTGGCTGTGCGCCTGTTTGTATCTATATTATTTTGTGCGTGTGTATATATCTATCTATATATCTATCTATAGATATATATATATATATGCATACACACACACACACACACACATATATATATATATATATATAGCCTGCAGCGAGCTACGGAGTAGCGTTACCTTACTTCGGAGTTCAGTGGCTGCACTGTGAGCTATCCCAATTAAGCGCTCGGTTTAACGCGCTCATTGTGCGGGAGGGACGCTTCAACGCACTTAATTGTCTCGCCTTCTGTCCGCCTTGCGTTTCCTCAATCACAATCAGCTCTAGCGAGCAGAGATAACTTCCCACGTATTATTTCATTGACCCGTCCCCACGTCAAGAGTATCGCTTCAATTACAATAAACACTAGAAAGGACTTCGTGCACCCTCATAGTTATCTGTAAAAGCAGAGGCCAGGCGGTGACCCGGAAGTACTCCCAGTAGCCATTGCCAATATACATTCAGAGGTGAGGGAGTTATGGGTTGTTTCTGCAGTACAGGCGTTTATTATATTAAATTATCACCAAAAAAATGACAAATGTGGTACACATTTAAACTTCAAAAACGGTGTCATTTTACCGGACATTGATGTATAAGCTGGTAAATGTAACGCTAAATTAATGAAAGTTTATTTTTGTTTCTTTTCTTTCTTTATCGTTTTAAAGAGTGATATTTGGACTGTATAATCAAAGGGCTCTGCAGTAATCACTTATTTTACATATATAAAAAATTACGGAATATACATATTTGTATGCTGGACCTAAACATGTGACATGAATGGTTTATAGTGGGGCTTTCATGGAAGCCACGCTCCCCATTGAATGGCAACTTTCTCATCTGGTGGGAACACGGCGCCTTAATTCGAAATGTGTGAAAATCACACACAGTTTCAAGAGCAGATTCGACCACGTGCGTTCAACACTGGCATAAAAGTTAAAAATCGTTTAAATCTTCATTAAGCATACTTGACATATCTCACTTCTCTGCGATATTTTCGTACAATAGTCACCCTTAAGCTTGTGTCCTCGTGAGCACAATAGGTAGAACCTGTAGTGCGAGGCACGACTGGCTCCCAGAAAGAGTCTCCGTCCTTCTGGACACAGAAATGTGGCAGAGGAAGGAACACAAATGGGGTTGTGGAAGAACTCGACCAGCGGCTTCATCTTCAGTTTGCACGACCTTGCTTTAAAACTTGCCCTCGTTTTTAATGTGGACTTAAAATGTCGATTCTGCGTGCACGCCGCGCAGGGGAAAGACAGGTGTGCGCATCTCTTCCAGATTTGTCAACGTTTCCCATTTGAGATATCTAGAACACGGAAGTCGGCTTATTTCCATTGGTTCTTTTTTGGTGCATGGGATATCTCACTGCATGCAGTGCCTAATAAATTCATTTTAATAGGTGTAAATGAATTAAATTAAACCAGACCTAAACCGGTGTTAAGGCATTTTGAATTTGGCTTTGAATTATACAAAACGATAACAGCGGCTTGTTAATTTCGGGTGTACTCAGACTGGCTGCTTACTGTAGTGGCCCAGCACAGGTTTTTAAAGTGCTGACACTGTGTTTGAGATTGCCGTGATAGCTTAAGGCACAAAAACGTCCCCACACTCTACCAGAGAGGCCCCGGCTCGCTCGGATCCCCTGAGACTGCAACCTTCGCCCTAGAAGACATTCTGGTGCCACGGCTGGGCCACTGGTGGCCACTTTCTAACTGTACTGGACAATTGTATCTTTCACCCTCCAATACCTACCTTGTACTGCTGAATACAACGACCCTTTTTTATTTTTTTTATTTTTTGGGGGGTGGGGGCTGCAGACTATATAAGTGATTGCTTTCAAAACTGGCAATATCAAACCCGTGTTTTGATCTCCATGGGCACAATTAGTACAAAGAACACGTGTGCAGAGTTCTATTACTTATTCACAGACACGCTGGTGACAACGGGGCGGTGCACTTCCTTCCCATGGTGCACTGCTCGCGATGCTTTACCGAGTGACCCCACTTGTCCTTGCGAGTAGCCCGGTGAATCATTTGTCATGATTACCCCCATTAGAAGAGATTTCGAAGCACAGAATTTTCCCAACCATAACTCACACACAGCTGAAGCGAACCCTCCCACAAAGCTCCCGATTTCGCGAATCTATTCCGATAGGCGAATACTCCGGCCGAGTGGCGACAGACGAGACTGTACTGTCTTCATGGCATAGAAACGTTACTTCCATAACGCAGACCTTGAACAGAATAGCACGCGAGATGCGTGTATTATAGCACAATTCACACACCCACCTACGGTTTGACGCAGTATCATTTGTGAAAACACATTAAGCCCGAAGCTGTGCTTAGAAGCCTGCCGCCAGCGCTGAGGGATGCTGGGACTGCCGGCCTTGCAACTTCTTTCCAACCTGCTTTCTCACGTCATCACTATCTTAGAATCATTCTCTTTATCGGTCTGCCTTCCTTTTGACACTCTCTCTTGCTCTGGAGAACCAGTGGTGCGCGCGCACCACAGAGGAGCGGGGGCTAGAGAGCGCGGTAGCAAAAGCGAGACGAACGCGCGCTGCTGCGCGTTCTGGCCACCGTCGGGAATGGGCGCGGCAAAGGCGGGATATGCGCCCGCCTTTGACCAATCGCGTGCCGTCCCCGTAAAAAAAACGAACGCTCCAGCCAATGTGGGCTTCTGAAAACAAAACCACACGCACGAGCGTGTGGGTCGTTTTCAGAAGCCCTTTCTAAAGGTCTCGCGCTGCGCGAGCAGTGCTCCGCACTGCAACGCTAGGCGCGAGACCTAAAAATATAGAGGTTGGAGTAAAACATTTTTAAAAAGGGAATGGTGAGCCTGGCGCCACAAAAAGTGAAGGTGTCCTTCGCGGCACAAATGAGGGTGTCCAAAACGGCACAAGAGAAATGGATAAGTCACAAGATGAGTACAGGGATAATGAAAGTGAGAATGAAGAAGATGAATTAATTTTAGATGACTACTATGATGATGGTTGGGACATGGATAAGGATAAGGTGGATAAGGAAAGAAAGGAGAAAGGATTGGTTAAGGATCCTCAAGGAGAGGATATGTTTAGTCCCGAGCTAATAAGACATCCAAGGAGCGCTGATTGGTGGCCTTTGCCACATGTCGCTGAGTTTATAAAGCTTTGGATTAGAAGGCCATTGGAGAAAGAGGCCAGGGCGGTCATGAGAGCAGAATGTTCACGTCCTGTTGTTGAGGGAAAATGTTGCATGACTCCGGAACTTGACCCAGATTTATTACGTTTTCTATTTAAAATGGGGCGTGACCCTCGGAAGGGTCTAGAGAAAGCGCTCAAACAATGTCAGAATAGATTATTGGATGTTTTGGGGCCTTTTCCAGAATTCTTGACATGGCAGAGGAGGCTAAAATGAAAAAAGTTATTGTGGATAATGAGCTGTTGAGAGGTTGGTCTCAAAGGGCTGTATGTTTGTTAGGTAATGCAAACGCTGCATTGACATCAGAGAGGCGCAAGGCAGTCCTGATGAGGATTAGTCCTAAGTTGGGGGACTTTTCAAAGAAGGAACCAGCGGAGGATCCTAAAGGATACCTTTTCGGTGAAGGAATGGTGAAGGGAGTTGGGAAGTATGTGTCTACCTTCACCAGTCTGGATAAAGCACAAACAGCCCTAAGAAGAGTGTTTGGTAGGGGTGTTTTTGACAGGGCCGGGGCAAGGGCCCGTTTCCGTGGCCGATCCTTTTCAAGGGCACAGTACCAGTCAAATGGACGAGCCGCTTTCAGGGGTTTCCAGTCTGAGACTGGATTTTATCCCCAAAAAGGAAGAACAGCAGGCAGGATGCGACAAGCAAGGGGTCGAGCGCAGTTTGCTCAAGGATCACAGGGTAAGTATGAAGACTGTTTTTGGTTCTTCCCCAGGCAAGGTAGGGGGAAGGTTGAGATTTTTTGTGAAAAATTGGGAAAAGATAACAAAAGACAGTTGGGTTATCCATACTGTAAAGGGTTATATGTTGGAGCTCGTGGAGATGCCAAAACAAATGAAGGAGCCAAGTCAATTGGTATTCAAAGAAGAATTGCAGGAAATTGTAGGAGTAGAGTTCTTGGAGATGTTGCAGAAAGGGGCAATAGAAGTGGTTTCAGAAGAAGACAGAGGTTTTGTAAGTACCATTTTTTTGGTGGAAAAGAAAGGGAAAGGATGGAGGCCGGTAATAAATTTGAGAGGGTTAAATCATTATGTGGTTTACAGGCATTTCAAGATGGAGGGTATCCATCTTTTGAGAGATGTTGGACTTGGCCCTTTTTGGCAAGTTCACCCCTAAACTTTTTGCCTTGTATGTTAGTAGTTTTCAGTCTCTGGGCACTTTAGCACTGTGGTCCAGTGTAAAGTGCGTGCGCGCTGTGTGCATGTGTGGTGAGACTGGCCTGCCCTCCCATAGGAATGCATTGAGGATGAGTGTGTCAGTGGTAATTCCTGTTATGAGAGGTGCAGCCTGGTCAAGTCTAGTATGTCTGAATTCGTGAGAATAAATGCTGCGCAATGGTGTGCACAGATTTATGGTGACTGGTAGCGAAATGCCACTTCTAGAAGTTGGCATTTCTGTGTGCTCTGTGTCTGCCTGCCTGATGTGAATTGCATGTCTGGCTTGTGAGTGACAGGGGCTGGGAGGTGTGTGTGGCTCCAGGAGGGGCACGGTGAGTCAGCGCAGGGCTGAATGGAGAGATCTCCATGTAGATGGGTGGGAGGAGTTGCACCTGGGACCTGAATAGGGCTGTGCCTTCCCTCTACAATGCTGGCTCCACCTCCTGTGGTGCGTCTGATGTCCCTAGCCTGTCCTGTGAAAGGAAAGAAGGAGTCACCATAACAAAGTGCTCCTGAACCAGTTGCATCTGGTTCCCCCATGCCCTGCACTTTGTAGACAAAGGAAAATGGTGTATAAAAGAAGGGGCTGTGACCCCATGAAGAGGTTCTTGTTCTTGGACTCGAATCTGCCAGGGGCGTGCTGCTGCTGGGGCCCAGGGGGCTGCCATGAGGGCTTGCCTCCCTGGGCCCTGCCTTGCCCCTGGACCTGGAAGACCTTTTTGGGACCCCTCTGCTTTGTTCTTATTGCAGGACCTTCTGCCTGCTTCCAGCGCCTGGGAGCGCTGTCTTTGAAACTGCCCAGCTGATAGAGAGCCTGGGGGCTGAGCAGCGCTGAGCTGCAGCCCTTGCTGAAGGAACCACCCCTCGTAGGGATTCCCCCCTCCTTGTGAGCTTTGCGGGTGCCCACCCCGCTTATGTCTTTATTTAGATGGCGGGTGCCCACCCCGCATTCTTTTGATGCTCGCGGGTGCCCACCCCGCTTATCGCACCGAAGAGAATTCACCGCCGCGGCCCGTCGGCGAAGGCGGAAGTCAGGCAACGATGTGCCTGGCAGCGGGCGGGACTTCCGGTTTTGCGGAGGAAGTCCCGCGCACGCCACCGCCGCTGGAGAAGCCGCCCAGGTGAGGAAGATGGCGCCTGCCTGTGCGGGACTCCCATGGCTGAGGGAGAGCCCCGCGGGCGCCAGCAAGTGAAGAGTGAAGGCGGAGGGGGCTCGAGGCACATTGCCGGTGCCTGCCCCCACCGAATGTGAAGTGGAGAGGCCACCGATGCCTGACGGGGCTCCCGTAGTGACGAGGGAGCCCCGCGTGCAGCCACCGCGTTGCCGCCAGAAGGAGACGCCGCTGGTTCCCCCAGCGAGGCTCTCATGAGTGAGAGAGCCCCGCCCGCCGCGCTCGTGAAGCAGAGACCGGAGCCGGCAGAAGAGAAGTCCCCCTGCGCAGGAGCCTGGTGAGTGAGGGCTGGGCAGGGGACATGGCCGCATTATTTCCTGAGTGGCCCCCGCCTGATAGGGGGTCACTCCACCGATGGGGGATGTTTGTTCTTTCCCCGTGTAATGCCTAGGTTTGCTTAGAGTGCCCGTGCGCTCCAATGTGGGCCCCGTAATTTAGGGGCCCCTGAGGGCCACAGTGCTTGGGGGCATGATTTGTTTACTGAGCCCCGTGTGGCTCCAACGTTTGGCTATTCGTGTTCAGAGCCCCATGTGGCTCCAATGAAGGGGGCACATTCGTTTCAAGGGCCATTGAGAGCCCGTGCCTCATCTTAACATTTCCAGCTGCCCAGCAAGTAGTGGGCAGCTGCACCGTTTAGGTTATTCATTCCTTGGGGGGGCATGTTTGAAGTTAGGAGTGAGATACACTCCTCTGCCCCAGTACTGTCACAGCTGCGCAGCACTTAGTGCCAGCTGCTACGTTTAGGTTTGCGCAATGGCACCCTTGGATTCAGCTGCTAGGCAGCGCGCCCTGACTTTTGGACCTAGGGCATTTGAGCCCCTTAGAGATGGCCAGTTGGCCAAGGGGACTGTTAGATTTATAGGGCGCCAGGCCCTAATGTGATTTATGCCTCTGCTATGGTTTCTACCGGGAGGGTAGGTGCTAATGCGATTTCTGTCCTAAAATGTGGTGCTAGGAAATGTGATGCATTTACTATGGTTTACGCACCTTGTTTCGTACCTCTAAATGTATTTCTATGATTATGAGGTTTTGCATAATGTGTTTATGCTTGTGAGGTTATTATTTCCTAAGGCGTTTAGGTTGCGAGTTATTCTCTACTGTGGGTTATGCCTAAAGTGATTGATGCTTAGGATGTTAGTGTCTAATAGGTTTAGACTTATGAGATGATTGCATAATGTATTTATGCTGGTGAGGTTGGCGTATAATGTATTTTGCGCCTAATGTGATACTGTGCATAATGTGGTTTATGTTACAGGCTGATGCTGAGTATAGTGGTTACCAGTGAGTACTGGTTGTACATTTATGATATGTCCTACATTTATGATATGTTCACTAAGTGATGGTTCTGACAGTGGCCCACGTGGCCCTGTCATGTGTAAATAATCCCTTGTAGATATTGCCCAGTGCCAGTTGGCACCATGTGTATTATGTGAATACTATTTAATGTATTATGAGAATACAAAGGCTATTTTTGATATACCCTTGTGTGGAGTTCCTTTTTGTGGTGTGCATAGTATGTTGTTGCTGGGTGTGTGTTGCGCAAACGCTTTACACATTGCCTCCGGGATAAGCCTGACTGCTCGTGCCAAGCTACCAAGGGGGTGGGCAGGGGTTATCTTGGGTGTGTAACTCTCTTGCCCTGACTAGAGTGGTGGTTTCTGCTTGGCTTTGGCGCAAGCCTTAGCCAACCAGAAATCCCATTTCTAACATTGGTGATCAGTGGTGGAATCCGGACTTGCGCGAGCGCAATGCCACAGCGACAACTGGGTGCACTACAAGCTCTGCATTTAGATAGTAACATGTTTGGGGATTACTGTTTCTGATTTTGTCTAAGTATCATTTCTTTGAAATGTGGTTTTGTGTTGCACTATGAGTTGGGTGTCCTGCCAAGGACAGAAACCAGAGAAGCTGAAGGAGTTTTGTACTGCCCTTGTGCAGACTACTATTTCTTGGGTTGGCCTGAAGCTGAAGGAGTGTGACTGCCCTTGTGCCATCGTGCTATTTCTTGGGTTGGCCTGAAGCTGAAGGAGTTGTTACTGCTCCTGTGCTGTCTGCTATTTTTAGGGTTAGCCTGCAGTGGTTACCATTGGACTTGAAAGAAGAGGGAAAAGGTTCTCTCAAGCACCCAAGGGCTAGGAGAGAGCTAGCCTCCTGTTGAAGTCTCAGGCACATCAGACTTCACCACCAGCCTCCTGATTCCTCCCAGCGAGGATTTCTATCTGCAGGTGAGGCTCCTGTGAGTTCCAGGGCCTCTAGTTCTACTACAGAGAAGAGAGTGCTGAAATCGTTGCTAACGCACGTTTGCGAGCCGCCGCAGCCGAGAGCGCCCGAAAAATCATCGCGCCGCTGCCGCCGAGCGCTCGCAACCAAAGAGATCATCGCTTCACGACAATGCAGCGCGGACGCCGGGCGTCCGCCATTTTCATCGCATTGCATCCGGATCGTCGCTCCCTCGCGGAGCGCCATCGCATCACAACCTGATCGCACACGCAGGCATCGCCTCCTCCCTCGCGGCAAGGAGTCATCGCATCGGCGGCCTAGCGTGCAGAAGTTGGTCGCATCGTCTCCGCACGCATCAGCAGATCGGCGCATCATCCTCCCTCGCGGCAAGGATTTAACGCATCGCCGGCCTCGCGTGCAGAAATTCATCGCTACAACTTCTTTGCGACAATTTGTTGATTTTGCTACGAAATCCAGGTACTTTGTAAGTAAAAGGGTCGCAGAGACCACTGCTTTGAACTGAACTCCTCTTTGCACACTTTGAACTATTTTTACAGCATTTCAAGAGTAATCCTATTTTTCAGCATTGTGGCTTTTTGGATCGTTTTAGTTTTCTGGAATCCCCAGTAGGGTGGGATCCAGTGGTGGCAGCAATATGTAGTCCAGTGCAGGAAGTCCCATTCCCAGTTCCCATAGTATGATACCTGGTTCCCGGTTGAGAGGGGGACAGGTTGTGTTTCAGGGGCAGTAAGATGCTGTCTCACCAGTCTTGTGGGGGGAGTGTGGATGAATGTTGTGATGCACTGGACGTTTGGGTAAATGGTGTTAGTGTGTGAGTTATTTGATTGTAGGGAGCTTGCATTGGGAGTGACCCTAGAAGAATGGTGCAGGTATCTCCAACCCTTGCGGCGGAGATGGTTCAGAGTAGTCCAGCTAGGTGACCTTATAGTGAGGAGGTTGTAGGGACTCACATCCTGTCTCGCAGGAGAAGGAGTGAGATTGGGCTGTGTCCCGAAGTGCCCGCACCTCAGTCTCCAGTACTGGTTGGTTCCATGAGGGAACACCAGGTAGGGAGCCTAGTCTGTCCTGTTGGACCGTTCTTCGAGGTGTTTTTTTTTCCCCGTGTTAGGTGAGCTGGGAGTGCCTGTAATCAGACCTCCATCAGTTCTAGTGTCTGGCAGTACCGCTCCAGTTGGCAGGGTGTGGAAGTCCAGAGTGAGGGGTGAGAGGGGGAAAGAGTCCCCAGTGGAAAAACCAGTGGGTCAGGGGCCAGCCAGAAGGGCTGAGCCTCATAGGATTGACCATGGTGATGCCACTTCTGTCCTGGGGCATCTTCACGCACTGTCAGAGGGACAGGAGGTCGTGAGCTCTGTGCCAGGCAGACTGTCACACGACACGCTAGGTATGTGTCACCCTCAGGAAGTCCTGGTTCGCCGGGCATCTGACCAAAGGGTATCGTCCCTGGGTAGGGGAGCCAGGTTCAGGTGTTTGCCTGTCCTGGACAGCAGGGCGACTGTAGTCAGTGTCCTGGCTGGTTTGCCTTCTAGGGGTAACCCTGAGAGCAGGTGGGGCCCATCTTAAGTGAAGGGACCCTGCTCTACAGTGGGAGGGTGCAGAACTCTGGAAGGGGGTGCAGAGGGAGGGAGTCCTCGCCTCTGACCCCGGTGCATCCGGTGAATTTGGATCCCAGGTGGTAGACCAGTTGATGGAGAGAGGTCCTGAACTGGTGGGAGAGTTGTGTTCTGGTGGGTGCTTCCCCTGGGAGGGTGCGTAACCCCAGAAGAGAGGTAGGGTGAGGAGATGCTTCGCCCGTCACCTCCTAGGTTGGAGGATCAGTGGTAGTTTGGAACTCCACTGAGGGAGAGTGGAGAATGGCTATTGGATGCCAGGGGTTACTGCCCCCCACTCTGTGGATTGGCAAGGACCAGTGGCATCTGGGTGGCCTAGGGCCTGGTCCTGGCCGTGGACAACTAAGGAGTACCGGGGGGGTAGCCTAGTTGGTCCTGAGGTTTTTTTTTTGTCTCTTAGATGGATTCCATGGGTTCCAAATGGCGTAGGACCGGAGGGTGTCCCTGCAGTGCGGGCCCGTGTCCGTGTTCTATCGCCCCAAGCAGGGAAGCCCATCACGGTGGTGATTGGTCTACCCTGCGTTTTGGCTGGAAGGGGGTTGTGTTGGACTTGGCCCTTTTTGGCAAGTTCACCCCTAAACTTTTTGCATTGTATGTTAGTAGTTTTCAGTCTCTGGGCACTTTAGCACTGTGGTCCAGTGTAAAGTGCGTGCGCGCTGTGTGCATGTGTGGTGAGACTGGCCTGCCCTCCCATAGGAATGCATTGAGGATGAGTGTGTCAGTGGTAATTCCTGTTATGAGAGGTGCAGCCTGGTCAAGTCTAGTATGTCTGAATTCGTGAGAATAAATGCTGCGCAATGGTGTGCGCAGATTTATGGTGACTGGTAGCGAAATGCCACTTCTAGAAGTTGGCATTTCTGTGTGCTCTGTGTCTGCCTGCCTGATGTGAATTGCATGTCTGGCTTGTGGGTGACAGGGGCTGGGAGGTGTGTGTGGCTCCAGGAGGGGCAGGGTGAGTCAGCGCAGGGCTGAATGGAGAGATCTCCATGTAGATGGGTGGGAGGAGTTGCACCTGGGACCTGAATAGGGCTGTGCCTTCCCTCTACAATGCTGGCTCCACCTCCTGTGGTGCGTCTGATGTCCCTAGCCTGTCCTGTGAAAGGAAAGAAGGAGTCATCATAACAAAGTGCTCCTGAACCAGTTGCATCTGGTTCCCCCATGCCCTGCACTTTGTAGACAAAGGAAAATGGTGTATAAAAGAAGGGGCTGTGACCCCATGAAGAGGTTCTTGTTCTTGGACTCGAATCTGCCAGGGGCGTGCTGCTGCTGGGGCCCAGGGGGGGGCTGCCATGAGGGCTTGCCTCCCTGGGCCCTGCCTTGCCCCTGGACCTGGAAGACCTTTTTGGGACCCCTCTGCTTTGTTCTTATTGCAGGACCTTCTGCCTGCTTCCAGCGCCTGGGAGCGCTGTCTTTGAAACTGCCCAGCTGATAGAGAGCCTGGGGGCTGAGCAGCGCTGAGCTGCAGCCCTTGCTGAGGGAACCCCCCCTCGTAGGGATTCCCCCCTCCTTGTGAGCTTTGCGGGTGCCCACCCCGCTTATGTCTTTATTTAGATGGCGGGTGCCCACCCCGCATTCTTTTGATGCTCGCGGGTGCCCACACCGCTTATCGCACCGAAGAGAATTCACCGCCGCGGCCCGTCGGCGAAGGCGGAAGTCAGGCAACGATGTGCCTGGCAGCGGGCGGGACTTCCGCTTTTGCGGAGGAAGTCCTGCGCACGCCGCCGCCGCTGGAGAAGCCGCCCGGGTGAGGAAGATGGCGCCTGCCTGTACGGGGCTCCCATGGCTGAGGGAGAGGCCCCGCGGGCGCCAGCAAGTGAAGAGTTAAGGCGGAGGGGGCTCGAGGCACATTGCCGGTGCCTGCCCCCACCGCATGTGAAGTGGAGAGGCCACCGATGCCTGACGGGGCTCCCGTAGTGAAGAGGGAGCCCCGCGTGCAGCCACCACGTTGCCGCCAGAAGGAGACGCCGCCGGTTCCCCCAGCGAGGCTCTCATGAGTGAGAGAGCCCCGCCCGCCGCGCTCGTGAAGCAGAGACCGGAGCCGGCAGAAGAGAAGTCCCCCTGCGCAGGAGCCCGGTGAGTGAGGGCTGGGCAGGGGACATGGCCGCATTATTTCCTGAGTGGCCCCCGCCTGATAGGGGGTCACTCCACCGATGGGGGATCTTTGTTCTTTCCCCGTGTAATGCCTAGGTTTGCTTAGAGCGCCCGTGCGCTCCAACGTGGGCCCCGTAATTTAGGGGCCCCTGAGGGCCACAGTGCTTGGGGGCATGATTTGTTTACTGAGCCCCGTGTTGCTCCAACGTTTGGCTATTCGTGTTTAGAGCCCCATGTGGCTCCAATGAAGGGGGCACATTCGTTTCAAGGGCCATTGAGAGCCCGTGCCTCATTTTAACATTTCCAGCTGCCCAGCAAGTAGTGGGCAGCTGCCCCTTGGGGGGGCATGTTTGAAGTTAGGAGTGAGATACACTCCTCTGCCCCAGTACTGTCACAGCTGCGCAGCACTTAGTGCCAGCTGCTACGTTTAGGTTTGCGCAATGGCGCCCTTGTATTCAGCTGCTAGGCAGCGCGCCCTGACTTTTGGACCTAGGGCATTTGAGCCCCTTAGAGATGGCCAGTTGGCCAAGGGGACTGTTAGATTTATAGGGCGCCAGGCCCTAATGTGATTTATGCCTCTGCTATGGTTTCTACCGGGAGGGTAGGTGCTAATGCGATTTCTGTCCTAAAATGTGGTGCTAGGAAATGTGATGCATTTACTATGGTTTACGCACCTTGTTTCGTACCTCTAAATGTATTTCTATGATTATGAGGTTTTGCATAATGTGTTTATGCTTGTGAGGTTATTATTTCCTAAGGCGTTTAGGTTGCGAGTTATTCTCTACTGTGGGTTATGCTTAAAGTGATTGCTGCTTAGAATGTTAGTGTCTAATAGGTTTAGACTTATGAGATGATTGCATAATGTATTTATGCTGGTGAGGTTGGCGTATAATGTATTTTGCGCCTAATGTAATACTGTGCATAATGTGGTTTATGTTACAGGCTGATGCTGAGTATAGTGGTTACCAGTGAGTACTAGTTGTACTTTTATGATATGTCCTACATTTATGATATGTTCACTAAGTGATGGTTCTGACAGTGGCCCACGTGGCCCTGTCATGTGTAAATAATCCCTTGTAGATATTGCCCAGTGCCAGTTGGCACCATGTGTATTATGTGAATACTATTCTAATGTATTATGAGAATACAAAGGCTATTTTTGATATACCCTTGTGTGGAGTTCCTTTTTGTGGTGTGCATAGTATGTTGTTGCTGGGTGTGTGTTGCGCAAACGCTTTACACATTGCCTCCGGGATAAGCCTGACTGCTCGTGCCAAGCTACCAAGGGGGTGGGCAGGGGTTATCTTGGGTGTGTAACTCTCTTGCCCTGACTAAAGTGGTGGTTTCTGCTTGGCTTTGGCGCAAGCCTTAGCCAACCAGAAATCCCATTTCTAACAAGAGATATCCTGTAGGCAGATGATTGGTTAGTGAAGTTAGATCTGAAGGATGCTTACTTCACTATCCCGATAGCAGAAGAAAGTCGCAAATTTCTACAGTTCAGTTGTACCAATTTACTCCACTTCCGTTTGGTCTGGCATCAGCACCCTGGTGTTTCACAAAGGTGTTGAGGCCTGTGGCAAAGTTTCTCAGAGAGAGAGGTGGGAGAATGATTATGTATCTGGACGATTTTTTGATAATGTCTCAGAGTCAGAAGGAATTAAAGAGTCAGTTAGTCATAACTATAGATCTATTAGAAGGTTTGGGATTTGTAGTAAACAGGGAAAAATCTGTTTTAGTCCCAAGTCAGTGTTTGGAGTTTTTAGGTTTCGTAGTGAACACTGTGGAGAAAACTTTAAGTTTGCCAGAAAAGAAGGTGAAGAAAATAAAATCGGAAGTGAAAGGTTTGTTGAGAAAGGAAAGAATCATTCTGAGATCTTTGGCAAGAGTGATTGGTTTGTTTTCCTCTTCTATTCAGGCAATATTTCCAGGGTCTCTTCATTACAGAGCTTTGCAGAGAATGAAGGCAGACGCACTCAGGAAAGGCTTGTGGTATGGAGATCAGGTCGTTATTACTGCAGAGGCTCTGGAGGAGTTGGTTTGGTGGTTAGAGAATCTAGAAACTTGGAATGGCCGAGCGATATTTGGGATATGCCCAGATTTTGTGTTGGAGACGGATGCAAGCCTTCTTGGCTGGGGAGCATGTCTGGAGAATCAAGAGACAGGTGGGAGATGGTCCTTGGAGGAGAGGTTGGAGCACATAAATGGTTTGGAAATGAAGGCGGGTCTTTATGCCTTAAGGAGTTTTGGGAAAAAATTGAGGAGTTTCAATGTTTTGTTGAAAATGGACAACGTTTCTGCGGTTCGGTACATAAACCGCTTAGGTGGAAGCAGGTCAAGGAATCTGACTCAGTTGGCGAAGGAGATTTGGAGTTTTTGTTTGGAAGAGAAAATTGGTTTGCAGGCAGAGTATTTACCAGGTCAATGCAATGCAGTAGCAGACTGGAATTCGAGATATCTCAGAGATTACAGCGATTGGAAGCTGAATGTTCAGTATTTCAGAAGAATATTACAAGTCTGGGGTCCACTGGAAGTGGATCTGTTTGCGTCAAGGCTGACTTTCCAGTTGAAACGATTTTACAGTTGGAGGCCGGACCCTTTGGCAGAGGAGGTGGATGCGTTCCAGCAGGATTGGAGGAAAGTTCGGGGGTATGCTTTTCCCCCATTCGCTTTGATTCAGAGAGTGTTATTGATGGTGAGGAGGCAGAGGTGTCAGCTGGTGTTGGTGATGCCGTTTTGGGCTGGTCAGGCTTGGTTTCGAGGTCTTTTGGAGTTGGCAATAGAAGAACCTTTGTTGATTCCGGATTCAGAGGACGTGCTTCTGGGAGAGGAAGGAGTTTTTCATCCTTTGGTTACAGAAGGGGCCTTGAGCCTTCTTGTATGGAGGATTTCAGGAGAGGAGAGCAGTTCGGAGATCTTTCGGAGCAGGCTCAGGAGTTGCTCAGAGAGTCTTGGGCACCTGGTACCAGGAAAAGATATTGTGGAGCATGGAGAAAATGGTTTGGTTGGTGCATGGAAAGGGGTTTGGATCCCGTGGAGGCATCTGCCATAGAATTGGCAAATTTTTTATCTTTGTTGTATGAAAAAGGTTTGAGTTACAGGACAATCAATTGCTATAGGTCTGCAGTTGCTGCAGGTCATAAATTGGTAGGAGGTTGTTCTATTGGTAGAGAACCGTTGGTATGTAGAGTGATGAAAGGAGTAAAGTTGAGGAGGCCTCCTAAGCCAAGATATAGAGGTTTGTGGGATGTTAACAAGATTTTAAGTTTGTTTGAAGGTTGGCCAGCTAATTGGTATTTGAGTCTGAAGCAGTTATCTGGGAAGCTGGCAAGTCTTTTGTGTCTTATTTCTTTTAGGAGAGCTTCTGATGTAAGAGCTTTAGATATTAGTAACAGGTGTTTTAATCCAGACAGGGTGATTTTTACTATTGCAAAGAGGACAAAATGTATGTCATCATCAATTTATTATCCTAGATTTGATGAACATCCTAAATTGTGTGTAGTAAGATGCTTGAGAGAGTACGAGGGTAGGATGAGTGAATACAGGAAGCATGGAGATGATCAGTTGTTGATTTCTTATGTGAGACATTTTAGGCCAGTTTCTACGGCTACTATTGCTAGGTGGGTGAGATTTTGTATGTTTGAAGCAGGTGTGGATTTGCAAGAGTTTGGTGCACATTCAGTGAGGGGTGCCATGGCGAGTAATGTTTTTTTGTCTGGTGGTCGTTTGGAGGAAGTTTTGCGTGCAGCGGATTGGACAAATGCGGATGTTTTTGCAAAGTTTTATTTGAAACGTTTGGGTCATGTTTCGTCTGTGGTTTCTTCACAGCTTTGAACATGCATAATGATAGCCTCAGGTCTTGTAATGAAATGTAGATTCTCCAAGTTTGTGTAGAGAGAATCTGAATTTCATTAAAGACGCGGAGGCTAGCATTATCCCTCCCACCCTCCCGTTTTATTATTGGAGGGGGTATGGAGTAGTTAAGGTTTTATTAAAAATAATTTATGTTTGTAAGGAGATAATTTTTTATGGGAGTTCGGATTATTTATGGCATTTTGTGTTTTTCAGATGTCCAGTAAAGCAGGAAATGAAGGAATTTTTGTTCAATAGGATGAGTTGATGTTTGCATCCGGAGCAGCTTAAAAGAGAAAGATGGCTGCTGTGATGTGGTTTATATATTGTTGGACATTCTAAGTTCTAGAGTTTAGATGTTTAGTGATGTAATACTTTGAAGTGCTGCAAGGAGGTGGCAATAAAAGTAATATGCATAATGGTAGCCTCCACGTCTTTAATGAAATCCAGATTCTCTCTACACAAACTTGGAGAATCTACATTCTCCCTATAAGCAAACATACCCAACTGAGGGACCACAAACTTTCTCCTCCCTACCTGAAGCATGTCCTTGAAGTGACAGCCATTCATATGCAGTGAAAAGAAAATACTGCCACTATTATTTAATCCTAATTTAATTTTCCCCCTCCTCAAATATTGACGCTTATATTGGGGATACTGTGAATTATTACCATTAATGATTGAGGACCTGTGATCCCAGGTAGGGTAACATGAAATGGTAATGTATGAACACTGGGGTATTAGTTGAGGGGGGTGAGTACCAACTTCAAGTAATAACCATAACCCTTGTCAGGGTGAAACCTCAAAACACTAAATTAACCTGAACTCAACCCCCTGGTAGCTGTGGCACAGAGCAGACAGTCTTGACTTAGAGGCATTATGTGGAGTATTAATGCAGTACAAAAACAATAATAAACTCAAAGTACAACACAAGAAAATTCTCAAACCAATTCAAAGAATATATGTAATAAATACAATGATAGTAAAATGACAAAAATCCAATAACTGAAACTGGAGTTATGTATATTTAAAGTTTAAGGTTCATAATAGAGCCAAAAAGCATTAAGCGCCAACCGTGGTCATCTGGTTGTGCTTGATCGGTACCTAGGTACCTAGGTGCAAGTAAAGGTCAACTGTGATGGAGCACGAATCAGATACAGAAACCAGGCTCGACCCGGTTGGAGGTTTTACCTTTGGACTTAGGGCCTGATTTATATTTTGACGGACGGCCTGTCATTCCACCATAGGGATGTAGTAGATTGTTCTGTCCCCATGGCGGAGGGACTGCTCGCCAAATGTATAAATGACCGCCAAGAAGGCGGTCATTTATAATGCATTGGCAGAAATCTCCATTATGGTGGTTCCTGTCAATGTATATCGCTGTTTGGTACAAGGCTGCGTCAGTATGATGCAGCCCTGCACCAAACAATTTTCTTTTTGTATTTTCAGAAAGAAAATCCCTAAACACAATTTTTTTCTTAAAAATAAAAAAGTAATGCTCAACTCACCATGGGAGTCATCTCTCATGGCAGGGAAATCTTAATTGCCTTATATAGTGCCTCATCGTTGGGCCGTCGGAGACTTTTGGCTATGGCGGTTATGTAGTAGCCACCGCTATAGCCAAACCTAAGGTCCGACCAACTATAAATTTGGTGGGCAGACCATTATTTTGGTGGCATGTATACTCCTTCGCTGTTCCAATGGAGCACACATACGTCCAACATATAAATGAGGCCCTTAGTCTCTGAAATGGAAGTCATCATCATCATATTTTTTTATTTCGGCTCAAATAAGGCCATAAAGGCGTCATACATATATTCATGACCAAAAACAAATAATGCATACAATCAATTGCAAAGATGATGTTTAAAACATTTAAATGTATAAAAAGTTTAAAACAGACTCAGAATCTAATAGTCAGTATAAAAGAGAAAGATAGTCAAATTTTCTCCGCGGGGCAAAGAGCAGGGTGTGGCCGAAGAGGAATCCACGTTTTCGGATATCCGCTGAATGAGGTCTCAGTGAAGTGCTGACTTTTGGGAGGAAAGCTCAGAGCTAGAGAAATTTGAACCTTAGGCCCAGCAGCAATAACATCTTTGTCAGCTTGGCAGGTTGATCCTTGTTCTCCAGAGGTCTTGGAAGCCAAAATGTTTCTAATTCTCAGGTTTCAGGAAAAGTTAGAAGGAGTAGATTTTGACACCAGACAAGAATCCAGGACCTTGGGGACCGCACTTGCTGGTCATGACTCACTCCAACAGAGGCCAGCAGCAGGGTCCAGATCAGGTCCAGTTGGAACTGGTCAGCTAGGCGTATAGCTTGTGTTCCTGTAGCTTTAACCGGAGGTCAGCCTTATGACCTTTAGAGTCCACGTCTTTGTTTGGGTACAAGAGGGAGCGCAGGTCGAGTCTTCTAGGCTTTTCTCTGGTCATAGACAGCAGGTCCAGTCCTCTTCTGTTCTTCCACAGGTCGACAAAGCGTTCTGAGGAGGGTATTGGGGATGCCACATTTATTGCTGGCTCCAGCTTGTGGGTGGGGGAAACTTCTGGCCCCTTCCTAATCAATGAAGTAAAGGTTCCCAGGGGTAACCGTGCCCACTTTTGCAATATTTCAGTGTTCCCTACTGCGAACAATCCCCCAGTGTCCTTCTCTACCTTAAGCCAAGATGGCAGAACCTTTCTTTCCCTGTGCATAGCTCCTGTGCCCACCACAGAGGTGTGGCCATGGAAATGAGCAACCCCTACTTTGTTTTCACACTAAACCAGCTCTGGGGGCAGCCCCTCTCCCACTGGGATTGGTGTCTGCCTTACGGGGGAAACAAAGGAGGGGCCTACCCAGGTGTCAGTAAACATTTGCCTATGACAGGGTATGCCTCTTTGAGTTTAATCATGTTCATGGGCACAGTCCACTGGCCTTCCTGTCAATGGAACAGCATAACCTCCCCACACCTAAGGCCCTCTGTCCCGCCTCTGGAAGCAAGTTCACAACTCAACAAGGGGGTTATTCAGCAGCCAGGTGACAGTTGGAGCTCATGCATATGTGAATCTAGAGGCTTTAGGCAGGGAAAAGGTAGCTTTCTAAAATTACCTTTTCCAAAATATGTATTACAAATCCAACTTACCAGTGAATTCGACGGTGGCGGCTGGTGACTTTTGAAAATGGTGAGGCATAACAGTTGGTGGTATGTTTGATTTAGCAAGTAAGTGAACAGGACTGACATACATACTGAAGATATAGCCTAAATAATTTGACTTGTGCTTTGGGATTTGTGACGATGTAGCAGAACTGCAGCAGTACAAAGTGGACAAAAACGTCTGAAATACTCTGATATTCGCACGTTTGCCCTTGCTTTCTGGCGCACAAATACTCAAAGAGCTCTCTACCTGTCTTATGTTATGTAATCAAATCTTGTTCTTTTTGTTGTTCTTTCTGAAGTCTTTAATATTTGATGGAATACAGCATTGCAAGTACCATAAAATGCAGTAGAAAAACCAAGGGTGTGTTAACAATGCCATTCACGAACCTGAATAAAACAAATATATATTCATAAAGCTCCTCGTCCAGGATTGACCAACTTTCTAAGCAACATATTATCTGAGGCAAGAAGTGAGTGAAATGAACCATGAAGTGCGCTCTGGCTGTCAAAACATTCTGACTGGTCCGTGCTGCTAAATAGCCAGTAGGTCTCGTCTACGAGAGCTATTAGCTTTCTCAATTATTTTTAGCCATGTTGTAGAGCAGCATGGGCTGCTGTGCAGCATGTCTGAAAACTAAAAAAAAGTTTCTTGATGCAGCAGCCCTCTATGTCACAGCACTTTTTTTTTTAGCTTTCATGAATGTAGCGCAACTGCTGCAGCATGGCTGAGCGATTGAACAAAAGTGCTCAGACCTATGTGCTGGCAGTGTCAAATAAACAACCCTTCCCAGAATTGGTGGCACTGTCCGATTCATAATCCTGCTCACAAGCATATAAATTTGCCTATGAAAAGTATAGACATTAGAGGCTCAAGTGCTGTAGCGTCCTATTAAATAGAGCCACCCTGCACAGAAGCTCTGACATAATTAAACGAGCTCCCTTGCTCCAAAGTGCTGACACTTTCCGATTCATAATCCTGCTCAAAAGTGCATGCACTGTCATGATTCATAACTCTGATCAAAAGTGCAAGCACTGTTCAAATTCACAATGCTGTGTAAAAGTGAAGGCACTGTCCTATATAAGGTAAGTGATGCTAGTATCTTAATAAAAAATATTCAAATTATAGACTGAAGTGCTGTTGTTGTCCTATTAAAAGTGCATGAACCCCGCTCAGAAGCGCTAGTACTGTCCAATGAGCAGCCTTCCTCAGAGCTGCTGATGCTGCATGATAAAGAGTGAAGCAAATACATCGAACTAGGTCTGAACGGGAGATGCTGTTGGGGGCCCTATGGACCATGGACCCCAGGGTTGTCAGGGTAGCTTTAATATGCAGTCATTTGAAAGGTAATGTATAAACGCTGCCTTAGTTACACAGATATTTTGTAAACAGCTGAGTTTTGCCAATAAATCAGTGCTCTATTTTATAAAGGCAGTGGGGCTATGAAGTGCAGAGCGAGTGTTTTTTTAACTCTGTTGGTTATTGTAAGAGTCATCCGTTATATAGCTCCAAGAAATCCCTAGTTTGACTTCCTGTTGATCCGTGGCCATCTTTGCCAGTGTCAGCAGCTGCACTTCCTTCAATGGTGCCCCCACAATAACTTGCACCACCTTCTCCAGCTAAAGTGCCAAGAAGGAAAGTGCACTCTCCATCAGAGAGTCAAGGACATCAATTCCAGCTGCTCCCTTTCTACACAGACTCTTATCAATGGCACGACACTCCAAGCATAAGCCGTGTTCTTTCAGAGGACCCTCTCCAACCCTGTTTGACTCTTCTTGTTCTAGGATTTCACCTATTGAGAATATAAATACATTCAATTAAGTCTTGATGAGAGAGGCAGCAGAGCTGAATATTCAGATGCTCACATTCTCATCCACACATATGCCATCTTTGAGACCCTTTGTCACTGTTCCAAAGCAAGGTCTTTGTTTCCTCTGGGTCTTGGTCGTGGAAGCTACCATTGAATTAATTCTTACACCAGCTTCAACTTAGGCAGCTCCAGCAAGGGGCAAACCCTCAAGACCAAGGGGAAAGGGTCTTAATAGACCCTCCCCCCCTCCCGTTATTAATAAAGAACAATATGGTGCAGTGTGGGCATTATGCAAAATACATTACAACAAAATTACAAAAATATTACTTTTATTTATAACATATAGTAAGATAAAATTACATATGATTATAACAAATCATGGATAGATTATTTCTATATATTAAAAACCATGAGCAGAAAGACAACATACAACAACAAAAAAACAAGTCTAAACAGAATTCATTGCTTTTGATCTTCTACTGATAGATCATTATGTACAAGAGTTGATGAATATCAATCACGAATACATTAGGTCTGTATAGTGGTAAGACTGCATAAATCGTTGATGTATTTCGGTGGTATTATGCATCGAACCACCTTCCGCAGGACAGCCCAATTTTGGACAAATGATCTTCCTCGTTAGCCAAATGCACTTGTAACATTAACGGTGACTTGCACGCACTTTGACGCTTCGTCAGGTGTCTTACTACTATGGCCTCCCAAGTAACAATTTCTAGACTCTTCCCTCTTTTATCCCGCCATTATCCTATTCAATCTAACGAACAGACCCACATGTCCACCGCTCAAATTAACACATATTTGCCTATACTAACACACCACTAATCCTTTTTGGGTTCCGGAGTAGCATGCTCCTCGCCGAAAAGCACTGCAACACCTCATCAGGGGTAGTAAGCGCTATATAAATACAATTACAAATACAATAGTACAGCCAGTTGCACCAGCGCTTTGCGATTTACGCACATTCACGCAGATGCTACTGTCATATGGCAGGTGATTGGCCCCGTTGGTAAGCCCATAAGAGTGTCACCTGTGATGCAGCGGATACAATAAAAACTATTTTCCTCCTAGGTCACTTATCGGTCATCCAGGGGCGACTTATATTTTCTCACATCCACATGACGATGGGGCCCATAACATCGCCTATCACACACACACACACCTGGATTTTCCTCTACACCTTTACGAAATTCTATACTCCTAGGAGAAAAGGAAAACTAAATGAAAAATATCATGATGTACCGCTGGAAGGAGCCGGGATACCTTATTACCTTAACCTATCACTTTCTTAGTTATTTCTTAAGATATTCCTGCTCATTGTTTTGTCGATGGATCATCTAGTAAGAAATCAGTTCATAGTGATTAAGACCAGCTAAATCACAATAACCAATTACCAGTTTCACAATCATTTAGTAAAATAACCACTGAGTCGTTTGATTTAAGAATCTTAAATTTTATATAATTTTAAAGGCATGGAAAAGAATTTTGACTTTTTATTCAATTATTCATTCATTATTAATTCAAATATTTATTAAGCAAAATCAATTTTTATTGCAGAAAGGAAATTTTGTCATGAAGCAAAACCCTAATTACCTGCCTATCTTCCTAATTTAGCCTAATGATTTCTAACCTAAGTTTAAGATTTAAAAATAACCTGATTCTCATACTCAACTGGAAAAATAAGACAGCAACAGAAACTTCAGCTCGTCAGCATCAGCTACCGCAACCCGTCTCATCTAACAGTCTTTCAGCATCTCCCGCTCAGTAAAATGGATCGATCTGGAACACCAAGCACTGGAAGCCACCAACTCCAACACCAACTAACCCCTCCCACTAAGAGTAGGCCTTCTTATACCCTAATTCTAACTTTGCTAACTAAATTGTTGCAACATTAATAACGCGCTTTTCTTTCATTGGTCCACTCATTTCATCTATTCATTCTTAATCAAGTTCTCCCGGATCCAGCTTGTTCTTTTGGAATGTATATGTTCATTTCCTTTCTCACAGTTCAAGACATGTTTCCATCCGCTTCGATCAGTACATTTGTAACTTCTTTCGATACATTCGAGAACTCTGCAGGCATTGTCCTTTCTCTTAAAACGGTTTCCCACGATTCTCTGCTGATCACCACGGCACACTATCAGTTCAATTAGATCACATCAGCCTTGACCATTCTTGCATCCTAGCCTCTCAGCACCATCACGTGGTTAGTCTTTCTCCAACTTTTTCTCCCTTGTCACGCGTTTTCTCAGCGCATGCGTACTCTAATAACCGGCAGCCATTTTATATCGCCACTCGATTAGACTTAGAAGCACTATTTAGAAATAAACAAAACATAATTAAAATAGAGAAACATAGCCTTTTCGTTTCCCTCCCGTCATCTACGTACCCCAATTAGTTATTACCTAGCAGAAAGCAACATTTAAGCTGTTCCTTACTTACCATCACTATTGTTTTTGCAACGTCACGTTTATATTCTATGAAGCACAAATCATGCATTTATTATTTATTTAGTACGCAATTATTTTATGTTATAATTAGACACACAGACATTCGTTAATAGATTTATTCAGCATATATACTTGCGTGTTACCCTTCCCTCACGTACATTGTTGATTAATACATTTAAACGAACATTTTTATTAATTATTTATAAAATTTGTTAGGGGTTAAAAAATTTTATTTTCTCTGCTCCATCAACTCCCCTCTTTGGTGATTTTTAAATCACCACATAAAACCCAAGTTATACTTCTTTTTCAGGCAGCATATGTCTTTCATCCTTTTGCTTTTTGTTAGTTATACATCTGTTTCCATTTCATCTTGTCTTCTTGTCTCTTTATACATGCTTTCTTTCATTTTCTCTAACTCAATTTCACCCATTCTCTCTCTCTCTCTTTCATTATTCTGTTATTTCTTTTTATCTTATTTTGTCTTACTTTTCTTTTTATACACGTTATTACAATTTTCAACACCATGGCTAACAATATTGCTACCGTTGCTATTATTATAACTTTCCCTATCATTAGTCTACTCATTCTTGTTAACCAATTTGCTACTGAAGAAAACCCTCTACCAAGTTTTCCCAGGACACTTTCAACCTCCAGTGGAACTAGTTCTTTGTGCAAATTTGTAATATTTGTAATATACTTTTGTATATTTTCACTTTTATCAGGAATGTAAGTGCAACAATGTTGGACTTTCAGCATTCCACAAACTCCACCCTCTTTTGCCAAAAGAATATCAAGGGCAAGCCGATTTTGCATCACCATAGCTCTTATGGCAACCATTTCGGTATTTACCATCAAGAACCCTCCCGCAGTATCTGTAGACAAACGATCTACTACTGTGGATAACTTCCGAATTTTAAATGCATTCAAAGATATTCCCACTGCTGGTATTAATGCTCCAAAAATATCACCTACAATTTCTGAAAAACTTTCCCTCTTTCTACGTGTAAAGCTATTAATCATCTTGTATGTTCCTTTTTCTTCTCTGTCCATATGAAAGATTTTTGGAAAGACCAGGCCTACATAACAAGTTCCATACCAATGGTCCGGTAACCTGTAATAAGCTCTATTCCCACAAATATAATAGATACCTGGAAATATTGGATCTTTTCCACCTTTGAATCCCCAACCTCCCAAAATTTGATAATTGTCATGGCAAATACTGGAACCTACAAAATAATTGTCATAGACTGTCTTATTTCTCCTAATACACAACTTTCCTGTTTGCGGCCAATCTAATGTCATTGCTGCATTTATCTTTTTCCCTTCATGATTTTCTTCCTCAAACGTCCATAGATGTGTTCCTTTCTCTTTTATTGCTTCTCTTTGAAATTTCATTCTCCTTTCTTCAACCATTTCTAAAAATACCTTTTCTTCTTTCTTTAACTCACAGGTAAGGTTGTTTTTAGCTATTTCTTCTAATGTTAAAATTCTATGCTCTAAAAAGAATTCTCCTAAAACCTTTGCTTGTTTTACTTTGTTAAGTTCTGGAACTACAGGAACATTTGCAAAAATCTTATCTATATCAGTGTAATAAAACTCTAATCTACCTGTTTTATAAAATAAACTTGCTATGACACTACAGGTTATTCCATAAGTTAGAGGTAGGTGATGATAAGTCACACCTTCTGACACTGATGCAGGCAACTGCATACAAACATAACAATCTCTCACATCCATTGTCTCTACATATTCGTACAACAATTTTGTAAAAACATTTTTAGAAAAGTCTGTTACTGACTTATCCTTATGTAATTCTGCACTACTTCTTAAAATAACTGGTTCTTTAATATTAGTTTCTTTTTCTGGTTTAGTATCATTCTTTGCTTCTATTACAGCTATACTAATAGGAATTGTGATTGCTAAAACTATCCATACTGTCATTAATAATCCTGTACAAAAGCAGCACATTTTACACCATCTTTTTACAAACTCACATTTATCTCTTCTATCTCTAGTATTCTCCATTTTGCTTTTATCTTTTGTTAAATCTCAGAAAATTGTGTCACTACACCTCAGAAATGACTTAGATGCCACTCTGCTTTCAAAAGTCTTTGCTTGGTACTTTCTTTTAATTCTTTTCAGAATTCTTTCGTTGTCACATCCGGTGATTTGTCATATCCAGTAAAATTGTCACATCCGGCAGAAGCACTTTAAGTCTTCACTTCAGGTTTGTTGCATCTCACCTTTACCCATTCGGTTTCTTAGTCTTGGGTTCTCGTGAGTGTTTCCTTCTTCTTTGTAATCAGTTAGAGCGATGTACAACCACTCAGGTGACTTGTATTTCGAATTCACTTTCTTTGTTCTTTTAGACTTTTGCAATCGTTTTCCACTTGGCTTTTCTTGTTCCTTTTGACTTGTTATTTCATTCACCTGTTCAGCACTTTTTTCTCCTGTTCTGATTATTCTGTATCTCAATTTTCTTATATAGTTGCTGGGCCAATTGTCTCCTTTTCTTGGCCTTTTGGCTTCACCTTCTTTTTCTCCTCTTTCTGATTTCCAGTTTCTTTTTCTTGATTCAGTTCTTGTTTTCTCTTCTTCTCCGCTTTCTTCAGATTCTGTTTCAATTTTTTCACAATTGCCTCTTATTTTGAAACTTATGATCTCATCTTCTTTTACTGGTGGATCTGTCTTCTCCTTCTTGTGTTCCCTTATTACTGTCCCTCCTCGATGTTCTTCCGAATTGGTATTTATTTCACTCTCTGCTTCTAATTTTCCCTGTTCTTTTGTTTCACTATCTGTCCCTATTGCTCCTCGGGGTTCTTCTCGATTTTCTAACTTTTTATTTGTCTCTTTCCCTACTTTGTCTATTAATATTACTTTTGAAGGATTTCCACCATAACTTGTACTTGGTTGCTCATTTAGAACATTTTCTTGTTCATTCTCTTCTCTAATTGGTTTAAATCCCCAAGTTCTCCTTCGAAATTCTTCACAGTTTTCAACTGAATCATCAGATCCTGAACTCGTGTCAGATATTTCCAGATGTCGACTTACAGGTCGATCTTCAAGTTCTGTCATTTCTGTAATTTTTCCTTCTTCTTCTTCTTCTTCCTCTTCCTCTTTAGAGGTGCTTGCAGTTGGGGTTTCCAGATGTCGACTTTCAGGTCGATATTCAAGTTCTGGCACCCTTTCTCTTATTCTTTCTGTCTCAGTCGCTGAACTCTTATCCCACACTTCCAGACGTCGACTCACATGTCGATCTGCAGGTTCTTGAACTCTGATTGTGTGGCTGGCATGGACCCAGTTTTTCACTCCTGCACACTTGACTGCAGTTGTTGTCACTAGGATTACCTGTCGTGGCTCGTCCCAGCGAGGAACTAGACAGTTTCTTCTCCTGTGGATTTTTATGCGGACCCAGTCTCCTGGATTCAAGTCGTGGGCTGGTTTTCTTTCAAGAGTGGTCGCATCCGGTCCAACCTGATGAAACACAGAACGCACCACATCAGCCAGTCCTTTGCAATAATCCAGTACTAGATCATCAGTTATAGTCAATAACTTGTTGACAGGTACTTGTGCTTGTCTCATTGCTCGTCCCATGATCACTTCATGGGGACTAAGTCCAGTTTTCTTTTCAGGAATGCTTCTGATGGTCATCAGGACAAGGGGCAGTGCATCGGGCCATTTGAGTCCTGTAGCTTGACACATTTTTCCTAACCTGTTCTTAATTGTTCCATTCATTTGCTCTACTTCCCCAGAAGCCTCTGGTCTGTATGCACAATGCAGTTTTTGTTTAATACTTAATGCTTCACAAATTAATTGAATCAACTCATTTTGAAAATGTGTTCCTCTATCTGTCTCAACCGTGACTGGAAAACCATACCTTGGAATGAACTCTCGCAGCATAAGTTTTGCTACCGTTATTCCATCATTCCTTCTAGTGGGGTATGCCTCCACCCAACGAGAAAACAAACAGACGACCACTAGAACATATTTTAGTCTGTTACAAGGGGGCATTTCGATGAAGTCTAATTGCATTCTAGTGAACGGACCTCCTTCTCGTCCTATTGTTCCTAGACTCACTATTGTCTTTCTTCCTGGATTAAACTGCTGACAAATAAGACATCTTTGACAAAGACTTTCAGCTATGGCTCTGAATTTTGGGTTATACCATGTTTGTCTAAAAAGTCTGATCATTGCATCTCTCCCAATATGAGCTTGTCCATGGTACATCCGTGCCATGTCTGCAATCATGCTATCAGGCATAACTGGTCTTTCATCTCTGTAAACCCACACACCATTGTTTTCCTGTCTTCTACACCCTGCTTTTATCCAGTAATCTTTTTCCTCATCATTTGCAACTTCCTGTAACTGTCTCACCTCATCCCATGTCTCGACAGTGTTAGTAAAAAGCAAAGGAGAAGAGATATGCTCCCTTTCGCGATTCTTATTTAGGGATACCATGTTCTCTGCACAATATTTGGCTATCTCGTCCGCGTAATTATTACCAACAGCTATGTAATCTTCATTTTTCTTATGTGCTTTGCATTTCACTACAGCTATCTGCTTAGGCAGCTGTATCGCCTCAAGCAGTTTCTTAACAAAATCTCCATTTCTGATAGGTGTTCCTGCAGACGTCAAGAAACCTCTTTGTGACCAAATCTGACCAAAATCGTGCACTATACCGAAACCATACTGGCTATCGGTCACAATCGTAACTCGTACATTTCTTCCCAACTTACATGCTTGAATCAAAGCAATCAGTTCTGCAACTTGGGCAGACCTTATTCCTTTCAGACAAGACGCTTCCATCACAGTTGCCACTGTGCACACTGCGTATGCTGCGCTTAGAACTCCTTCTTTCGTTCTCAAGCATGAGCCATCCACAAACATGACATAATCTGATTCTTTTAAAGGCTCATCCTTTATGTCAACTCTTGGTTTTGTGCAATATTCCAGCACATTCAGACAATCATGATCTACTTCATCTTGTTCAATTATACTCTCTTCATCTGGCAATGATGTCGAAGGATTCACATTCATACATCTATCTATGGTCACATTTTCTGCACTCAAGATTACTTTTTCGTACTTAGTCAGCCGACTATGTGTCATGTACTGTGTTTTTGTTCTTGTCAAAAGAATCTCTACTGAATGGGGAACATATACTCTCAGTGGATACCCCATCACTATACCTTCACTTTGTTCCAGACTTACACAAGTAGCAGCAACAGCTTTCAGACATCCAGGCAACGCTTTTGCTATAGGATCTAAAACAGCTGAAAAATAAGCAATTGGTCTCTTCATTGTTCCATGTTTTTGTACCAGTACTGAAAATGCACATCCATCTCTTTCACTGCAGTACAATTCAAAATCCTTTTCATAGTCAGGCATTCCTAAAGCAGGGGCCTCACACAATTTCTTTTTCAACTCTTTGAAAGATTTCATTTCTTTGTCATTCAATTCAAAAGGGTCTTTTACATCCTTCTTGGTCAGTTTTTGTAATGGTTTAGCAATCAAGGAAAAACCACTTATCCATTGTCGGCAATATCCAACCATTCCCAGAAACATTCTTACCTCTCTTTGCGTCATTGGTGCTCTCATTCCTTGAATCATTTTTATTCTTTCTGTCGCTATCTTTCGCACTCCTTTCTCAATTTTATGCCCTAAATATTGGACTTCTTTTTGACAAAACTGCAATTTCGAAGGGGACACTTTATGTCCTCTTTTCTCTAGATGGTTCAGTAAAGCAATTGTATCGCTTACACATGCTTCTTTTGTTTTCGATGCCACCAACAGGTCATCGATATACTGCACCATCACTGACTTTTCTGGCATTTTCAAATCTTCCAGGGACTTCTTTAAAATCTGATTAAAGATTGAGGGGCTTTCTGTATACCCCTGAGGAATTCGGCACCATGCCAAAATACGCTCTCCGAACCGGAACGCAAATAATGGCTGGCTATCTGGATGTAAAGGAATAGAGAAAAATGCGTGACACAAATCTATCACTGTGTACCACTCAGCTTCATGTGGAATTTGGTATAGAATTACTGCAGGGTTTGGCACTATTGGACAACAAGGCACAACTATTTTGTTGACCTTTCTCAAATCCTGTACTATTCTATATGTTCCGTTTGGCTTTTTCAGTCCCATAATAGGTGAATTACATGGACTGCTCATTATTTCTTTTAGAATTCCCTGTTCGATCATTTTATTTATTACAGGAGTTATTCCTTCAATTATTTCTGGAGTCAATTTATACTGTGGCGTATTTGGGTAAGTTGTTCCTTCTTTTACTGTTACTTTTACGGGATCTACTTCTTTCATCAATCCAATATCTTCTCCTGTAAAATCCCACACATTTTCTTTCACTGCATTTTTCAGTTCTTTTGGAAGTTTTTCTGCATCAAATGCAGGAAACAAACCATTCATTTCAGGTTCCTGATTCATCAATGTTACTTTATACAATACATCTTCATCTGGGGTCTGAAATCCAATTCCATCTGGCGTACAATAAATTGTGCAATTCATTTTGCACAAAAGGTCACGACCTAAGAGATTTACGGGACTACAATCGCACACTACGAATCTATGCATTTTGCTAAAAGAACCAATTTTTACTTCCACTAATTCAGTAAGTGGTGTTTTAATCTGCTGATTCGCTACTCCAACTACTTGGATGTATTCACCTGAGAGAGGAAGGTTTGGAATTTCCACTGATCTAACAGTAGAACGGGTAGCTCCAGTATCGACAAGGAATGTTACATTTGCACCATTCACTTCTCCATCCACAAAGGGACCAGACTGATCTACCTCTAGAGTTGCGCCAAGTACGCACTCTTTTCCCTCTCCTAGGCACCGTCAGAAACTTTCATCCGACTCATCCTCACTCTGTCGCAACCAATACTGAGAAATGTTAGCTGCTCGCGGCAACTGTGTTACCTGCTCTCCTCCGTAGAATCCTGTTTCTGTACTGTATCTTTGCTGGTTAACAGTGTTGGGAAGTGGTGGTTGTGGCACCTGACCTTGTTGAACAACTACCTCATTCTGCACCTGTGGAGTTAATGATTGATTTTCCGGATTAGGTTTAGGTGGGAACTTACACTCGTTTCTCCAATGCCCTAATTTTCCGCAATTATGACAGGGCCATTTTTTCTTTGCCTCCTCTAGACTCATTTGACCTTTCCCTTTACCTATGTTAGGTCGGGATTTATTCTGTCCTGTTTCATTCCCACTATTATTGTCCAATTGAGCTTCTTGCTTTTCTGCCACTTTCACCTGTGCCCACATTGCCTTCTCTTTCAATTTACGCTGTCTACTCTCAATATCATCACTACAATACTTAGCATACCTCAGTACCTCATCTACCGTGCCATTTTGCCAGTTAATCATATGTTGTTTAATCATTTCACTAATCTCTGGTTTCAGCCCAAACACAAATCTATATACGAAATGACTCATATCTTTTTCACTCAACTCCTCATATCCACTATACTGCTTGAAAACCAACAACAACCTCTCATAATAGGCATGTACAGACTCCTTACTTTCCTGTGTAGTTCTATCGATTTTTACCCAATCTGTTTCTTTAGGAGGAATCTTATTTTTCAAAAAGGTAATCACCTTATCGTACTTCCTCATCACCTCAGGACCTGGAGCTCCTGTCTTAGGATCTCTTGGATATTCTGTAGTTGGCCAGTCAACTGTAATTTTACACTCAGACCACAAATCAGTTGGCACCACTATGTCAAACAATCCATCTAAATCTATCCACAACACTTTTGAAACCTTCACAAACCTCTCCACTTGTCGGTACCATTCAACTGGTTTCTCTCTCAGCTTCGGGAATTCATTTGTAAATGACAGTATATCCTGTCTAGTCCAGGGAACATGCACATAACTACCACCTGGAGTTTCTCTCATAGGGTATTCTCTTGCAACAGGTTCTTTTTCAGTTATCATAAAAGCCAAAGAAGCTTTGTCTGCAGTTTTCTCATTCTTTTTTGTCCATCTAACTTTCCATCTGTCCACATCACCCCATTTTCTCAGTAAAACAATTAACTCTTTTATCTGTGTCAGCCTTCCTGCTGTGTTCAAGTTTTCAATATCTTTCTCACAAAAGTCTACTCTGTACGGTTTCTGCAATGTTTTCACTTTCGCAAAATCTACTCCAATTTCACTTGCTATCTCTTCTAGTTTGTCATGTAAATTTTTAGCTCTCCATGTAATACTTTTGCACAGAAACATGATTTCATCATCCTGGTAATTTTTTAGCTTTTCTGTACCAATCGTCCCTAAAATTAATTCTTCCATGTCAATCTTTAACCTAATTACATCTAATGGTTTTTCTTCTGGTTCTTTTATTTTAAATGCCTTCATCCATTCATTTAACTCATCAGGAGTCGGACCTATGGGTGTATTATTTAGTTCTATCCAATTACCACTCTTTTCAGGGGTCTCTGTTGCAGATTCTGTTACCATATGCATTTTTCTACCATTACACTCATTCACAGTCAAATTTGTAGGTGGACTTGGTCTGTAGGTACTAGCCAAATTACTTGTACTTGCACTTGGTTCCATCCTTTCTTTTTCTCTCTGAAATTGTGAACTCATAGGAATCACTAAAGACCGTTCATCAATTTTCTGATTCTCAAAAACTGGTATTACTGGACCTATTGTTACAGGTACAGTCACAGCTTCCATGTTTTTCGTTAATTCCCTAATTTTCTCAGTCAGTTCCTTTGTTGTTCTTGCTAATTCAGTTGCATTGTCACTTTCTACTCCTTCATTTTGTGAAGTTCTTATTTGATCTTGTGACCTATTTATTTCAATTCTTTTTACCGGACTTTTATTTCGCACAGTCTCAATTTGCGGCGCATTTGGTGTCACCACTGTAGAACTCTGCTGATACGGAGGGGGATTTCTATTTTGAATATCTTCCAGCAATTCATCATCCGTTTCACTCTCATGCATATATTTTTCCCTCTCCATATGTTTCTTTTTCTCAGTACGTTTTCTCTTAGTCTCTTCCTCAACTGTAAAAGCCGGAAACAAACCTCCTGTCATGCTAGCACATCTCCATCGTTTTATTCTATCCTCATGATTTATTCCCCACATTCTTCCAGGCATAAACTCATGATCCCTTAAACCTCTGAATCTCTCTCACTCATACATCTCATCTTCCCATTCCGTCAACGCTTCAAACTGTGTCGGTCTAGGTCTAGGTTCTAAATTTGTCATCTTTTCTCTCAAATTTCGCAAAACCGCTACACTAAATGAACCATTCTCCGGGAAAGCTAATGCACCATCATTCTTCGTATACTTTGCCCAATTTTCTAACCATATGCATGTATGATATCCATATTTCAGCATCATATGTGAAGCTGCTGATTTCGGCGGAGGAATTACTTGTCCCTCTCTAGTCACAACCTTTTTGTCTTTCTTAAAGAAATTCTTAATTTTTGTCGTCCATGACGTTCTTTCCCTTTCATACTCATAATACGGCATGTTTTCGATTGGTTTTTCTCTTCAAACCAGCACTGTTCCGTGTACGGAACTTCAACCAATCACAGCGCGACTCACACCAACACACCAATCAGAACAATTCCCTTCGTCCGCGGACCAACCAATCCTAGCGCGGCACTTTTCTACATCACTCTTGTCTCTGTGTTCACGTGACTAGCGCACTATCCAATCCTAGCGCGGCACTGTCGATGTCACTCCTGCTCTTTTACCACTCCTTTACAAAAATTATCGGCAATTTTTCTTTTCACTGTTTCTTCGTTAGTTACAACAATTAAAACAATTCCATAGTCTGATTCGCTAAACCAAAGTGACAGCTTTGTCCTTTTACACAAGAATCCTGTATTTCCAGTAGGCAGCGCTTACCTCTACCCTACCACAGAATTATTAACTTTCGCCGATAAAGTAGCACTTCCCTCTACCTTACCCTTCTTTCAAGCAAACAGTAAACCCGTTTCTCTGGGGATAAGACACATGTGGAGACTATGCTCCTGAGAATTAAGGCCAGAGTTTCACAAGAAAACGTGATTTGCTATCTCAGTTACACACCTTTCGTACAGAATCCCTAACATAACACAACCTGTGTTATTACCAAAAATTGAATTCAGACCATGTACCAAATTCCATGTGACTTCTCTTGCCACACGTGTTCCACTTCCTACATCCCAGAAGCGTGAAAACTCACATATAACATAACGCGACTCAACATATAGTATTAGTCATCAAAAATAATCAATAATCAATAATCACCAAACTAATCTATAGAAACCATAACTCTGCTACCAAGAAATCTGATGCAGCGGATACAATAAAAACTATTTTCCTCCTAGGTCACTTATCGGTCATCCAGGGGCGACTTATATTTTCTCACATCCACATGACGATGGGGCCCATAACATCGCCTATCACACACATACACACCTGGATTTTCCTCTACACCTTTACGAAATTCTATACTCCTAGGAGAAAAGGAAAACTAAATGAAAAACATCATGATGTACCGCTGGAAGGAGCCGGGATACCTTATTACCTTAACCTATCACTTTCTTAGTTATTTCTTAAGATATTCCTGCTCATTGTTTTGTCGATGGATCATCTAGTAAGAAATCAGTTCATAGTGATTAAGACCAGCTAAATCACAATAACCAATTACCAGTTTCACAATCATTTAGTAAAATAACCACTGAGTCGTTTGATTTAAGAATCTTACATTTTATATAATTTTAAAGGCATGGAAAAGAATTTTGACTTTTTATTCAATTATTCATTCATTATTAATTCAAATATTTATTAAGCAAAATCAATTTTTATTGCAGAAAGGAAATTTTGTCATGAAGCAAAACCCTAATTACCTGCCTATCTTCCTAATTTAGCCTAATGATTTCTAACCTAAGTTTAAGATTCAAAAATAACCTGATTCTCATACTCAACTGGAAAAATAAGACAGCAACAGAAACTTCAGCTCGTCAGCATCAGCTACCGCAACCCGTCTCATCTAACAGTCTTTCAGCATCTCCCGCTCAGTAAAATGGATCGATCTGGAACACCAAGCACTGGAAGCCACCAACTCCAACACCAACTAACCCTCCCACTAAGAGTAGGCCTTCTTATACCCTAATTCTAACTTTGCTAACTAAATTGTTGCAACCTTAATAACGCGCTTTTCTTTCATTGGTCCACTCATTTCATCTATTCATTCTTAATCAAGTTCTCCCGGATCCAGCTTGTTCTTTTGGAATGTATATGTTCATTTCCTTTCTCACAGTTCAAGACATGTTTCCATCCGCTTCGATCAGTACATTTGTAACTTCTTTCGATACATTCGAGAACTCTGCAGGCATTGTCCTTTCTCTTAAAACGGTTTCCCACGATTCTCTGCTGATCACCACGGCACACTATCAGTTCAATTAGATCACATCAGCCTTGACCATTCTTGCATCCTAGCCTCTCAGCACCATCACGTGGTTAGTCTTTCTCCAACTTTTTCTCCCTTGTCACGCGTTTTCTCAGCGCATGCGTACTCTAATAACCGGCAGCCATTTTATATCGCCACTCGATTAGACTTAGAAGCACTATTTAGAAATAAACAAAACATAATTAAAATAGAGAAACATAGCCTTTTTGTTTCCCTCCCGTCATCTACGTACCCCAATTAGTTATTACCTAGCAGAAAGCAACATTTAAGCTGTTCCTTACTTACCATCACTATTGTTTTTGCAACGTCACGTTTATATTCTATGAAGCACAAATCATGCATTTATTATTTATTTAGTACGCAATTATTTTATGTTATAATTAGACACACAGACATTCGTTAATAGATTTATTCAGTATATATACTTGCGTGTTACCCTTCCCTCACGTACATTGTTGATTAATACATTTAAACGAACATTTTTATTAATTATTTATAAAATTTGTTAGGGGTTAAAAAAAATTATTTTCTCTGCTCCATCACCAGCAAACGATTTATTTTAGATATGCTACCTGAACCTGCCCTAGCAGGTGGCTTTCCTGCAGTGCGGTGCAGCCTCTTTAAAAAAAACAAGCATTGGCAAAGCCAATAGGTCTCGGCTACGCAAGAGCATATTGGCTTTTTCAATCTTTTTTGGCCATGTTGTACAGCAGCACATCTGCTGTGCAGTATAGCTGAAAGCAAAGAAAAAAAGTGATGTGAAGCAATCAGCCCTGGCTGCATCATAGCGCTTTTTTTCTTTACTTTTATTTTAAAGAAGCATTACTCACAATGAACGGCTGCCGGAAAATGATTTAGAGTTGAAATAAAACAAGTGTTTTCAAAATGTATCATAATAAGAACAATATTACTCACTCAGATTGTATCAAGTGCAAACTTCTTTTGTTTCATAAAAATTACACACTTCAAAAGTTAGCTGGTAACATATTTTCTGTCAAGAAGTATAAATCTTTGTCACCATTGAGCCTCAAATGACTCAATCAATTAAAGTGGTATACTGCGGCTTGATCCATGCTGCCTTTAGATTTGCTAATTAGCCAATTGCTCGCCTTTACATTTGGCAGAAGTTTCCCTGGTCCTACTAGACTTTGAGGTGCCAGATGTTATGACGTGTTTCACCCCTGCTTACTAGGTAGAAAATGTGATATATTCATTCAGTCTTGAGTCGATCATTTGAAGCCAAAGCTTTGTACCATGTCATCATATTTAATCATTGTCAGCACAAGGGACTTTTTTTTGCAATATATATTTACTTATTTATTTATTTTTGTGTTTTATAGAGCGCGAACTAGACCCGTAAGGGTATCATAGCGCTTTACAGGATCGACAAGTGGTATACAAAAGACTTAGGAGGGGTGGATACATTTGGGATAAAAACAGATAGATACATTTTACAAGAAACAAGCGGTCTCAGATCCCAGGGTGGGATGCCCAGAGGTGCCTGGTGGATATCATCCGGAAAAACCATGGTGAGTCCGTAAGAGGAGGTAGAACAAAGTCGCTGAGGTGACTGTAATGCAAGAGTTAGGAGAGGAATTTGCCCATTTGGAAGGTTTTGGCCTCCTTTTTGAAGCGTGCCAGAGACGGAATTCTTCTAATGGCGGGCGGGAGTGAGTTCCAAATTCTTGGTGCGGCCCCAGAGAAGGCCCGATTGTACTTTTTTTTTTTCGCAAGCATGCTGGTTGGAGCAAGAGGTCTCTGGCGGACCGGGAGTTTCTGGCTCCTCTGGATACCAGGAGTTTCTGGGCGAGAAATGCAGGGGAATTAGTGTATAAAGCCTTGTGAGTGATGCAAGCCAGCTTAAGTTGGATTCTGGCCTCGAGAGGAAGCCAGTTCAGAGCTTTAAGGTGTGGAGAGATGTGGTCGAATTTCTTTGAACCTGTTAGGAGTCTGGCGGCAGTGTTGAGGCAGGCTTTTAATGGGGCCAGGGAGATCTTGGGTAGACCTGCCAGGGTAGAGTATCCATATATATTGTGCGAACTCGACCCAAGGGCACTGGGACACTTTACATGAGGAGCACCTGTCAGATTAATTTTTATGCTGGGAGGCTAAGCAATTTGACTAGAATCACAGGAGGCTGATATCAAACAGTGCCGTCTTAACGCATGGGCACGCTGGGCAGTTGCCCGGGGGCCCCACGAGCATAGGGGCCCCATGCTAATGTATACACAAACCAGATTTTAATATAAGTTTAATTTATCAATAATTAACATTTTTAATCCTGTGAGTGGTTGTGTAAGCAGGGCCCAGTGCACTGCTTTGCCTGGGGACCTACAATGCTGTTAAGACGGCCCTGAGATCAAACCTGGTTCCCCAGGCCCAAAGTTGACAGGGCTGGCCCTACGACACTTCCCAATACCATAACAAAACTTTATGTAAAGCTAGAGGAATGCAGTGCGATGAAACATTTTAAGGTTATGGAATTATTTTGCACCACTTTAATTGTTAGGCTGACCAGCATCTGCCTCCCCCGGCACTCTTGATAGTTATTATGAGCATTTTAATGTAGGCTGAAGAGATAGTCCAGTCTGACTTGCATTGCTTACTTGCTTGTCGGTTCCCCTTTTTAGGTCGAGCCTAGCGCAGCGCGCATGCGCTGCTCTGCGAGGCTTCTTGTAACTACTCTAAACTACTCTGTGTGGGTCTGACTCCCCCCACGCATTGGGTTGGCTTTTGCGTGTGTCATTTTGTAATCGTAGCCTGCAAATGGCTAAAGGCGGGTGCATGTCCCACCTCTTTTGAAAAGGTTCACTCCCACGGCGTTTTGCTGGTGGGAGCCATCAGCGGCGCGCAGGGCGGCCGCTGCAGTGCCTCTTTGTCTCCCCAGCACCACTCCCCCTTGTCTGACTGTGCCCGCCCCCACCAATCCTCTTGAGCTGCTTGTCCTTTCCTTATGTGCGCCATATGTGTCCTTTCATAAAGCACAGGATTTCTAAAGAGCCAAACACGCTAGCATCACGTCGCTTGAGGCAACGTGAAGGACACGGATGTCCGTAACATGGTCGTCGGCGTCTCATGATGTGAAATGTTGTGCACACGGGAGCGCAGATGTATCTGAAAATAAAGCCCCTGGCAAGCGGCATGGCACGCACGGTTTCACTCGCAGGCAGGGGATCATTTTCACAAACAAGATCTCCGAGTGATCGGGTCTTTAAATAGACTTAAACACGCGCTGGTAAACTACGCGGGATTGTGCATGCCGGAGAAATACTCTTTATTCTGGTGGCCTGTATGTTATACGTCACTCCGTCAGCTGGTAGCAAGCTGGGCACAATGGGTCCTGCTCCGAATGAACCGCGGTTGGCACTTCACACCCCAGAAGACCAATACTAGAAACCCGCACAGCGAGTGGTTTCTTGGTCCTAAGGGTATCAGAGATATCTTTTTAACTCCAGAGGCGACAGCCCTTCAGCCACTGCCTCGAACTGACCATAAATCAAGTCGATGACAGATTGCATCAAGCGACCATTGTCAACAAATGACGCCCCTCCACCTCTCCCCTGAATGGAAGGCTGGATGACGTAATTACAGGTGGTAAAATCAGGGATTCTTTTCACTAACCCCCTCCCTCGCTGAACTCTAAACACTGTAGGCTACAGGTGCCTGTTAACCAGACACCAACCCCACCCCCCCTCTAAAAGGAGAGCTCGACCAGTCCCTCAGCAAAAGTGACGGCCGGACAGAGACTATAGCTGAAAAGGGAATGCTTGGGAAAATCTGCTCTCAAAATGTAGATTTTATAGCACATGCAGAGTTGCTCAGCACAGCCCCTATCATCAAGTAATTCTTGACAACATATCACATCCATTAGTTAAAAGGACTTTGAATGCCAGAGGCTAGCAGGGGAAAGAGGGGCATTACTAGAGGCTGTACCACATGATCTCTGTAGTTATTCCCGGTCCACCGGCTGCAGATACTATTTACTAAAAACATTAAGAAATGCACTTCTCTGGTAAGGCTTGAATAACGCCTACTACGTACATTTGACAAATGGCATGTTTGCTTATAAAGTTAGTAGTGCAGGCTTTTGTAACAGTAAGGAAATGTCCCGCGCTGCCTCTGCCATCTTTACCAGAAACTCAAATTCAAGGGGCCTGGAAGAGCGGCGAGAGGGTGGTTTGGTTAATAGGTTCTGCCCTTCACCGAATGCTGGCGGTTAGAGGTAGGTGCACTGTGTGCCCTCCCTTCTATAATGAAGAGGCAGGGCGCAGCTTGGGGTAGATAAAAGGTTGATGTATTCCAATACGTAAACACCTACGACTGGGAGCCACATGCGAGCATCCCCTGCAACTGAATAACGCTGCCGGGAGCCTCGCACGACGCAGACGGCGTCCACTCCACGAACACGGTACACCACTCAAATGACAACAATGTGTACCACTGGCATGCGCGGCCTCGCGAAACCAGACCACAGACCCGTATGTCTCGTGGCTACACGAGACCAATCACTAAACCTTCCCCTAACACACTAACACCCCCCCCCTTCAAACCAGTGCGCACAACTGCAGTTCACGCCAAATAATTCATCGTTATGCTCCACGGTCAACCCTTGTTGCTTTCCCTGTCCTACATGTTAGTACAGTAAATGGCATAAAACAAAGCCATACAAAGCACACGTTATAGGGCAATAACAAAGGAGCCTCAAAGAGTTCAACACATCGCGAGACTTCCGATGGCATGGACGCCTCACCCCCACACGCACATATCTTACAATGCACTGATGTGTTAGCTATCAAGTAACAGAGGCGATTACAGCTATGTAGGCCCGTCCGAAAAACATTGACTTTTATCTACCATCTGCTTCTGGTTGCTTAGTAGTGTAGGAAATATATGTTATCTGCTCTTCTGAGCTGTAACCCCCTTCCGTTGTCCATGTTGTTTTTCTTCTTGCCCCCCTCCCGCCGTACTTGTGGTTGTACATTTTCTGTGGGTCTCCCCGCTGTGTTGTCGAACACAGGCCCCGGAGGGCCGGTCGCAAGCGGGTGGTCCACAGGTGCCGCGCACTGCTCAGAGGTGGTGCTGCGCACTGCTCAGAGGATGCGCCGAGTCTGCTGATCTCACCCTCTCCCCTTCACTTGCGGCAGCCCGTGAGGTACCCCCCCACGTGGCACGCCACTGTTTAAATGCTGAACAGAGTCAGCAAAAAGCATTGCAAAGCCAAAAGGCGAGACCTATTGGCTTTGCCAATGCTTGTTTTCTTTTTAACACTTTTTCTCACCTACCTCATTGTGCAAGAGCACTGTCTGGATGAAAATCTGCAGTCATCCTGCTTTGTCGAGCTCCGCACTCAAGTCTCCAATTGTATGTCTACAAATCCGATGTGGCATCTCCAACTGAAAGCATCACAGGAAGAATTTATGATCTAAGTTGCGGACTCGATTTACCCCACCCTTTTCCAACACGTCACATAGTCACTAACCCCACCCTATCCTGTGAAGAGTTGGGACAGGATGGGGTGACAATGGGCTCCAGTCCTTGATTAACGTAGAGCCTCTTGAGGGCTTATGTTTGAAGCACCCAGACCTAACTTTGCCTCCATGTCTTCAGGGATTGGAGATGAATCCACAAGGCTATGGCTTTGCTGAGCTGATGACCTCACAGGCTTCTGGGCTGTGAGATCATCAGCTGGCAATGTTTTTGAAGGCAGATGACAAGAGACAGTCTGCACATGTGCCGACTGCCAGCCTGCCAAGCACCATGTGGTGAGTGCAGCAGTTCCCAGCCAGGAAGATCATTTGAGTGCATTTTTTTAAAAAGCAGCACTACCACTACTTTAGCCCTGGGGAAAAAGTAAAGGGGGCAGAGCCCTAACTCTCAGGTCAGCAGGCCGCCCCTGGAATGGGGTTTATAATAAATATTTCAAAATGTCCAAGAATTATATTTGTAGCTGTTTCCCAGACAGATATACCATTATTAAATTTAATATTGTATCACAATGCTTTCCTTCGGAACAGCCAACCCTGCTACTGAGAAAATTATTTTTGGACCCTTTTCACTGCAAGGGCACATTTAATATTAAACTTTTACATGTCCTACTTTTAAATACCATGACCCTGACTTAAGAGCAGTAAGGCCTACTTAGCAATGACATATTCATATCCATAAGGAATGTTCAGGTCTGTCAAAGAAAGGGTAATTTTGGCAGGTCAAATTTGCAGTTTAAAACTGCACCAGCAGACTACAGAGGGTAGGTTTGCAGTCATATTTACACTGTCACTGTAGTGGATGGCACAATGGGTGTTGCTGTCCATTTGTGACATTTAACTTACAGGCCCTGGGTACCCTTTGTGCCATATCCTAGGGACTTATAGGTAAGTTAAATATGCCAATTAGGGGCATGCTAATTTCATCATGTTGAAAGGGGGAGTACATGCTCTTTACCACTGGTTAGCAGGGGTAAAGTGCACAGAGTTCTACGACCAGACAAAATAGGGTTCAGCAAAAAGGAAAAGAATTCAAGGGTGACCCTGCAGAAAGGTACATTTTTCTACAGAATTGTAATAATAAATCCATGTTGTTAATTAACAATGTTTCTGCACAATATGTGAATGCAAGTTAACATTAATATTTAACATTGCTTTTATTCATCAATGTAATGTGATACCCTGCAGCGGAGCCTTATCATATGCACAACCCATGCATTGACTTTCTCATTGTCTCATGACAGTCAATTGTCACGTTTCATGAGGAGAACAGTGTATAAGGTTTTCATTACTCTGGAGGAGAATCTTTTATTCCAGGGCACAATATGTCAACCAGCCAAGTGCCCTGCTCATGACCTATGAACTTCAAGTCCAAGAAGGGTACGTTTACTATGGAAGATCTGATTGTTTACATTTCTAGCAGGCCAGTAGAAACCCCAGTTAGACATGTGTTAGCAGTTAATAGATGTTTTACTTATTTCTACAATAATTACCTTTATGGCCTAGGTTAATGTTAAATAAAGAAATGTAAAATAGCAATGTGGCTGTCTTTAACTTCTCAGAACAAAGCAAGATATCCAGTGGTTAATTTGTAAAAAAAAAAATACGTGTTGGTGATCTCGTCAGGGGGCAGCTTGCACCAGCCCATTTCTTCTGTTAGAGCCGCATAAAAAAGAACCAACTACTAACAATGAAATTGGGGAGAGGATGTGGCGTACTGGCCAGAGCTGCCGACTTCAGTGCTAGGGAACCAGGTTCGAGTCTCGGAGTCAGCTCAACATCCTATGATTCTGGGTGAATCATTTAATCTCCCTGTAAATGAATGTGTCCTTAACTGGTGCTCATGAAAAGCGTGGATGTTGATGATTAAGTGCCGGTGCTGAGCGTCGGAAACCACCGGCTCAAATTAAGCACTGAAGATATCCCAACTGTATAAGTAACCCTGGAGAGGCCCTGGCATGACAGTAGTCATTTTGATACTACTCCATATTGGAGAACTATGTCCACAGGGAATTGGTGAGATTCATGTCTATTAACCTCGCTTTGCAGATACATAAGCTGGCTGCATGGCCTGAGGATCAAAGGAATTCATACCTGGGGGGTGTGGTTGGAGAGTTATTTTGTTTGATTCAGGTATATCAAATATCTTTCACCTGGTTGCTGGAGCCAATATAGCTTGTTCTGTTGCCTATTCATTTCTCTAGTTCGAAAAGCCACTTGCATATTTAACTGGATGCTGTTGCTGTACCTGCAGGAGTCTACACGTTGTATTTCAAATGCTTAATGGTGCTGTCCGTTCTAAAATTCTGTGGAAATGGTAAATCAAGGCAAATCCCCTGAATGAGAATTGGGGGTTAGCCACAAATGACATTAACTCTTGAGTTTCTCTCCTTGAGTTTCTAATATCTCTTGGGATTCAACACTCCGATGATTGAATCGATGATAGATCGGAAGCTTTATGGCGATGGGCCCATGGATCTAGGAACACATTGGTTGTCATATCTCCCTGTATTGTACCCAGAATCTTAGCACAGGAGCTCCTCCAATCTGTCCCTGAGCATCTGGATCTAGAGAAGAGAGGAATACTTCTGAATGTTTTCCCAGTAGTCACCTAATCAACTAAACTCCTGGTTTGTAAATATGTGTTTTCTTGAGGTTCAGAAGCCTTCCAAGTTCTAGGGTATTGAACAGATCCAATTTTTTGTTCTGTGCAGCTTGTTTCTCCATGGAATGGAGATGGTTTGTGCATGTAGAAGGTCACAAAAAGAGGCTACGTACTTCATTGGTTAATACACTCAGATCTTATCGAAGGCAAAGATTCAGCATGAGAGACATGTACTCTTGAACCTCCTGAGAACAATCCACCTCTCAAGGAACAGGGCCCCAAAAAGCACAAAGTGACAATCAATGATACCTGTAACTGAGTAACCAACAAGTAATCCCTGACCCATGACAGACGATGCCCCTCTACTGGTGGGGAATGAAGCAGGGTCTTCCAAGAACTAATCTTCATTCAACAGTGCTAAGAAGTAGCTTCCATCACAAGCCAGCACTTTATAAAAGACTTAAATAGATGAATAAGGTAACCCATTCTCTATGTTGGTTTCTTGGAAAGAGAGCAAGAGGGAGAGTTTTGCTTGTAGTGATCTAAAGACCTTCACTGCATCTCTTGCAAAACTCATTCACAATTTCAAACAAGCTGGCGGGTGCGCCCAGTGTAAGGTATGCTGCACCGACCAGGAGAAGACTTCCCTACAGTCTGGCAATTTATGCAGGACCTAGATGAATTATAGGTATGGGCCAACCCTTGTGACAAGTATTGCCTGTTATCTCTTGACCACAGAGCCTACATAGTTCAGACAAAACACAAATATAGCAATTCCACAAACAAGGCTCTCAGGCCATAGTAGTGATTGTCACTCAAATACCAGCTTTAAATATATGTTTTGAAGTGTATGTATTTTAACCAAAGCACAAGCGTGTCACTCTATGAAAATATGTATATTTCACAATAAAATACACGTTTTTTAATTTGGAAAAATAAATCCAATTTTTTCAAAAGTAAAATTTACAATTTTCACAAAAAATATATTTACACTGAAATACCAGCTTTTTATTTTTTGGTAAAGTCTAGCTTGGTGCCCAAACATCACTTTGCCACATTTTATCAAATTCTCATATGTATTACAGCTCACATGTATGGAGTCAGATTTCAAGCCCATTGGCCCCTATTTCACGTAAAGGAATCCCAAAATACACCAAAATGTACCACTAGTACATGAGGGCCAATGTTAGAAATTGGGTTGTTGGTTGAGCCTTAGTCAAACAACAGCCACAATCCTGGTCAGGGTAAGTGTCAGGCAACCTTAAATTAACCTTTGCTCACCCTCTGGTAGCTTGGCACAGAGCTGTCAGGCTTATCTTAGAGGCAGTGTATAAAGTATGTATGCAACACTTCAAAAAGTAAAACAGGAAAACTCCATACAAAAAGATACCACAACGGGTTAGAAAAATAAAACTTAATTTAATAAATAAAAAAAGAACACAACAACAAACATCCAATAAGTAGAACATGAGCTATGAATTTTTAAAGAAAAAACTTTCAACTAGTGCTTAGAAGCAATAAGTGTTTATTCAGGAGACCTGGTCACACCAGGCCAGGACAAAGTTAAGAGTTCAGGCCGACCGCGATGGAGCGTGGGCCGTATACAGGGACCCAGTGAGGCCTGCTGAACAAAAGCATCTTAATCCTGGTTGCGTTGATGAAGATGTGATGTGCCAATCCCGCAGAGGGGATGCATCGATTTTCTCCACACAGTAGGGGTGATGCATCAATTCTCTCCATGCAGCAGCTGCGATGTGTCAGTTCTGAAGGCGATGCACCGGTTTCGAGATGTGTCAGTTCTGAAGGTGATGTGCGGCTTTTCTCCACGCAGTGGAGGTGTCCTGACGATTTTCTCCACACAGCAGTGGCGAGGTGTCAGTTCCGAGATGCGTTGGTTCCAAAGGTGAAACGAAGGTTCCGAAGACGATGCGCTGCTTCTGTTCCCACAACAGCGGTAATGCGCCAATTCTGCTCCCCCACCAGAGGATGCATCGATTCTGCTGAAGCAAACGCCATAGGCCCACTTCCAAGGTCCAGGGAGGGGGTGGCATCACTTGGCAGAGCAGACTCACAGATTGCAGAATCCAGGGGCAGGATGGTTGGAAGTCTTTTATGTCCCTGAGACTTCAGATCAGGAGGCCAGCCAGCTAGCCATTGGAGTCACTTTGAGTTTAAGTTATGCAGGTCCAGTCTTTCTCACCCAGGCAAGAGTGAGCAGCAGATAGCAGGGCAGCATAGCAAGGCGGGAGTCCAGAAAACAGAAGTCCAGCAGAATGGCAGTCCTTTCAGCAGCACAGTTGTTCTTCTTCCTGGCAGAGTGGTCACAGGTCTAGACGTCATGGTGTTAGAGGTCCAGTACTTATAACCTGTTAGGCCTTTGAAGTGGGGGAGACTTCAAAGGCAGGGCTTTGAAGTGAACATAGGTCCTCCGTTCCTGCCCTGACTCCAGACTCACTAGAGGGGGTATCTAGCCCTCTGTGTGGGGCCAGGGCACTGCCTATTCAGGTGTAAGTGAGGCTGGGTCCAGATCCTCCCAGGATGGCCCATCAAGTTACACCTAAGCTCACATTGTGTGTGTGTGTGGCTGTCTAGGGGGAATACAAAAAGCCCAGCTGTCACCCCCAACAGACTGGTCAGAGACAGGCAGCAGGCACCAAATGGCTAAAGTAAGAAAATGCCAACCTTCCAAAAGTGGCATTTGGAGAATTGCAATTTAAAATCTGATTTCACCATAAGTTGTGATTTTAAATTGTGATTCCAGAGACACCAGACTTGGAGGTCTTATCTCTTCCCAATTGGAAATTACGCTTATAAAATGTAATAATTTAATCCCAATGAGAGATAGGCCTTGCAGTAGTGAAAAACGACTTTGGGAGTTTTTCACTAATAAGACATTTAAAAATTAAAAGTACATGTCCTGCCTTTTAAATACATTACACCCTGCCATCTGGGTTATACAGGGTCTACCTTAGATGTGACTTACATGTATAAAAAAGGGAAGGTTTGGGCCTGGCAAAGGGTTGTTTTGCCAGGTTGACATGGTAGTGTAAACTGCACACACAGGCTCTGCAATGGCAGGCCTGAGACATAGTTAAAGGGCTACTTAAGTGGGTGGCACAATCAGTGCTGCAGAACCACTAGTAGCATTTAATTAACTGCCCCTGGGTATAAGGGTTACCACTTTACTAGGGACTCATAAGTAAATTAAAGATGCCAATTGGGAATGAGCCAATATTACCATGTTTAGGGAGAGAGCACAAGCACTTTAGCACTGGTCAGCAGTGGTAACCTGCACAGAGTCTTAATACCAGCAAAACCAAATCAGAAATGTTGGGGGAAAGACAACCCTAAGGCTGTCAGGTCTAACAGTCAGTGTTATACCAAGGGTGAACATCATCATACCATGCATGCTCCCAATATGCCAGGAATTCTCAAGGTTATGCCCGGAGCAACATTAAACCTTGGGTGGGAATTGCCATATCATTGACACCCACAATTTGCTAAGAACTAGCATCATCAACAAAGGCCCAGTGTTAGACCAAGGGTGGGTATTATGTTAGGACAGCAACACCAGGAACAGGCAGCTGCATCCCATGGATGACCACATGTTGTCAATTAGTACCACAAATATGACATAGGTTGAAGCTTCACGCCATAAATTCGACAATGTGCAAAGATTTACCATCATTATGCCATGATCGTCATTTTGTCTTTGTTTGGCTGTCAGATTCCACACAATTTTCAACGCCAGCAGTATCACTTTCCAGGCGGAGTGGGGTTCCTATTCTCCTGACAGTGCTGTCGGCTGACCTGATGGGGCTGCCATGAAGTGTGTGTGTGGTTATTATCCCAGGCTGCGGTAGGACAGAAACTGCCCTATATTTTCACTGTGGTTGTAAATAAATCTGAGGAATCCTCTGGAAGGCAGATGGCAGGTTGCAGCCATGACAGGGATGTGAGAGTTCCTTGAAGAAAATGACATAAGTGTTTTGCCCAGGGCTGTCTCAACATTGTGTCAGGGCAGATCCTCTTTAGTATTCCCTAACTCAAGGTGGCTCCTGTTGCTATGCCTTCAATAATCTCCTTCCATGCTGTTCCATGTACTTCCTGTTCCTTTCTTACTATAAAAGGGGCCTTCTGCCATAGTTCTCTGGGTTGTAATATTTCCGGTTCATTTTTGCTCGCCGGATTGTTTCCTCCTTACTGTACCATTTTTCCCCCCTGTAATTTCTGCATCCTTATGCATTCCTTTTAGTTCTGCCTGTCAATCCAGTAGATTATTGGTCTGATTGGTTATTCTCCCGTCTATTGCTTTTATTTACTTGCATGTCATCTTGGAGAGTTTTTTATGACATTGGCTTTTTCCTCCACTCTAGTGAGTCCTTTCACAGGACACTCCTCAGTTCAGTATTTAATTATCGTTAACTAGGAAAGTGGCTACTGAAAGGAGTCGTCCTAATCTCCAGACACAAGAAAATCTAGACTGAGAAGTGGATACTGCATCCTGCACTAGACATTGGCACCATAATGATATGAGTGCCCACAATATGTCAATACTTAACACCGTTATATCAAGGCCAGCATTTTCTCAGGAGTGGGCACCCTCTTGGCTCAGATGCCTACAGTATGCAAAGAATTAGTACTATTATGGCAAGGTATCATGGGTGGGCATTCTTGCAAATGATGCTCACAAATTATCAGCCATGGCCTGTCCTAATTAGCTGAGGGGCCACGCCATTCACCTTTTAGTCAGTATAAAGAAAGTCTGTCAGGTTGAGCAAAGGTCGGCCTGACAGACACTCTTTATTTTCAGGTCAAGCAGCCAGGAGCTAGACATGTGCTAAGGGCCACATGCATCAAAGAATGGAATTGCGATTCCTAAATAGCGATTTTTAGGGAATCGCTATTTAGGAATCGCAATTCCTTATGCATGTAGGAATCGCAAAAAAAATTGCGATTCCTACAAATTCCTTAATAGCGACTCACAAATTGCGACTCGCTATTAAGGAATGCCTTTCCATTCATTCCTATGGGCCTGGAGGCCCATAGGAATGAATAGGAAGTCATTCGCAATTTGCGAGTACCAAATAGGTACTCGCAAATTGCGAATGCAATTTGAAGGGTGCTAGGGGGCCAAAAGGCCACCCTGCTGCCCCCCTAAAATTGGCATGTGTGCACATGTGGCGCACACATATGCCCTAAGGGCATATCTGTGTGCCACATGGCACTTAGAAAATGCAATTTCATGCATGATGCATCGCATTTAGGGAATCGCAATTTGCGATTCCCTAACTGCATTCGCAATTAAGAAAATCGCAAAAATTGTGATTTCCTTAATTGCGAATGCCTTTGGGCTTGATGCATCGGAAATAGAATTTTACTGGTTGCAAACGGGCCGATTCTGAGAATCGGCCCGTTTGCGACCGGTAAAATGCTTGATGCATGTGCCCCTAAATGTGCAGGCTCCTGGCTGCCTGAGCTGAACTGTTACCAGGCTAATGACGTCACAGCTCCTGTGGGCGTGACATCTTCAGCCTGGCAAGGCACCTCAAGGCCCTCCCTCTCGTGATGAGGGGGAGCGTCACTGATTGCCTTGGACCTGGGCACTTCAGTTCTAAGCCCTGAAGTGCCCAGGGATAAGTATCAGTCACTGATCTCATCAGAGTGGTGTGGGGTCAGCAGTCTCACTGACCCCATCCCACTGATCTAAGGTCAGCCAATGAGGGAAGGCAGCAGTCCCACCCCTCGTAGGATCTCTGAGGCAGAGCTGCACAGGTAAGTATGATTTTATTTTTAATGTTTGGTGCATGCGTGCATGCATGAATATATGGGAGTGAGTGTTGTGAATGAATGTGTGTGTGTGCGTGCATGTGTGAATGCATGAGTATGAGTGAGTGTTTATGTGTGCGTTTGTGCCACAAACACCGGCATCCCTGCTAATAGTACATGCCGCCACTCCAATTTACCTAAGTTATCATCATTAAAACAGGACCAGCATTATGACATGGGTGGACAATGGACACAGTCTTGCCAGGAATGCACCAATATGTTAAGAAGTACCACCATTATACCAGGGGCAGCAGCACTAAGGACAGACGTGTCTATATTTTGCTAAGAATTACCACCAATATGTCATGGCCAGCATTTTTGATTGATTAATTTTGTTTCCACAAGTCCAAACCTTGTTTTCATGCAATTTAAGTGTTTTCTTTAATTATTCTTTGCTGACTTATCATTTTTATAGTGTGCTCTCATGTAGCCCCTCTTAATACAAGACCCACAAATATAATTATTCCACTCCACACTAGCCTGTTAATGTTATTCTAAAGAAAAACTTTGTTTTTTCAAATGAAATGTCATTCAAAAATCAATTCTTAGTGCTTGCACACAAGCATGCACTCACATAAACACAGGCAAACACAGACAAACACACACACACGCACACATACACACACACACACAAAGCAGGAGCAGCTTTTGAGCCTCTTTTATAATGCTTACTATCCACTAGCTGTATGCCTGGTCTATCTCTGGCTTCTTCACCTTTCCTTGAACCGCCTAATCTCCCTTGTACCCTGATTGCATTTCCTGCAGCTTGGCAGGCCCTGTGTCACACAGGAAGAGTGATGTACGCCACATAACTCAACTGTAGGAGTGATGTGCAGTGACCGACAGTGTGGGCCTCGTTTACAGTTCCCTCCTCTCATCGAGAGCACCATGCCTCAGCTCTCTAAACACACAAACTATGCTGGTGTGACAGACTATGTATGTTTGATCAGCCAAGCATGAATGGCCGGCCTATCAGACATGTGCAGTTTTTGTTTATTTTCCTCTGGGCATGGATGTGTGCTGCAGAGGCAAAGTTACATATTTGTAAACCCTCAGATTTAGTGGGGAAAAAATGAAGTGGAAAAAACGGGGGAAAAAAGAGGTAGTGAAGAAAAACATTATGGGTGAAATGTCTGAATGAATCTCTGTCGGGGTAATTACTCGGGCCGCATTCCAGTACATTGCTTTTTTGCCTACTATTAGAAAATGCCTCGTTTTGCATGATCATTTTAGACTGGCGCTGCTGACTTTTTTGACTCTGTGCCCTGGGAGCCTGCTAACCATGTTCCAGCACACGTGCTCTGACCCCTAAAATATATTGAAAATGGTTAACCTCTTAATTGGCATATTTAACTTACCTAAAAGTCTCCCTAGTATATGGTACAAAGTGTACCCAGGGCCTGTATGTTAAATGTAATTAGTGGACTGTAGCGCATATAGTGTCACCACTAAAGTGACATGGAAAACATGATGCAGGTCTGCCACCAGTAACCTGGCAGTGCAGGTTTATACTCTAAATTCGACCTGTCTAAAGAAGCCCTTTGACAGGCCGAACCCCTCCTTGAAAATATTAATAAGTTGCTCCTAAGTATACTTTAAATGCCCATAAGGCAGCTTACATGATATTTCGAAGTAAGACATAGACATTTAATATTAAACGTCTTTACAGTGACAATGTTCTAAAAGCTACTTTCGCTGTAGAAGGGTAAACTGATCCATAGGAATCATTGGGATACATTTTTAAGGTTAATAAAGTTATCTCTGCTTAGGAACCATACAAAAAGTTAATTATTGGACTTTTAAAAATATTTATTACAAATCAAATTCATTGCTAAACTCTGATTTGAAACAAATATTTTACAAAAGTTACTTTTAAAAAGTCACCTTTAACCTGCCTAGAGTCGCTAGAAGCCCATTTGCATGAGCTTTCAACTAGCACCCAGGAGCTGAATAGCTCCTTGATGAAGTATGTAAACTGGCTATACTACACAAACGGAGGACCGGAGGAGATTTAAAGACCAGGAGAGGCCGATTCCCCACTCTTACAACTACAAAACACAATAGTTGGCCCCTGGATCTAGTTAACTAGTGGAGTGCTGAAATGTCCCTTTCTTAGGACAATTCCCCTCACCCACCCTTAGGTGGCATGCTTCATCATCGGGGACCTCCTCGCACTGTGAACCTAGTCGTAGTGCAGGCTAGAACCCCCTCACTGAGAGGCAGGAGCTCAGGGATGTTTTATTGGTGAGGAGCAGGTGTACTAAACCTCTTGATGACCAGGGTGTGGTGAGAGGTAAGATAGATAGAAGTGTAAGTGAGCTAAAGTTAACTCTATGGTATGCCAGATAATTTTAATGGGGCTTCCATAGGTCAGGATTAAAAGGTATGGCTATGACAGAGGAGGATTCAATCTGTCTAAGAACTCTAAAGGGTAGATGAGGGGAATCGTCCTAAGAAAGGGACATTACAGCACTCCGTTAGTTAACTAGATCCAGGGGCCAACTATTGTGTTTTGTTGTTGTGTATGTAAACTGACTCCCAGAGCTGAGAAAAAGGCAATTGGTGTGAGGACGTGTTTTGTTCTTCTGACAGGATGACCATTTGGGCTGTCCCCAGGAACTTAAATAACTTCAAAGGATGCCTACCCTGTCACTGACAGAAGTATTTCACAGCTGTCTTCCTAGCCAGCCAGGCTCTAATCCCAGTGGGTGAGGATCTGCCCCCAAAATCACTTTTCAGTGACCATGGAGGAGTGTTGCTTATTTCCCTGACCACAGTGAGCACAGCAGCTCTGCGCAAGAGAAGAAAGTTTCTGTCATGGTGGATTTAGATAGAGAGCTGCACTCTCTGTTTGCAGTAGGGCATACAAGAATTGCTGCAAATGTGGGTAGGGTTACCCCTGGCAACATTTCCCCTATTGGTTAGGAAGAGGCCAGGAACCACCCCTACCAATTGGCGAGTGCCAGGCATAAATTTGGCACCCCTAGGTATGATCCTCAGAACAGTATAGGACCTATTGAAGTTCAGAAGATGGACTGGACCTGTTGTTGAGATCTTTGAGGAGAACCCTAAGGGCTGGACCATCTCTCACTTGTACCCTGGACAAAGAAGTACACTCTAAGGGTCAGTTGGCTGACTTCTTGTTAAACTACAGGGACACAGAAGCTGCAAGAAGCTCACTTTCTTGGAAGAACACAGCTGACCAGTTTTCACTGAACCTGACCTGGACCCTGTTGGCGGCTTCTGTTTGAGGGAATCCTCACCCCCAAGTGTTCCCAAGGTCCTGGAACTCTTGGCTGGTGTCAGCAGGCACTCTTTGTGCCTAACTCTAAAACCTGGGACTTAAAAAATGTTTTAAGACTTTTTACCTGGAGAACCTACAAGACGGTACCAACCTGCCAGGCTGATCAGCCGAGGTGCATTGTGGGTGGACCTGACTTGGCCGTAGCTCCCATTACCATCTTCTCTGCAGCAGCAAATCCAAGTTAGCAGGCCCAATGCCGACCCGCAACCGATGACGTCGAACTCTCTTCAGCCACAGCATGTAGCCTGGCCTGGGAGAGGAAATCTGATTTCCAGAAAAGAGCCTAAGTCTGAAGGTAGAACTCTTCACCGGGGCGGATGCCGAGAAGCATCCGATCGATGTCGAGGGCATCCTGGGTGAGAACTCTGGACTTTTCCCACTCTGAACTTTTCCCGTCTCATTGTCGATTTCACCGAGACTTCATCCCTCGCCAACCCGTCGTCGATGGGCCCATCTTCAGATCCAGCCTGCAGGCTTACCCTGATGAGGACTCTACCTTCTTGAACATTTTCCAAATGTGAAGGTAACCTTTGAACTGGGACCAATCCTATCTGACTATCTCCATCGTGGTCGGCCCTAATCCTTACCTTTGTAAGGTAAGGATTAGGGCCACCCTAATCCTTACCTTTGCAAGGTAAGGATTAGACTCGTCTTCCTCAAGACCTTCCTGTCTGGGTACTCTCACCTTCTGGAGCCATGACACATTTCGACTCACAGTTTCACCACCCTTCCTTGCTGTTACCATGGTGCCGTCGAACACTCAGCACTGTCCACACTCCAGGTTCGAACGGTGTCCTGAATTCCATCTAGGTCTTCGATCTTTAAGAATTACTTCCTGCACCAGCGGTCTCATCATCGCTCACCTCCTGAGGCTTGCCCTTGTATTGTTCTGCGTGTGTTGTGCATGTGTACCCACAGGATCATACTCTGGAGGAGTCCACATCAGGTTAACTGGGATCGTGTCTCTCCTAGCCCCCTTCACAATCAGAGACCACAGGGGTCACTGAGTGGTGCCGTGTGGCGTTCCTCAATATTCACACAGGAATCTTTGGAGGCTGATCTCTGGGCTGACCCCTTCGACCATAACAATCCGGAGAGACTTGTTTAAGGTCCGCATGAAGCGTTCAACTTCTCAGTTTGCTTGAGGCCACTGCGGCGTGATGCAGTGTTGTTTGATCCCTAGGCATTCAAGCAGCTCTTAGAACTCTGACCCTTGAAAGGGTGGCCCACTGTCCATTTTGATTTCTTCTGGCAGGTCAAACAGCGCAAAGACCTTTTCCAGTTCTGGTGCCACATTCACAAATGCTGTCAACTCTACTAGTTCAACTACAGGGTATTTGGAATGACTGTCCATGATAACCATGGTGACCCGGTGTAGGAAGCTGGCTCTGTATATACTATACCAAAGTGAGGTATAGTGTGCACAGAGTCCAGTGGAACCCCAAAGGTAGGCAGAGGTAAAAGTAGATAGCACCTTACTCTCTATTTGTGGTAGTGTGGTCGAGCAGTAAGGCTGTATCAGAGGGTAGTGTTAAGCGTTTGTTGTACACACTCAATCAGCAAATGATATCACACACTCCAAGACTGAACTTCAGACCAATTGGTTTTGTATAAAAATATTCTTTTAGTTATTTTAGTTTCTAGAACCAAGCAAGTCTGGCACAGGTAAGCAATAAATACTTTACAGTAGTAATGCAGTTTGTAAACAGTTTGAATTGCAATTGTATATGCACTTTGATTTGATTATAGTAGAGATACTAGTAATGCAATGCTTTTGATATACTGTACATATACTTTGTATTGGCTTTTTAGTAGAATGTCAAGTAGATTACTTTACAGATTACTTTTCTTACACAGTGCAGTATACCTGGATACTGCACTGGGACATTTCCTGTAAACAGGTAAGTAAAAGCGTTTTTTAATTTAGTTACAGTTTTAAAGGGTTTCTTAGATTTTCCAACTCCACACTTAGAAACTTTTCACAGAAAAACAGTCAATGCTATCCTATGGAGGAAAATAGGGTTATCGGTTCAAAGGTAAGTATTCGGTTGTGGGAGTTGGTATTCTGGGGGTAGACTCAGGGGTCCCCCAGGGTCAAGGATGCACTCAGCGGCACTAGGGCGGCCGGGTGGAGAGTGCTGAGGCCCAATGTTATCCAATGGGGGATAGGAGGCCTCCGGTTGGTGGCTGCTTACGAGCAGGCCACTGGGTTGTGGGAGCAAGCTCCTGGACTTAAACTCAGGGCAAACGGGGGTTCAAGCCAGCACAAAAGGTGCACCCTCAGCGGCACTGGGGCCGCCAGGTGCAGAGTGCTGTTTTGGCGTTGGGCGCCCTGTAGCTTTCGATGGGGAGTCTCCGGTTTGCAAACACACTGCAGGCTCGGGGACGAAAGTCTTCTGGGTGCGACCACCACTTGGAGAGGTAAGTTGGGATGCTGGGGGTTGGTTAGGCACCGTCGGTTGGGCCACCCAAGGCCGTGGGGCGTCGGGTGCAGGGGTGCTTTTTAGGGTCGGATCTTCTTACCAGCTCCTGGTCGCAGTTGGGGGGACCTTCTGGTTTGAGGCTGCAGGCGTCGGCTGGAGGCTAGAGGCAGGTCAGGGGTCACCGGATCTCGGGTCAGGATCGCCGGGGAGACCTCCTCGTGGTGTTGGGCCACTCGAACTCGGGCCGTGGGCGTCGGGTGCAGAGTGGTGCAGACTCGCAGACTTTGACGGATCTGGAGTCTGTAAGTGAACAAATTCGGTGTTCACGAGATACAGAGTCTTTTCTTTTGAAGGCAGGGCAGGTCCTCGGGGTTCTTGAGGCTGCTGGCTGCAGGACACACTGGAGTTTCGCTTCTGCAGGTTCGAGGTGGGGACAGGCCGGTAGGGCTGGGGCCAAGTCAGTGGGCGTCCTCCTCTTGTTAGCTTCGGCACGGCTGTTCGGTCCTTTTTCTTCTTTTCTTCTTCTGGTTTTTTGTCTGACTTCTTGGTGCAGAGCTACCCCCTAAATACTGTATTTAGGGGGCGTTTTAGGGGTCTTGAGGTCAGTAGCCAATGGGCTACTGACCTTAGGGTGGCTACACCCTTGGTGTGCTCACCCCACATGGGGGAGTGAGCACAATCCCTAATCCTGATTGGGGAGTGCCTGCCTTCTGCAAGATGGCAGGCACTGAAGAGTGGGCTTCACCTTGCCTCCCCCACCTGAGGGGTGGGGTTGGCAGAGGTGGGCACACCTTCTGGGCTGGCTAATTTTTCCCTCCTGTCTTCCCGCTGAAAAGGAGGGGAGACAGGAAGGGGGCCTGCTCCTGATAGCAGGAGAGACTGTGGGTCGCATTACAAAGGCTGCAAGGCCTTTGAAGCTCCCCTGCCACAGATGGCTGTTCCTGGCCTGGGGGGAGGTGTGAACACCTCCGCCCAGGAAAGGCTTTGTTTCTGGGCTCAGGGAGCAAAGGCTTCCACCCTAGGGGTCCAGAAACATGTCTTGTGGTGGCAGGCTGGTGTGTACCAGTCAGGGAACCCACCAGAGGCTGGTCGTTTTTCGGGGGACATCTCTAAGATGCCCTCTGAGTGCATTTTTCATTAAATCCCACACTGGCATCAGTGTGGGTTTAATGTGCTGAGAAGTTTGATACCAAACTTCCCAGTTTTCAGCAAAGCCATTATGGTGCTGTGGAGTTCGTAATGACAAACTCCCAGCACCATATACTCTTAATGGCATTACTGCACTTACAATGTCTAAGAATTGGCTTAGACACTGTAGGGGTACAGGGCTCATGCACCTCTACCCTCACCACTGGTATAGTGCACCCAGCTAGAGGGGTGGCTGACCTATGCCAGGGTAGTGGGTTGTGGGCATGGCACACAAGGATGTGGGCCATGTCGACTCTTCACTTTGTTCTGCACCAAAACACACAGCCTGTAATGGCAGTGTGTGTGTGTAAAGGTACAGGGCCTCTAAGGGTGGCACAATAAGTGCTGCAGCCCTTAGGGGCCTTCCCTAGCAACAGTGCCCTTGGTACCCAGGGTACCTTTTACAACGGACTGACATGTGGCCAGAGAGGTCCCAATTGGGGGTACAAGGTACAGTTTTGGGGAAAGAACACAGGCCCTGGGAACCTGATTGGCAGGGACCCAGGGCACATCAAGTCAAAGTGCATCAGTAGTCTGGCAAAAAGTGGGGGGGTTACTGCAACAGACACCCAGCTTCCTATACAAGCCCCTCCCCCCCAGCCCAAAGGCCAGGAGACTCAGCCAAACTTGGGAGAGTCTTTCTAGTCTTTCAGGCGAGGAAGAGTAGAGGAAGTGGGTTGAAAGTTGCAGGGCCTACTCTGCCTTACATCGTTCTGTTCAGGTCAGTGCCTTTGGGGAGCTGGCCTATCTCAACAGTTTCAGGACCTAATTCCCAATGCTCCTTTTCTAGCTTTTTAGTGTCTTCACCCCATCTTTTTAGTTTGGGTTCAGAGGTGCCTACCTCTGTAAATTCTAACTTAGCTAGGGCAAAGCCCAGCTTACCCACAGAGGTTACCCACAGCTTGAGCAACCCCACCATGACCAATAGGGTCAGGGGCCTAAATTGCTATTTGGCAGGGGTCTAGGCCACCATGCCAAGGACAGTGCTGCCATGAAGGCTAACACCCAGCAGAGGCTACTGACAGCTGTCAGTGTCCAGAACCACACCTTTAGCCCTTCACTGGTAGGTGAAGTGGATAACTTACAGGCTTCTTTGGATTCTGGTGGCCTGTCTGCTGTTTTAGGGTAGGGGGTCACTACACTTGGTAGTGAACACCCTTCTTCCACCCTCTGTTCTGCCAGCTGAGGAGCCACCAACGCAGGCTGGACAGTTGCCTGACTAGTTAGGTCTTTTTGTTGGCTAGGGGGGACATCACCAGTGCCAATTTTGGAGTTCTCCCTTACTGGGATAGAATCTCCCTGGCCCATTGGAACTGTGGCTAACAGTTATCCACCTTTCCTACACTGTCTCTTCTTTTTCTTTTGGGGCTTATCTGCACCAACTGCAGTTTGAGCCCCCCCAGGTTCCTTGGGTGAGGTCTGGTACTGGACCAGTACCTCTCTTCGGCTCAGACCAACCTCTGGGTGGTCATTCCCAAGGAGACAATCAAGGGGGAGGTCTTTACTGACTACCACCTTTCTCCATCTAAGGGACCCAGCTATTTCTAGGGGCACTACAGCCACAGGCCTAACAGTGACACCCCCTGGGACAGACCTTACTCTTTTTGTTTCCCCTGGGACAAACTGGTTTAAGAGAACCAACCTGTCATGCACCACAGTGTGACTGGCACAGGTATCTTTCAGGGCAGTTTACCGGGATTCCATTCACCAGTCGGTGGTGGAAGTGTCTACTCCCCTGTGGAATCTGCAACACACCTTTTGGGCCCAGTTTCCAGTAGAAGGCTAGGAGGATTTCCTCATCTGAGGAATCACCCTCCAAAGCTACACTGGCAACCCCTGGAGCTACACTAGGGGCTGTAATTTTTTTAGGACAGCTAGTGTCCTTGGTGTGGTGTCCTGTTTTTTGACAGTTGTGACACCATACCTTGTTGGGATCCCAACTCTTACCTTGGTACCCAGTTTTAGTTTGTGAGGTGTCTTTGGGCCCACCCTCCTGGACAGGTTTTTGGGGGGCTACCTGGGACTCCTTACTTTTATCTTTTAGAGGCTCACTGTCTTTCCTCTGGGGAGGTTTTGTAACCCCTTTCTTTTGGTCACCCCCAGTGGACGTCCTAGTCACCCTTGTCTTGACCCAATGGTCCGCCTTCTTTCCCAATTCTTGGGGAGAAATTGGACCTAGGTCTACCAGATACTGATGCAACTTTTCATCAATGCAATTACTTAATATGTGTTTCTTTCATAAACAAATTATAAAGACCATAATAATCTTGCACTTTACTTCCAGTCAACTAGCCACCTAGTGTTTTCATTGAGTAGTCTACAAATTCCACCCATGGCTGACTCTGAGTTTTCTGAGCCCCCCTGAATCTAATTCTATACTCAGTTGTGAGTCCAAATCCCTCAATCAGAGTTCTCTTCATGAGGTCATAAGATCCAGCATCTGCCCCACTGAGGGTCAGAAGTCTGTCTCTGCACTTACCAGAGAACAGTTTCCAAAGGAGTGCCCCCAGTGAGTTTTCTTCACCCTTCTGGCTTCACAAGCCCTTTCAAAGGCTGTGAACCATTTGGTGATATCATCACCCTCCTCAAATTTAGGGACAATCCCTTTGGGGATTTTGGGATCATAGGATCCTTCTTTTTCTACATTTTTTAAATTGCTGCCACCATTGATGGGTCCTAGGCCCATCTCTGCTCTTTCTTTTTCTAGAGCCAGGAGACTGGTCTCTAGGTCTAATCTTTTGGTCAACCTGGCTAGCAGGATGTCCTCCTCATTGAGGCTGTCCTCAATGTCCTCAGTAGTACCTGATCCACCTGTGTGGGCTCTAGGTACTAAGAGGTTGATTCTTGGAGTCAGGGTCCCTGGGGCCCTTCTCTCCCTATGAAGTGGGGGGGGGGGGTTTCAATCTCCTCATCCCCTCCATCTTCTTCCATATCTGAGAGGTCTTCACCATTCTCAGAGGGATGGTCCATAGAATACCCAGCCAACAGCTCCTGCAGATTTTGTTTGGTGGGATGGGGCACCATGGTTATGTTTTTAATTTTACATAGGGACCTTACCTCCTTGAAAGACAAGTGAAGGTAAGTGGTGAGGTCAAGCTCCTCAACCTGGGCCTCATGTCATTTTGGTTATCTTCACTAACAGCTGGGTTCTTGTTAAGAGACGTAGTTAAAAAAAACTTCTAACCCCTCTTATCCCTAGCTAAAGTGACTTTTTATTTTTCTAAAAAATCTAAAGGGACTTAACCAAGGCCCTAACAAGACTTTTAGTAATTTTGCAAAAAGATTGCCAATTTGATAAAATCAGAATTCTAAAGACAATTTAAGAGTTCTGTTATGTGATCAGGTGGTAACAAAGTTAGTCCAACAAATGCAAAGTTGTATATCCCACCGCTGATCCACCAATGTAGGAAGCGGGCTCTGTATATACTATACCAAAGTGAGGTATAGTGTACACAGAGTCCAGTGGAACCCCAAAGGTAGGCAGAGGTAAAAGTAGATAGCACCTTACTCTCTATTTGTGGTAGTGTGGTCGAGCAGTAAGGCTGTATCAGAGGGTAGTGTTAAGCATTTGTTGTACACACGCAATCAGCAAATGATATCACACACTCAAAGACTGAACTTCAGACCAATTGGTTTTGTATAAAAATATTCTTTTAGTTATTTTAGTTTCTAGAACCAAGCAAGTCTGGCACAGGTAAGCAATAAATACTTTACAGTAGTAATGCAGTTTGTAAACAGTTTGAATTGCAATTGTATATGCACTTTGATTTGATTATAGTAGAGATACTAGTAATGCAATGCTTTTGATATACTGTACATATACTTTGTATTGGCTTTTTAGTAGAATGTCAAGTAGATTACTTTACAGATTACTTTTCTTACACAGTGCAGTATACCTGGATACTGCACTGGGACATTTCCTGTAAACAGGTAAGTAAAAGCGTTTTTGTTATTTAGTTACAGTTTTAAAGGGTTTCTTAGATTTTTCAACTCCACACTTAGAAACTTTTCACAGAAAAACAGTCAATGCTATCCTATGGAGGAAAATAGGGTTATCGGTTCAAAGGTAAGTATTCGGTTGTGGGAGTTGGTATTCTGGGGGTAGACTCAGGGGTCCCCCAGGGTCAAGGATGCACTCAGCGGCACTAGGGCGGCCGGGTGCAGAGTGCTGAGGCCCAATGTTATCTAATGGGAGATAGGGGGCCTCCGGTTGGTGGCTGCTTACAAGCAGGCCACTGGGTTGTGGGAGCTAAGCTCCTGGACTTAAGCTCAGGGCAAATGGGGGTTCAAGCCAGCACAAAAGGTGCACCCTCAGCGGCAATGGGGCGGCTGGGTGCAGAGTGCTGTTTTGGCGTCGGGCGCCCTGTAGCTTTCAATGGGGAGTCTCCGGTTTGCAAACACACTGCAGACTCGGAGACGAAGGTCTTCTGGGTGCGACCACCACGTGGAGAGGTAAGTTAGGAAGCTGGGGGTTGGTTAGGCACCGTCGGTTGGGCCACCCAAGGCCGTGGGACGTCAGGTGCAGGGGTGCCTTTTAGTGTTGGATCTTCTTACCAGCTCCTGGTCGCGGTTGGGGGGACCTTCAGGTTTGAGGCTGCAGGCGTTGGCTGGAAGCTTGAGGCAGGTCAGGGGTCACCGGATCTCGGGTCAGGATCACCGGGGAGATCTCTTTGTGGTGTTGGGCCACTCGAACTCGGGCCGTGGGCGTCGGGTGCAGAGTGGTGCAGACTCGCAGACTTTGCCGGATCTGGAGTCTGTGGATGAATAAATCCGGTGTTCACGAGAGACAGAGTCTTTTCTTTTGAAGGCAGTGTAGGTCCTCGGGGTTCTTGAGGCTGCTGGCTGAAGGACGCACCGGAGTTTCGCTTCAGCAGGTTCGAGGTGGGGACAGGCCGGTAGGGCTGGGGCCAAGTCAGTGGGCGTCCTCCTTTTGTTAGCTTTGGCACGGCTGTTTGGTCCTTCTTCTTCTTTTCTTCTTCTGGTTTATCGTCTGACTTCTTGGTTCAGGGCTGCCCCCTAAATACTGTATTCAGAGGGTGTTTTAGGGGTCTTGAGGTCAGTAGCCAATGGGCTACTGACCTTAGGGTGACTACACCCTTGGTGTGCTCACCCCACGGGAGGGAGTGAACACAATCCCTAATCCTGATTAGGGAGTGCCTGCCATCTGCAAGATGGCGGGCACTGAAGAGTTGGCTTCACCTCGCCTCCCTCACCTGAGGGGTGTGGTTGGCAGAGGTGGGCACACCTTCTAGGCTGGCTAATTTTTCCTGCCTGTCTTCTCGCCGAAAAGGAGGGGAGACAGGAAGGGAGCCTGCTCCTGATAGCAGGAGAGGCTGGGGGTCGCATTACAAAGGCTGCACGGCCTTTGAAGCTCCCCTGCCACAGATGGCTCTTCCCGGCCTGGGGGAGGTGTGAACACCTCCGACCAGGAAAGGCTTTGTTTCTGGGCTCAGGGAGCGAAGGCTCCCACCCTAGGGGTCCAGAAACATGTCTCGTGGTGGCAGGCTGGTGTGTACCAGTCAGGTAACCCACCAGAGGCTGATCGTTTTTCAGCGCGCATCTCTAAGATGCCCTCTGAGTGCATTTTTCATTAAATCCCACACTGGCATCAGTGTGGGTTTAATGTGCTGAGAAGTTTGATACCAAACTTCCCAGTTTTCAGTAAAGCCATTATGGTGCTGTGGAGTTCGTAATGACAAACTCCCAGCAGCATATACTCTTAATGGCATTACTGCACTTACAATATCTAAGAATTGGCTTAGACACTGTAGGGGTACAGGGCTCATGCACCTGTACCCTCACCACTGGTATAGTGCACCCAGCTAGAGGGGTGGCTGACCTATGCCAGGGTAGTGGGTTGTAGGCATGGCACACAAGGATGTGTGCCATGTCGACTCTTCACTTTGTTCTGCACCAAAACACGCAGCCTGCATTGGCAGTGTGTGTGTATAAAGGTACAGGGCCTCTAAGGGTGGCACAATAAGTGCTGCAGCCCTTAGGGGCCTTCCCTGGCCACAGTGCCCTTGGTACCCAGGGTACCTTTTACAAGGGACTGACATGTGTCCAGAGAGGTCCCAATTGGGGGTACAAGGTATAGTTTTGGGGAAAGAACACAGGCCCTGGGAACCTGATTGGCTGGGACCCAGGGCACATCAAGTCAAAGTGCATCAGTAGTCTGGCAAAAAGTGGGGGGGTTACTGCAACAGAAACACAGCTTCCTCCACCCGGCCATCCGGTAAGCTCCCAAAGTCCATGCATACTTTGGACCACGGGGTGATGCATGGTTTCTTGGTGATGACTGGTGCCGGGGTTTCTGGGCTGCTAGTAATTTGACAATCAGGACACTGTTGTACCAGGTCATCTATTACAGCTTCCAGACGTGGAAACAACACATTTTCACGCATCCTTGATTTCATTTTGCTGTACCTTGATGTCCACCATGGGCTAACGCAGTCGCTTGATGCTGCAGGCTTTCAGGAATTACCAGCTTGCAGCCTCGCAGAAACCAACCCCTTTTGGGTGGCACTCAGTTTGTCTTGAACTCTCTACATTTGAGCAGCAGCGGGTGCCCATAGGGGGCGCAAGGGGCGGCGACCCACCAAGCAATCACGCCTCACTCTGCATCTCATTGCTTTAATATTGCAGCTTTTACATGAAAACAAGCGATTTCATCGATCGCTTGTTTGTATGTAAAAGGTGTAATATCACCTTGCCAGCAGAAGAGTGCTCCAGCAGCTGTATTGCGCATGTGTCAGGCGGGGACTGACACAGCCCATCCTAACACAGAGGCAATACTTATCTGACATGCTGCACTAGCATCAGGAAGTGCACCATGTCAGATAATGGTTATTTAGGGCCTGTCCGTCATGCACCCTTATGCCCTATCAGAAGGCATGGTATAGGAAAAAGGACAGCCTCTCGTCCTCTCTGCACTTCTGATTGGGCATAAGGTAATGAGCCTTGCTGTGCTGCCGTTTGTTGAATCTCGTAGTTTGGTTGGGAATCGTGGTAGGTGTTTGAAGTGTAGCGCAAAGTGTGTGTCAGGTAAGTTTTCACCTCGGGTGTATAAGTGTGTCTCTTTGCAAGCGTACACCAGTGTGTCGGTGTATGTGTAAGTGTTTGTGTGTGTGCGGTTGTTTGCCATTTCTCAGTGGGAAAGAGTAGCGGACAGTGGAGGTGGGTGACCGACAGGCGAACAGGGAGAGCCATTCCGGGCCTTTGAAATGTTTGGCATGCAGTGAAATAATGATGATGGAGTCTGAGGAATGGTGCACTTGCCGTTGGCTGGTGGCAGGAGTAGTGAACTGAGACCATTAAGCTACACACCAGCCATGAGGTGAGGGAGAAGAGAGCACAGTTGGCGGGAACCTCTGAACAGGTGAGACCAGCTCAGAGGCCATTTCATCACAATGTTTTGGGCATGGCATGCTGCTTTCAGAGTGCAGCATTCCCGCCAGCGGAGGCTACACTTGGTGTGTCTCTTTTCTTGTATCTTGGGCCTCGGGATGTAGAAGGCAATACAGCCAGTGATGTGCTGCTCGTCCTGGAGCACTACTATATATAGTCATGTATATATATGACTATATTGATGAGTCAACAACCCATTCTTACATGACCGTTTTAATTATTTATGTCTGTGCTGCAATCAATGGAAAAGAGCCCCTCACCTTTTTCCTTGACTTGCTTGAGTTGTCTAGGGGCGATGCAGAGTGCATTGAGTCCTCACTGTTGAAATGTCTTGAAAAACATGGGTTTTGCAACAAGTTCCTTGCAGACAATTGGATAGGGGTGTGCAGTGATGGTGCCAGTGTAATGCTTGGGAGAAACTCTGGTGTTTTGGAGAGGCTTTGTTGTAAATACCCTCGCCTTCTAAAATGGCACTGTCTGTGCCACCGGCTTGAGCTCAGTGTAGCGGACACGGTTGATACAGTGCCAGGCCTTAAGCACCTTGCATCATTTTTCAAAAAACTGTATGCCGTGTACCACCAGTCTCCCAAAAATCAGCGGGAACTCTCTGCATGTGCGAAAGATTTAGAAATTGCAATTCTGAAAATTGGGCGAGTATTTTCAATCCGGTGGATTGCTTCTAGCAAAAGGGCAATACGAGCAGTGTGGGAGTCATACCCAGCCCTTCACCAGCATTTTGTTCAGTCCAGCTTAAGTACTTCTCGTGATGCCAAACACCGGTCAACTTTCAGCGGGCTGAATAAAATCCTGACATCTTTCGATTTATTTCTGAATCTAGCTGGTGTTGCAGATGCGGTTCATGAAATTGGAACACTGTCAGAAGCACTCTAAAGGGATGAAGTAACTCTGCCACGAGCTTACCAGCTCATCAATCGTTCAGTAAGGGCAATTGAAAAGCTTAAGGAGTTCCCAGGGACACACAGGAAGGAGGCTAAACAAGCTATTAAGAGTGGCTTATTTAGAGGAGTGCCAATCAGCTGGGAGGACTCACGTGGGCAGGTAAAAATAAACTGTTAGAAATGGGATCTCTAGTTGGCAAGGGCTTGCACCTTTGTCCAAGTAGGGACCCTTCTTCCTAGTCAGGGTAAGGGTTGTTACACTCGTGAAGTAACCCCTGCTCACCCTCGTGGTAGCTTGGCACGAGCAGTCAGGCTTAATTCAGAGGCAGTGTGTAAAGCATTTGCACATAATCAACAGTAATACAGTGTAAGCACTACAAACGGACACCACACCAGTTTAGAAAAATAACCAATATTTTATATACTCAAGACAAGACCAATTACGACAAAAATCCACAATACTGTACTTTACGAATGAATACTTGATACGTTAACTTCTTCTTTGCAGGAATAGCACAAAAGCAAAGTTCGTACGAGTCGGTAGCTCCGTCCGAGCCTACCGTGATGCTGAAAACCCCAGAGTCTAACAGTTCCAGCCGACCGCGTCGATACGGGCCAGCAGAGTCATGAACAGACTCGGTTACAGTACCTTTCTCGTTGTGGCTGGTACGGAGTGTACGAGCCGGTCGGCGTTCGTCGCGGTTGCGGTGCAAGACGGAGCGATGCAAGGTGCGGTGTCCCTCGATGCGGTGCAGGCAGCGGCTCGATGAGCGTCGTGCAGACGGAGTCGGTGAGTCCAAGGCGTGCGATGCAGGGTGAGACGATGCTCGATGCGGTGCTGACAGGTTGCGATGCAGGCGACCAAGCCGGAGTGCGGGAGCTGGCGTCGGACAGCGGTGCGAGTCGGAGCGGTGCGTCGCAGACGTGCGAGCGGTGCCCCAAATGCGGTGCGGTCTCGACTCTTGAGCCAGTTGCAGCGACCGCGTCGGTCGGGTCCGGTTGGTTCAGTGAAGCGATGCGATGCGAACTGCGGTGCCCACAGGTCACGGTGCAAGCAGCGGCTCGATGTTGGCGGCGTCGGACGTCGCCACGGTGAGACCAGGGTTGCGATGCGAAGCGGGGCGATGCGGTCTGCGGTGCAAACAGGTCACCGGCCAGGGATGGATTCGGTTGACGGAGTCGGTTGCAGTTCCCTTCCTCTGTGGCAACTGAAACAGCGTTCCAGAAGCGGTACCCAGAGGCTTGTGAAGTCTTTGTAGTCCCTGAGACTTCTTAACAGGAGGCCAGCTCGGTTTCAGGCCCTTGGAGATACTCAGCACAAGTTTGTAGAAAGTTCAGTCCTTTCACTGCCCAAGACAGAAGCAGCAACTGCAGGCCAACCCAACAAAGCAACAACACAGCAAAGGGGCAGTACTCCTCCTGGCAGCTCTTCCAGCTCTTCGTCTTGGCAGGTTCCTTGATTCCAGCGAGATCTAAATTCATGGGGTCAGGGCCCCAATATTTATATCCCAAATTCCTTTGTTCTCTGAAGGCAGAGAGGCCTTTGCCTAGTCCAAACCAGTTCTGGAGCACTTTGTTGACAAGTCTCCGTCCCTTCTTTCAGTGAGTAGGCCAGGGACATCAGACGCACCACAGGAGGTGGAGCCAGCATTGTGGAGGGAAGGCACTGTCCTATTCAGGGCCCAGGTGCGACCCCTCCCGCCCATCTACATGTAGATCTTGCTATTCAGCCCTGTGCTGACTCACCCTGTCTCCTGGCATCCCCCAGCCCCTGTCACTCACACTCCAGACAAGGAATACACAACCTCGCAGAGGCAGGCTTGGATGGTTAGACAAGAAAATACCCACTTTCTAAAAGTGGTATTTTCAAACACAGAATGTTAAAACCAACTTCACTAAAAGATGCATTTTATCATTCTGAGTCCAGAGCATACTAAACTCGAATTTCTACCATGTTCCCGGGGTCCGTTAGGATTATAAGCTGTAATAATCAAAACTGCCCGTTCTGGCCTAGGAGGAACAGGTAGCCTTGCAATAGTGAAAAACGAACTAGGCTGTAATTCACTATCAGGACATGCCGCACACACCCGGGCATGTCCTACCTTTCGCATACAACGCACCCTGCCCACAGGGGTACCTTGGGCCTACCTTAGGGGTGACTAACATGTAGCAAAGGGAAGGTTTAGGGACTTGCAAGTGTGTGCACTTGCCAAGTCGACATGGCAGCCAACTGGGAACCGAAACCGGCCCTGGCAAAGAGCTCAGCCAGCCCGGGGGTGGGAGGAGGTGAGGGGGAGGTTACTAGTGGCAAGCTTTGTGCCGATTTTGTTGCAGGGGGCCGATATTGCATCTATGCTGCAATACCAGCCCCCAGTAACAAAAACGCCCCCCCCAGGGGTCTAAAACCGGCACCCACCCTGGCAGCCAATTGGGGAAACGCCCGGTGCCTGCTACGTCCAGTCCAGCCCTGGGTGAGTCCCGCTGGACCCGAGTGGCACATGTGACTAACCCGCTAGATTGACACGCACCAGGAGCGGTCCAAGGAGGAAAAGTGAGTTATATAGACCACACTACTGCTGTGAACTTGACCAATGACATTGAAGATACAATTGGCGTATTTTATACAGTAGGCCGTGTAGGCCACAAAGTGCCGAAACGTTCTTGGGAAGACACCCAGGGTGGCTAGGTACCATGGCCGATGATGCAAACGCGGCACCCCCACAGCAACCCAGCAAAGACAGACCCCACAACAGCACGCGCTAGTGTGCATGATACAGCCATTTAGTGAATTGGTAGACTCGGCACGGCCGCACCTTGATGGAAAACATGGGTGGAGAGACTGGACAATTATTTTATTGCCACCCAAGAGACTGATGGCGCAGTCAAGCTCTCCCTGCTACTCCATTATGTTGGCAAAGAGATATATAAGTTATTTGAATAGCCCTAAATGCATATTTTGACCCAAAACTAAATCCAGATTTTGAGAGATTCAAACTCTGCCAGGCTCGCCAGCCTGAGAGTGAGTCCATTTAAGCCTTCTGTGCACGCCTCAGCGAACTAGCCAGCACATGCAGGGCAGATGATCAGCCTAAAGAAATAAGAGCACAGATCATTCAAGGGTGCCGGAACAAGACTCTCAAAGGCCTCATCTTATGGCAACCGAACATTAGCCTGGATGATATCCAAATCATGGCCAGATCTCATGACTTGTCCACTGTAAGCGCTTCTGAGATGGACATTGTGATATTCCAAACACCAGTAAAAACCCCCAGTGTGAAACTAGAATGAGCAGATGTCGTGTTTACAAAAGCAGAAGTGTCCAAGCCCAAGGGACCAACACCCTTAAGGGCTGGGACTCACTAATTATTGTGCCCAGGACAAACAATCCCTGGATTACTGCCCGGTGCAAGGGTGCACCTGCTCCAACTGTGGAAAGATCAACCACTTCGCGAAGGTGTGTTGCAGTGGTCTGAGAGGATGGGGAACCTGCGGGAGGTGGACTACGGCGAAGGCTGTGCGGCAGCTGTCCCTGAACGACCTGGAGCATCACAATACATGCAAACACAGTGGGGGGAACTATAGCAAGAAGAAGGGTCACCATCAGAGGAAGGAGAAGAAGTCTTCCTCATTTCATTTGCAGGAGATCTGAAGCGACACAGAAGACCACAGCCCACGTGTGTAGTTGAGATCACTGAGTCCGAAGTGAAAGCCTTTAGCGACATAGGGGCATCAGTAAATGTGATGGGCATACAACAGTATTGACGCCTCCGTCCGAGGCCTGTGTTATCCCCGACACACACCAAGATCTACACATATGGGGGCCAGAACCCATATCCTCTCAAATGACTCATGAAAGTGCATGTGCGGTCCAATGGTCAAGAACTCTTAGCACCAATCCATGTGGTTGACAAGAAAGCTATAACCCTGCTAGGAAGCCACACTGCGGAGGACCTAGTGTTTGGTGCCATTCACCTGGAACGTGCAAGCCCATCAGGTAAACGAGGTCCTGAGTCAATTCCCAGAACTGTTCACTGGCTTGGGATGTCTACAAGCTGCACATTGACAAATCCGTCAAACCAGTAGCCCTGCGTTATCGGCGGATGCCGTTCAATCAAAGGCCATTAGTTGAACAGGAGTAGGACAAGCTTGAGAGCCCAGGCGTAATCAAGAAGGTGTCAGGGCCAATGCCCTGGGTGTCCCCCATGGTGATAGCTGAGAAGCCAAAACAACCTGGCAAGGTTCATTTGCACAGCGATATGCTCCTTCTGAACAAGGCCATTAAATGAGAGAGACACATTACACCCACAATGGACAATATTATAGCTGACTTAAATAGAGCCAGATGGTTCTTGAAGTTGGATTTAAATGCAGGATACCACCAACTTCAGCTGTCAGAAGAAAGTCGACACATAACTACTTTTCAACACACCTATGCCTGCACAGGTTCTAATGTATGAACTTTGGCATTTCGTCAGCAGCTGAAGTGTTCCAGGAAACCATAAGAGAGACACTGTCAGAATGACAAGGCGTCATGAATATAAGTGACGATATTTTGATTTATTCATCAGCTGTGGAGGAGCATCACAAGCACTTGAGATCCACGCTGAAATGACTGTGGGAACATGTCATCACCCTCCACAAGGAGAAGTATTCTTTCTTTCAAACGTCCATAGAATTCTTCGTGTACGTTTTCAACCAGGAAAAGGTGCAGGTTAACCCCAGGGAGTCGCAGGCCATCAAGCAGGCTCGCTTACCGGCAAATGCCTCAGAGGTGCATAGCTTTCTAGGCCTGGCCACGTATTATGGAAACTTAATATCCAAATTAACAAGTATCGCTGAACCACTGAGAGCGTTGACAAAAGTAGATGCTTGCTGGGTGTTGAGCTCAAATGAAGAACAGGCCTTCCAGAAAGTGAAAGCGGCCCTTCTGAGTAAAGCAACTACGGCATACTTTCACTAGAAAAAACGGACAGGACTGCTGGTTGATGCAAGCCCTGTAGGCCTCAGGGCAGTGCTCATGCAGGAGGTAGAGCCCGGGAGGTGGGCACCACTAGCTTTTGCAAGCAAAACACTCATACCAACAGAAGCCAGGTATGCCCAGATTGACAGGGAGGCTTTGGCCATCAAGTGGGCATGGGGACATTTCCATTTGTACCTCTTTGGAAAGTCCTTCAGAGTAATCACAGATCACCAACCATTGGTTCCTCTGTTCTGGGGTATGGCGCCTCACCCGCCACCTCACATTAAACGATGGGACATTCAGCTGCAACATTACCAGTTTGAAGTGGTCTGCTGGCAAGTGTTCAAAAACCCGGATGACATCCTTTCGTGCCACCTACCTCAAGTCCAGGGAGGAGAGGTGGAACTGATGGAAGAGTACATCTGAATGATGTCCCAATGGGCTTGCCCGAGAGCCTTGAGCCAAAGCAAAATTTGAAGCAGCGAAGGCTGGAGACACGGTGCTGACAAGGGTATTGAAGGCCCCACAACAAGGATCATGGCACAATTCCTATGCAATGCCAACAACTGGAATGAGACAGACAAAGAAAGACTTACTCAAATGCAGTGGCGGTTGGTGCATCTAGTAAGGGGTAGGGTGCAAATATAGTCCATAACCTTGACTGAGCTCTCTGTCCAAAAAAGCTTGCAAAAAAACGCAGCAGAATCATCTCAAACATTGGCCTAAAATCCAACTAGTGGGTAAGCCATTGCAGGGCTGAGCTAGATACTCGATTTAGCCGGAGGTCCTCTTTGACCCTCAAGCCCAAATAAACCAAGCCCCCATGTGGCCCTTGCCTGCCACCAACACTGCAACCCCAAGAATGAAGCACAAAGCATAACCCCATGATGCAAATCAAGTGAAAGAGACACCCATCCAAAGGCCAAACCACACAATGTGGAAGCAGAAAACCTGGGACCAATTCAAGCCCCCGCCTTTGCGACCAAACCGTGTGGTCCTAGGAAAATACGCCATCTCAGTGAACCTCCCTCTCTTCCATTGCCAGACATGAGAACCCCCAAACATTCGAGCCCAGGATAAGCACCACACAAAAATCTCTCCTGTGTTTGATCCAATAGACTTTAATGCTGCTTCATGTACAACGAGAATCTAGGCCACACAGGGTCCGTACCACAACAGACGTCATCTCCCATCAGCTCACCAATGGCATCATCATCAGGGTAGGGGGATGTAGGGAGGAGTCATGTTTCTAGTTCATGTCCAAAAACCACAGGAGGCTATATGGCCCAGTGGGCACAGCTGACAGCCATGCAACATGGGGAAGCAGCCCTGAATGGAAGCAAATCTCGCTGTGCCAAAAACGCAACTCTGTGTCTCCCTTCCGATGCTCCGATCCCATCCTCCAAGAATCAATGACAAAGAACCATACCTTCATTCAGGAAAAAAACATGTATCCAGAGACAAAACTGCACAGTGTGAAAATTGAAAATCTGGGAAAATCTTGGCTTCTTTGCGCCACTGAACCGTGTGATGCGAGGCAAACACTCCATTTCACTGAGCCTAACGCCCTCGCATTCACCATCATACATCTGAACACTTTCAAACAAGTGACCTCAGGGCATGTGCTGTGGAAAAAACAGTCCTCAGATTGCAACAGATCACAAACTTGCTACATGCACAATAAGCATCAGGCCGCATGTAGGGTAGAGCAATGCAGGAGAAAAGTCAGCAGCGCGAAGTACAAGACAGTAAGTACTGATGAACATGAAAGTCAAGAGCCCAAAGTAAAAAGCAAGTGATGAAAGTAATGGTGAATGTAGCAAGCTCACGTTAAAAAACTCTCACCCCTAATAAATACCCTTCAGTAATGTACCACAATCTGACATGCCAAAGGGGAATGTGTCTGCGTGCCAAAGAAATCCACCCAAATGTTTTCCATAAAGACTCTTCTTTGTAACTGCAATTGCATTTGGATCCATATAGCGCCCACAACGCCTAATAAGGCACCGTAGTGCTCAGGGCACAAGTCCTAAAAAAAGAAGTGGGGGGACTCTCCAAGTTAGGTGGTGTCACAGGAAGTGACATCATGACAGGAAGTGACATCACAACAGGAAGTGACATCACGACAGGAAGTGACATCACAACAGGAAGTGACATCACAACAGGAAGTGACATCACATGTGCAGCAGATCTATAATTTGCATGTATTGCAAGATTTAACAATTGAAGCTGCTCAGTGCTTAAGCCTGTGACTTAAGGTCCCTGTATGGAGGAATTAACAGCCCAAATGTGGATGAAGTTTGGTGTACAACTACATTAGTCAAGACATTAAGTGCTGTAAGCGAGGCATACTAAAACATGGCACCATGAACAAAAGCAGAGTTTGCGCGTTGTAAAAAAACAAAGAAAACCACATGCTAGAAACTACAATAGTGATTATCAAAACTATAAAATTTATTACGCTACCTAGAACACCACATTTAAATATACTGACAAGTTTAATACACTGTGACCATGATAAAAAAAATGCAAGGTGCACTCTGTACAGTTTCAACCTAATACTATGTACATCTGTTATTGCAGACATTATGGGACATGTTATATTGCCACAGGATGTTTGACCATGGAAAATTAGTAAGACCGCTTATAACATTGAAAACCATCAATTAAAAAACGCCCATGCGTCTGCATATCTTTTATTGTGCTGGGCTGTAGGATCTACCTTTCTAGACTGAGTATCATCTGCATGGAGATGAGCAATCAACCACCTGTTGACATATGGCATTGGATTCCAAAGAGGCAGAGGAGGGCCCATGAGGTTTATAAACATTAATGAGGAAAGGCGTCCGATACCAAGGCAGTTTCGTATGGGTGACATTATCAAGTTCATTGTGCTGAAACCCCTTTCGCAGTCATTTGAAGTCACAGGAAGTGTGTTTATAGCCCTCAAAACAGGTTGCAGTTGCTCTGGAATCTCATTACCACCATTATCAACATAGTCTCTGAAGCCTTCAGATACGCCTTTATAATTAAGAGAGAATCTCCTGCACAGGTTTTGTAGTTTCTCCTCACCTTCATACCATGGGCTCTCAATGTCGTTTGGCCACTTCTGTGGGTTGATAACATCTATCTCTGATGTAAGCGCTAAAAATTCATCTGTCCGAGATGATGTGGCCGACCTATTGCTTGCAGACTGTGCATACAACCTGGAGCGCAAGTTATCTGCCAGATTTTGATAAAACTGGGGAAGGTTTATGTTAGACTTGGCATCTTTTGGCGTGTTTCCCCTGACTTTTTGCTTTCTGACCTCCCGGTTTTGACTCTGTTTTTGCTGGTGTAATGATTCTGCGCACTTTCCTCACTGCGGTCCAGTGGGAAAGTGCAAGTGCTCCTGTATAAAATGCGTTATGGATTGGTGTTTCCATGATTGGCCTATTTGGTTTATCTGTCAGTCCCTTGTAAAGTGCACTGCGAGTGCCAGGGCCTATAGACCAAATGCTGTTGGTGGGCTGCAGCACTGGATTGTGCCACCCACGCAAACAGCCCGTAAAATGTAACGGCCCTGGACTCACCGCAACAACCACGGCGCGGTCAAAATGACTGCAGACGCTTCACACCAACCCCGCCTCGGCGGGTTGCTCCTGGCAGTCAGGGCATGGCCATCACCACTGAAGGCTGCTTGGATCTGCCGATAACCTCCTCCACGGAGCGCTGCCTTCCGCTCCAACGAGTACACTGCCTAGCCCCCATCAGGGCACAGGTAAGCTGTGGGCTCTCCACGTGGCACGAAACAACAGGTGCCTTACACAGCGGTGCAGTAACCACGGTGTGCCCAACCACAAGCGGCCTCCATACATTGCTCCTGGGCAGAGTCGTGGAATCAGGGGCGATCGACTGTGCAGTCAGCCACCGTTATCAGAGCACTTCCTCCGCTTATCGAGGCAGCCTCCGAGCTCTGGGGGCTGCGTGGGTGATTCCTCGTCGCCAATGTGGTGGGGGCCTAGTTTGTTTTGAACGCGTGCCGCCCTTCAGCCACTACCTCTGACACAGTGAACCACACCTTGCATACGCAGTTGGGCAAAGACCCTGTGCGGTCTCAGACCCCTTTATTTATAACCTCTGGCCATGCCCGGCTAGAGGGTGCGGTGTGATGAAATCCGGGGCAGGAGTCACCTATGTAGAGTCCAGGTGGCTCATTACAGCAACTATGACCCCAATTTGCACTCGAATACGGAGACAAACAACTCAATTTCAGTGGCCATCTATACATGTAGGGCGACCGGGAAGCAGCATTAGGACTACAATTCAACATAAGTGTGCATGCTATAAACAGTTTTTTTTCTCCAAACATTTTTACTAAGTACGACATAAAATATATTCATATCCTTATTGTTACATTCAGGGAGTGCCCCCCCCCCCCTCCCGCCGGATGCCTCGTGATAAGGCCTTGAGGTGCGCCGCTAAATAAACACACTCACGCCGTTGTATGGTCTTGGCACGGACTGCCGTCGCAGCTCCGCCCGTCTTTATTTAAGGGCGCGCTCACGCCGGCCGGCGTGAGCGCAGGGGCGGGGAACGGCTGGCGCGCGCTAGCGGCAAACGCTAGTGCGCTAACTGTCACATCCCATCTCAACTCAGTCCTTGACTGGATTTCTAGACTCTCGGGTTTCACTTACTTGACAGGCAAAGTCTCTCAGGCGGGTGCTCGGTGGAGGATTTTCTCTCAGGGCGTATCTGGAAGGCCCCCGACCGGAGGTGGAGGCAGGAGTCGGGGTGATGGGGTCTGAAGGCAGGTTGGGCGTCTCACAGGCGGCCTCTGGACTTGCTGGCCCGGCAGTCGCTTCTGGGTGGTGTCCGTTAGCTGCTTGGGGCTCCTCTTGGTTAACCTCCATCTCCCCTGCATGGGTCGTGATGTCAGCGGGAGGAGCAGGCCTGTCCACTTGTTTGAACCACGAGATGTTTCGGGTCACTGTTTCCCCCTCCTTCTCGACAGTCACTAGGGTCCCTTGTCTGTTGATCACGGTCCAGTATCCTGGCTCATACCGAGACCGGAACTTTCCTCCGGGCCTTCGGTCCTTCATGATGACGGTGTCTCCTTGCTGTAGTTGGCGGGATACTGCTCGCCGTGTTTGGCTGGTGGTCTGGTGGTGTTATTGCGCTTCTCTCTCCTCCTGAAGGCGCGATCTTCATCATAAGGGGGAGGGGACCATCCAGGCGCAGTGGGAAGCCTGTCTAGCCGAGCACCGTTGAACATCAGCGCCCAGGGTGCTTGTCGAGTTGAGCAGTGTGGCATGCTCCGATACTCCCGCAGGAATCTCTGCAGCTCTTGTTCCGGGTCATTTTGTTCCGCCACTGCGATGCGAAGCGTCTTGTTGATCGTCCTCATGAGACGTTCAATCTCTCCATTGGCCTGAGGCCACTGCGGGGTGATGCGCCGGTGCTTGATGCCATGGTGGTGCATGAATTCGCAAAATTCGTGCCCTTGGAACGGGGGCCCGTTGTCGCTACATAGCTCTTCCGGACACCCGAACATCCCAAACATTTTCTCTAGGGCTGGGCCGACATGCAGAAAAGCCGTTGAGTTCACGACTTCTACCACTGGGTACTTGGAGTAGCTGTCGATGAGTGCCAGTGTGACTCTCCCATCAGGAAAGCTCCCGAAATCCACGCTCACTTTCTCCCATGGGCTTCGGCCGTGTTCTTCCGTGTAGATCGGTGCTGGTCTTTCGGGCCCACTGGTTATTTGGCAGGACGGGCACTTCCGGACAGTCTCTTCCACTCGGGCATCCATCCCTGGGGACCAGACCTTTTCCCTCATGCTGGCTTTCATTTTCTCCACGCCTTGATGCCCTCCGTGGGCCAGTTGTGTTGCTCGCTGCTGCAGGGATGCTGGGATAACTATTCGGGGTCCTCTGAGGAGAATGCCTCCCTGGGTGAGGCTTAGCTCATTCCTGACCCTCCACATGTGCAGCAGATCTTCCTTCTCTGGGCTCGACCATGTGTTTGCTGACTGTAGGAACTGGCGCCACAGCCCACCTTGGATGGTGTCCCGAACTTTGGCCATGACGGGGTCATGCACCGCTGCTGTTGCTACTTCTTCGAGCGTCAGTGCTCGAGGGCACGTGAGTGCTGCAATCATGTCGAGGTGTGCCTCCATGTCGTCCCTGGCGGGTTCTTCACTCACATCGCTAGTGACGTCTGGGTGTCTCGACAAGAAATCGGCTGGGTTCTTGGCGCCGGGCCGGTATACCACGTCCATGTCGTAGTGTTGGAGCCCGATGGCCCACCTCTCAATTCGTGGCGGTGGGTGAGGTGCCGACCCCCTGAACAGTGGCACCAGGGGTTGGTGATCTGTGACCACGGTGAACGGGTGTCCACAAATGTACAAATGAAAATGCCGGCAGCCCCACCGAATGGCTAGGGCTTCTCTTTCAATTTGAGAGTACTGCTTTTCCGTCGGAGACAGGGCTTTGCTGGCATACGCGAGGGCGGCCCATCGGCCAGGTTCCTGTTCCTGTGTGACGACTGCCCCTAGGCCCACGGGGCTGGCGTCTACCAGAATTTCGGTCTTCTTCGCGGGGTCGAAATACACCAGCGTGGTGTGGTCAAGGAGGGCCTTCTTGACGGCTCGAAACGCTGTTTCTTCGGCTGGGCCCCATTGCCACATGGCCTCAGCCCGAGTGAGGTTCCGGAGGGGCTCTGCTAGTGTAGCTAGATCCGGGATGAAACGGCCGCAGTATGTGGCCATTCCTAGGAAGCTGCGTACTTTTGCCACGGTGAGGGGGGCCGCTGCCGTCTTGATTGCTTGGGACTTCCGGGGGTCCACTTGTATGCCCTCTTGGGTAAACGTGTAGCCAAAGAACTCTATCTTCTGCTGGAACAGCAGGCACTTTTCCTTGTGTAGAGTGACCCCGTGATCTAGGAGTCTCTTCAGGGTGGCTCTCACGTGGCGGTAATGTTCTTCCGCCGTCTTAGAGTGGATGAGGATGTCATCACTCACGTTTAGGACGCCTGGTAGTCCAACCAGGATCTCTTTGACGGCGTTCTGGAATATTTCAGTGGCGGATGATATGCCGAAATTGAGCCGCTTGTACCTCCTGAGGCCTAGGTGGGTGCTGAACGTCGTTATGTACCGGCTGTCTTTGGCGAGGGCTAGTTGGTGATAGCCCGCATTTAGATCCAGCTTTGAGACTCATCTGGATCCGTTCAGATCGGCCACGATGTCGTCCATAGTCGGCGTTATGTGGCGTTCTCGCCGGATGGCTTTATTCGGGAGGCGCATGTCAATGCAGAGTCTGATCTTCCCCAGTTGGCGAGGTTTTTCTGCGATTACCATGGGTGACACCCACGGTGTAGGTCCGGACACCTTCTCTATTACCCCTTGGTCTTCGAGCTTTTGTAGTTCCTCCTCTACTAGGGGTCGGAGATGAAACGGGATTCTCCGGTGTCTTAGCGCTGTTGGCGGGACGGCTGGGTCTATGTGGAGCCGGATGGGAGCTCTCTTTATCTTCCCCAGACCTTTGAACAAATCTCCGAACTGGCTCAGTAACTCTTCCATCTGGTCTGCCTGTACCCTCCTGGCAAACGTCACCAGTCCTAAATCCTCAGCTGCATGACTGCTGAGCAGCGTGTCTACTCCCTGGTTGATGACCTGGATGTCAATGGTGATTTCAACGCCTCCTGACCGCACTGGCACGGTCATTTTGCCTCGGAGGGGTAACGGCGAGTGTTAGAAATGGGATCTCTAGTTGGCAAGGGCTTGCACCTTTGTCCAAGTAGGGACCCTTCTTCCTAGTCAGGGTAAGGGAGTTACACTCCTAAAATAACCCCTGCTCACCCCCTTGGTAGCTTGGCACGAGCAGTCAGGCTTATTCTAGAGGCAGTGTGTAAAGCATTTGCACATAACCAACAGTAATACAGTGTAAGCACTACAAACGGACACCACACCAGTTTAGAAAAATAACCAATATTTTTATATACTCAAGACAAGACCAATTACGACAAAAATCCACAATACTATACTTTAAAAATGAATGCTTGATAAGGTAACTTCTTCTTTGCAGGAATAGCACAAAAGCAAAGTTCAGTACGAGTCGGTAGCCCCGTCCGGGTCTACCGCGATGCTGAATTACACAGAGTCCAACAGTTCCAGCCGACCGCGTCGCTACGGGCCAGCAGAGTCGTGAACAGACTCGGTCACAGTACCTTTCTCGTTGTGGCTGGTACGGAGTGTACGAGCCGGTCGGCGTTCGTCGCGGTAGCGGTGCAAGACGGAGCGATGCAAGGTGCGGTGTCCCTCGATGCGGTGCAGGCAGCGGCTCGATGAGCGTCGTGCAGACGGAGTCGGGGAGTCCAAGGCGTGCGGTGCAGGGCGAGACGGTGCACGATGCGGTGCTGACAGGTTGTGATGCAGGCGACCAAGCCGGAGTGCGGGAGCTGGCGTCAGACAGCGGTGCGAGTTGGAGCGGTGCGTCGCAAACGTGCGAGCGGTGCCCCAAATGTGATGCGGTCACGACTGTTGAGCCAGTTGCAGCGACCGCGTCGGTCGGGTCCGGCTGGTTCAGTGAAGCGATGCGATGCGAACTGCGGTGCCCACAGGTCACGGTGCAAGCAGCGGCTCGGTGTTGACGGCGTCGGACGTCACCTACGGTGAGACCAGGGTTGCGATGCGAAGCGGGGCGATGCGGTCTGCGGTGCAAACAGGTCACCGGCCAGGGATGGATTCGGTTGACGGAGTTGGTTGCGGTTCCCTTCCTCTGTGGCAACTGAAACAGCGTTCCAGAAGCGGTACCCAGAGGCTTGTGAAGTCTTTGTAGTCCCTGAGACTTCTTAACAGGAGGCCAGCTCGGTTTCAGGCCCTTGGAGATACTCAGCACAAGTTTGTAGAAAGTTCAGTCTAGTCCTTTCACTGCCCAAGGCAGAAGCAGCAGCTGCAGGCCAACCCAACAAAGCAACAACACAGCAAAGGGGCAGTACTCCTCCTGGCAGCTCTTCCAGCTCTTCGTCTTGGCAGGTTCCTTGATTCCAGCGAGATCTAAATTCATGGGGTCAGGGCCCCAATATTTATATCCCAAATTCCTTTGTTCTCTGAAGGCAGAGAGGCCTTTGCCTAGTCCAAACCAGTTCTGGAGCACTTTGTTGACAAGTCTCCGTCCCTTCTTTCAGAGAGTAGGCCAGGGACATCAGACGCACCACAGGAGGTGGAGCCAGCATTGTGGAGGGAAGGCACTGTCCTATTCAGGGACCAGGTGCAACTCCTCCCACCCATCTACATGTAGATCTTGCTATTCAGCCCTGTGCTGACTCACCCTGTCTCCTGTCATCCCCCAGCCCCTGTCACTCACACTCCAGACAAGGAATACACAACCTCGCAGAGGCAGGCTTGGATGGTTAGACAAGAAAATACCCACTTTCTAAAAGTGGTATTTTCAAACACAGAATGTTAAAACCAACTTCACTAAAAGATGCATTTTATCATTCTGAGTCCAGGCATACTAAACTCGAATTTCTACCAGGTTCCCGGGGTCAGTTAGGATTATAAGCTGTAATAATCAAAACTGCCCGTTCTGGCCTATGGGGAACAGGTAGCCTTGCAATAGTAAAAAACGAACTAGTCGGTAATTCACTATCAGGACATGCCACACACACCAGGGCATGTCCTACCTTTCGCATACAACGCACCCTGCCCACAGGGGTACCTTGGGCCTACCTTAGGGGTGACTAACATGTAGAAAAGGGAAGGTTTAGGGACTTGCAAGTGTGCGCACTTGCCAAGTCGACATGGCAGCCCCAGGCTGCGCACAGGCTCTGCGATGGCAGGCCTGAGTTACACTTTACGGGCTGTTTGCGTGGGTGGCACAATCCAGTGCTGCAGCCCACTAACAGCATTTGGTCTATAGGCCCTAACACTCGCAGTGCACTTTACAAGGGACTGACACATAAACCAAATAGGCCAATCATGGAAACGCCAATCCGCAACACATTTTATACAGGAGCACTTGCACTTTCCCACTGGACAGCAGTGAGGAAAGTGCGCAGAATCATTACACCAGCAAAAACAGAGTCAAAACCGGGAGGTCAGAAAGCAAAAAGTCAGGGGAAACACGCCAAAAGATGCCAAGTCTAACACATGTCCCCTCCAGCTGAAAGTAGGGAGAACTACCCAACCCCATTGGAGTTCTCTTCACTAAGGCGGAAGAACCTGGACAGACCATCTGCGTTGGCGTGTTCTGTACCAGGACGGTGTTCCACCGTAAAGTCCATTCCCTGTAGGGAGATGGACCACCTCAGCAGTTTTGGATTCTCACCCCTCATTTGCATCAACCATCTGAGGGGCCTGTGGTCTGTCTGAACCCGGAAGTGAGTCCCAAACAGGTATGGTCTCAACTTCTTCAGCGCCCAGACCACAGCAAAAGCTTCCCTTTCTATGGCACTCCACCTCTGTTCCCTGGGGAGTAGTCTCCTGCTAAGGAAGACTACAGGCTGATCCAGGCCCTCTTCGTTCAGTTGTGAGAGCACCGCTCCCACACCATGCTCTGAAGCGTCAGTCTGCACGACGAATTCCTTGGAGAAGTCAGGTGCCTTGAGCACGGGCGCCGTGCACATGGCTGCCTTCAGGGCATCAAAAGCTTTCTGGCAGGCCTCAGTCCAGATCACTTTCCTGGGCTGCTTCTGAGAAGTCAGCTCTGTTAAGGGGGCAACGATGGTGCCATAGCCCTTAACAAATCTCCTATAGTAGCCAGTGAGACCTAAGAAGGCTCTCACCTCTGTCTGGGTCTTGGGGGCTCCCAAGCCAGAATGGTGTCAATCTTGGGTTGTAGGGGCGCCACCTGGCCGCTTCCTACCTGGTGTCCCAAGTACACCACAGAACCCTGCCCGATCTGGCACTTACTGGCCTTGATCGTGAGGCCTGCACCTTGCAGGGCCCTCAACACTTTCTCAAGGTGCTGTAAATGTTCTTCCCAGCTGGAACTGAACACAGCAATGTCATCCAGGTAGGCGGCACTGAAATCCTCCAGCCCAGCCAACACCTGATTGACCAACCTCTGAAAGGTGGCAGGGGCATTCTTCAACCCAAAGGGCATCACCCGGAATTGGTAATGACCTTCTGGGGTTGAGAATGCTGATCTCTCCTTGGCCCCATCGGTTAAGGCAATCTGCCAGTACCCAGACGTCAAATCAAACGTGCTGAGGAACCGGGCAGCTCCCAACCGATCAATGAGCTCATCAGCTCTGGGGATGGGGTGCGCGTCAGTCCTGGTGACGGCATTGAGCCAACGGTAGTCCACACAAAACCGGAGTTCTGGAGTGGCACTGGGCGCAGCAGCCTTTGGGACCAAGACCACTGGGCTGGCCCAAGGACTGTGGGAGGGCTCAATCACCCCTAACGCCAACATCTTAGAGACCTCCTCCTTGATGCTGGCTCTGACCCGGTCAGTCAACCTGTAAATCTTGTGCTTCACAGGAGGGCTGTCACCAGTGTCCACGTCATGGGTACACCAGTGAGTAACACCGGGGGTCAGAGAGAACAGTGGGGCGAACTGTCCCAACAACTGGTGACAGTCCCCTGCTGCTCCTGAGTCAGAGTAGGGGAGAGGATCACACCTTCTACTGACCCATCATGCTCCATGGTAGACAGGAGGTCAGGGAGAGGCTCACTCTCCTCTTCCACCCCATCATCTGTCGCCAAGAGCATACTCACTTCGGACCTCTCGAAGTGGGGCTTGAGGCGGTTCACGTGAAGGACCCTCAAAGGGTTCCTTGGAGCTTGCAAATCCACCAGGTAGGTGACGTCACTTTTGCACTCCACCACCTCATATGGCCCAGTCCACTTGTCCTGCAAGGCACAAGGTGCCACTGGGGCCATGACCCACACTTTTTGCCCAGGTTGAAATTCGCCCAGAATGGCATTCTGGTCATACCATCTCTTCATTTCTTCCTGGCTTGCTTCTAGGTTCGCCTGAGCGAGTTTCCTGAAGAGGGCAGTTTGGTTTCTAAAGGCCAGCATGTAGCTAAACACATCCTGGGGAGTTTTCCTGGGAGCTGCCTCCCAGCCTTCCTTTACCAAACTCAGAGGTCCTCTGACAGGGTGGCCATACAGGAGCTCAAAGGGGCTGTACCCAAGAGACTTCTGAGGCACCTCCCTGTATGCAAAGAGTAGGCATGGGAAGAGGACGTCCCACTTACGCCTCATGGGTTCTGTTAGACCCTTGATCATGCCTTTCAAGGTCTGGTTGAATCTCTCCACCAGACCGTTTCCTTGTGGGTGGTAAGGAGTGGTGAACTTGTAGGTTACCCCACACTCCTTCCACAGGGATGTCATATACTTGGATATGAAATTGGTCCCCCTATCAGAAACCACCTCTCTGGGGAATCCCACACGGGAAAAGATCCCCATTAACGCCCGGCCCACCACTGGCGCCGTCGTTGTCCTGAGAGGGATTGCCTCCGGGTACCGGGTGGCATGGTCCACCAAGACCAGGATGTACCTGTTGCCCATGGCTGTCTTGGGATCCAGTGGCCCCACAATATCCATCCCTACCCTTTCGAAGGGTGTACCAACAACAGGAAAAGGTTGGAGAGGAGCTTTGACCTTCCTCCCACTCTTACCACTTGCCTGGCAAGTTTGGCAAGACCTACAGTGTGCATCTGACTGCCTTCGCATTTGGGGCCAAAAGAAGTGGGTGACAAGCCTGTCAAAGGTCTTGTCCTGCCCCAAATGTCCTGCCAAAGGCACGTCATGAGCCAGACCCAGTAGGAACGACCTGAAGCGCTGGGGTACCACCAGCACACGGGCTGACCCAGGCTCAGCAACCTTAGGCTCACTGTATAGGAGACCACTCTCCCAGTAGATCAGATGCGACCCGGACTGATTACCAGCTGCCTGGTCTGCAGCCTGCCGCCGCAGACCCTCCAGAGTAGGGCACTCGTTCTGCTCCCTGAAGAACTCCTCCCTGGTGGGACCCCCTTCTTGCTGCCAATGGGTCAGCTCAGAGATGTCTCCCAGTTCGGCTACCTGCTCCCCTGTAGGCACCGGGGCGTCCCCCTCGAGGTCCGCCTCCTCCCGGTCCATGGGAACTTCGGGGGCCGGTTTCCCGCGCCCCTGCCCTTTCTCTTGGCAGGGACTTGGGCCACTGTTCCAGGCTCCAAGTCCTCTTGATCACCCTTTCTGGCTGCCATTGACCGAGTAGACACGCATGCCCACTCTGGCAACCCAAGCATCTCCAAGTGAGACCTGAGCTCAACCTCCTTCCATAAGGACTGCTCCAGGTCGTTACCTAGCAGACAATCTACAGGCATGGTAGGGCTCACAACCACCCTCAAGGGACCTGAGACCCCCCATTCAAAGGGAACCTGCGCCACCATACACTGGCGCTCAGAGTTGTCTACAGCAACTACTTGGTGGAATGCCCCTGGGACTACCTGCTTCTCAGAGACCAGGTGACACCGGACTGAGGTCACACTGGCTCCAGTATCTCTGAGAGCCTCTACCCTGTTCCCATTGATGGTCACCCAGGTGCTATATTTCTTTGTGTTAGGGGGCACCTGGTTTCCTGGGACCATCTCACTGTCCCCTAGTGAGACAAGGGTCATTTCTGCGGGATCCCCACCCTCCTGTGGGCACCCCTCCTCCCCAAGCTCTACACTAGCCAACACTTTGGACTGTCCACCAGTGGGTGGCTGTGTCCCCTTTGGGCACTTGGGGTCCCCCTTAAAGTGACCTACCTGGTCACATGCATAACACTTGCGGGGCCGGTCTCAACAGGCTTCCCTGTAGAGACCCCATTCTTCTTATCACCGGGGGCTGGGAACCTTTACCCTGGGTACTAGTTTGGGGCCCTTTAGAGAACTCCTGTGCTTTACCCTTGTCTCCCCCACCTTTCTGCTGGGGACCCTGCCCACCTTTGGCTGAGTCTCCCCCAAACGCTTTCTTGTGGACCCTGGTACTCACCCAGCGGTTCGCTTCCATAGCAAGCTTCCTGGGTTCAGTTAGCTTACTATCCACTAGGTGCTGGCGCAGATCTGCAAAACATAGACTAGACAAGTGCTCCCATGCAATCAAGTTGTAGAGCCCCTGAAAATCCGATTACACTACTGCCCTTCACCCAACCATCCAGCGACCTGCAGAACACATCCACACATTCCAACCAAGTGTTGGCATCAGACTTCTTACTGGACCTGAACTGATCCCTGTACTTTTCAGGAGTAAGACCATACTTAGTGAGAAGGGCATCCTTCATGTCAGCATAGGTGAGGTGATACCCCTTACCCAAAGCTATCAGAGCATCCCTTGCTTCTTCAGGGAAAAGTGGCCACAATCCTGCTCCCCAATTTTCCTCAGGGACCCCATTCATGTGTATGGCTGCCTCATAACCCTGAAACCACCTTTGTATGTCATCCCCCTTCTTGAACTCCTTGCCTACATTCTTGGGAATGTGCACAATCCTGTCTGCCTTTCTGGACGAATTGCTGCCACCATCTGAGCCTGACTTACTCCTAAGTTCTAGCTCCTTCAGTTCTCTCTCATGCTCTAAGAGCATCTTCTTCTCCTCCATGGCCAATCTCCTCTCCTCCCTCTTCTCCTCCCGCTCACCCTCCAGCCTGAGCTTCTGCAGCTCAAACTGCCTTGCCTCCCGCCTGTCCTCCAGCTCCTCTGGGGACAGACTGCTGCTGCCTGACCTGGCGGGTTCCCCTCACCCAAAAGCACATCCACCCTGGAAATAGGCTCCTCCACCTCCTCACTGAGATTACCAGGCTGCCCACTGGCATGTCTGGCTGCTACCCAGGCCCTCAGCGCCTTCTGTAGCTCCTCCTTCCTTGTGAGGCCTTTAATTTGGACTTTCAGGTTTTTACAAATCGCTCCTAGCTCCTTTACGGCGTAGGATTCCAACCTATCCTCCTCAAAGATAACTTCCAGAGATGCAACGGATGATGCAGTTGATTCAGGCATGACAAAAGTAGTGAGTTGAAAACTGGCAAGATCAAAAATAGGCCAAAAGAAAAAGAACCAGTATGTGGTACGTAATGGTCTGCGATATGGTAGTAGTGCACACCAATCACTGTAAGTCAAGTGCAAACACAAGTCCTATCCTCACCGCTGACAACCAATGTTAGAAATGGGATCTCTAGTTGGCAAGGGCTTGCACCTTTGTCCAAGTAGGGACCCTTCTTCCTAGTCAGGGTAAGGGAGTTACACTCCTAAAATAACCCCTGCTCACCCCCTTGGTAGCTTGGCACGAGCAGTCAGGCTTATTCTAGAGGCAGTGTGTAAAGCATTTGCACATAACCAACAGTAATACAGTGTAAGCACTACAAACGGACACCACACCAGTTTAGAAAAATAACCAATATTTTTATATACTCAAGACAAGACCAATTACGACAAAAATCCACAATACTATACTTTAAAAATGAATGCTTGATAAGGTAACTTCTTCTTTGCAGGAATAGCACAAAAGCAAAGTTCGTACAAGTCGGTAGCCCCGTCCGGGTCTACCGCGATGCTGAATTACACAGAGTCCAACAGTTCCAGCCGACCGCGTCGCTACGGGCCAGCAGAGTCGTGAACAGACTCGGTCACAGTACCTTTCTCGTTGTGGCTGGTACGGAGTGTACGAGCCGGTCGGCGTTCGTCGCGGTGCAAGACGGAGCGATGCAAGGTGCGGTGTCCCTCGATGCGGTGCAGGCAGTGGCTCGATGAGCGTCGTGCAGACGGAGTCGGGGAGTCCAAGGCGTGCGGTGCAGGGCGAGACGGTGCACGATGCGGTGCTGACAGGTTGCGATGCAGGCGACCAAGCCGGAGTGCGGGAGCTGGCGTCGGACAGCGGTGCGAGTCGGAGCGGTGCGTCGCAAACGTGCGAGCGGTGCCCCAAATGTGATGCGGTCACGACTGTTGAGCCAGTTGCAGCGACCGCGTCGGTCGGGTCCGGCTGGTTCAGTGAAGCGATGCGATGCGAACTGCGGTGCCCACAGGTCACGGTGCAAGCAGCGGCTCGGTGTTGACGGCGTCGGACGTCGCCTACAGTGAGACCAGGGTTGCGATGCGAAGCGGGGCGATGCGGTCTGCGGTGAAAACAGGTCACCGGCCAGGGATGGATTCGGTTGACGGAGTCGGTTGCGGTTCCCTTCCTCTGTGGCAACTGAAACAGCGTTCCAGAAGCGGTACCCAGAGGCTTGTGAAGTCTTTGTAGTCCCTGCGACTTCTTAACAGGAGGCCAGCTCGGTTTCAGGCTCTTGGAGATACTCAGCACAAGTTTGTAGAAAGTTCAGTCTAGTCCTTTCACTGCCCAAGGCAGAAGCAGCAGCTGCAGGCCAACCCAACAAAGCAACAACACAGCAAAGGGGCAGTACTCCTCCTGGCAGCTCTTCCAGCTCTTCGTCTTGGCAGGTTCCTTGATTCCAGCGAGATCTAAATTCATGGGGTCAGGGCCCCAATATTTATATCCCAAATTCCTTTGTTCTCTGAAGGCAGAGAGGCCTTTGCCTAGTCCAAACCTGTTCTGGAGCACTTTGTTGACAAGTCTCCGTCCCTTCTTTCAGAGAGTAGGCCAGGGACATCAGACGCACCACAGGAGGTGGAGCCAGCATTGTGGAGGGAAGGCACTGTCCTATTCAGGGACCAGGTGCAACTCCTCCCACCCATCTACATGTAGATCTTGCTATTCAGCCCTGTGCTGACTCACCCTGTCTCCTGGCATCCCCCAGCCCCTGTCACTCACACTCCAGACAAGGAATACACAACCTCGCAGAGGCAGGCTTGGATGGTTAGACAAGAAAATACCCACTTTCTAAAAGTGGTATTTTCAAACACAGAATGTTAAAACCAACTTCACTAAAAGATGCATTTTATCATTCTGAGTCCAGGCCTACTAAACTCGAATTTCTACCAGGTTCCCGGGGTCAGTTAGGATTATAAGCTGTAATAATCAAAACTGCCCGTTCTGGCCTATGGGGAACAGGTAGCCTTGCAATAGTGAAAAACGAACTAGGCGGTAATTCACTATCAGGACATGCCACACACACCAGGGCATGTCCTACCTTTCACATACAACGCACCCTGCCCACAGGGGTACCTTGGGCCTACCTTAGGGGTGACTAACATGTAGAAAAGGGAAGGTTTAGGGACTTGCAAGTGTGCGCACTTGCCAAGTCGACATGGCAGCCCCAGGCTGCGCACAGGCTCTGCGATGGCAGGCCCGAGTTACACTTTACGGGCTGTTTGCGTGGGTGGCACAATCCAGTGCTGCAGTCCACCAACAGCATTTGGTCTATAGGCCCTGGCACTCGCAGTGCACTTTACAAGGGACTGACACATAAACCAAATAGGCCAATCATGGAAACGCCAATCCGCAACACATTTTATACAGGAGCACTTGCACTTTCCCACTGGACAGCAGTGAGGAAAGTGCGCAGAATCATTACACCAGCAAAAACAGAGTCAAAACCGGGAGGTCAGAAAGCAAAAAGTCAGGGGAAACACGCCAAAAGATGCCAAGTCTAACAGCGAGTCACTGCCATACGCGAAGATCTGTGCCTTCGATGGTCTGAGTTCCGGCTTGGGTCTTAGCTTATTATACTGCGGGATCCCCATCACTGTCACCGATGAGCCTGAGTCGATCACTGCATTGACCTCTGATCCTGCAATTTGTACTGTGCAGCGAGGTTGGGGCCGTCTCCTGCTCTTTAGGTGCTTGGGTGAAAGAGACTAGGTATGTCTCTCCTTCGTCTTCCGATGTGGAATCCCCCTCTTGGTATACTGTCTGCTCTCTCTTCTTCCCTCCTTGTTGGGATGTGAGTGAGACGTGCGATAGTTGGCGGACCATCTTCCGCATTTGTCGGGGTCGGCCCCCTTCCTTCCGCTGTGCCTTCCTTCTGCACACTGACGCGAAGTGGTTCGCGATGCCGCAGTTTGTGCAGGTTTTTCCTTGTGCTGGGCATGACTGCGCGGGGTGTTCCTCATACCCGCAGTATCCACACTGGTTCTTTGGGGTTTGCGGCTGGCGATCACGTGGCCTGTGGGGCTTGTCTCTCGTCCGGACTGCGTCTGTTCTTTCTGTCTTGACCGCGACGCTCTTTTCTGCCCCACGCACCAATGGCATGTCCATTTCCTCCGCTCGTGCTGCCGAAAGGTCATGCGATCTTTCTAGGACAAGAATGTCATTCATGGGAATGTTCGGTTGCCTGAGTATGAGGCCTCGCAGGACTTTGCTGCGTATCCCCAGGATTAGCTGGGCCCTGATCTCTTCCGCTGCACGGTCTCCCACAAGGTGAGTGTCGGCTAGCTCCCTAAGCCTCGCGTGGAAGGCGTCCACTGACTCGCCCTCCCTTTGCTTGGCTTGCCTCAACTTGAAATGTTCGAAATCTGGGTTCATTTGGGGGTCAAAGTGAGCGTTTAACGCGGTGAATGCTGCTGCGTAGTCGTCGGGAGGGCCTGTGTTCGGTAGGTGCTTGAATAGCAGATATATTTCCTCACCGGCGTAGGGTAGCAACAGCGACCGTTTCACCGCCCCATCCTTCTCCCTCGTGGCAATGAAATAGTTCTCCAACCGGCCAATCCAGGTCTGCCACCTTGGCGCTGCCGTGGTGGGGTCTGCCGACTCGCTAAATGGAGGTAGGACCCCTGAGGGGGGATGGTGTGGGGGCGCAGGCGCTGGGGCCTGGGCCGCGTTGTCTTGATCCCCCATGGAGGTGAGCGTGTGGGCGAAGAGGTGGCTTGCTACTGATGGAGCAGGGTAAATATAAAAATTTTAACCTCCTAATATTTTCGTATAATAATAATAAACATGTTCGTTCAAGTAAATAACCAACAATATATGTTTGGGGTAAGGATAACACGCAGTTTAATATGCAAAATAATGAACTAATAATTGTTTACGTTTCCAACATAACATAATATTTTGCGTACTAAAATAATAATAAAATGCATGATTTGTGCTTTGAATAAAACGTGTGGTTGCAAAATAAAGCGATGGTAAGTAAGGGACAGCTTTATATGTTGCTTCTGCTAGGTAATACCTAATTGGGGTACGTAGAAAGACCGGAGGGAAACGAAAGGGTTTATATTTCATTGTTTTAATAACATTTTGTTTTCTTTAGAAATAAGTGCGCTTAGGCCTGCCGAGCAGTAATATAAAATGGCCGCGAGTTACTAGAGTGCGCAGGAGCGGATGCGACCATGTGATAGAGGAGAGAGGCTGTTGCAAAGGGATGATCACGTGCTGATGCCGAGAGGCTAAGATGAAAGTATGGTCAAGGCTGCTGTGACCCTTCTGAGCAGATGTGTGCCAAGATGATCAGCAAGAAGCGTGAGAAGCCTGGTTGAATCAATAGAAAGAACTCTATTATATAATTTGTTGCAGAAAAAGAAACAATTTTGGACTGATCGAAACGGATGAGCAAGTGCATGAACTGTGGGAAACGATGCTTGCATGGACATTCCTCACGGAACTAGTTAAGACCAGGAAGTTTGATTAGAATGTATAGGGACCTGAGTTTTGGACCAATGAGAATGAATCGCGCCATGTAAGAAGAAACATTTTATGCTGTAAGCTAGAATTAGGGTATAAGAAGACCTACTCTTGGTGGGAGGGGGTTAGAATGCTGCGGGATGCTGCGGGAGATGCTGAAGAAGTTAGATGCTGTAGATGGGAGAGTTTGCGGTTGCTGATGCTGACGAGCTGATGCTGCTGCTGTTATTTTCCTTTTCCAGTTGAGTATGAAATGCCGCTTTAGGAGAACTAGCATTTGACAAGATTTATATTAGAATTATTAGGATTTCCCGAGAGATAGATAGGTTGATCTATAGAGTCCTTAGTATGATAACTTCATTTTTGGTCTAATAAAAGTGTCATGCAATTTACAATTATTCTTATAATGATGATAAACGCAATGATCTGAATAATAAATTAATCTCAAATTTCTTGCATTCAAAACTTTATATAAACTTTATTATTCTTTAAACAAATGACTCAGTGATTTTCTTTAGCATAATGATTAATAATGATTTGGTAAAAGAGTTCATTGTGATTGAGCTGGTCTTAATCACCATCAACTGATTCCTACTAGTTGGTCCATCGACCAATGAGCGGAATACCTTAAAAGCAAATGAGAATTATTGTGTCTTTATAAAAGAGGTATCCCGTCTCCTTCCAGCAAATCGTTTTCTCCTAGGTTTCATGTCGGAGGAAAATCCAGGGAAATAAATGAGTAAGTGAATGTATATGCGGTGTTATGGGCCCCACCGTCATATGGATATAGTGTGTGTGTGTTAGAGAAATAATTGCACCTGGATGACCCAAAAACATAGTAGGAGAAAATATTTTTATTGTAAGCGCTGGATCAGATTTCTTGGTAGCAGAGTTATGGTTACTATAGATTAGTTTGGTGATTATTGATTTTTGATTATAGATTATTGATAAGTTTATGTCTAACACTTTTTGTTGAGTCGCGTTATGTTATATGTAAGTTTTCACGCTTCCGGGAAGTAGGAAGTGGAACACGTGTGGCAAGAGAAGTCGCATGGAATTTTACACTGTCTGAGTTCAATTTGGTAATAACACAGGTTGTGTTATTTAGGGACATTTTGCGTATAAAAGGTGTGTAAGTGAAATAGTGATCGGTTTTCTTGTGAAACTCTGGCCTTAATTCTCAGGAGCAGTATAGTCTCCACATGTGTTTTATCCCCAGAGAAACGGGTTTATCGTTTGCTTGAAAGAAGGGTAAGGTAGAGGGAAGTGCTACTTTATCGACGTAACTGAAAGTTCTGTGGTAGGGTAGAGGTAAGCGCTGCCTACTGGAAAATACAGAATTCTTGTGTGAATGGTTGAAGCTATCTTTTCGGTTTAGTGAATCAGACAATGGAAATGTGGATAAAATGTTGTAACTAACAAGAATTGTTGAAAAAGAAATTGCCGATAAATTTTGTAAAGGAGGGGTCAAGAGCAGAAGTGACGTAGACAACAGCCGCGCTGGGATTGGACAGTGCGGAGGTCACATGAGAACAGGAGTGAAGTGACGTAGACAAAAGCCGCGCTGGGATTGGACAGTGCGCCGTAGAAAGAAATTGTTGTGATTGGAGTGTTGGTGTGAGTCGCGCTAGCATTGGTTGAAATAAACGCATAGGGAACAGAGTTGATTTGCCGATTGTTGTAGGAGAGAAAGGTTGTGAATCATGTCGTACTATGAGTATGGAAAAGAGAAAACGTCTTGGATGTCGAAAGTTAAGAACTTCTTTAAGAAGGACAAAAAGGTAGTGACTAGAGAGGGACAAATAATTCCTCCGCCGAAATCACCAGCTTCACATATGATGCTGAAATATGGATATCATACATGCATTTGGTTAGAAAATTGGACAAAATACACAAAGAACGATGGAGCATTGGCTTTTCCTGAAAATGGTTCATTTAATGTAGCTGTATTACGGAACTTGCGAGAAAAGATGGTAATGTTAGAACCTAGACCTAGACCAACACAGTTTGAAGCTTTAGCGGAATGGGAAGATGAGATGTATGAACGAGAGAGATCCAGAGGATTGAAGAATCATGAGTTTATACCAGGAAGGTTGTGGGGAATAAATCATGAGGACAGAGTAAAGCGTTGGAGATACGCTAACATGGCAGGAGGTTTGTTTCCAGCTTTTGCGGTTGAGGAAGAAGCAAAGAGAAAGTGTACTGAGAAAAAGAAACATGTAGTGGTAGAAAAGTATGTGTATGGTGGTAGTGAAACGGATGACGAATTGCTGGAAGATATTTTAAACAGAAATCCACCTCCATACCAACAGACTTCTGTAGTGGTGACACCTAATGCACCGCAAATGGAAACTGGGAGGAATAAAAAACCCAAACAAAGAAATGAAATAAATAGGTCACAAGAAACATTTAAAATTTCACAAAATGATGAGACAGAAAGTGACAATGCAACTGAACTAGCAAAAACGACAAAAGAATTGACTGAGAAAATAAGAGAATTGACAAAGAATATGGAAGCTGTAACTGTACCAGAAACGATAGGTCCAGTAATGCCAATTTTTGAAAATCAGAAAATAAATGAACATTCTTTGGTGATTCCCATGAATTCACATGTGCAAAGAAAAAGAGAAGGGATGGAACTGAATAATGAAGGTGCACACAATTCGGCGAGTACGTGTAGACCAAGTCCACCTACAAATTTGACGATAAATGAGAGTGAGGTTAGAAGAATGCCTATGGTGACAGAGTCCGCATCAGGAACACCAGAAAGAACCAGTGATTGGATTGAATTAAATAGTACACCTGTAGGTCCGACTCCAGAAGAGTTAAATGAATGGATGAAAGCACTAAAAGCAAAAGAACCAGAAGAAAAACCATTAGATGTAATTAGGTTAAAAATAGACATGGAAGAGTTGATTTTGGGAACAACTGGAACGGAAAAACTAAAGAATTATCAGGATGATGAGATTATGTTTTTGTGTAAGAGTCTTACATGGAGAGCTAGAAATTTACCTGACAAATTGGAAGAGATTGCAGGTGAACTAGGAGTGGAATTTGTGAAAGTGAGGACATTGCAGAAACCGTACAGAGTAGATTTTTGTGAGAAAGACATAGAAAATTTGAACACATCAGGAAGATTGACCCAGATAAAAGAACTGATTGTTTTATTGAGAAAGTGGGGTGATGTAGATAGATGGAGAAATAGATGGACAAAGAGGAATGAGAAAACAACAGATAAAGCATCTTTGGCTTTTGCAATGACAGATAAGGAACCAGTTACCAGAGAGTACCCAATGAGAGAAACACCAGGTGGTAGTTATGTGCATGTTCCGTGGACCAGACAGGATATACTGTCATTTACAAATGACTTCCCAAAATTGAGAGAGAAACCAGTAGAATGGTACAGACAAGTGGAGAGATTTGTTAAGGTGTCAAAAGTGCTGTGGATAGATCTAGATGGATTGTTTGACATAGTAGTGCCTGCTGATTTATGGACAGAATGTAAGATTACAATTGATTGGCCAACTGTAGAATATCCAAGGGATGCCAAAACAGGAGCGCCAGGTCCAGAAGTGATGCGGAAATATGATCAGGTAGTTACCTTTTTAAAGAATAAAATTCCACCAAAAGAAACAGATTGGGTGAAAATAGACAGAACAACACAGGAAAGCAAAGAATCAGTGCATGCGTACTATGAGAGATTGTTGTTGGTTTTCAAACAGTATAGTGGTTATGAGACGCTAAGTGAGAAGGACATGAGTCATTTTGTATATAGGTTTGTGTATGGATTAACACCGGAGATAAGTGAAAGGATTAAGCAGCATTTGATAGGGTGGCAGAATAGTACAGTGGATGATGTTTTGAGATATGCTAAGTATTGCAGTGATGAAATTGAGAGTAAACAGCGTAAATTGAAAGAAAAAGCCATGTGGGCACAGGTGAAAGTTGCAGAGAAGCAAGAAGCTCAATTGAATAATACTAGCAGTGAAACAGGACAGTTTAAATCCCGACCTAATATAGGTAAAGGAAAAGGACAAATGAGCATAGATGAGGCGAAGAAAAAGTGGCCATGCCACAACTGCGGAAAGCTAGGGCATTGGAGAAACGAGTGTAAATTTCCTCCTAAACCTAATGTAGAAAATCAAACATTAAATTCACAGGTGCAGAGTGAGGTAGTTACTCAACAAGGTCAGGTGCCACAACCACCACTTCCCAAGAGTGCTAATCAACAGAAGTACAGTGCAGAAACAGGATTCTACGGAGGAGAACAGGTAAAACAGTTGTCACGTGCAGCTGAAATCTCACAATATTGGTTACGACAGAGTGAGGATGAGTCGTATGAAAGCTCATGACGGTGTCTGAAAGAGAGGGAAGAGTGCGTGCTTGGCGCAACTCTAGAGGTAGACCAGTCAGGTCCATTTGTGGATGGAGAAGTGAATGGTGCAAATATAACATTCCTTGTTGACACTGGAGCTACCCGTTCTACTGTTAGGTCAGTGGAAATTCCAAATCTTCCTCTCTCAGGTGAACATATACAAGTGGTTGGAGTTTCCAATCAGCAAATTGAAACGCCTCTTACTAGATTAGTAAAGGTAAGAATTGGTCCATTTAGTGAAATGCACCGATTTGTGGTGTGTGATTGTAGTCCCGTTAACCTTTTAGGACGCGATTTATTGTGTAAGATGAACTGCACAATTTATTGTACTCCAGACGGAATTGCATTTCAAACTCCAGATGAGGATGTACTGTACAAAATGACAATGGTAAATTTGGAACCAGAAGTAAATCATTTGTTTCCTGTATTTGATGCAGAGAAAATCCCAATTGAGTTGAAAGGGACAGTAAAAGAAGAAGTGTGGGACTTGACAGGAGAAGATGTAGGATTAATGAAAGGAGTAGATCCCGTAAAAATTTCAGTAAAAGAAGGAACGAGTTACCCAAATACGCCCCAGTATAAATTGACTCCAGAAATAATTGAAGGAATAACGCCAGTAATAAATAAAATGATTGAACAAGGGATTCTAAAAGAAATCATGAGCAGTCCATGTAATTCGCCAATAATGGGACTGAAAAAGCCAAATGGAACATATAGAATCGTACAGGATTTAAGAAAGGTAAACAAAATTGTTGTGCCTTGTTGCCCAATAGTACCAAACCCTGCCGTGATTCTATACCAGATTCCACGCGAAGCAGAGTGGTACACTGTGATTGATTTATGTCATGCATTTTTCTCTATTCCATTACATCCAGATAGCCAGCCAATATTTGCGTTTAGGTTTGGAGAGCGTATTTTGGCATGGTGCCGAATTCCTCAGGGGTATACAGAGAGTCCCTCAATCTTTAATCAGATCCTAAAGAAATCATTGGAAGATTTAAGAATGCCAGAAAAGTCAGTAATGGTTCAGTATATTGATGACCTACTGGTGGCATCAAAAACAAAGGAAGCATGTGTTAATGACACGATTGCTTTGCTGAATCATTTAGCAAAAAGAGGACATAAAGTGTCCCCTTCAAAATTGCAGTTTTGTAAACAAGAAGTCCAGTATTTAGGGCATAAAATTGAGAAAGGAGTACGAAAGGTAACGACAGAGAGAATAAAAATGATTCAAGGAATGAGAGCTCCAATGACACAAAGAGAGGTAAGAATGTTTTTGGGAATGGTTGGATATTGTCGACAATGGATAAGCGGTTTTTCACTAATTGCTAAACCATTGCAGAAACTGACAAAGAAGGATGTTAAAGATCCTTTTGAAATGAATGATGAAGAAATGAAAGCATTCAAAGAGCTGAAAAAGAAATTGTGTGAGGCTCCAGCATTAGGAATGCCTGACTATGAGAAAGATTTTGAGCTGTTTTGCAGTGAAAGAGATGGATGTGCATTTTCAGTTTTGGTGCAGAGACATGGAACTATGAAAAGACCAATTGCATATTTTTCAGCTGTTTTAGACCCTGTAGCAAAAGCGTTGCCTGGATGTTTGAAAGCAGTTGCTGCTACTTGTGTGAGTCTGGAACAGAGTGAAGGCATAGTGATGGGGTATCCATTAAGAGTGTACGTTCCCCATTCTGTGGAAATTCTTTTGACAAGAACGAAAACACAATACATGACACATAGTCGGCTGACTAGGTATGAAAAGGTAATTTTGAGTGCAGATAATGTGACCATTGACAGATGTATGAATGTGAATCCTTCAACATCATTGCCAGATGAAGAGAATGTGATTGAAATGTATGAAGTAGATCACGATTGTCTGATTGTGCTCGAATACTGTACTAAACCAAGAGCTGATATACGAGATGAGCCTTTGAAAGAATCAGATTACATTCTGTTTGTGGATGGCTCATGTTTAAGAACGAGTGATGGAGTTCTAAGTGCAGCATATGCAGTTTGCACAGTAGCAACTGTTTTGGAAGCATCTTGTTTGAAAGGTGTACGGTCTGCTCAAGTTGCAGAATTAGTAGCTCTGATTCAAGCATGTAAGTTGGGAAGAAATGTACGGGTTACGATTATGACTGACAGCCAGTACGGCTTTGGGGTCGTGCATGATTTTGGTCAGATTTGGTCACAAAGGGGTTTCTTGACGTATGCAGGGACACCCATAAGGAATGGAGATTTTGTGAAAAAGTTGCTTGAGGCGATACAGCTGCCTAAAGAGATCGCTGTAGTGAAGTGCAATGCACATAAAAATGGGGAAGACTACATTACTGTTGGCAACAAATATGCTGACGAAATGGCACAGTACTGTGCAAAGAATGTGGTTTCTTTAAATAAATGCCGCGAGAGAGAGCATATTTCTTGTCCATTGCTTTTTACTAACTCAATTGAAACATGGGATGAGGTAAGACAGTTACAAGAGGCTGCAGAAGATGAAGAAAAAGATACTTGGTTAAAAGCAGGATGCAGGAAACATGAAGAAACTGATGTATGGGTTTACAGGGATGAGAGACCAGTTATGCCTGATAGCATGATTTCTGACATGGCACGGATGTACCATGGGCAAGCCCATATTGGGAGAGATTCAATGATCAGACTTTTTAGACAAACATGGTACAATCCAAAATTCAGAGCCATAGCTGAGAGTCTTTGTCAAAGATGTCTGATTTGTCAACAGTTAAATCCAGGAAGGAAGACAGTAGTGAGTCTAGGAAGAATAGGACGAGAAGGGGGTCCTTTCACCAGAATGCAGATGGATTTCATAGAAATGCCACCTTGCAGCAGATTGAGGTATGTTTTAGTGGTCGTCTGTTTGTTTTCCCGTTGGGTGGAGGCATATCCAACAAGAAGGAATGACAGTATCACAGTAGCAAAACTTTTGCTGCGAGAATTCATTCCGAGGTATGGTTTTCCAGTCACGATTGAAACAGATAGAGGAACACATTTCCAAAACGAATTAGTTAAACTGATTTGTGAAGCCCTTAGTATTAAACAGAAACTGCATTGTGCATACAGACCAGAGGCTTCTGGAATAGTAGAGCAAGTGAATGGAACAATCAAGAACAGGTTAGGAAAAATGTGTCAAGCTACAGGACTGAAATGGCCAGATGCTTTGCCATTGGTTCTGATGACAATCAGAAGTATTCCGGAAAGGAAGACTGGACTCAGTCCACATGAAATAATCATGGGACGAGCAATGAGACAAGCACAAGTACCTGTCAACAAGCTACTGACTATAACTGATGATCTAGTACTGGATTATTGCAAAGGATTGGCTGATGTGGTGCGTTCTGTGTTTCATCAGGTTGGACCGGATGCAACCACTCTTGAAAGAAAACCAGCTCACGACTTGAATCCAGGAGATTGGGTTCGAATAAAAGTCCACCGGAGAAGAAATTGTTTGGTTCCTCACTGGGACGAACCACGACAAGTGATCCTAGTGACGACCACCGCAGTTAAGTGTGCAGGAGTGAAACACTGGGTACATGCCAGCCACACCATCAGAGTTCCAGAACCTAAAGTTCGACCTGTGAGTCGACATCTGGAAATATTAGACAACAGTTCAGCATCAGAAAGAGAAGAGGAGACAAACAGGGTGCCAGAACTTGAAGATCGACCTGTAAGTCGACATCTGGAAGACCCAACTACAAGTGAAACGATAGAAGAAGAAAATAGAGGAAATAGCTGAAGTTCCAGAATTTGAAGATCGACCTGTAAGTCGACATCTGGAAATATCTGATACTAGTTCAGAATCTGATACAGAACATTCAGAAGGAGAAGAAATTTCAAAAACAAAGTGGAATTTTGAAAGCATAAGAGAAGAAACTGAGCCAGAAAACAGTGACAGTGAACAACCAAGTACAAGTTGTGGTAAAATTCCTTCGAAGATAATATTAATAGATGAAGAAGGGAGAGTTTCAGACCAAAAGTTAGAAAAATCGGAAAAACCCCGAGGAGCAGTAGGGACAGATAGTCAAACACAAGAACAGCGCAATTTTAGAAGCAGATAGAGAAACTAACACAAAACAGGAAGAACCTCGAGGAGGGACAGAAGTAGGTGAACGAAGGAAGATAAGAAAAGAACCACAAGTAGCTGAAAGCGAAATAATTAGTTTCAAAATAAGAGGAAATAACGAAAAGATTGAAACAGAATCAGAAGAAAGTGGAGAAGAAAGAAATGAAAAACTAGAGACAAGAAAAAGAAATTGGAAAACAGAAAGAGAGGAAAAAGGGAGTGAAGCAAAAAGGCCAAGAAAAGGAGACAATTGGCCCAACAAAGTAAGAAAATTAAGATACAGAATAGTAAAATTGGATGGAAAAAGTGCTGAACAAGTGAATGAAATAACAAGTCAAAAGGAGCAAGGAAAACAAGGTGGTAAACACTTGCAGAAAACAAAAAGAATAAAGAAAGTGAATCAGAAGTACAGATCACCTGAATGGTTGTATCGTGCTCTGACTAGTTACAAAGAAGAATTGAACACTCACGAAAACCCAGAACAAAGAAACCTGATGGGAGAAAGTGAAGTGCAACAAACCTGAAGCAACAAACCTGAAGTGGTTTCTGTAGATAGTTTACCGGATTTGACAAAACACTGAACTGACAAAATTACCGGATGTGACAAGGAAAGAATTCTGAAAAAGAATTAAAAGAAAGAACCAAGCAAAGACAAAATTCTGAAAGTACAGAGTGGCAAGCAAGTCATTTCTGAGGTGTAGTGACACAACTTTCTAGAAAACAAGAACAAAATGGAGAATATTAGAGATAGAAAATGTAGATGTGAGTTTTTAAAAAGATGGTGCAAAATGTGCTGTTTTTGTACAGGATTATTAATAACAGTATGGGTAGTTTTAGCAATAACTATTCCAATTAGTTTAGCTGTAGTGGAAAAGTCTAATAACACTGAGAAAGAAAAAGGAGCTAACACTCAAGAGCCAGTTATTTTAAGGAGTAGTGCAGAATTACATAAGGACAAATCAATAACAGATTTTTCAAAGAATGTGTTTACTAAATTACTGTATGAGTACGTAGAAACAATGGATGTAAGGGATTGTTATGTTTGTATGCAGTTGCCTGCATCTGTAGCAGAGGGTGTGACTTATCATCACCTCCCTTTGACATATGGAATAACATGTAGTGTATTAGCAAGCTTATTTTATAAAACAGGCAGATTAGAATATTATTACACTGATGTAGATAGGATTTTTGCAAAGGTTTCTGTAGTTCCCGAGCTTAATAAAATAAAAGAGGGAAAGATATTTGGTGAATATTTCTTAGAAGATAAGATTTTAACATTAGATAATATATTTAGGTACAACCTTACCTGTGAGTTAAAGAAAGAAGAAAAAGTATTTCTAGAAATGGTCGAGGAGAGAAGAGTGAAATTTGAAAGAAAAGTAATAGAAGAGACAAAAACACCTCTTTGGGCGTTTGAGGAAGACCATCATGACAAGAAAAAGATAAATGCAGCTATGACTCTGGATTGGCCAAAACAGGGAAGGTTGTGCATTAGAAGAAATAAGACAAGATATGACAATTATTTTGTGGGTTCCAGTAATTGCCATGACAATGACCAAATTATAGGTGGATAGGGATTCAAAGGGGGAAAAGATCCAATATTTCCAGGGATTTATTATGTTTGTGGGAATAGGGCTTATTATAGGTTGCCGGACCATTGGTATGGATCATGTTATTTAGGCCTGGTCTTTCCAAAGATTTTTCATGTGGATAGAAAAGAAAAAGGAACACACAAAATGATAAATACCTTTACACGTAGAAAAAGGGAACGTTTTTCAGAAATAGTAGGTGATATTTTTGGTGCATTGATACCAGCAGTGGGAATATCTTTGAATGCATTCAGAATTCGGAAATTATCCACAGTAGTAGATCGTTTATCTACAAATACTGCTGGAGGGTTCTTAATGGTAAATACCGAGATGGTTGCCATGAGAGCTATGGTGATGCAAAATCGTCTTGCCCTTGACATTCTTTTGGCAAAAGAGGGCGGAGTCTGTGGAATGCTGAAAGTCCAACATTGTTGCACTTACATTCATGATAAAAGCGAAAATATACAGAAGTATATAACAAATATTACAAATTTGCACAAAGAACTAGTACCACTGGAGGTTGAAAGTGTTTGGGGAAAACTTGGTAAAGGGTTTTCTTCTGTAACGAATTGGTTAACAAGAATGAGTGGATTAATAATAGGGAAAGTTATAATAATAGCAACCATGATAATAATAATAATATTAGTATTGAAGCTTGCAGTAACATGTATAAAGAGACGAAGAAAGCAGAATAAGTTAGAAAAAGAAAATATGATAAACAAAGAGAGAGAGAGAGAAATAGGTGAAATAGAGTTAGAAGAAATAAAAGAGAACATGTACAAGAAAACAAAGAGACAAGTTGAAAGCGATACAGAAGTATAAAACTAACAAAAGCAAATGGATAAAAGATATATGCTGTCTGAGAAAATTGTATAACTTGGGTTTGTGTGGTGATGTTAAAAATCACCAAAGGGGGGAGTTGATGGAGCAGGGTAAATATAAAAATTTTAACCTCCTAATATTTTCGTATAATAATAATAAACATGTTCGTTCAAGTAAATAACCAACAATATATGTTTGGGGTAAGGATAACACGCAGTTTAATGTGCAAAATAATGAACTAATAATTGTTTACGTTTCCAACATAACATAATATTTTGCGTACTAAAATAATAATAAAATGCATGATTTGTGCTTTGAATAAAACGTGTGGTTGCAAAATAAAGCGATGGTAAGTAAGGGACAGCTTTATATGTTGCTTTTGCTAGGTAATACCTAATTGGGGTACGTAGAAAGACGGGAGGGAAACGAAAGGGTTTATATTTCATTGTTTTAATAACATTTTGTTTTCTTTAGAAATAAGTGCGCTTAGGCCTGCCGAGCAGTAATATAAAATGGCCGCGAGTTACTAGAGTGCGCAGGAGCGGATGCGACCATGTGATAGAGGAGAGAGGCTGTTGCAAAGGGATGATCACGTGCTGATGCCGAGAGGCTAAGATGAAAGTATGGTCAAGGCTGCTGTGACCCTTCTGAGCAGATGTGTGCCAAGATGATCAGCAAGAAGCGTGAGAAGCCTGGTTGAATCAATAGAAAGAACTCTATTATATAATTTGTTGCAGAAAAAGAAACAATTTTGGACTGATCGAAACGGATGAGCAAGTGCATGAACTGTGGGAAACGATGCTTGCATGGACATTCCTCACGGAACTAGTTAAGACCAGGAAGTTTGATTAGAATGTATAGGGACCTGAGTTTTGGACCAATGAGAATGAATCGCGCCATGTAAGAAGAAACATTTTATGCTGTAAGCTAGAATTAGGGTATAAGAAGACCTACTCTTGGTGGGAAGGGGTTAGAATGCTGCGGGATGCTGCGGGAGATGCTGAAGAAGTTAGATGTTGTAGATGGGAGAGTTTGCGGTTGCTGATGCTGACGAGCTGATGCTGCTGCTGTTATTTTCCTTTTCCAGTTGAGTATGAAATGCCGCTTTAGGAGAACTAGCATTTGACAAGATTTATATTAGAATTATTAGGATTTCCCGAGAGATAGATAGGTTGATCTATAGAGTCCTTAGTATGATAACTTCATTTTTGGTCTAATAAAAGTGTCATGCAATTTACAATTATTCTTATAATGATGATAAACGCAATGATCTGAATAATAAATTAATCTCAAATTTCTTGCATTCAAAACTTTATATAAACTTTATTATTCTTTAAACAAATGACTCAGTGATTTTCTTTAGCATAATGATTAATAATGATTTGGTAAAAGAGTTAATTGTGATTGAGCTGGTCTTAATCACCATCAACTGATTCCTACTAGTTGGTCCATCGACCAATGAGCGGAATACCTTAAAAGCAAATGAGAATTATTGTGTCTTTATAAAAGAGGTATCCTGTCTCCTTCCAGCAAATCGTTTTCTCCTAGGTTTCATGTCGGAGGAAAATCCAGGGAAATAAATGAGTAAGTGAATGTATATGCGGTGTTATGGGCCCCACCGTCATATGGATATAGTGTGTGTGTGTTAGAGAAATAATTGCACCTGGATGACCCAAAAACATAGTAGGAGAAAATATTTTTATTGTAAGCGCTGGATCACTACGAAAGATGCTCACTAGCAAGAGGTTCTGGCACACCAGGAGGTGGTGCGCGGCTGCTGGGCGTAGCGTGGGCCCTCGTGCGCCTGGTCGCGTGGCTGGGCCTAACCTGGAGTAAGGCGCGCTTGTGGGTCTTCTCCGCAGCTGGCCGGACTCACCCAGGCTGTGAGGCGTCGATTGACTTGACCAGTAGGTGGTGGGGTGGGAGGACCGAGTTGTGTACTGCTGCCTGATACTAGCTGCCGGAGCTGGGGTCGCGGTGTGGCAGGGATCGTAGCAGTACGTCCTGGCAGGGTTCCAGACTGTGGGTACTGCCCACGTAGTACTGGCTCGCTGAGGGGTTCTTGTGCCGGGTGTGAGCAGGTGTGAATTGCCTCCGCTCCTCGTCGCCAATGTTACATTCAGGGAGAGCTCCTCCCGCCGGATGCCTCGTGATAAGGCCTTGAGGTGCGCCGCTAAATAAACACACTCACGCCGTTGTATGGTCTTGGCGCGGACTGCCGTCGCAGCTCCGCCCGTCTTTATTTAAGGGCGCGCTCACGCCGGCCGGCGTGAGCGCAGGGGCGGGGCATGGCTGGCGCGCGCTAGCGGCAAACGCTAGTGCGCTAACTGTCACACTTATGAAGAGTGTGGTTTCGTTTCTTCTGTTTGTACACTCTATTCCTAAATTGTACAATACTTGTACTATGTGTGATTCACCGCTCCTGAATGTCATCTATTTGGAATGTTGGCTCAGCGTTTACTTGAACAACTGGAATTGCATTCACAGTTACAGCACTATTGTATTTAAATTGACATCTGCAAAAAGCATCTGAAAACGGGCCAAATGCTGCTTGCAGTCATGGCGTGATGATAGTTTGAATGATTTTGTCATTTGTTTCAGACACTATCCTGCGTTGGAAAGGAATCTCTGTCAAAGGAAGGTGGCACAAACATATGGTAAGCATTCTCCAGAAGATGCTGCTGTCGTCAGCCAGATGGCGCTGTTCTTTGCATATCTTTTTCTGGGAAACCTTGCTCTGACAGATTCCCATCCTTGGTATTGCAGAGACGGAATTCCCCACCCTTCAGGGTTGGAGAAAACCTGGGATGGATCGTCCCTTCTCCCTTTCCTAGTCTTCATGGCCCCGCCCTTTCAGGCTTCACATGCTTCCAACTCACGAGAGGGGTCTGCCAGAAGAAGGGCAACTTCCGCTGAGATCATCAGGCAAGATGTCCCCGCCCTTCGGTGCTTCTGACCGGCGCTGCTGAGGGGGGCGCTGCCCGGAGAAGGGCAACTTCCGCTCCGAGCTGCTTCCTGCAGGACTGGCATTTAAAAGCAACAGCTGGGGGTTGAGGTTCACCTCCACCGGGGCATCGTGCAGACAGGCAACGGGAACAGTCGCATCCGTTTGTACTGTGAGCTCCAGACAGCCTCGCACGCTTGGAAAGAATACGCACGCTACTGTACCTTCATTTTCCGCATTGCATTTCGGAGGATTTCATTTTTTCAGCGGGCGTGGACTGGCCACATCGTATCTAAGAGCCTGCATAAGGGAGATCAGTAAATATTCAAACGCCTCTAAGTAAATAACGGATTGTGTATTGCAATCGTCTGGGACGTTTTCGAATACTTTCGATGTACACAATATTTGTGCATTATTGTTAATGCTCGTTGTGTACCCAGCCTTGCCTAGTTAACGGACAAACCTATTTCTGTTTGTAGTAATTAGACAGAATAGCCTCCCTTTGCATACTGCAAGGAAATTACAGGCTGTCTACAGGACCGGAACCCTAACTCGAGATTCTTGCCAGATAATAAGCCTTCGTCCACCCTGCCGGCACACACCCGAGGTTCCGACATGTTCAGCTGGTTGGGCACCGATGATAAACGAAGGAAAGACCCCGAGGTTTTTCAAACTGTCAGCGATGGGCTCAAGAAACTGTACAAAACCAAGCTGCTCCCTCTGGAAGAATATTATAAATTCCACGAGTTTCACTCTCCAGCGCTGGAAGATGCCGATTTTGATAACAAGCCAATGATTTTGCTAGTGGGGCAGTACTCGACCGGAAAGACCACCTTCATACGGTAATATGCCGGTTCACAATTATGTTTTCACTTTCAGAATAAAGTCCCTTGATTTTAGCATAGGCCAACCCTTCTGAAGAAGCCTAGTTTGGTCTCTTTGACTTCATGTACTTTCATTCATTGCTGAAACCTAAGTTAGAAGTGCATCGTTGTGTGTGGGATAAAAGTACGCATTTTATTGCCTACGAAAACTCCTTTTTCGCTATTGTCGAGGTTCTCTGTCTATTTTTAATGTATATGGCTTATATCTAGCTTAAAATGTGTTGACTTCTTTCATTCTTGTTCCAGCAATCGTTACTTATACAGAGCAAATCAGTAGATGCTTAAAATATCAGATTTTTTGCCCCAAACTACCACTAGTGCGCTGCATTTAAATGTTAGCACGAGTGTTTTTCTCCAGTCGTCTCTCAGTATTTAAAACGTTATCCATTGAGTTTTTCTTGTGTGTTTTTTATTATGAAAGGCTGAGTGGATAGTGGAGTAAACTAATGGAATACATGACGGAATATTATTTATTTTTGAAGTTTTATAGAGTACCAACTAGGCCCAATTGGCATACCCGTACTGTACATGCTGTTAAGAGCATTCTGACATAAATAGTTTCTGAAAAGCAGAGTACAGAATAAACTGTGTTTATATGTGCGGATTTGAGATAGTTATGACCTACCATTATGTCTACAAGACAGCCACATCGTTTATACAGTGACGTGTTTGGCTTTTTTGTAGGTTGAATATTGTGCTGTAGATCCAGGGACCGAAATTAATGCTCTAGTAATTGAATATTGAGATTTTCGTGGAAGTTTGACTGTTTTGGTCCGTGTCTCTCGATGAGGTATGAAATGGGGTGCTGAATATTTTCTTTTTGAAGTTCTTATACTTAGCAGCCCTTGAGTAAATAGTTTAGATTACCACAAAATACCATCATTACTAATGTTTTTTTTTTTTTTCTCAATTATTAAGCCAAATTGGATTGTTTGCAAGAGTTTTGTGCTTCCTTCAACATCCTTTTTTGGCACCAAGTGTCTCACTCACCAGTTTGAAGCCCACTGCACGAGACACTGGATTAGGGAGGGGATGGGCAAAGCTGGGTGGCTATCAGCAGGGCCTATGTTGGCACATTCATTGCCAGTCATGCTTGCAAAGGGTGGTATTCATATTTGAGGGTGCTTTGTGGAGGTTTTAGTTAGTTATTGGGTGACAACTGAGCAGTATTTGGGGATCTAAGATACCGGCATAGGGTATAACCTGGTTTATCGTTGGGGACTATTAGTCTGTGACATAGGGTTGCTACCTGGCCAGCATTTTTCTAACGTCACTGGTATTTCTATGACGAGGCTGGGCAATATTTCCCCCCCTTGAAATATAAATCTCATACGCCAAATAAAATAGATCACTTAATGAGTATTTCAGAGCTGTCTAAACTATTCCTAAATCATCATTAAAACACGCAGTCAGAATTGCCATTCATGAGACACTATAGATGCTTTTACACTTTTTAAAAAAAAAATTCAGGTACTATCTCCTGAACCTTCCAGAACCTCAAAACTTGAACAGATGATCAGTATTTTTCTCTGAGAAAGGCGGTAACCCTGCCTTGTTTGAATACTGTACAGACATTGCCCTGTAAGTTGCCGTTAGCCATGATGTGGTTCGTGTGATGTGAAGGTGTTGGCTGGAGTACAAGGACATAGCCTGCCATGTCTGTGCAGGAGTCAGTTCAGACCAGACCATAGGCTCCAGATGTTGCTTACAGCCATCCTTCAGGAAAGAGGAGGATGTGGTCTGGGTGGTGTTCATAGCCTGAAGCAACAAAACTCAGGTTTACAGTGGCTTTGCATAGGCGTGCATTCACGCGTGGCCTTAAGCTCTGGAAGATTCCTTTGGAAGAACCTTACATAAGGGTGAAACGGCACCGAAAGGTGCCATGGACCACTTTTTGGGAGCATGGATGGACAGTAGTACGGGGTAGAATGGTGCAGGTTGTGTAAGGGGGATTCACAGGCATCTCTCCGTCATTTGACCTTCATCTCTACAACTCTGTCCAATGTTTCTCGTCGATTGACCATAGTTTTGTGCAGACCACAGAAAGTGATCAGGTTTAACGTTACAGCCACTATTTGGAGGGAAGGAATCCACGGCCGATGGTTAGGATAACCACCAACTGCAGCATATTGTTTTTAGGCCCATGACTACATTGGGTGGGCCGAGAGAAGCAATGGAAGTTCGCCTTGTTAAAAATTTGCCATCAAATCCATAAACAACGATTCAATTGTAATCTGATTAAGCATTTATATTTATTTCCAAACCTCCACCCATAGGATCCAGCAGAAACCATTTGCAACTAGAACTATTACCAGGGCCTACTCTATGCACCGAGGATTGCCACTTATCTTAGTTTGATTTGAACAGTTTGTGCTTGTGCTGCTCTGCTAAGGTCAGGGGGGCATGTGAGTACCAAAGGAACTTTTGCTGTGCTCAAGGAGCAGGACTAAACTAGTCAGCCCAAGCTTTCTGCTCTTCCAGCTTTCAAAGAAGGATGGGCTTCCCATGCAAGCCTCAGCTATTGTCAATGCTGATTAGCATTACAAGTTACCATATTAAAGGAGCTCCCATAGGTGTGTGCTCCTCCCAGGACCTCCAAACTTTGTCTTATTTAGGGAGTTAAGCTGTTGCCATGGTGATTAGGCCTGGACTTCCCTATTTTGGGAAGGAATGCCCCAGTTCCAGCCTCCAGTAACACTCGCCGCTTATACACTGTTGCCTGTCTACTTGCTTGCTTGCCTTCCTGCTCACATCTGCTTGCATACATATGTTTGGCTCTGGTGAGTAGGTTGTGGCTTGAACCGGCAGTACTGGGTTGTTAATCCCAGTTTTTGTACTTATACGTGTGCTCCTGGACAAATCTCGAGATGGTTGTGGCTGATACAGCTCTCTTGTCGACAGACATTGGGAGCAGCTAGGCATACACTCCACTCCAGATTTAGGAGCTCAGTTAAGAGCTTTAGTAAATAATAATAATTATGTTTACAAAGTGTGACAATGAATTGCAATCAAAGTAGGAACTGCCCACAAAGTATTTCATACACTCCCTCCCTTCTTTCCCATGACCACTTTACTTGTACTGCTGCCCTGTAAAATATGTTTGTGCTGAAGAAAGTCCAGAGCAGAAAGATGGAGTGATGAACAGTAGTCAGAGGTTCGGAACAGAGGAGGTTTAGGCCAGGACCAACAGACACGGTGCAGACACACACCTGTAAACAGACACTTGTAGGCACTCTATTGGAGATGTGGCCAGACACAAATATACAGACAGCAGCATATGCTGAGTTGTACAGATCTACACACTGTTTCGCAGACAGGTGTAGGAAAACAAGTGCTAGGCAGGTGCAGGTCAGTGCTGGTAAGCAGGTACAGACTGCTCAGTCCTCTGAGTTCGACAGGTTGGTGCAGACAAGTACAAACTGGAAGAAGTTAGCAGGTACTAAAATACAGGAGTGGATAATAAGGTATATTAACATACAGTTATATGAAGACACATGGTGGGAGGCGGGTACAGTTGGACATCTGCTGATTGGCAAAGCGGAGTCTAGACACACTGTGCAGGTATTGGGTAAAAAACAGGCAAGTACCGTGTAGCGGGTGCTGGCAAAGATCAACACAGACCGATATAGGTACAGAGTAGGTGGTGATCAGCACTTACACGCTAGTGCATTTATACATTCAGGTACAGGCAGATAGATACGTGTCCTGACGCGCAGATACAGAAAGGTGCTGATGGCAGTATGTAGACCCACCTGGGCAGTCACAGCTAGTTGCTGATAGTGCAATATAGATGGGTACAAGCAGGGTATGTAGGTGAGGACAGGCACAGCTAAGAGGTATGGGAGGGTACAGGCAGGTGCTGATGGTCATGTGTAGATGGTTCCTGACAGTCACTGAAGGTTGCTGATAGTCCGGTATAGTAGGGGACAGGCAAACCTAGGTAGGTGAGGGCAGGTACAGACCGAGGCAGTGCTGATAGGAAGATGCTACCATGCACAGACAGGGCCGGGTTTATGCACGAGCCTGTAGGATGGGCCCCGGGAATGCAGAGGCTACGGGGGGCCCCAGGGTTCTCCATCTCCAACCTTCTTTCTGAGCAGTGGCTGCTCACAGGGGGGACTGCATTCGCTGCTGAATACCCTTGAACTGCAGACACACATTGTGCTAGCTAAACCCGCCTGCTGGCAATGGAATTATGGGCATTTTTGTCCCTTTTGGGCACGCTGAATCAGAGCGACACTGCTGCTCCTGTTACACAGATGTTTGCTGTAAATGTTTACTGGTCACACATACGGCTAGTTACTGGTGATAAATATTGCTCCTGTGGACCGGTCCAAGTTTTCAGAACTGCTTGTACAGTCTGCGGTCATTAATCCGTTCAAATTTTTTCTGGTTGAAAAATGCTACTGTAAAATGCTCCAATTAAGCTCGCCCTACCTACTTTTTTGGGGGGGCGGAAAAGAGGGTGGGCTCCCCCATACTGCTCCACTCACCCGCCTTTGCTGTCTTGCACCTGCTCTCCCAGCAGCCTTCCCTTCGATATTTTAACAGCAGCATGTTGATTGTGAGTTTACATTTGTGCGAGAAGGGTGACGCACAACAGAGCCCATGAGTTAAATCAACACTGTTTAATAGGCCATGCACTTTAATCTGTGTTTATCCAGTGCGTTCTAAATATACGGATTCAAACCGAGCGCTACCTCGTAAAATAATGTTATACTTTTTTTTTTTAAACTAAACCGGGAGTCTTCTGCTAAAATGGAGTCTCACCCGCCACGCTGCTACCAAAGTTTGAGAGGTATTATGAGCCACACCGGCGCCAGGTGAACGAGAGACTTGATCACGTAGTGAGCTGGAAACCCCACCACTGAGTATATTTCCAATTCGGTGTGGGCGGTTCCGCACTGTGGTAATGCATTGCAGACTCCATAAGACTGCAGAAGTGCAGTGCGGACAGACAGACACTCGCTTTCACTCGATGAGCTGGCTCCGAATCCCGGCCCCCTTTCTGAAGAAGCCCCCACCCTTTCCTCCCCACCCCGGGCCGGATCACGCTGTGGAAATTACTTCCTTGTTGGCCGGTGTCCATAGTTCAAGCCTGGCTCGGAGTGCCCTCGTAGATGGACCCACGTCAGGCTGACGAGGCGGAATGCCTGGGTCACGTGGCCCCGCCTGCTTCCCCGGGCCGGACCAGCCAAGTTCGCTTTCCAGTGCTAACGGCCCAGCATGCCGCTGTTGTATTTAGATCCGTCCTTTCGAATGCACGTTAACTGTAAAAAAAAAAAAAAAATATTCCGTGGTAAAAATGTGAGCCTTTAGAACTGTCCCTGATATTCAACCATCAAGTCCAGAATTTTTTTTGGGGTGGGATATTGCTTTTATTGGAAAAACAGAGTTTAGTGACTCAACATATCTTTCTCACTGTTGTTGCACTTGCGTGGTGTGCAATCTGCCCTTAGTAGGGCTTTGCAGTGCCTAATGCACATACCGATGGAAAAAGAGCAAAACTCCTGCACGTGCAGTTTTTTCTGCAGGAGCGAGCATGCCACCCTGCACTAGTCTTCGTGTGAGTCCAGGCAGGACCCGAAAGATTGTTAAACTGTGTTTGTTAAACTGTGTATTTTATTGTGGGCTCTGGAGAAGAAGGGTGCTGCCTTGACATGACACTTCTAAACTCGGATTCTCCCCGTGATCTGTGCAGTGATTCCTTTACATCAGCACGCTGAAGGCACATTGGCTCCAACCAGAACTTGTTTAACAAGCATTTGCAATGCAATAGGTCTCGCATTTACGCGAGTTTAAGCTATTGGCATTGTAAATGACAATGCCTTTTATGTATGTTTTAAAAACCAAAACTTAAATAAAAGGTATTGTTATTTACAATGCCAATAGCTCAAACTCGCGTAAATGCGAGACCTATTGCATTGCAAATGCTTGTTAAAACTAGTAGGACGCTACCGAATAACCCGAGATTAGTGGTTTAGCATTATTACTTTGGTCAAAGACTGAGCAAGAAAAAATAAGTTCTCGGCCCCATAAATTAATACCGCTTCCCACCGCCCGCAGGCACCGGCAAAAATTAAGCATTGCGATGCTACACAATATCTGAGCTCTCATATACCGGTTCTATTTGGGACCTAGAATCCTCCGTGATTTTCAACATTTGTTCTCCTTCTTCCTTTATCTCCGTCAACATTTTGGAAGGTTACTATTTCTTCTCCCCGTGTGCACATTCCGTCCAGAGTAAATAAACGTTGCTAGGAGTAGTTTAAAAAGTTCTCTTTGACCAACAGCAGACCCACAGCTAGGATTTTCAAATGGAGCTTGCGGTATCAGTGGCGATCATACGGTATGAGTGTTTTTGTTTCCCCAAGTGAGCTGCAGTTGCACTGCTAAAAAAGCAAAAAAGATGCGTTCATATGCTGTGACTGAACTCAAATCGCAGACAGAAATGAATAAGTTGCCATCACCGCAAACAAGCACTAAATGTAAATACGCGCCCTGAGTTCCACGACTCACTATCACTTTGGTAGAAAACAGCCCCCTTCCCTGCTTCGGCTGCGCCCATAGTTATATGGCCACAGCCACTCCAACAATGGGGTTTGGGGATATCCTATTGTAGATCACACATTTGTGACCACACAACCGTACGTTTGCCCCACCCATACCTTTTTATCCCAAGTCTAAAGCCACAGCAAACTAATTCATTCAGTGGCCCGCCCCTTTTTCATTCAAGCTGTAAAGCTCGCGGGACAGAAACAGATCCGGGTGAGGGGGTCGGTACACACAAGGACCGCACTAAAGAGCATGGACGGGAGCTCATGCATGGAAAGCAAAGCAGGGACCTGAAGCTCCTTGGTGTCCATGAGTTTAGATCGCATGACAGTTTGGAGAGGGTCGGGAATTCTTTTGTGCTGAGTTGTTAAGGAGTATATTTTCGCTCTGGGAGTAGGGTGGCTCTAACAGGAGTTGCAGTACATGCCTCTGTGACTCTGTGAACACTGCAGCAGCGCCCCGGGGCAGCTGAGGCCGGGCTATGACACCCGTAACTGGTAAACTTACACACCCCTTATAGATAAGAAATTCAGTCACGACAGCTGGCAAGCAGACAATCCAGTCCGGATGGGCCGGACGAAAAGGAGACAGGGCGTAAACAAAAAAGCCTCCGTTTCAATGGGAGGCCACTGTTTTACATAAACTGACGCCAGCCAATGAAAATGAGGGGCGGGGCTTCAAGTACCCTTCTCAAATCTACTTGATCACACTAGCCCTCGCAGAGCGAGCAGCGCATGCGCGCTGCAACGCTAGGCGAGATCTAAAAAAACTTGTGTGTTTTTGTAGGAATATTTATGTAAGCAATGTTTTTTTTTCCATGTGTTAAAAATTGAAAAACATTATTGCAAAGAGGAGCTTTTATTCAAACCATGGCTGTTGCTTCAGATGTTTAGACCGCACACAATGGCGCTGACAACTTTATTGTCCAGAATGATCGGAACAGTGCAAGGATATTTAAAATGCAAGCATTTTGCTTCCCAGGGTGGTCCCCGTGCAATGAAAAATGCCAGTTTTCAGGCTCTTTTGTAGTAATTTGGTGGTACCACTAGGTGGAGTTCTCCAGTCTTACCATGCCTTGTGGGGGTGGGAGGCCCGCTGTGATGTTCCTGTGCCTTCGAAGGCAGTTCAATCCACCCAGTCAGTCCATGTGGTCATAGGAGGCGGTATGATCCAGTTGCACCCTAACCACAGAAACCATCAGGAAGTCTCCGTTAACATGGCGTTACTGTTGGACTCTCATAGTAAATGCGTGTGTTTTTTTTTTTTTTTAATCTATTTCGAGCTCTATAAAAAAATTAAAATAATATCTTTTAAGAAAACTTCATGCTGATGAGGGCTGGGAATGATATTGATCGGTTACCAGAATCTTGAAGTGATTAGATATCTGGTTCGGATGCATTAGCTGACTGATGATGAGGTTACAGTGAACTACTGCTTAATTGCTCGGATGAGTGTGAATGGTAATCTCTTTGATGGACCACTGTTGATGCATTTAATAGAATGGACAGAGCGTGCAAGGTTGCTGTACTCTGCAGTTGGTGGCTTTAGAAGAGAGCTCGATTTTACATATTTTGTTTGCTGCATGCCTGCTAATGGCAAAGAGGGCACCAGGGATACCACACCTTTATACACTATTGTGCATGTAATAATTTCTCCACTGTCCTTAATCAGGTCGACAGCGGTTTAAATTGGCAGTCTAGTCGACTCCAAAAGAGTTTTTAGCCTTAATTCAAACTTTATGTACAGCTACCTGTCGGGATTGGACTTTCGGGAGAGCCGCAAGTTGGGAAAAGTTGGGGCAATTATTGGGACAAACTGGGATGTGTTTTGGTTGCTACTGTTTAAATTTTTTTTTTTTTTGCTGACCTTGCCTCGACCTTTGCAGGCTGTTCCCTAAATTGTAAATGGAACAATTGTCAGGCTTGTCCTATGGAGACGCTATTGTAACTATGGATGGCTGCAAAGCGCATAGGTTAGTTGACTAGCTATTGTGAACATTTGAAAATTTAGCTAAGCAATAGGAGGTCAAAAAAGCAGCACTTTCCAACACCAAAGTGCGGTGGGAATTGGATGGCAACTTAAGTGCTTGGTGACATGGTAGATTTCCTTCAGGTTCTCAAATTCAGATGCAAATGAGCAAGATAACAGCTAATGTGATGGCTAAATATGGCGGACTACAGCCAATCCCTCCAATTGGAGACTATAGTGTGGAAGTTATTTTAATTTTGCAATAAATTGCTTCAGTGTGGCTTAATAGCATAAGATGGAACCCAGTCGTCTTTAAGTGGCAGCACTTAAAGATACCTGTGGGCTTAGTGGGTCGATTCTGGTTGAACTTGTTGGCCCACCTTCAGCAATGTATAAAGCATTGCCACCTCTCTCTGGGTTGCGATTTGATGGTGCAAAGACCAATCCTGGTGCCTAGTAACCGTGCATTGGAAGATGCCATAGAACATTCCAGATGAAAACCAGGGCTCGTTCTCTCTGACTTCCATTAGAAAGGTTACGAACACTTGTTTGCCAAGTAGTATTACTCGGTTTATAGAAAAAGCAGTTAAAAAAGGAAATGAAAGTGGGTGCTATGACAGATTCCTTATGGCTGTGGATGTGAAAGTAAGTATGTGGTTTTACAGTGGTTAGAGTGGTATTTTATATATAAAAAGGAGTTGTGATAATTCCAGTATGATCAGTTCAATGTATGGGAAAATATCCAGTGGGGGTTTAGCTGTTGTGTCTAAAGGGCTGTTCATGAACAGTTTGTTTAATTAAACAGGGATACAATTGCAGCTTTTGTTCTTTTTGTCCTGAGCCTCAATGTTGTAATCCTGAATGAGATACAGAGAAAGTTTTTGATTTAGAATTGAAGTGATAGAAAAAAGAGCTGCATTTACTTGTAGTTCAAGTTCAAATACAGCTTTATTCGGCTGCTGTATAAAACAGTAATAAAAGCACAATTTATAAAAAAAAAAAAAACACAACCTGTTATTTGTATATAATAAATAGAACAAAATAATTTACATAATACACACATTACTATATCAATAAAATACTTTTCCTTATATAAAATACAGCTTTTAAAAACTGAGCTACCCTCCATGCTATGTGCTCATTCTCTAATAATTGGAGTAAAAGCATTGCTTGACAACACTGCCTGAACCCAGATTTTCTTAAAAAGGGATAATCCAAGCTTTCCTTTGCTCTTGATAAAATTTGCAAAACAGGACTAGGTGCATGGTAGATTGAACAGAGATGTTGTCACAAGGGCACAGTATTAAAATACGAGACCAGTCATTTATTTTCGGGAATGTCATCAACCTATGAATATTACCCAATCGTAACCTGGTAAGAAGAAATCTATCAAAAGTTCCTGGCACAAAGGATAAATAGGGCTCCATCCTTATGGTGGTACATAACAATTGGTGAGATCTCACGGTTATTTTTGCTGCAGATTCTCCATGGAATCTTTTAGCTTCTAAAAACTGGATGCCCTCTTTCTTTAATGACTTTCTTGAAATCTCCATCATAGAAGACGGTGTTAAAAAATATTCAGGGTGCCCCAATTCAATCATAAAATCACGGACAAATTTGATCCAAGGGATTGTAAGGGCCCCTGCTAATTTTAGGGTATCATTTAAAATCTCTCTGTTCAACCCTGTCTGGTCCTTACACCAGATTCTATGCCACAGGAGAATAGGCTCCAGTTTTACCAAATCTGCTAAATGATGGAGGGCTAACTCTTCGTGGCAAATAAAGGTAGATGTACTAGGAGGAACAGAGAGAACATACCTTATAAACGCATTTTCAATTGTTTGTAAACCATTAATGTCCACACAACCCCACAGCCCGGCTCCATAAATTGCCATCGAAACGCACTTTTGCTTTATATATTTATATATATATATATATATATATATATATATATATATATATAATAATTCTGTAGGCGGTTTCCTACCTAACTTATTAGCAAAGTTTGATAGCGCGGCAGTAGATCTGGCAAAGGCTGTTTTTTTTAGCAGATATCGCGGGGGCCCATGAATCATGATTAAAAAGTACGCCTAGGTAAGAATTTTTTTTTTGTAGATAATTTCTTCCCGTCTATGAACATTTCACGGGTCTTCTGCTTTCCTTGCTTGCACCTCATGACATACGTCTTGGATATATTCGTTTCAAGACCGAGATCACTCATAAATGTACTAAAAATGTCCAGGGCTCTCTGGAGGCCATTTTGGGTGCGGGCCATCAAAACGGCATCAACCGCATAAAGAAGTGCGGGAATAAAGCGGCCACCATCTTGGGGAAAATCTTTGCCCTGAAGAAGCAATGCATCTTCAAGTCCATTTATATAGAGGTTAAAAAGGAAGGGGGCCAGCACACAACCTTGTCTGACCCCTCTCCTAATCGGGAAAGCTTCAGTGCATTCTCCCTTTTGTCCAAAACGGACACTTGCTGAGGCATCACAATACAATCGACGTAGGAACGTGATAATTTGTAAATCAACCCCCACCCCTTCAAGGACCTCCCACAGCCTATTGTGCTTAACTGAATCAAAGGCCGCGGTGAGGTCAACGAAGGCCAAGTAGAGGCTGCCTTTTTCGCTCGTGTATACTTGCCTATCAATAATGTGAGATTTAACGACTGCTCAATGGTACCAAGACCGTCCCGGAACCCATACTGGAGGTCAGATAAGATCTTATTTTCCTCAGCCCAGTCTGCTAAACGTTCCAGTATAACCCTCCCTAGCATCTTCACCATAGAGTCTAGGAGAGAAATCGGTCTGTAGCATCCTGGATCTTCACGATTACCCTTTTTAGAAATTGGGATTATTATTGATCGTGCCCACGTTGGAGGAAGGGTTGACCTTATACTAGCATTAAAAACCTGTGTCAATATTGGCCCCCACAAGGGGACATTATGTTTATAAAGGTCAACTGGTGCCCCATCGGGCCCAGGTGCCTTACCGCCCGCACTTTGTGCCAGGGCCCTAGTAACCTCCTCCAAAGTAATTTCCAGGTCAATATATTCGCAGGTATTTATATTACATTCCTCCGAATAACTACCTGGGTTCCCTCGTTCATTATATAAGGTGGAGAAGTGGTTAATCCAGGCTTCTTCAGTAATAGCTATCTCCACTGATGGGCCTTTACTTGGGGCTAGAAAGGGGGTTCTCAGAACCTCCCAAAAAGCGGTACTATCTTTCTGCTCGGCAGCATTATGTAGGGAATCCCAGGCATCGTTACGAAGGGTTTGTTTTCTTTCTTTTAATGCCCTTCTGTAATCTAATCTAGCTAAACGGACTTTGGACAGTGTTCTTGGCTTAGAGTGCAGTACCTTTTTCAAATTGGAATATGCCCTTGAGCATTTTTTATTGAACCAGCCATATGATTTCGGTTTATTACTAAATTGCGCAGTTAGCAAACTTCTGACCTCCCTGGTAATATCTACGGAGCAGTACACTATCGTTGCATCCGGAACATCCTCACTTAAACAGGTATCTATCTCAGTCCTACATTTTACTAAAACATTTTTGGTTAGGAGATCTGCATCAACCTTGGACCACTTTATTGAAAATCCATTTACTTTATTCAATTCTATAGTTCCCTGTATACGAGTATGTAATTCCAAGCTATTTGGAGAGTACGTATGTGTCTTGAGTTTTAGAAGAAGGGGGAAGTGATCGCTTAAGGCAGTATCTCCAACCTCAAAAGAGGGGACCAGGTACGCATGTAAAGGTGAGATCAATATAAAATCAATTGTAGTGGCATAGCCTCTCCCATTAAAGGTTGGTAAAAAACCAACTGGGGTGGTTAAAATCTCATTTGCAAACTTAAGATCTAGTTTGGAGATGAGATCATTAAAAATATCCCCGGACTTGGAATGATTAAAATGTGTACAATTATCTGCATCGGTAAAGGTACCGCATAGTCTGTTATCGGAATGATTACATAGCCCACAATTAAATTCACCCATCAGCAGGATCATAGTATCTTTACTTTCCCTGTTTGAAATTCTGTTAACTATAGCCATAATGCCTTTTACTACCAGTTCGAGTTCATTTTGAATAGTGTTATACAAATTGATCAAAAGTATACGATGCATTGCGGTGGGGACTATCTCCACCACATGAAAGTAATTTCCCCCCGGATGAAATGTGATCTTACTTAAGGGCAACCTATTTGAGATATATGTTGAAATCCCACCTTTTGGCCTCCCTCCCAGGCCTTTCACTGCCGGAGTGTTGAGTGTCTTATATCCGTTTATGTATGGGATCGATTACCCATGTCTCCTGTAGGCATAAAATATCTATATTCCCCACAAAAGCTTCCCAAACTGGGTTTTGAACCTTTGAGCGTAACCCAGAAATATTCCAAGACACCACTGTACGAGTTGTAGGGTCTGGTATTGGCAATAATATATTACCAAGCGGCCCTGCTACGTTAGGGGGGTCCGGATTAGATGTAGCTAATATCCCCAAGGTCTCCACATGCTGCTCTAAGCAGTAAACTAATCCCCCGTCCATTCCCTTCCCACTTGTAGTTCCCTCTAGGTACTTGGAATTTAGGGCCCTAATTAGTTCCTCGTTACGTGAAGGGCCCATATACTCAGAGGTGTCCAAGGTGATAATTTCTTGTGACTCCCTCTTGTCTTCGGGGTTACCTGAGGGTGACACCAGTCAATCTACCCTGTCTGAAATATAGAGGGGGTTAAACGTAGGAATGCCATATCTATAATGTGGAGTGCCGCTATTGTTATCAAATACAGGGGCCTGTTTAGACAGCAGGGAGGGTTGATAGAAAAAACCTAGAGGAACCACACCTATCCCCCCTTTTCTGACCATGTGGCGCCTGGACAACTCAAGGATACTGCTCACCAATTCCGGAGATCTAAATGTGATTACTACGCAATCCCCTGCCAACATTTTAGGTGCACAACCTACCCAAGGGATTCGACGGGCCATCTTAAACTCTGAGAATAAAACAGTAGTGTGGCCCGTCTTAATGGAAATTGCATGTAGTACCTTATTTTTCAGGGACGACGAATGCTCAAAAACTCCCTGTTGTAAAGGGGGTACGTTAGTTAGAACAACAATATAGGGTGTGGCCTCTGGTGGAAGATGTAGAAACGTCGGCTCTAATAAGTAGCTAGCTTTCTGGCTCTCATTAAACTCCCTTATTTGCTCCATAGTCTGTGGCCTAGGAGCAGTTGCCTGCTTTGCCTGGGTTGTAGTGCGCACGGGACGGGTCACTTCACTACATCACACACTTCCATTCTCACGAATATGCGGTCCTCCCAACTGATAGGACTGTTAGGAGGACCGCATACAAGGCACCGTTTGGGCTACTTCACACTCAGAATTAACTATAGACCCAGCTACAGGCACGGAACTTACTACTTGTATACCTTGTTGGGTACTCGGACCAAAAAGGCCAGAAGAGTTATTAGCAGTGAGCTCTATCTCACAAGATGACTGTACTGATGGATGTAAAAGTTCCAATGAACGTTTAACTGCCCCTTCCAAACCCTGTAGTCTTTCTTCTATAGCAGCTAACTTGGTTAAGACCGGTCTAATTAGGGTTGAAAAGATGCCCTCTAATTTATCTAAGAAACCCTGCTGGGTCGTGTCTAGTGTCCCCCCCCCCCCATTGCAAGTGAGGCACCTATACTCTCGTGGTTTGCTGCTGAGGTGACTAAACTTACATTTTCTGGCTCTATCCCCGGATTATTTTGCCTGTGGCCCAATGTCTTGTGCGTTTTAGATCCCAGCCCTCCTTTTTTTTTTTTTTTTTTTTTTTTTTATGGTGGGACTAAACCTTTACCCTGACTGTTCTTCATTTTTTGACCCTCGTTTGAACATTAGGTTTTGTTATAATAACTTGTTCGGGTACTTTCCGTACAGTTGAAGGTGAAGCTAATTGTGTCAACAGAGTGGACTCCACCAAGGATACTATAGGCAGTGGCGCCTCTTTGGGATGGTCAGATTTTGGGGATCCCGTTACAGTAGTAATTGATACTTCAGGGTGGTTAATTAGGGGGCGTAGGGGACCATCTTGCGACTCAATTGATAACCTACGTTCCGTTAGTGTAATTTCATGCCTTAGGACCGATTCGGCCCTCTGCAAAAAGGCATCAAGGGTCCCAACCATCCCCTGCCCTGTAAGAGGTTTTAGCTTACTCATCCTCTCCTCCTCCTACTATATCCCTATATCAGATCACTATGTTATCAGAACTATTTCCTTAGCCAAATTCCTATAGGGGAAACTACTTATAGATATACAGTACAGGAATAATACTAACACTAAAAATAAAACAGTGTACGCAATATAGTCAATGAGGCAGCCGAATGTCACAATAATATATCAATACCGTAGCCCAGCCCAGTATCCTCCAGTCTCGGACGGGCTCAGACGGGCCCGCCCTTGGTCCGGGCTTCGTCCGGGCGTCGTCCCGCGCCGCGGTGGGAGAGGCTGCGCTATAAGCGCGATGACCCCGCCTCCCCCTCGCTCGCGGCACTCACAGCACTCTGGGGTATGCAGTCCTCCCAGAGTGTGGCTGGTGCTGTGAGGTGTACAAGACCCTTACCCCTCCAGGGGTTCCTCCGAGCTTTGCGCCGGTGTCCCGATGGACAAATGGACGAGATGGTCAGCAGAGCGTAAATGAAAGTGGGTGCTATGACAGAGATTCCTTATGGCTGTGGATGTGAAAGTAAGTATGTGGTTTTACAGTGGTTAGAGTGGTATTTTATATATAAAAAGGAGTTGTGATAATTCCAGTATGATCAGTTCAATGTATGGGAAAATATCCAGTGGGGGTTTAGCTGTTGTGTCTAAAGGGCTGTTCATGAACAGTTTGTTTAATTAAACAGGGATACAATGCAGCTTTTGTTCTTTTTGTCCTGAGCCTCAATGTTGTAATCCTGAATGAGATACAGAGAAAGTTTTTGATTTAGAATTGAAGTGATAGAAAAAAAGAGCTGCATTTACTTGTATGTACGGCTGAAGGTGGAGTTCTTTGGATGGGTACTTTATGCTTTGTTTCGAGTTACAGAATTCAAAGGCCGTTTCATACGTTATTGAGAGGGGAGATTATTCAGGACTATATTTTGCAATCCTTTTAAAGACATTTAACTCAATTATTCAGTATTAAATTGTTCTGTAGAATGAATCGTAGGACTGACCTTGTAGTATGCAGCATCGGCCCCTAGTATTTGTTTAACCATTGGAGAGTGTAAAGTGAGTTTGGTTGAAATATTTTAACCTGAATAAAAAAAATTGGCTGATCTCTCAGATCCCCGGAGAGATCCTACAGTCGGGCGTTTTCGTTTGGAAGACGCTTGCATTTTATATGTATTTCCCCCTAGAAATAAATCCTGCTTTACAAAAATGCTGTTGCTTTCCATGACCTCCAAAACTTGAAAAATTGCAATAACTCATAGGGTCCATGCATATTTGCTCTATAATTGTGTTTATGAATCTGATAACATTCAAGAATGATTACGTTTCTAAGCACTGTTACATTTTGTTTAGTTGTTATATACTAGTGGGGGTTTTAGACTGACGTTAAAAATGAAACCATCTACTACTACCCCTCAGACTTTGAGGCCAGTTCTACAGATTTATTGTGAAAAACGATCGAATTTATTGGGATTTTCTAAATATACATTTGTGTGCATTGTCCACAGTTTTAAAGGGATTGTGATAGTGATGAAGGGCTCGTGTAGCCTTTCTTTTTTTAGACTTGTGCAGTGTTTGTGCAACATTTTGACCAGCTGTGACTGCCCTATTCTGTGACTTGAGCAATGCATTTTTTAGCGACAGTGGGTTTGGGAGGATTCAGAAGGTGTTGCTTTTTTCTGGTGTGAATCAGCATGTGTGATGGTAGCCGGATGGTTTTCATCAAGGAATGGTTGCATTTTCCAAATAGATGTGTCTGGTTCTCATAATTCAACTGACTCGGCTTTTTAACGGCATTGAGGGGTCCAACTAGAGGTATCCAACTTTTCTTTTATCTTGAAAGTGATGGGTGGAAATTAAAAGACCAGTTTGGGCAAAATTGGTCGCCTCTGTGTTTGACACTAACCTGTAGCAGTTCAGCCATTAGATTCTTCGGACTTTGCCAGTTGTGTTATATCCGCTTCGGTATCCTCATATAGATGATGGTTGATTTCACCTTCAGTGTCTTTGTGTTCTAAAAGTTGTAATGGAGTTGAGTATGAAATCCCCCACACAGTTGTGTAAGTGTACAACAAGTTGTTGTGTTTTAAATGTTAAACAGTTGATGAACCATAGAAGAAGGGTAATGTGCAGCTGTGGAGGGGGGTTTTCAGGGTTTGCCTGCACAGCACTTGTTCTGTGCTTGCGAATGTCTGGTAAGTAAAAAGAAAATCTTTAAGAGGGGTTTAGACCCCACCTATTACTCACAATTGGTTGGCTCCGACATCACTTGCGTTTCCTTGCATCTTATGGGCAGCGTCTCCGGCTTCTCCCTGGGTCTTCCTTTGTGTCCCTGCCATGGAGCATGGATGAAGTACAGCTTCCTGCCAGTGTCCTTCCACTGACCAGGGACTTGCAGAGGTACTTTTTTTCTGTTTTTACAGTGGCACTCCTTATGAGTGCATGTGTGTGCAGGCACTCTCTACTCCTTTGTCCCTCCCACTGCCTCCAAATCCTTGTTGCTTTTTTCCTGTCCCTCCCACTTTGTTGTCGCTTGCCCTCCCTCCCACTCCTCCTGTGTGCCATAAATAAAGGGAGTAGTGCAAAACACTGCATTTGAAATAGGGCGTGGACTTGCCATTAACTTCACTGTGTGATGCTTGTTTGACCGGCTGCATTAAATGCCTTTTACACACGTGCCGTTCACTCAATCTGCCACTGCTGCCTCGTTCCAGGTTTGGCGATGGTGCAGTGTGCACTTAAGTCCAGTTACAGATCAAGACATATGCAGTGCACTCTTCAGTTCATTTACAGAGTTTGGATATATGCCCCCTCTCAGCTGTGCAGTGTGGACTACAATCTGACAAAATGTATATATGTGCCCACACTGTGGTCTGTGCAGTGCACACGTGCTGCCCCTGAAGCTGCAGCCTATGCTCTTGGAACTGAAATCAACCCGAAATGGGCCTGCTAGGTGCCTTCCTCCTTCAAAACTTGGAAGAAGTGTGTGCTCTGCGCCCAAAAACAGACACTGCACTGGAATGGAATGTCGCCCAACTACTGTCGTAGTAGTGCACACACACAGTGGGCGGGGCTTCCCTCACGTAGTGGCCGCTTGGAACTGAAGCTCCATGGAGGCCCCGTGCACGATGAGCTAACCGCAGTGTTAAATCGCGTTAATGCCCTAGAAAAGCTGAGTCCCGTAAAGCGGAACATCTAGAGCGTCTGGAAATCATGCTGCCGCGCTCCTGACCTGCCGCTGAGCCCAATAATTGACCGGAACAACTCGCCGCGGCCGTGAACAACATGGTGCCTGGGATGTGACAACCCCCTCACTCCAACGCTGCAGCGACTGGGTCGCGGCGACGAGTGCCGGGTCTCCGGGTGCCGCTGAACCCACCAAGTAAGCGGGCCCTCTCCCTCTTCTCCCCCCCCCCCCCCCTCCACTGAAGAGCGGCGTCGCACTGGTGGGCCGGGAACCGCTCGTTGTAACCCGGGCTGCGGGAGCTGCGGACGTGCGAGTGACCGCGAGTGCAAAGGCGGCGCCCTGAGGACGCACATCAGGAGGGGAGCGGGGACGAGGCCCCACAAAGAGCGCGGACACTGGACTGCTCTGAACTGGATTACCAGCAGAAACGACGCACAGTGGCTGGGTGGTATATGCCGTCAGGTGCAAGATGAGCCCACCCTCCCCCAGGTCTAGCTTACCAGGGCTGCTGTAATGAACACTGTGCATCCAGAGGCTGCCGAGACAGGGCAGTAAGTGGACCGTTCTACCTTCCCCCCCAAATGTAGGATACACAACGTGCATATTGAAGGGAACTCAATTGGTGGGGCCTGAGCCAGAGAGACTGCGGGGGTGAGGAGGGCCACGGCCCATGGGAGAGAGCCCTGAACGAGTGTATTGGGAGCGGAGTGAGGACGTGACCTTACAGCAAGCACAGCTGAATAGGGGCTACCCCCGAGAGGTACAGAGGGATTCGTTGCTCAGCTGCCTGCTAAGCCACTCTGACCCACTACTGTTTTTGGCCATTTTTGCTCACCGAGAAGCTCTCTGGGCTGTGCCTGACCTCAAGATGGCGGCGAGGGCCATTCCTGATTACCACCGCGGAGGGCTCCCGAGTCTTCGAGGCACTCCCAAACCTATGCCCTTGCACAACAAACCCCCCCACAACACCCCCCTCGAGTGAAAGACTAAAATGTGAACCGGCTGTTACTAACTCCAAGGTCCGCATCCCTTGCCTGACCCCAAGATGGCTGTCAGTGTTCCCTACCATGTCGTGCTACTCCTCTGAGAAAAAAACTGACTTTGACCAGACCTCGACCACATCCCTCATCCGACCTACCCTTCAGGATGCCGTATCTGTGAACCTACCTCTGTCCGTGGAGACCTAGCTTTTTGGCCGATGCCTAGTGGAGCTACTTGATAGCTATAGAGGAGATGGGCTGCGGACTACCCTTTCGGCCCTCACCTACCCAGCCAGACACTGGACAAGACCCTATTTCGTCTCTCCGTCGTACTCTCCCTCCTACCCCTTTACTCCACCCACTCTCTCCTTTACGCTCCATTTATCCCTCCTCTTTGCTCTCTAATTGTTTTCTCATTGAGACCTAGCCGCTTGACTGATGCCCAGTGGAGCTACCTGATCGCTATAGAGGAGATGGGCTGTGGACTTACCCCTCGGCCGTCACCTACCCAGCCGGACTTTGGGCAGACTCTCCTTCGTCTCTCCATCCATCCTATCTACATCCTTTCTCCCTCCTACACCTTTCTCCCCACCCCCTTGCCCTTTCTAATCTCCATTTACTTCGTCTCCCAATGCTCTTGAAATGTTTTCCTGTAACTGATGTAACTTGTAACTGATGTAATCTGTGTTGGATCCTTATGTGAAGCGCTCTGATACCTCCGGGTCTGGCCAGCGCTATATAAAACTCAAACAAAGTAAAGTAAAATCCACAGAACGATTGAAGATGGGTATGGCTGCCTCACTTCTGTGAAGGTAGAGAACTTTGCAAACAGAAACTAGGTCAATGTTGTGCCCCAGGACTGTCTGTGCAGTGCACACGCTGGAGCCTCATGAATCAGGACCTGGCATATGCTTCCCATCCTGCCCCAGGACTGTCTGTGCAGTGCACACGCTGGAGCCTCATGAACCAGGACGTGGTATGTGCTCCCCATCCTGCCCCAGGACTGTCTGAGCAGTGCGCACGCTGCATCCCATGAACCAGGACGCGGTATATGCTCCCCATCTGTCCCAGGACTGTCGGTGCAGTGCACACGCTGCAGCCCATGAACCAGGATGTGGTATATGCTCCCCTTCCTGCCCCAGGACTGTCGGTGCAGTGTACACGCTGCAGCCCATGAACCAGGACACGGTATATGCTACCCATCTGCCCCAGGATTATCGGTGCTGTGCACACGCTGCAGCCCATGCACCAGGGCGCTGTATGTGCTCCCCATCCTTCCCCGGGGCTGTTGGTGCAGTGCACAGGCCGCAGCCCATGAACCAGGACGTGGTATATAAATGCAAACCTTCCCTCTTCTATCCCTCCACTATCCTTCTGAATCCAAATAACTGACTAACCTATCCGCCACTCAAATTGCTTTCATATTTCACTGTACTAATTCACCACTAATCCTTTATGGGTTCTAGAGTAGCGTGCTACTCGCCTAAAAGGGATTTGACGCCTCATCAGGGGTAGTAAGCGCTATACAAATGCAATTACAATACAAATACAATATGCTCCCCGTCCTGCCTCAAGGCAGTTGGTGCAGTGCTCACGCTGCAGGCCATGAACCAGGACTCTGTATATGCTCCCCATCCTGCACCTGGACAGTTAGTGCAGTGCACACTCTGCAGCCCATGAGCCAGGACCCGGTATATGCTCCCCATCCTATCTATCCTAAGGCTGTCTGTGTAGAGCATATGCTGTATGCCTGTGTAATACATGTGTACAATGATGTTTGTGTCACACTGTATGCCGTGTGTGCTTCTGTGCAAGTGTATGTGTTGCCGGTGCATTAGCGTTTGTATTTGTTTATACCTGTGTTTGCTTAGAGTACGTGGTATGATTTGTACGAGTGCTAGTGAAAGTAAATGGGTTTTGACGAGTGCTTTTGTAATGTGCATTTGTGCGTGAATACAAAAGCTTGTTTTGCCTTTGTATAGTGTACTGCTTCTATGTAGGAATGATTGTTTGTATACTGCTTTTTTGTTTACTGTAAGCCATGTTACACAGCAGCCTGCGCAGCAGTGTGACATCTTTAAAAACATTGACAACGCCAATAGGCCTTGCATAGGCAAAACCTATTGGCTTTGCCAATGCTTGTTATAGATTTGTGCTAGACTGCAACCACACTTGCAGGTTATCTTGTACTTTGGTCATTTCTGTGAGTCTGTTAGACAACTGTGGTTAAGAGTGGCGCAGAGAAGTTAGGCAATGCCCTACAGACTGTTTTTCATTCATTGATTAGTTGTAGGGTGGCTTTGACATCCATCATGGCGATGCGTTTTTTTTTTTTTTTTTTTTTGTCTGACTGCATAACATACATACAAAAGCAGATTGGATTCCAAATATGTTGATCTTAGATGTGGACTTTATTTCCCAGAGGTTTGTTCAGAGCTTACTTTGTGCAGAAAGTGGGTACTGACAGTCCTGTTCTGGGGGGTACTGAGTTTTATTTTTCATGGTCAGATTTAGACCCACAGTAAGAGAGAAATGCAGAAAAGGAAGCAGGTGGAAGAGCGAGATGGAGAACACAGTAACGAAAAAAACTTGCAGTAGTGACAAAAAAAGACAGGAAGTGTAGAATGTTGGAAGAAAGGGGCGTGGGACCCATTCCCCTTTGGGAATCTGGGTGGCAGCCTCAGGAAAGTAGACCATAGTTCAGTGATTGATCCAGGGCATATGTCAGTTTGCAAATTTACAATTCCATTTTTGCAAAAAGTCTGTGTGCAGTTTGCGACTACTTTTTGTGAATTGAATGTTTGTACGTCTGAGCTACAGTCTATTCCAAGAGATTGATTAAAAGTGGGGTGTTCGTTGAGGGGTAGACTAACTGTTCCCATTTAAGTCCTGCACTTTGGTTTTATCTGAGCTTGGTGGTAATTCACTTGACTACTGATGTTGTACGACTGTTTATTACTGTTATGAATTTATATTTATAATGTTTTAAAGTTTTTATACTGTTTTGCACTGTGTACTTTTATGGTTCAATTGAGCCGAAATGAAGTCGATTGAATGAAGTCCTGCACATTGTAGCACCCTTCTAGGAATCGTAATCCACTTATTTTTGTGCTAGAGAGTACATTTATTCGAATAGAAATGCTGCCCTGGAGCGTAATCTGCTGGAGATTATCATGGCAGTCCACGTGTACTTGTAAGAAACGTCCACTCTTCGGGAGTCTCTGCAAGCGAGAGCTCTAAAGGAAAGTGGATGCACTCTTAGAAAATAGAAAAACTCACAAGCGCACTCGCTAAGGGCCTCCAAAGGAAAACGTGTTCATGCTCTCAAAATAGAGATGTTTGACTGACTTCTACAGGTTGTCCATTAAAAACTGGGCTAGCTCGCCTCTAACGCTGCTAGCAAGGAAGCCTCCCAAACCACGATAAAGCAGGATTGCCATTGTGTACGACCCGTATTATCACTCTTCGATTGAAAAAATCTACGTAGTTAATTAATAGTGCTAATCGTCTATAGTGTGTTGGCTGTTACTAAGAATTCCTTTATTCTCCCAAAAGGCTTCTGATTAAACTGCATACGTTGACCGATTGGGGAGGGTACTACCTTAAGGTCACTGTAGGCAGCTGCCTTATGTCACCACCACAAATGGCCACAAGAGTGCTAAATTACAATACTAAATGTTGTTGTTACCAGGGAGAGGGCGGGGGGTCACACAAACATCAAACCCCAGTTTTACATTGGACCCTGTAAGTTCTTGCACCAAAGCGGTGGTCAGCGGTGTTCTGACTGACAAGTGTCCATAAGTGCGTGGAACCCCTTAGGTGCATGGACACTACTTTAGGAAAGCCCGTCGTACATGCTGTTGCTGCAGTGCGGCTTGGCAAACCACACCATAGTAATAGCCTAAACACTAAAGTTTGTCCTCTTCCTCCGCCTCCCTGGGTACCATTGATTTATGTTCTGGGATTCCTGGCTCTGCTGTGGGGCTGCCCATGTTCCACCGCGCCCCCCCATTGGGCTCTACAAGTGAATGGTACACCCGCTCCCTCGTGGCTGGCCGTTCCTTGCCTCCACTTCTAAGTTTTCCTACAGAAATTCCGACCCCAGTTGCATCTGTATTTAACCTGATTTGTGCTTTGAATGTGAGGTGAGTTATGCCTTTTCAGACCTCCCAGTATGTTCAAGAATCCATTCTGTTTAGTCAGTGTTTTAGACTTGGTACACTTGTGTTTTCTCTTACACACATTCATTCTGAAAGTAAAAACAATAGCAGATATTGAGAAACAGTAGTGTGGAAGGAAATGAGTAAAAATGTTGCGAATGAGTAAATTACTCCATACCCCATCAAACCCCCTCCCCCGCCCCCTTGCTATGGCGCCAGAAGCTGTTTAGTCATTCCTTATATGGGTGAATTGCATAGATTGGAATGCTGTTTTGCATTTACTAAAATGATTAATAAAACTTTAAATATAGCACGAAAACGAAATAAATGTACATTTTTGGGACTTGATATCCAAAGATAGATTTAAAAAAAAAAAAATGTTTTTGGCAGTGTATATAGTTTCAAAAGCTGGCCCCACGCTGCCTACGAGTTCACCGAGACATACAAGTACTTGCCTGTTGGGGGGTGAGTGATTATTTGTGTTGGAAGTAGGACAGTTAAGGTCTTCTGAAGTTCAGCTTCACTCTGAGCCTGGGCTGTGTTTCAGCATGTTATGAAATGCTATTCTGGCTCTGCGAGCAGCTTGCCTGAATCAACCAGTCAAAAAGCTTAATACTGCTGTTACAGTAAAGATGTGTTTCTCCAATAGCAAATCAGAACGGTTTCTTTGGATCCTAAACTGAACTAATAAAACGGCCACTTTGGGAGAGCAGGGTGCAGCCAAGATACTGACCACTTACTTTGTGTGGTAAAGGCCGCTTTATTGAAACGGGTGCACATCACAACAATTATCCAGGCAACTGCCTTACAAAACTAAAACCTCACTATTAACCTTTTAACCGCGGCGCGAATTCCGCCGCGGTGCGGCAGTTTAAAAGAGTGGGCGGGGCCGCGTCGGCCAACGGACGTGCGCAGCACTAGCGAGGTAGTGCTCGCGACGGCCGTTGGCCGACGGAAGCATGGAAGGGGTTAAACTATCATTTGACCCCACCCCTACAATACCCCCAACATGCCCACAATGCAATCAACTCATTACAAACATTAAATTGTATTGTATTTCAACATTTCCAACTACTATTAACCCTACATCATATGACTGCAAGTATGAAACTGTAAATAACCAAACGTCCTAAACTGGACCTTGAACTACATGCCCACCCTTTCCTTGTTCATGGTTCACTAACTGTCAATGCTAACAACTTCTGGCAAACTTTGCATGCCCCCACCACCCAGAAAAAAGGGGGGGGGGTGGGTTCAGCACAACCTTTTTCTGCCCCACCAAGCTGGTTCTTTGTTCATCAGTGACCTACCACTGTACATTTAAAGTTTTAAAGTCCTGGCCAATGCCTCTATAATCTCCAACAAATAGAGATCCATACCCAACCTAGACAAAAGGACCCCGTCGCCCCGAAAAAAAAATCAACCTTATCAAAGCTTATGTCCTAATGGCAAATTCTGCCAAATCCAATCCCCCCCCCCCCTACAAAAATGGGCAATCTCACAGTTCACTTTTCCTCCGAGCTCTGTCTATTGCCCCAGGCTTCAACGCTCCTCTCCATGTCTTCCTAGGCACAAACTCTGTCCACAGGACAAAACACCCTGACCACCTCTTTTTTTATGAGTGCTAAATCCCTCTTCATACTACGCATCAGGACAACATATTTTCCTTAAGCTGTTCGTTCTCTCCCAAATGCAAACGCAGTACGTCTGGGCACCTGCTGCCCACCATCATGCCATTCAAACAATGAATCAAGTCTTTCCAGCACACACTCTTTTCCCTTCCAGGTGATTTTTTTAAAAAGGCGTTCATTAAAACTCAAATTCTGCCCAAAATAACTTTGCCGCACTTGAACCTGCACCCATTTCACAAACCAGTGGCCCACCACCCATATTGCCACCTCCTCCATCGCTGGGCCAGCCACCAAACCTGAAGAAACCAGCAGTACATTTTTACATAGTAACCTCCACCGCGCGCATATTCTCCCCCACCCGCCCCGCACATAGCGCCTATAACACAGTGAAGACCAATGGCCAAACCACATGATTTTGTCTTGGGCCCAGCCCCTGCGCCTGATTCCGATGCCGCGCCAATGTGAAAAGTGTGTACCATAATCCGCCTCCATTACTCCTAAGAGCCTTCTGCAAAAATGCTAGTAGCTGATAGGTTGTAGCACATTTGCCTGATTTTGATTTAAAAAAAACAAAAAAAAAAACTGCTTAACTTCCGCTCCACAACCGAGTGACCACTGAGAAGCTCACCAAACCATGCAGTGGCCTGGCGCCTCTACGGCTTGCAATATAACCCGTCTGCTCTGACCCCGCTGATCTGTTTTTGATCGACATAGTCGTATCTCCAGCCTACCCTCCCGCCTCATAACATCCTCCCAGCATACCCCACCCGATCCTTTCCTTCCCAGTAACTCTTACACCCGAAATGTTCCAAAAAACATCCATAGCATCAACGTGGAAAAAAGGCTAGTTTCCCATTCATCCCTGCATACTTTAGACAACGCTGCTAACATTTTGCACAATCGATGACATGATATCGGCTTCCCTGTTCACGTGCCCAACCTTCCAGTATTCAATGCCCCAGTTCACCTGCTGATGGAGCATATCTGCATAATAATTTGCCCAGGAAAGCTATCCCAGCCAATTTCCCAGCAATGAACACCCTCGAAAGACCCCTCTCAATCATGTCTAGAATATACTGGATGACTCCTCCGCTGCAACCACATTTAGTCCCGATGCTGGGACCCAGAGTGCAGAAACTCCTTCCAGGCAAGAACGTACATGACCCATGTGGATTCCGCGAGAGACCCTACCACCAATTGTAGCATCCGGTGTTGCCTACGTACCATAACTGCTGAGGCATGTCAACGGGGTCCAGTCTGTGTCCTTGGCCAACCCATGGAATCCCCCCCCACTGTGAACGAGACATAGCATCTGTAATGTCATTGACCACGCCCTCTGAAAGCAATGTCCTAACGCAAGCATCCCAGCACAAATACTCTCATCAGCTTTAGGACCTGCATGTCCCCGGTGGACTGTTGATTCACTATTTCCACTACCCCCATGTAATCAACCTGAAACAACCCTCCCCCCCCGCGTCACTGCCACCGCTAGAGGAACCGTTCCAAGAATGCTATGCTCCTGCCGCCATTGTTCGGACCATTGTTCTGCACACCACTTCCCTTGTCAATAGAGCCCAAAACCCAGACTACCCGCCGCATCAGAAAACATTTGTACATCCCATTCTATGTCACCTTGGCACTCCAGAGAGATACCATTGAAGGACTGTAGGAATACGCCCCACATCTGAAAATCTTCTTTGACCCTGGTTGATAGCCGCACATGATGATGTGGCAGGTGTTTACCCGTCAGAGCCCAGACCAACCTTCTGCGGAAAGTTCTTCCGCCCTGACTACCCTACAGGCAAAATTGAGATGGCCCAACAGGACCTGCACATCCTTGACCTTCACCTTCTCTCTAGGCAGCATATCGCCCAACAGTGCTAACATCTTGTCTTTTTTTTGTCCCTTGGTAATTGCGCCTCCATTTTTACTGTGTCAACTTAAATTCCCGGAAACAACCATTCCATGCTAGGGCCCAGCATTTTTTCAGGTGCCAATGATGCTCCCAGGCCCCTCATTAGCTCTTGAAATTTTGCCAGTGCAACCTGGCATCCCACGGAGCCGGGTAGACCTACAAAAAAGAGTCATCTAGGTAGTGTCTGACCAACCGATGCAATGCACACCATGTGAATAGCCACTGCAAAAAGGAGCTGAAGCATTCAAACAACGTGTAAGAAATAGAGCAACCCATTGGCAGGGCCTTGTCCACGCACCACTGTCCCTCGAAGTGGATGCCCAAGAGTTGAAAGTCCTCTGGGTGGACTGTAAGCAGCTGAAAAGCTGATTTCACTGTGCACTTTGCCATCAGTGCACCGTTGCCCGCTGTCGCGACCAGTGACACGGCCACACCGACCGAGGAGTAGGACACCGTGGCCACTTCCTCCGCAGTAAAATCATTCACTGAACCTCCTTCGGGCCAGGACAAGTGCTAGATTAGTCTAAATTACCCTTCCTCCTTTTTGGGCACTACTCCAATTGGAGACACAATCAAATTCTCCGTGGGCCAATCGAAAAGGGACCCGCCATCCTACCCTCCCGCACCTCCTTGTCCAATTTGTCCTGCACCGCCTGTTTGTGTTCTCTGGCTGACCGCAGATTATCTTCCCACTTCCTGACCCAAGGCCCCATGTACCCCAACCAAAACCCCTCCCGAAATCCTTCCAACAAAACCCCTACTTCCTCCCGACACTCGTAGCACCCAAGCCAATACTCCAACCTGTCCAATTTAACCAGAGAACGAGCCCTTTGGCCCAGCCCCTTGTTCTCCCCTGCCTCCCAGAGCGCCTGTGAAATGCTGCTGTTGTCCCCCCGAATTGCCGCTGGGCTGCTGCCAGTGGCTTCCTCCCTGGCTGTGATAGCCACACCCCGCTCTGAAACAGCTGACCAGGGGGTGCTGCCCCCGCATTTTGGACACTTGTTGCGGAACTTGCAGTATTCACGCGTGCAAAGCTCTTGATTGAAGTCCCAGCAGGTTCCCCCATCCCCTTGTTGGCCCTTAACTGTGTTTCCCTCCCCGGGTGGGGCGCCTCTGAATGGGACAATAAACTATTGGCGAATATCATCTTGCCCCCTTTTTGCTGCCCCCATTGTGTGCTGCCACAGGTCGCTGTCCAATTTCCCCCCCCATTTTGCCTCTAGGTCCCATGCCAAACGCGCCCTAAATTCTTTGTCATACTGGGCCCACGCATATCCTCCCCCAGTTATTTGTGCCTACCGGATGACATCCATGTATTTAGACATTGCGATGCAACGCTCCAGGTACTTTTCGCAAAGCACACTGGCATAAATTAGGATGGTCGCCGTCCAATTCTCGATGGTAAGGGGAACCTTTGGCCGCTTGGCTAGCTCATACTTTTCTTCTTTTAAACCCTCTTTTGACCTAGCCTCCCTATGTAATAATTTAAGCATCGCCACATACTCCCCTTTCCAAATGTGCTCTTTTCTGGCCAGCATCAGATGTGCCCCCAATAGCTTGTTCACCCCCTTATAGGGCAACCTCTTCATCTTTAGCTCCTTGCTCTCTGGTCAATCCTTCTTTCCCCCCTCCTCCCTTTTTCTTCTCCCCAGTGACTGTACTACTCTCCTCTTTACTTGCCCCCAAGCCATCTGAATGGGTGGTGCCTACCTCCAAATCTGCCACATATTTTGCTTTCTGCAAGCGTTCCCACCCCCACCCCCACCCCTGGCCCCTCCCCCTTTTCATTTGCAGGACCCCTGCTTCCACACCAATGGAAACCATAACCGGCTTCCCCGTCATGCATATGGCCTTGCCTGGCTCCAAGGTCGGTGCCTGTATGGATGCATTCCGCCTCACCAGGGGCCTTGATTCCTCTGGCGCGCTCACTAGCCTCTCCACAGGCCTTGAGGCCCTTGCCGGCCTCTCAGAAAACCCCTGCAACACACTCAACACAGCATTAGTGCTCCCCCACCACGATTTTTCTGTTTGGAACCGATGGGCAAGAGTTAATTTATTTTAGAACACGTAAGGTGGTGAATTGTTGGAGACATCAATGATGTCAAACCATGTGATTAAGTGAGCGTACTGATTGTTATGGTGTATTAAAAAAGTGCAATATTTACTGGGGAATTGATTGCTAAATATTGCTGAATGAGGTATGGGAATATCATTAATTCTAATTAATTGAAGAGTATGAGTTGAGGATTGAAAACCCACTTGGGATTTATTGTGTTCTACAGGCTAGGACGTCACTTGACATTGACGGGGCAGTGAATTGAATGCTATTGAATATGATATGAACATTTTAAAGTATTTGAAATTTCAAAATAGAAGTATTCCTAATGTTTGGCATATTAATGAAATGATGCATGTCTAAATTATGAAAATGTTTGTTACGATTTCACCAATCCTCTGAAAATTATGTTCTTTAGAACATTACCCCAGTCTTTTCACTATGTCAATTGAGGAAGGGGTTTGTTTCACTGTTTTTAAGGGAATTTGGTGTAATTCACTACAGTGGCTTTGACAAAGACCTTGGAGGTCGAAACTCGTCAGCCAGATTAATGAGCATTATGGGTGTTGATCCCAGGAGTGTCGGCTTATCTTTATTTGCATTGTAACAAGGAAGACTATAGAGATAGATATAGATATATATATATATATATATATATATATATATATATATATATATATATATATATATATATATATGATATACATACACACACACACACAAAAAAAAGAAGCAGAGAACTCTGGGTAGTTCTCAAGTTTAGGTGGAAAGCAGCTCCACTATAGAGCACTCTCAACACCAGCGACACTCTAAATTTGCTCACCTCAAATGTCTTTTTTTTTTTTCTATCAGTCTTTAAGCGTAGGATTAGCACAGTGCCATCCACGCCGAGATAGAAAGGGACTAAGTCTTTTGCCATTTCTACAGCAAAGTCTTTAAGCGTAGGATTAGCACAGTGCTATCCATGCTGAGCTGCAAAATTGGTATTTTACCAATCCAAAGCTGTAATACTGTGCCTGGAGTGGTAAAAGGCTTTGGCCATTTTACAGCTCGGCATGGAAAGCACTGTGCTAATCCTATGCTTAAAGACTTTGCTGTCGAAATGGCAAAAGACTTTGTCCCTTGAATATTTTTGCTTTTTCTGCTATGGAGAGGGACCAAAGAGAGGCCAATGGTGCCCTGGTGCACTTCATCCTGAGATTTTCAGCAGTTCTGCTGTGCCGTACACCCTGGTTAGTGTTGTTCCCCAGTGCTCTGTGGCCACTGTCAAAATTAAAGACCTAATATATATATTTATTTAGGATGGTTGGGGATGGTCCCCACACCCTCCAAATTAATTGTATATAAATTATGTACTGGCCTCTGTCACTGTTTAGCAACAGGGGGACCTTTTCTACAAAGGACAGACCACTGGATGCACCAGAAACACCTACAGTTAAATCCACCTGCAAGTGAGACCATTCTATTCTGCGCAACCAAACATGATGAACAGCTGAACAATGGACACCTGTGAAGTCACTTTTTATGTAGCTGCCATTCTCACAAAAGGCAAAAGTCATTATGATTGCTATCTCGTCACGTCTAGAAATTTTATAATTATACACTTAAATATTTAGTTACTTACCTAATTGCTTTACAACGCATCCATTATCTAATTCATTATAAATGCATGCATTGAAAATAACAATGCGCTGTAAAAAATTGTTGTAACAATTTCATTGCAATGGATGCGTTGCACTGGTAACATACCGCACTCTACAAGATAGCCGCTAACGCTCTGAGTGATTCTTCCTCCCAGCTTTCCTTACTGGTACATTTGTTCAGCTTGGCAGTTTGCCCTTAATTAATCTCGGAGTATGACTTGTTGCTATCATTGGTGATTTGAAGCCTTGCGCTTTGCTAGCATGTGATTTCTGTTGTGTTATTAGATTAGCATTCTCTGAGCAGTGCTTTGTCGCATTACGGCTCTTACAGCCTACTGCCTTGAGCCGGAGGGTTCTCTGTTCATCAGGGTTCCTAAAGGCCCTAGGGTTCTTTGTTCATCAGGGTTCCTACAGGCCCTAGGGTTCTCTGTCCTTTTAGCTCTTGTCCTATACGCGTGATGTTCTAGTCTCCAAGTTCCAGTCCTGCATGGCGTAGCCCTGTAGCCTACACTATAGTAGCTCTAGAGTGACGAATGCAAGATCTGTAATCAGGACTTGGTACCCAGAATGTTAATTACTTTATTACTGCCGTTTGCTGTACTTTCCCTATTACTAACGAGAGAAAGTGAGGCTTCTGAGAGACACCCCTTGCCTCAGATGCTTTTGGAAATATGTGGTGAATTGACCCAATGCTTCCAGCCCTTAGCAGCTTGTGACGTTCAGCAGCTCTTGGTCTCTCCTGCTGCAGCTTCAGGTATTGTTCGACCTCCATGTTCTCAGATAGAAGGGGCCTGAATGATAATGGTGCTCAGACTGACAGAACTGCATTTATACGTCATGATCCATCTTTGGTACATTATGGATGCCTTGCAGTGATTGGGTGCCTCTTAATGTAAAGAGTGTTGAGGCTTATTGGCAAAGCAATTAGATGTACAAGCGAAGGAAATTGTGTATCAGAATCGAATGAGTGAGCAATAGATCTTAAATACAGTGTCCTGGGGCCAATGGGAAGACCAAGAGGAAACGGCACACTGATGCAACTGCGAACTGCTGTACCCGTAAGGGACGAGAGAATGGCAAAATGTTCATAGAAACTGCCATGTATGTATGTATGTATGTATGTATGTATGTAAAAACAACAAAACAATTCTAAATATGGTAATGAATAGGGCTCCATGAACTCCAGGCTAAAGACAGAACCAAGTTACAGCCCCTATATCTCAATTTATAGGGAACGAGCATTCATGTGGAGTCTTTTAAACTTAAACAGTACAGTAGGAGAGAAACGAGAAACTAGACATAACCAACTAAAGTTTAAACTGAAGAAGGGAACAAAACCAATGTGCAGGAGCGAGATTCTTGTCATTGCGAAAGGATGGCGAAAAAACATCCTTAGAACACAACCAGGCTTAATGTCCCCATTGGCCCCATGCCTGGAGATGATTATGAGATACTTTTTATTATGCCAAAAACAGCCGTTAACATCATGGCGAGTCTGGACCAGAGGTGTTGTGCCGTGATGTGGCCATCTGTAGGGGACCATTCTTCAGAGACTCCTTGCCCCCACAGTGCCAGGTGCAGCCACTGTTACGAAAGATGAACCACACACGGTTGTGCTGACAGCTTGCTTTATTCTCGACTTGAACCTGGTACACAGCCCAAGAGAAGAGAAATACATCAACCTCCTCCCGTCTTCTTGTGGTCAAGTGACCTCGTAGCATTCCAAGGTCGGAAGGGACAAGAGCCATAGAACCCTACGAGCTCACTTGAATCCACGCTCACATAACAGTGCACAGGTCAAGCACTGCCAATGTCACCCCTGCCAGGAGTCTTCACAAAGAATTGCTGAATGCCTACTTAGTGCAGTTTTCCTTTTGCAGTTCACTACCAATCATGCCACTGAGGCCTACCTCTTAATTAGTGTGCCTTGTCCTATGCTACACAGCTTGTGTGTCTGGCAAATATTGGTGTCTGGATCACAACATTGCTTTTTAGACTTCTTTTAAACTAACGTTTGATGAACCTCCTGCTGAAACATAGCAGAAGAGTTATGTGATGTCCAGCGAGGATCAAAGTATCAGTGGACTTTGGCCAGACCATTCCTTACCATTGGTTGGATTTCATGTCGGTCTCATTTGCTTTCTTGCCTATTGCATGGTCTTCCTTCCTCTTTTAGTGTTTGTCCACTACCATCCTTTTGACTGGATGACTTTGTCCTTCCACTGCTCTCATTCAGAGAACTACCTTTTTCAGCACTCCGTGGGGACGGCGTGTACATTCTTGGTCTCTCACTAGTGTGCTGCTTCCCACCGCGCACTCCGTGTTGCGCTCTCCTTTCCCTCTGCATTTCGTCCATTGTTTCCCCCGCAGTCCTCTTTTCATTTTTTTTTTCTCATTTCCTCTATCTCGAGCTCCTCCGTTGCTCTCCCCACCCACTCCTCAGTTGCTCCTCCGCCTCTCTCGCGCTCGCTCGCTCGCCTCTCGCTCGCTCGCTCTCGCAAAGTCGATGATAGATGACCGAAGGTGCAGTGAAAAAATGAAAAGGATTGGAGGTTTCTGGGATTTTGTATTGTGGTCCATTCGATACCAAAAAATATTAGTTGGGACGTACCACTTACTACTATATATTGCCTTAATCTTGTGGTGAGGGGGGGGTCCTCTGCTGCCTGCTGACTCCCACCTCCTATTTTTTTTTAACCTCTTTTGTAGCTCAGTACTCTTATTACTGTATGCAAAGAATCCTTTTTTTTTTTTTTTTTTTTTTTTTTAATGGTTCCTCTCTATAGATCGTTTTTCTTCATCTCTAAGACAAGCTAAAGTTCTCAAAGCCAGGTCCAACCACAAGAAACTATGCATAAAACGCGTTCAAAGTGTTGCTCTAATCTTCTTAAACACTGAGAAAACGTGCCTCTAGGCATGCTTAAAATGTACTTGCCACAGTTGTCCTGTTAATGTTTCAGTGTGGCACCAATAGAGTCGTGTCACAATGTGTTCTCGAACAATATAAGCAAACGCTATTAGGTGGCAGTCTGTTCACAGGTTGTGCTTGTCAGCACATGTTCACCCAGCCAAGCCAGTGTTTTGTGGACTGCATTTGTCGGACTCCTTCAGAGAGCTCCCTCCCTTACAATTCCCCAAGTGGGGGCAGCCTCTTTTCCTCCCTCAGTTGGGATTAGTGGGACCCACAGGGGTGATGGATGAAAGGAGCAATTTACAGAAATGCTCCTCCCTTCAGACACCTCAATTCTTGTGACTCCAAAGCGATGCTAGATTTATTCTTAATGTGCAGGTGTCAATGGGATTTATTTCCAGGACATGGCAGACAATGACGGGCATTAGCAACCCCTTTTCCCACAAGGACATGTTTTTTTCTGCCATTCTAGGTAATCCTTCTGGCATTTGCTTTCCCTGCCTAGCTGTGAAAGTAGTAGGGAGGGTCGTTTCAGGGACAATCCAGCAAATTAGGATTAGTAATTAGACGATTTAATATCTGCCAACTGTTGCCTGCTTAGAACACTTTTTTTTTCAGACACCCTTTCCCCCCCCCCCCCCCAGGGTTTGGGGGTCTGGTTTGCCAAATCTGGCTGCCTCCGAATAAAAAAAAAATTGCTGCTCAAAAAAGCAAAATTTGCGGTATTTACTGTGGCTCAGATGTGGGGCCAGCAAAGCAGCACTGCGTGCCAGAGCAAGGAAGCAAATGTTTGGTGAGAGAGAGATTGCAGATTTAAGTTTTAAAGCTGTGCTCTGTCACCACCCTGCAGTCCTGCTTCCCAGCATCAAATGCATGGTTCTGGAGGGAGCTGTTTCTTTAACCTCCTCCGCCCCCTCACACCTCAATTAAGGTGCCAGGAGGCTAAAGAAACCGAAACCCCGCCTCCCCCAGCACAATGTTTTTCACGCTAATTGTTCGTGATCGGTGCTGGGGGGAGCCGGGGGGGGGAGAGGAGGCGTTGAGGTATAGGGCAGGGGAGGGAGTAAAAAATTAGCTAGCATTTGTGCCAAGAATTTTCAATTCTATTAAGGACACGGAGGCGAAGATTATGTTTCTCTTTCTTTTATTTGCTACTCACAGCAGCCAATGAAAAACGTTTTGTATGCAAATAAAACTACATTTCCCATGATGCTTGTCAATACATCACATCCTGTATAGCCCTATAAGAGCCACTGCATCCCGTTTCTACTCTTTCTTTGCTCGAACCTTGACGGTCAATAACATTAACAATTCTAGTCCAAAATAAGGAACAAGGGTCCCAACAATCATCCTCCAACGTGGAAGAACCATCACCAAACTGGAAAGTTTCCGTCTTGTAAACCAGAAGTACTTCTGCTTCGTCTTGCTTTTCAGAACCTGAAAGGAATGAGACAAGGAAAACCCGTAACTTATGCTTAAACAGAATATCAAGTACTAGTGGGTGGGTAATTATTACCAACATTGTAATAAAACCGGGTGGGATAATCCTCGCCTCCGTGTCCTTAATAGAATTGAAAATTCTTGGCGCGAATGCTAGCAAATTTTTATTCTATTACTGGACCGGAGGCTTCGGATTATGCTAGTTTAACGCTTATAAAACACAACTACAGTCATATCACCACCGGTTATAAAAATTGTTTAAATAGAGACTGAGAAAAATCAATAGTAGAGTAGCAATGTCCTGAACATTAGAAAAACATCATACAATACTGAGAACCATGGCACCACGAACAGGCGGTGCCCCAAACATTCGGGTAAGAATACCGTATTGTGGCATAACTGCCTTCAACCACCTGGCTATGATAGCCGCAGACACATGTCTAATAGGTTTCTGTAATGTAATCAACAATTATATCAAAGCTCAGATCGTAAAGGCCTAGTACCTCTCTTGTAAGCCTTAAGGCATTGAACCACACATAAATTGCATTAGTTGGAAAGCTTAAGACGTAACAGGTCTTAACAAGCTGTAGTCCTGACATTAACTGTAAATGAAACGTCGTGGAGTAGATACTGTACCTGTAAAGCCGAAGACTTTTCAAGTGGTAGGAACATCGGCAGGTAGAAAAAGGCTCGTAACACAGCTTGACGATAATGGACTCCTTGTCAGCCTATTATTATTTGGCCACTTATCAAATAAGGAAAAACGAGAGAACATCCAGAGAGGAATATTCTGGTCTGGGGGTTGCGTTACCCTATTACCTTTCAATAACTTACCAGAATACCGGCGCAAGCCCACCAATTTGCCTCTATCTGAGAATGACCTACAGAAGCGGTCGAATGACCGTTGAAGCGAACGCTACACAAATCCCTATGACATTATTTTCGATAAGAATGAATCAAAAAGGGGGGACAACGGGGCAGGTTTAAAGAGGTCCAACATACATGCCCCAACAATACTATATGCACGAAGGATATGGAGTTCCTCTGAGTCCAAGTGACAGAACAGGGAGATACTAGGGGTGGGGAAGGTGGTGGCCCCACACTGGAGGTGAAAGGGGAGTTCCCCTTTTCGGAACTAGGGCTCTCACACACCTAGCAAGCTAGGTGTCATGCTTCATCATATGAGCCTGCCCCTCGTCAGGTCGGCGCTGCAATACCTGACGGGCACCCAGTACGGGGCTCTTTAGCGGGGATCTTTTATTCCTGCCGTTGGGTGCAGTGGGGGTAAGAGGCCTAGTGAGTGTAGATGTGGGAGGAAGTGAGTTAAAATAGGTCAGTTAGTCCTAACAGTGATTTATTCAGGAAGGTAAACTGCCTAGTTAAAAATATATAGAGAGTGGCGGTGAACTGGATACAAGGTATCAAGCTGTATGTGCCCTACTCTCGGTCGGTCAACATGTTTCGTGCCCTGTGTGTCAGGGGATCAAGGCATTTCTTCAGGACCAATTGTCAATGCTATCTACACAAAGTGGTAAGTGAAAAACGACATACCACACTCTCAGGTCAATAACCTATACTGTTGTCTAATTAGGACTGCAACAGTATCCGGCGGTCGTAAAGGACACCAAATTGGGTCCAGCGTTCGAAGAGCGCTTCGTATGTGACCTACCCTGCCGCCGAAACGGTTTTCGGCGGCAGGGTAGGTCACATACGAAGCGCTCTTCGAACGCTGGACCCAATTTGGTGTCCTTTACGACCGCCGGATACTGTTGCAGTCCTAATTAGACAACAGTATAGGTTATTGACCTGAGAGTGTGGTATGTCGTTTTTCACTTACCACTTTGTGTAGATAGCATTGACAATTGGTCCTGAAGAAATGCCTTGATCCCCTGACACACAGGGCACGAAACATGTTGACCGACCGAGAGTAGGGCACATACAGCTTGATACCTTGTATCCAGTTCACCGCCACTCTCTATATATTTTTAACTAGGCAGTTTACCTTCCTGAATAAATCACTGTTAGGACTAACTGACCTATTTTAACTCACTTCCTCCCACATCTACACTCACTAGGCCTCTTACCCCCACTGCACCCAACGGCAGGAATAAAGATCCCCGCTAAAGAGCCCCGTACTGGGTGCCCGTCAGGTATTGCAGCGCCGACCTGACGAGGGGCAGGCTCATATGATGAAGCATGACACCTAGCTTGCTAGGTGTGTGAGAGCCCTAGTTCCGAAAAGGGGAACTCCCCTTTCACCTCCAGTGTGGGGCCACCACCTTCCCCACCCCTAGTATCTCCCTGTTCTGTCACTTGGACTCAGAGGAACTCCATATCCTTCGTGCATATATTATTTTCGATAAAACATTCACAATGTGGGAAAAGGCAGCCCCCACAGAAATCACGCGTTGTGTACTTACCAACGAATCTGGCCTTCCCATGTCGAAAAATATTGCGTTTGAGTGGAAGGACCCCGGTTTGTTAAATGAGCGCCAGCAGCGTGTCCAAAACCCCCGGCAATTTCCCGTTATTGCCGGAAACCTTTGTCATAAAAGACAAAGGTTTGAAAAAGTTACCACCTGGGAATACTTTATACAACATTGGCAGGATTCGAACCCTGGCCCTGTGCCACCAAAGGTACAAGACTTACCTTTGAAACATAGGTCCTTGGTATATCATAAAAGACCGCAAAAGTCTTACAACCACTGAATGTCCTTCGGGTGAAGCTGCCACCCGTCGCCTTCCTGGAGATACCAGGAGTACCAGTCCGCCACTGTGGTCTTTGTTATGGAATATATTCTGCAATGACCTAAATCCGATAACTCCGGCAGAATGCCAGAAGACCTTCAGTAACTTCCCTAGTAAAATGACCTCGTACCTTCTAACTTGTTGATAAGTCCCACTGCCAAGATATTGCGCATAATGAGTAGGATGTGTCAAGAAACCTCTGTGGGAAACAAAAATGACCCGAAATGAATGGAGGGCAGGGAAGACTGTTTGATAGACTATGCTAATCGCACCACTACTCTGGCAACGCCTGAAATGGAACCGTCTGCATGGATAACATCGGTACGGGGTCCTTTGGAAATCCCTTAATTTGGATGGTGTAAGACCTCGCTGACTGTGTAGGAACGAGATAATCCTGTAAAGTTCTAACCCAAGAGACAGAAGTATATCGAATTTATAGCCGGAAAAGGCCTTACATATCGTATCCCTGAAAAATCGGAATCTGAAGATGAGATCTGGCGGCAGGAAAGTTGTGAGGCTCAGGTCTATGTCTGTGCCAAGATGAAATATATATATATATATATATATATATATATATATATATATATATATATATCCCGGTAAACACGATGTGGAGGCTGTCCTGTTCCCTTGAGGAAACAATGACCTATATCTTTAACTTGGTGAGGCGCTAAAGAGCTGAAGGGAGCCCGGAAGAAAAAATACTCAAAGACTCCAACTCCCTGTTCCGAATCGGAACAGCAGCGAACGACGTGGAAGGAAAAACTGGACGCCCTCCTGAACGCTATATGCTAGAAATGTGTTGAATATGTTGGGAAAGAAAGTGAGAATTCTAGTAGGAATCCCTAAACGGTCCGTAAAGGGCCGGCATCGTGAAAGACCCCCCATAATTCCAGAGGTGTGACCAAAAGTAAACAAGCCCACATATTATAGAAATGTCCAGTAACTAACCTGTCCCCAGGGGATCCGTTGCTAAGGATTAGTGCAGCCATGCCGTTAAGGTAGTCCGTCCTTATGAAAAGGATTTGCGTCTCTCGGAAGAGATGACGCAGATGGTGTTATACAACGCCTATCGCTATTTGTGTCCGGCTATGACTAGGAGTTTGTCCTGGCCTCCCTGCCAGGTCCGGGGGAACCCCCTCTGTGATTTTCTACGACTAGAAAGAAAAGAAGGAGGCTGGCGTCGGTGTCAGGCGACTCCTCCACCGTGACTGGAGTATCGGGCCGCAGGCCCTAATTGTAAGCTATTGTGCCCTTGTCTAAGCCCCTTTGAACGCGCGCGGGCGCCCCAATATCCGTCGGGTGAATGAGGTAGGGAGAAAAATATCATGCCCAAGGATTTTGTCACTAAATAATGATAATGGGGGTCAATGAAGGCTTGCTGCCCCGAGCTAGGGACTGTCGTTTCCGAGGCCCTGTTGATCGACTCTAGGACGGGAAGAACCCGAGCCTCAACAATTATTGTAGGAGACTTGTGCGCTCCTTTCAGAATAAATCACATCCTCCTTATAGCTCACCCATGCAGTGCCTAAGGGTGTCTGTATTCAATATTGTAGTGCAGAGCACAGCATAATGGAGGAGTAGAGGGGGAGCCAACCCTGCGCACACGAGAATTGAAAAATAATTATTTATCAGCTCCTCAGCAATGCTGTAGTCTAAATTTTTTCCAGCCCAAAGGGCGTCCGAGCCATACTGAAATATCGGGAGCGTGTGCGCACTCCAAGGGCCAGCCTATTGTCGCAGCCGGGTAGGCGTACAAGAAAAACTGCTCCATGTAAAATACGAGGCACTATGAACCTCGGAGCAACGGGGGACGCGTGCGATGTGCGTAGGCCATAAAAGTCCAAATGTAGCCCAATTGGGCTATGCACATGGGAGCGTTATGGCTCTATAACCGCACTCGGCAACTAGGGAAAGCCTGTGGCGGATAAGCGCGAGACCGCGCAGTGAACAGAAACAACCATATGGAAATGCCAAAGTAATAAGTCAGAAACCACATTCATGGAAATACCAGGATGTAAACACATAACCTTACGAGCAGGAGTGAGTCAAAATTATTACATAAATCACATCCATTGACACACCAGGATTTTAACACGAAACCTTTTGAGTAATTGTCACAGACCTTAACCACTGGTCACAGTGACTCACTTGACATGCTGCCAACGACAGCGCGGTATCTCCGCTCTTGTGGGAACGCTTGATTCTGTGCTCAGCCGTGCCAAGTCTTTTTAATGATGATCGCGCACATGCCCAATTAGGTATGTAGCAAGCCAGTCTCTGCGCGTGATCCCCGCTCCCGCGGGAGTGGCCTTATTCTGGGCCCGGGTGGGCTAAACTTATTAGCGCTACCGTGCACACACCAGCAAACAGTGCAGTATCTAATATTGATAAATATTTATCAGAAAGTTTCAAGCCTAAAAGTCAATATAAATCCCAATATAAATTTAAATAGAAATCTTAACTCGGAAAACACCACTAGGATTCGAACACTGAACCTCTGGAATAGGAGTCAGAGACCTTAACCACTAGGCCACAGTGGCTCGTTGTAACCAATTAACGTAATGGAGAAAGCTCTCACCACATGCGCACCGCTATGAGGGGAAGCCTGTAGCGTATATACCGGAAACTGGCAAAGTAACGCTGTCGAGGGCAGCGCGGTACTTTGAGGCCAGCGGGAAGTAAAAGTAAGCCTGAGCGGGCCGCCCGCGTTGCTTCACTGCTCTCGGCGGGAAGCGCACCACATTTATGACCGCTCCCAGCAGGAGCCTTTAACAGTGCAATGCACGCACGGCACACAGCACGATATCGCGCACATTTATAACCGCTCCCCTTTTAACAGTGCCGGAGGCTCGGGAACCACAGCGCGGTATAAGCGCTAACGTCAGAGCCTCCGCAACTCCGTGCAATGCACGCGCGGCACACAGCGCGATATCGCGCACATTTATGACTGGTCCCAGCAGGAGCCCTTTAACAGTGCCGGAGGCTGGGGAAGCACAGCGCGGTACAAGCGCTAGCGTCAGAGCCTCCGCAGCCCAGTGCCATGCACGCGCGGCACACAGCGCGATATCGCGCACATGTATAACCGCTCCCAGCAGGAGCCTTTTAACAGTGCCGGAGGCTGGGGAAGCACAGCGCGGTACAAGCGCTAGCGTCCGAGCCTCCACAACCCAGTGCAATGCACGCGCGGCACACAGCGCGATATCGCGCACGTATGTGAACACAATAAAACACAGCGCGATAACGCGCCAGCACCTACTTACAAAATGACTATAAACCAATTAAATAGTCAATAGTAGACAGTAATCACAGTAGAATTCTTGAGCACTTAACTTTCTGCGTGAGCAGCAAAGAAAGAGGAGTAGAAACGGGATGCAGTGGCTCTTATAGGGCTATACAGGATGTGATGTATTGACAAGCATCATGGGAAATGTAGTTTTATTTGCATACAAAACGTTTTTCATTGGCTGCTGTGAGTAGCAAATAAAAGAAAGAGAAACATAATCCGAAGCCTCCGGTCCTGTAATAGAATTGCTATCTAAGGTCACCTCCACCCCTTTGAAAAGTGCCAGGGTAAGAAGCGGTGTCTGCAGGGGCCAAAGGAGGCGGGAACATTAGCATACCTGTTTAGTCCTGGTCTCCTGCAGTCTTTTGTTTTGCTCCTTGCTGTGGAAGCAGAGAAAGCAGGAAAACACCTCTCTCCTGCCTAGCCTCCTTTTTATTGGTCCAGCGCCGCAACACAGGGTCAATAAAAGGAAGGCTAAGCAAAGGGTTTAATGAATATTTTGCGGGGGCTTTTGTAAAAATCACAGCATTACCTCAGAGGTTGAAGGGAAGTCATTGGGCTTGAATCACTAATCTGTTTGGGTTCTGGAGTAGCGTGCTACTCGCTGAAAAGCGCTTCAACACCCCTTCAGGGGTAGAAAGCGCTATATAAATGCAAACCCTTCCATCTTCCATCTTCTATCCCTCCACTATCCCTTTCAATCCAAAAAACAGACAAATTAATTTCTGATTTACTTATACTAATTCACTGCTGATGCTTTTTGGGTTCTAGAGTAGCGTGCTACTCACCGAAAAAGCACTTCAACTCCTCGTCGGGGGTAGCAAGCGCTATATAAATGCAATTGATCATTGTTAAGTCTGACATCTGCCTGAGGGTTTTGTTTGTTGACACCCTAAGTTGTTTTTCTTTTTTTTTTTTTTTTTTTTTTCTTAAATAGATAAAAAGAATCTTTGAGGTCTGGAGTAATCTCTGGAGAGTTTCCCGTGTTTTTCAATACTGCAGTGCCAGTTCTAAACTAGTAAATCTATTTTGAGGAAGTATGTTCCTAAATTTTGCATGTCCTCTTCAAAGAGATTCACAATGATTTGTAGACCTTTTGGACAGATAATAGTTGGAAAGAATAATAAGGTGTTTGCAGTTCAGTTGCCTGCCACTGATTTAATTAATAACCTAGCATGGCTCTTTTCTTATGATCTTGTAAAACCTGTTGGAACATTCTATAAGCCAACGTACTCGCACAAGGCCCTGATGGTATACATTTTTTTTTCGTCTTGCAGCCGGTCATATATTTCAAACCACTTGCCCAGAGCATGGGTTTTAGGTTTGGCTTTCATTCTTTTATATTCAGAGAAAGGTCTCATCTGTTATCACTATAATTGGTTTTATTTTACAGATTTCTTTTTTTCCCTAGATGGTTGAAAATGGTTTCCTCCTGATACAATTGCCAGAGGGGACTTAAGATTTGTAAGTTGTGGTTGAGGTGTTCCAAATTAGAGATTGGTAAGAGTAAGTGCAACCCAGATCCCAGAACTTGTTGACCATTTCTTTACGCACAAACCAGTTCTGGCATGCAGCATGTTAATTCCCATTACTTATACCCGTAGGCTAAATACTGTAAAATCTGAGGCTAGCAATAAGACTGGAAAATTAGTAGAATATTGTGAACGTAATGATCCTAGGAGGGTGCATGAGCTGGGTGGTTGGCTTGGGTGTGGGGGCCTATAGTAACCCAATTTTCAAGAAGGGGTTCAGGAACTTACAGGGAAATAATCGGTTATGTGGCCCACAAGTATGATTGTTTCATTTATCAGAATTGGCCACAGTGTGCAGTATTTTTTTTTTGTCACTACAGACTAGATTTCACAAGGGTGCTTCAGCATTGAACAGTGAGCCGTGTGGTGGCGTTAGCTCATAGGAGAGGCCTTCGCTCAACATCATTATATTGTGTTCGTATCCTTCTACTTCGACTTAATAATGATATTAAATATTATTTTTGCACAGTTATGGACTACGTTGGTGCCCTGAAGGTTACCAAACCTTTATTAAAATTCATACAAGCTTTATCTTTGGACACCATAGTCACTAAAAGGTATGGAATGAAGTGTTAAGTTTCAAATCGTCTAGCTACAGTAGCTGCGTATTGCAAGGCTCTGTGTTTACCAGGGCACTGTTTAAGTTGTATACATCAAGTATGCCTAAAGATATCTCTCGGGTATTTTGTTTTCTGTCAAAATTGGTTCTAATCCAGTCCATTGCCTAGTGACTTGTTAGGTGGATGGACAGGTGGTCACAATGTCTTCTTGCATAAGTCCCTCCCAATGTCTTTTCCTGCTGATCTGAGAGAGTGAGAGTAACATGACATGTAGAATGTGGCATAAGTGTGATGAGGCTGTGGTGGATGGCCACTGCTGATACCAATGGTGTGCTGTTCTGTGGTTCATTGGGTTCTGGTCCCGGCTGCCCTTTTTATCTATCTGCTGGAGTACACGGAGTGTGGTGCCTGCAGACACACTAGAATTGCTCTAGTTATATGGCCAACTTGACATGGTTTGACTGATCAGGGGTCTCCCAACCCTAGGCTCTTCTATTCATTGAAGGTGTTATTGGATGCGGGAGCCATGTGTCCCTTCTTGTTGCCAGCTCACCCCCCGCCCCCCATTAATTAGTTACATCATTTGTAAGTGGGTTATTTAGAGGTGGTGGGGGCTTATGCTTCTTTTTCATTTCACTCTGGGACCCACAAATGGCCTCTTTAACCATTGCCATCTGTGTTCTGTTACTGACAGACACCTCATCACACAAAAAGAATTGGGGACCGGGAGCTATTTGGAAAAAGAAGAGGTCCAGTACCCGCGCTCCCAAAGAACAACGTGTCTACACTGGGGGGTGACTGTTCCTAAGTTCTCACGCAAGTATCAGCCAAATTATGGTTGGTGAGAAGGAATCAAAACTGGTGGTCAGACTCCAAGACGGTTGGGTTTTATAAGTAATGATGGGGGGGGGATCCCTTCTTTTAGATGTAGTGCCCTCACACACCCTTGCGGGTGTCATGCTTCATCATCGGGCGTTGCTCCTCGTGGGGGTGGCGCTGCAGTCCCTCACGGGCCCCGCGAGAGGGCTCTTTAGCGGAGTTCTTTTAAGGAGATGCCGCAGTTGTGCATGTGGGTGTGTGGGCCTAGGAGAGTGGGTGAGTTAAAATTACCAAACGGTACCCGGAACCACTGTTCCCAATAATCCGCGCGCCCGCGCACTTCTCTACCCCCGAGCGCGCAGTGCCATGAGTGGAGCGCGCACAGACGGCACATCCCGCGAGAGTATTCGCGCCGCCGCCGATTTTAAAAGGCGCACGGCGCGAAAAACTGGCATTTCCAGATTGCGGAGGACGGCGGCGGAAGTGACCACTTTGAAGTTAACACTCGGGAGCGGAGGTAAGTGTTCTAATGTGGCCACTTGCTGTCCTTTTGTTTCTGCTGCGTGTGCTTTTGTATTGCCCTGTTTGTTTGCTGTGTTTCTTTATTAGTAAAAGCGAGGCTGCGGGGGAGATTGTGTGCTTTTATTTAAGTATCCATGTTAATTGCAGCCCCTTCACGAGCTGCGATTAACATGGATACTTAAATAAAAGCACACAATCTCCCCGCAGCCTCGCTTTATTACCAAAACAATACAGCAAGTCTGCAAACAAGGCAGATGACCCTAAAAGCACACGCCGTGTTTTTAAACTTGCTATATTGTTTTGTTAGTAAAGCGAGGCTGCGGGGGAGATTGTGTGCTTTTATTTAAGTATCCATGGCGCTATAAGGCAAGCTCTGTGCAGGTGCATTTATGTAGTGCCTGTAAACCTTAATAGGCGCCGAAGGTTGAGCGTTTGGAAGAGAACAGGCGCCTTTTCATACGGCAGGTTTCAGTGACTAGAAATTCCATGGTGGTTGTGTAAAGGGAGGCGGAAAGGAATTGCAGGACGCCAATGTGCAGACACACTGAAAGTGTCATTGTTCACCATAGCTGCCAAGGTTTCAGATTGCTATGTGTGACATTTTCATAACTTCATTGTAATTATGAGTGACATATCAACAACTATGAGTGACACTTTCTCGCGAGCAAGAGGAAGACGAGGAAAACATAAATATCAAATTACACCCATTTGAGCAACTATAAACTCGAAGGACATCTTAAAACTGCTGTAAAGCACCAGAATTAGAAGGGCAGCAGTCAGCTGGCTCGCTGACTCTACAGTCAGCCCGCCGCAGACAGCACAGCATTGGCAAGCCTCAGGCGATCACAACCAGGCTGTATATATTCAAAAGAAATAAGCTCATTATCTTCAACCCTCTAAAAATCATTAGAGCGGTCCACCGCACGCTACCTTCCCAGCCCTGCTGGCAGCAGCAGAGATCATATGAGCCGCAGCCTGCACAGAGCGGTATACTCCAAAGTCTGCTGACTTGGTGATGTTCAGCGCGCTGAGTTCAAAAGCTATACTTACACCACAGAAGTTGGCTCTCACCGGGCCCGGCCCAAGACGGGTATAGTGTGACTAACTACCGCAGTTGAAAATTGAGCAGACTCGCTGAGTCTGCGGGTCGACGTGAGACCTACATGCACTCATGCAGTCAGAATAAGAGACCTACAGACAATGCACAGCTCTGAGTGAACATTCTTTCCTTGGCCTCTTTGCTATAAACATACGTAAGTACCATTACAAATACCTTCAAGGTCTCCATTGCTAACACGAGGCACACTTGGGTTTGTAGACCACTTCATCCATACCAAACACTTTGAATCCAGTTCTGGACTTTGTTGTAAATGATTACCAGATGTATTAGTTAATCGAAGCAAACGTAGACTACAACTCACAGAATGCATTAATTTCTTAAGGGAACACACACAAGTAAAAGCACAGTGCTTGCCATACCTGAAGCAAATAAGCAGTATCTTTCTTATTTTCATGTTCCTGCTTTCAAAGCATTTAGAATTTGCTATTTGACAACAAAATGTAAACGTGTTGAAAATAATATACTTTCAGTCATTTATGTGTTATGCTAACAATAGCTTCAAAGAAATAAATCACTGTAATTTGTGTGTGTGTGTGGGGGGGGGTGACATGCAGGGCCCTACACTGAATGTACTGACTTGAGACATTCATGTGTCTCACTTAGCTATCAGGACACACACCTGCCTCGAGCTACTCTCTGATTAAACAACACTTTGTTTATGTCAGTAAACCAAGAATGAAAGCAACTGATATTGTTTCAACCAATCAAGCAGCAGCAGTTCTAAAAGCGGTCTCCGAGGCTCTTCGTGCGTGTTATATGCAACAAGAGAAATAAGGGGTAAATTAGGTTCTCAATTTGGAGACCTGATAGCACTGTCTTCTATCCCTACGAAGGGACTACAAAAGATTAATGTTGACTAGTTGGGCCACAGCTGTGTTTTTCTTCAGAATTCTGGAACTTGTAGCCTTGGTTTTATGCTGGTTTAAGTATGAGTCCCAGATTCTAAGAAAAAGGCCCATACTGTCCTAAATAGTCTCGCATGGACCTTGGAAACTTGGCGGCTGGCGGGTACCTTCAATACAGGTTATTTAGTCTGTGGTCTGCAGAATAGTTTATATTGTTAATTTTAAATTGTATGTTGTATTCGGCTGCCGCCTGGGCTTGCCTCAACCCCCCGTGGAAATGCTGAACATGTTAGAGCTGTCTCTGTATAAGCAGTGTTGTCTAAAGGAAGGTCACTACGCTTTGTACTTGGAGGTTTATTTCATTCATGAATTGCTTTACTGCTTGCAAACGCAGAGTGCTGATAGTTGGCTGGTCTCTCAAGTGACTCATTGTGGAACCCAGTGCAATTGATCAAATAAAGACTTTTCATCTCTGATGACATGACACTTGGCATGTTTTTCAGGGTAAAATAACATCAGGGGCTGTATTATACAGAGCGCACAGTCCTTATTTATGCCAGGAGCAAACTGGGACAGTGCACCCAACTGCAATGAATCTCTGCCCCCTGAGCAGCATCTCCGTGTTTCTCTGTGCAAGTGGCAACCCAGCTACACTTTAAAGAGAGGTTAGTGATTCCCCTGCAGGAGGGTGTGGTGAGCACTTTACAAGGCCCTTCTTTTCAAGTGTGCTTTTATATTGCCCCAGATGCCTCCTTTGGGTATTTGTGCCGATTGGAATATTGAGAAGATGGAGTCATTTGTGCAAGGTTTTCAGTGTAAACATGGTCCATACATTTCCCCTTGGCAGCAGCATTTGGGTATAGATTTTTGATGCTAGCATCTGAGCATCATCTGTGTATGAAGGATGACAGTGCAATAGTCACCATAGCCCCACCCCCTCGGTGAGCTTAATGCCCCGGAACTGGGCTCCATGCGGCCATGTGATTCAGTTCCCTTATCTGAAAGGACTAAGAGCGCTTGGTGACCAGCTAAATGTAAATCACACACTATAAAAACACCGGGCCATTTCCATAATCCAGTTTCCTCCTATGCAGTCAATACCCAAGCGCTGTAATTGGCTGCAGCAGTGCCATTGAGGTGACATTCAAGCTAGTCTCTTACAAATATGCTCTTTCCTCACCCACTCGGATGGTAGTCTGTTTTGCATAAAAGGATTGCATCTTCTGAATATGCTTTAATCCATAAACTAAACCCTGAGGTGTAACATGAATTGCTTTAAGGTAGCCTAAATGAGTGCTCAGTGCTAACCATGGGCCCTTCCCAGCCACTTTCACTGCTGTTCTTCTCTACCCCAGCAAGTTTTGTTTCTTCCCTGCCCCCTTGCACCAAGGTTTGCCATTTCTGCCACCTCCTGATCTGTGACTGCACTACTTCCCTACCCACTTGTAGCAATGTTGGCCGTTCCTGTCATCCCCTGGTCTGTCACTGAACTTTGTCCCTGCCTACCTGCAGCAATGTGTCATTTTTCTGCCCGCTTTCATTTTTTAGCTGAAAGCCTTGCGCTGTCTGGTTTGCTAAAGACATTTTGGAGACATTCAGAAAGTTGACATAGGAATGCATTCTGCCCGTTGCGTACCGTTGGCATGGGGTTTGTAACTCACATTGTCATGCTTTCTATTTGCTGGCTTTATTTGCTTTAGGCTGTCCAGCTTGAGTTCGTCTCTCCCGTTGCCCAAACTTTGATTACTGTATTCTTCCACAAACTCACTTTCTGTAAACGGGTCTTTACATCTTGGTCTTATCTTGTCACATTTGCGGTGCATTCAAATGTCAAGCTCTCGCTTCAGAGGGGTTTGGTGTTTACTTTTCTTTCTCTAACTTCAAAGTGAGAGAATGTATGCGACAATCCTGCTGAGCATCCATGTAAGAGGAGAGGGTGTAGGATTTTTTTCCCTAGCACATAAAAAAATTAACTGTGCTGATTTTTCTAAATAGATTAATATCAGTACAAATGAAGCAATTTTTTTTTTTTATTCTAAAGTGTGCTGGAAACAAATATTTGAATATGATAAAAACACATCGATACACTAGGCGATGACTTATGCACACATTATTGTTTGTGTAGAGTTTTACCCCATTTTGGTATAAATGTAATGCTCATTTCAATTGAAAATATGTTGTCTGTAAGGGTAGCGCGCTACCACTCCACTCTATGCCCTTCCACTCTGACACGCCACTCCACTGTACAGCATGCTACTCCGCAGCATGCAATGACACTCCACTCCCCTCCACACCACTTACCCCACACTACTCTACCCCACTCCACCCCAATCTATTACACTCCAATGCACCCAATCTACCCCACTCCACCCCAATCTACCTAACCCCACTCTACATTGCATGCACATTACACAGAGACACCGAATCATAGTGTGTAAATCAATGTATAGGAAATGTTACATCAGACAGAGGACTAAAAGTTGTAGGAGTCACAAGTCATCCATACTGGTAGACAGTATAGTTTAAAAGTTCTTGCTCTGAAAAAGCACAGACTGAGAATTTAAAATGTAACTCCACGGTTGGGGGTTGGCTTTAATAATAAGAATTGATTTGTACCCAAGTTAAACCTTTTTGCAGCATTAGGATAATGAAAGACTGGAGGGGAAATTCATAATGCTCTAATCTATACCTTGCAGTTTGCATGCAGCTCTTTGATAGTTAATAGCTCACTTTTCTATATTAGGATTTAAACTTATAAACTGCAAGTAACAAAAGGGGCTCTCTGACAGAAGCAGTAATGCAGTGATCTATTTACATTGCATGCACTTTGTGATCTGCATGGTTCACCTGCTTTGCATCAAGCATTTTGACCTCCTCCGCTACTTTATAATGAGTCAAAACTTCCACTAGACAAAAATCAGATCTCTCTGCAGCTGGTCCATCAATCTCCAGAGTTATCCAGCCAAAGTGAAGCGGAGAAGCCAGTATTAATCCCAAGTTTTCTGGTACCACATTGTTCAGCCACTAAATGTACATACTTCTCCAAGTCCACCTTCACACCTCCCAAGTCCTTGACCACTACCCTGCACGCATCAGTGCGGCCCTCTGTCACACCACAACCAAATATTTTTGACCCTTGGGAAAATATTTGCGAGTACCCATGGTCTATTATAAATGTGATTACATGCAAATGTGTGTGAATGAGACGCATATCTGTTAAAACATTGACATGGCAAAAGGTAAAGAAAATGCAGGAGAGTGGCTTGATTGTGTGGGGAGGTGCAGATAAGTTTAGCCTAATGGATGCTAATAATGAAGCACAGGGGCACGTGCCTATTTGCCTAAACTGGAATCCCAAGTAACTATTTGGTCGTTTTTCCTATTGGAGTATCTGGGCCAGTCCCATTCATTGTTTGTAACTCTTAGAGCCTTTGCTAACCATCTTGTCTTCAATTGCAGGTTTGCAGTCTGTAAGGTATTTGGATTTGAATGGTCAGGCGTGAGTACCCACAAAGACAAGGTAATTCTGTTTATGTTCCACATTGGGTTTGGGGGGTGCTGGGTAAATAGATTCACAATCTGCACCCCTTTTCTTTTGCAGGTTTGTGAGACCGTGCTACAAATACAGTTGTACAGGCAGACGGGAGTACAGGCTGAACAAACAGGTAATTGTTTGGTAGAGTTAAACTGTGGTGCATCTTGTGTATTGTAGTATAACAACATACCTTACTCATGTTTCCTTCTGTTGTAGGTTTCGCAGACAGTACCCCACACGTTTGAACGGGAATACGTGAGTACAAGCAGAGCAGGTAATTGTTTGGTAGAGTTAAACTGTGGTGCATCTTGTACATTGTAGTATAACATACCTTACCCATGTTTTTTTCTGTTGTAGGTTCGCAGACAGTACCCCACACGTTTGAACGGGAATACGTGAGTACAAGCAGAGCAGGTAATTGTTTGGTAGAGTTAAACTGTGGTGCATCTTGTACATTGTAGTATAACATACCTTACCCATGTTTTTTTCTGTTGTAGGTTCGCAGACAGTACCCCACACGTTTGAACGGGAATACGTGAGTACAAGCAGAGCAGGTAATTGTTTGGTAGAGTTAAACTGTGGTGCATCTTGTACATTGTAGTATAACATACCTTACCAATGTTTTCTTCTGTTGCAGGTTTCGGAGACAGTACCCCACACCTTTGAACGGGAATACGTGAGTACAAGCAGAACAGGTAATTGTTTGGTAGAGTTAAACTGTGGTGCATCTTGTGTATTGTAGTATAACAACATACCGTACCAATGTTTTCTTCTGTTGCAGGTTTCGGAGACAGTACCCCACACCTTTGAACGGGAATACGTGAGTACAAGCAGAACAGGTAATTGTTTGGTAGAGTTCCTTATGGTGCACATGGTATATTGCTGTATCACAAATTCACAATGTGCTGTAACAATCTTTATTTCTATTGCAGGCTCTACGGACAGTGCTACATTTAAGTTTGAAAGGGCAGAGAACAGAAAAATCCAGGTAATTACACTGTACGTTTTGCCGGCGATGCCTCAGTACTATGTGACAGATTGCAATCATGAGCATAGGCATCAACTTTAGCCATGTTTCTTTATTTTGCAGGCTTTGTGGCATAGCAGGCTAAACCCAGTTATCACAAATATGTTCAAGCGCAAAGCCGTACCTTCTGCAGAGTGTGATGCTTCTCCACAAAGGAAGAAATGTTGCCTTGTATTCAAGGAAGACTGGATGAAAGAAATTGTGGAGGCTGAGACGCAGAAATCACGAAGCAAGGTTCGCGTGCAACTTGGGGAACTATTTCAATATAGTCCAGACGTGGGCTTGATTTGCAAAGCATGTGCCGAAGCCAAGATTGTTGGGGACTTTTCTACAGGGAAGAAATGGAGTGACGGCTGGAAACTGGATTACCTGAAACGCCATCTAATTAGCAAAGTTCACGAGTCTGCCATGGTGATATTGAGAAACAAAAGTGCTGCTGCCAGGTTTGGTTTTGGAGTGCGGGCAATGCTGACAGAAACTGCCACTGACAAAGCAAATAGAATGGAAGTAGTTGAACGACAAAGATCCCTGCCTGAGGAGATAAAGATTCTCATCAACAATGTGTTGCTGGCAGTCAAGATGAATACTTCAATGTTATCTGTACAAGACATCCATGACCACCTAGCTTTGTATGTGAAGATACCAGACAGCTGGAGGAGCAAGAACTATGCCTTTGAGTTCCTTGAGGCCATCAATAGCGTGATACACTGTGAAGGTATGGCAGAACTTCGTAACGCTTTGTATCACACATTGATAATTGATGAGAGCACAGATATTTCTGTTACAAAAATGCTCATCCTGTACTTCAAGTTCCGACCTGTAACCTCAACAGAGCACAAAACACTGTTTGGGGGCATAGTGAAGCTGACTAGTTGTAATGCTGAGGCTATCACTACTGCTGTGAAAGAATTCTACACTGCCAATGAACTGGACCTCATGAAAATGGTCATGTTCACATCCGATGGTGCGTCCGTGATGCTGGGTAAAAATAATGGTGTTGCTACTCGCCTTAAACAATCCATTCCCCATCTAGTTGAGCAGCATTGTGTCGCTCATCGAGAAGATTTGGGAGTTGATGATGCCTGGAAGAGGGTTCCAATGATTAAAGAGATGGAGACATTATTGAGGACTGTCTATACTGTGTTCTCCAGATCTCCTGCAAGGAAGTCCAAGCTGGATGAAATGGCATCGGTCACTGATTGTGAAGTGGTCTCTTTTCGACCATTGAATGAAGTCCGGTGGCTTTCAAGGCATTTTGCAGTTGGTGCACTAATTCGGAATTACGAGGCTGTTCTTAAGTACTTTGAGCATGAGAAAGTTGAAGAGAATGATCCAGTTGCTAAATATTGTTACAAAAAGCTATCGGACTCAAACTACCATATTTCCCTTGCAGTACTTAATGACATTCTGAGTAAATTTGCATCTTTGTGCAAACTGTTCCAAAAAGTTCTTTGACTACTGTTGAAGCTGTACAGTATGCAAGAGCAAAGATTGGCCAAATTAAGGAACAGTATTTGGGGGACACTGTCTTTTGGAGCAGCAATGTAAGAGATATGATGGTGTTGTACAAGGAAAGGCAAGAGTTTGACAGTGGGCCTATTTTGTCTTTTGTTTCCCTTCTTTGTGAGCACATGCAAAAAGGTTCCCTGAAGATGAACTGAAAGAATGGGCAAGCTTTGAAATCCAGGCAATAGCAACACAATCACATTTTGATTTTGGGACTGAGAATATACAAAGACTTGTTGAAAAGTATAAAAATGTCTTGGTCCTGGGTGATTGTGAAACACCAGAAGATGTTGTTCGACAATACAGAGATTATAAATATGTGGTGGCAGAACATGTAAAGGGTGGGTTATTTACCACCTTTCAAGACATGGTGAATTTCACTGTACGCAATGCTGCTCAGTATAGTGTGGTGTCTCAGCTTGTTGATGTCTGCGCAACATTTCAAGCATCTAGTGCAGATTGTGAACGAGGATTCAGCCTCATGAATACTATCAAGAGTAAATTGAGGAATAGACTAGAGCAGAAGCATTTGGATATGCTGATGAGGACAAAGGCCTACCTCCTGAATGGGAAAGTTGACCTTGATAGAGTTTATCAGCACTGGAAAAATGTCAAGGATCGCCGTGAGAAGCAACCCTGTCACCCATGTAGTGATGCCACTTGACATGTCTGAACGGCTCTCTCCCACAGTCCATGTTTGCCTGGATGTCAGAGTTTTACAAACTATCTCTGGCGGGATAGCCCAACATTACTCAGTAGCTTTCACAACAAATTGTAAATATGTTATGTAATTTTGTAACATTGTGTATATGTGATATTGTATAGGCTCTCAACATTTCCCCACCCAATGAACAGTGCTCCAGTTAAGAATATTTAGTAAAATCTTATGATGGTACCACTGTTGGAGTCTTGTGCTTTTCTAAACCTGAAGTGTACTTGCCTGTGTAACCAATTCATCTCATCGCGTGTTTATCCAATTTGCAAACCGGCCTTAAGACCCTTAACGTGGCGCTGTATGTGTGAAAACGCACCATCTTTTCACTTTTTTAAGTAAACGTTTGGAGTGACATTTGGCGCTGCACACGCGCGCTGTCTGGTTCCTGGCGCACATAGCCATGGATGCAGCGCACAGAGACCCTCCACTGCCGCACACAGAGGAAAAAAATTAGAGGGAACATTGCCCGGAACCTCTATTTATTCGGGGGTCCGAGTGGTAAGTTAAAAAGGGTGTGAATCCTGGAGCTCCTCTCAAAAACAAATATAGAGGCCGGATGTACGACTAACCGCTGCTCTCAGAATGGGTGCCAAGGTGAGTAAATCATACATAAAAGAAGGTCAACATGTTTTGCGCTCTTCGATGGTCCTTAAGGGATCCTGGGGCGCTTCGTCGGGACCTAAATACAATTGAAATAGTCAAAAAGACAACAGGTTCCAGGAAGAAAGAAACCTGTGAACCTGCGACTCCTTATTCTTAAGGAGTGTGAGCGTCCTTGCGCTGATAGGAACTCTCAATGTAGGTGCCTATCCCCAACCTAATAAAACAAAAATAGAGAGAGACACACAGATATATACACGGATGTTAAAATATTTCAAGATGCAGGGCAATCATTACTTCCATGCGGTGTGCTTGGCCACTATTGCATGCACACAAGGTAAGTATATAGTAATCTCATGCCGGGGTGTTTTAACAACAGTAAATAAAAGACATCCTAGAGGGTGATGTTGACAATGGTGCACAAGAGTGGAACAGTATAGGTAAAGTCTCTAATAGAAAACCCTATAGTTCCCACATGCACATTGCCTGCTGGAAATGGTTCTGGCCCTATGAAACCGAGTGAGGTATGCGAAGCTAGTATCGAGAGGTCCGTAATCAATGTGGTCGGACTTAAAAGTATATGCTAAAGGTCAGGTGGTCTAGCGGTGCACTGCACTGTAGTGGTCATTGTAGTGACTGAGGTTCAAATAGTGGGGGGATTAGCGAGACGTTGTGGTGTAGACTGCCCTTTACGGAAATCGGGCTCCGTCGGCACACTCTCGGTAAAAGGCAGAGTTTCTGTGAAGCGAGAGAGGCGCATAGTAAAAAATGGTGCCTGAAAGTGAATGCGCGATCGAGCCCACGGACTCGGTCCAAAAATGCCATCATGATCGGGGCGCGTGGTGAATAGTACTCACATTAGCTCGCCTCTGCTGGGATAATGACCTACCCCTCCGTAGTAGTGTACCGGAATCGGAGGGGAATGGTTAACGTATGCCTGCTTATATCCTCCGCCAAATCTTACCCGGCCGGGATGAGTGGGCGGGTACAGGCGCGATTACGCGCTGCGTAGGGGGGAGTGTTCAGGGAGGGTTGAGTGGTTCTTACTGCGATGTGTAAATGCGGCAGCCATCTTAGCATGGGTTCATAGAGAATGACATTGGATCATAACGCAACGTGTGTGCGCCTACCCGTCATCAAGATAGGTGTTGTAGCTGGGGTGTCTTATTAATGAATAAAGCAAGATTCATGATCTTACATAAAAAATAAAAATTATTATTATTAAATTAATAAATGCCAATCAGCTCGTGGACTGTAATTTACAGTAGAGGAAATTGGTGGCTGTGTGCTGATGGAGCGCCATAGTAGTGTACGAATATGTACTAGAAAAAAAGGGGGGGGGCAATCCCATTGTCAAGGATGATGGTATGTGCCAAGTCAATGGTGGATCAAGGTCAATGGCTTTCAGTATGTAATACAGACCCCAGGTATCGGGGATGACGCCCTAGTAGCAACATACTGCTGGGTATAGCAGGACAGTATGGTTCGGTTTTTCTCATATTAGTTTCATAACCCCAACAAATTTAGTGCATCAGAAAGTTAATTCATTAATTCTGCCCACGGAATTTCGTCATTGAGTCCCTCTGTGTCACGTCTTAGTCTATGCACCCAGCGTTGTTCCAGTCTGAAGAGGGTTCTGTTGGTCCAGCTAGGATTAGAGTCGATAACTGTCCACCTTATACTGTCAGCGGTGTGTTTTAGTTCCATGAAGTGAGCGAGCAATTTGGTGTTAGTTTTCCCACGTCGTATTGTACTTTTGTGCTCGCCAATTCTAATCTTGACCTGCCTGGTGGTCATGCCGATATACCTCTTGCCACAAGGGCATACAGTGGTGTAGACACAATTCTTGGTGTTGCAGTTAGTGTGTCTTGTTTGTCGCCAAGGTGTGGTTAGACCAAGGTCGATCTGTTTTGAGGCTGTGGTTTCAGCGCAGGCAGCGCAGGAACCGCAGGGGAAATGACCTACTACAGGTGGTAAGGCCCAGAGAGTGGGTTGTCTCGTGAGCGGGGCTTTAGGACGGGTATGGACTAGGTGGTCCCTCAGGTTCTGCGTGCGCTTAAATGCAAACAGTGGGGGGGGGGGGACCGGGTGAAAAAGTGCCGGTCCTCAGAATATCCCTTGTTTCCTAACCACTTTCTGTATTTGGTTGGAACTTGGCGTGAATGTGGTGACACAGGTAATGGCTTCCGATTTGGGCTTATCCCTTACTTCTAGGAGGGCAGCTCTCGGATTATTTCTTGCTCTCTTGTGTACCTGGCGTATGATGTTACTGGGGTAGTTAGATTGTCTGTTAGAATCTCTGATTGCTTTTCGAACTCGGTGATGGTGTCACAATTCCTACGGAGACGTAGAAATTGTCCGACTGGTAAGTTATTCCTCCGTGCTTTAGGATGGTGACTCTCGTATATGAGGAGACTGTTTCTGTCTGTGGGCTTCCTATAGTTGGTTGTGTGCAAGGAACCGTTGTCCAGAGATGTGAGCAAATCCAGGAAAGGGATGCTGTCCCGTGACCTGGTACTTGTAAATTTTAAGAAGGGGTCCAGGGTATTGATCCAACCACAGAACGTAATGCAAAGTTCCTCATCCCCTCTCCAGAATAGGATGATATCGTCGATATAGCGATGCCACATCAAGATGTTCTGTTGATACGGATTCGATTCTCCAAGGATGTGCTTCTCCTCGAAATCTGCCATGTAAAGGCAGGCCAGGCTGGGAGCGAAGGTGCTTCCCATACTGGTGCCCTGTACTTGATGGTATAGTTGTGATTTGAAGGCAAAGAAATGTTCTTTTAGCGCTATGGAAGCGCATTCACAAATGAAGGATACCAGGGTTTCATAAGGCCATGGTTCGATATTCCGCAGGGTTGACTCTAGTACATCCAGGGTTGCATCCTGGGGAATGTTTGTATACAGGGCCTCCACGTCTAAGGTGACCAATAGCAAGACAACCTCTCTAAAGAAGAAAGGACTCTTCTCAAATCTATCACTGAAGATACCAACATCATTCTGAAACCAGCAGACAAAGGCGGTGCTATTGTCATTCAGGATATTGTCACTTACGATGCCGAATGCAACCGCCAACTGATGGACACCAAATACTACCAGCCTATCACTGAAGACCCCACAACACGCCTCGTCACCCGAATAAGGAGCCTAGTCAACGAAGCGGCCACAGAAGGTTGGATCTCAGGCCAGGAGGCAGACTTCCTCACCAACGAGGACCCGCTGACCCCTTACTACTATACCCTTCCCAAGATCCATAAAGGAATCAACCCACCACCGGGCCGCCCCATCGTGTCAGGGATCGAATCGGTCCTAGAACCACTCAGCAAGTTCTGTGATTTCTACCTATGTCCCTTGGTGAGCAAAACCCCATCCTATCTCGGGGACACCACAGAGGTACTCAATTTGATAGAAAACTTTTCTGATTCAGGAACCATCGACCTGTTGGTCACCTTTAGACGTGGAGGCTCTGTATACAAACATTCCCCAGGATGCAACCCTGGATGTACTAGAGTCAACCCTGCGGAATATCGAACCATGGCCTTATGAAACCCCGGTATCCTTCATTTGTGAATGCGCTTCCATAGCGCTATAAGAATTTCTTTGCCTTCAAATCACAACTATACCATCAAGTACAGGGCACCAGTATGGGAAGCCCCTTCGCTCCCAGCCTGGCCTGCCTTTACATGGCAGATTTCGAGGAGAAGCACATCCTTGGAGAATCTAATCCGTATCAACAGAACATCTTGATGTGGCGTCGCTAGATCGACGATATCCTATTCTGGAGAGGGAATGAGTAACTTTGCGTTACGTTCTGCGGTTGGATCAATACCCTGGACCCCTTCTTAAAATTTACAAGTACCAGGTCACGGGACAGCATCCCTTTCCTGGATTTGCTCATATCTCTGGACAACGGTTCCTTGCACACAACCAACTATAGGAAGCCCACAGACAGAAACAGTCTCCTCATATACGAGAGTCACCATCCTAAAGCACTGAGGAATAACTTACCAGTCGGACAATTCCTATGTCTCCGTAGGAATTGTGACACCATCACGGAGTTCGAAAAGCAATCAGAGATTCTAACAGACAATCTAAGGAAGAGTAACTACCCCAGTAACATCATACGCCAGGCACACGAGAGCAAGAAATAATCCGAGAGCTGCCCTCCTAGAAGTAAGGGATAAGCCCAAATCGGAAGCCATTACCTGTGTCACCACATTCACGCCAAGTTCCAACCAAATACAGAAAGTGGTTAGGAAACACTGGGACATTCTGAGGACTGGCACTTTTTCACCCGGTTTCCTCCTCCCCCCCCCCCCCACTGTTTGCATTTAAGCACACGCAGAACCTGAGGGACCACCTAGTCCATACCCGTCCTAAAGCCCCGCTCACGAGACAACCCACTCTCTGGGCCTTACCACCTGTAGTAGGTAATTTCCCCTGCGGTTCATGCGCTGCCTGCGCTGAAACCACAGCCTCAAAACAGATCGACCTTGGTCTAACCACACCCTGGCGACAAACAAGACACACTAACTGCAACACCAAGAATTGTGTCTACACCATTGTATGCCCTTAAGGCAAGAGGTATATCGGCACGACCACCAGGCAGGTCAAGATTAGAATTGACGAGCACAAAAGTACAAAACGACGTGGGAAAACTAACACCAAATTGCTCGCTCACTTCATGGAACTAAAACACACTGCTGACAGTATAAGGTGGACAGTTATCAACTCTAATCCTAGCTGGACCAACAGAACCCTCTTCAGACTGGAACAACGCTGGGTGCATAGACTAAGATGTGACACAGAAGGACTCGATGACGAAATTCCGTGTGCAGAATTAATGAATTAACTTTCTGATGCACTAAATTTGTTGGTGTTATGAAAGAATATGAGAAACAGAACCATACTGTCCCGCTATACCCAGCAGTATGTTGCTACTAGGGCGTCATCCCTGAGTACCTGGGGTCTGTATTACATACTGAAAGCCATTGACCTTGATCCACCATTGACTTGGCACATACCATCATCCTTGACAATGGGATTGCCCCCCCCCCCCCTTTTTTTCTAGTACATATTCGTACACTACTATGGCGCTCCATCAGCACAAAGCCACCAATTTCCTCTACTGTAAATTACAGTCCATGAGCTGATTGGCATTTATTAATTTTTAATAATAATTTTTATTTTTTATGTAAGATCATGAATCTTGCTTTATTCATTAATAAGACACCCCAGCTACAACACCTATCTTGATGACGGGTAGGCACACACGTTGCGTTAAGATCCAATGTCATTCTCTATGACCCCATGCTAAGATGGCTGCCGCATTTACACATCGCAGTAAGAACCACTCAACCCTCCCTGAACACTCCCCCCTACGCAGCGCGTAATCGCGCCTGTACCCGCCCACTCATCCCGGCCGGGCAAGCTTTGGCGGAGGATATAAGCAGGCATACGTTAACTATTCCCCTCCGATTCCGGCACACTACTACGGAGGGGTAGGTCATTATCCCAGCAGAGGCGAGCTAATGTGAGTACTATTCACCACGCGCCCCGATCATGATGGCATTTTTGGACCGAGTCCGTGGGCTCGATCGCGCATTCACTTTCAGGCACCATTTTTTACTATGCGCCTCTCTCACTTCACAGAAACTCTGCCTTTTACCGAGAGCGTGCCGACAGAGCCCGATTTCCGTAAAGAGGGGTAGGAATACTGGAATGTTTTTGTGTGCATATGTATGTGCGCCCCCTTTACAGTTACGGGCAGCGCGCGAGTTATGTTTAGTTGTGGGCAGTCTACACCACAATGTCGCGCTAATCCCCCCCACTATTTGAACCTCAGTCACTACAATGACCACTACAGTGCAGTGCACCGCTAGACCACCTGACCTTTAGCATATACTCTTAAGTCCGACCACGTTGATTACGGACCTCTCGATACTAGCTTCGCATACCTCACTCGGCTTCATAGGGCCAGAACCATTTCCAGCAGGCAATGTGCATGTGGGAACTATAGGATTTTCTATTAGAGAGTTTACCTATACTGTTCCACCCTTGTGCACCATTGTCAACATCACCCTGTAGGATGTCTTTTATTTACTGTTGTTAAAACACCCCGGCATCAGATTACTATATTCTTACCTTGTGTGCATGCAATAGTGGCCAAGCACACCGCATGGAAGTAATGATTGCCCTGCATCTTGAAATATTTTAACATCCGTGTATATATCTGTGTGTCTCTCTCTATTTTTGTTTTATTATGTTGGGGATAGGCACCTACATTGAGAGTTCCTATCAGCGCAAGGACGCTCACACTCCTTAAGAATAAGGTATCACAGGTTTCTTTCTTCCTGGAACCTGTTGTCTTTTTGACTATTTCACTTGTATTTCGGTCCTGACTAAGCGCCCCAGGATCCCTTAAGGACCATCGAAGAGCGCGAAACATGTTGACCTTCTTTTATGTATGATTTACTCACCTTAGCACCCATTCTGAGAGCAGAGGTTAGTCGTACATCCGGCCTCTATATTTGTTTTTGAGAGGAGCTCCAGGAATCACACCCTTTTTAACTTACCATTCGGACCCCCGAAAAAATGGAAGTTCCGGGTACCGTTTGGTAATTTTAACTCACCCACTCGCCCACCTTCCTAGGCCCACACACCCACATGCACAACTGCGGCGTCTCCTTAAAAGAACTCCGCTAAAGAGCCCTCTCGCGGGGCCCGTGAGGGACTGCAGCGCCACCCCCACGAGGAGCAACGCCCGATGATGAAGCATGACACCCGCAAGGGTGTGTGAGGGCACTACATCTAAAAGGAGGGATTCCCCCCCCCATCATTACTTATAAAACCCAACCGTCTTGGAGTCTGACCACCAGTTTTGATTCCTTCTCACCAACCATAATTTGGTTGATACTTGCATGAGAACTTAGGAACAGTCACCCCCCAGTGTAGACACTGACGGACACCTACCTGGACATGGACTGTGATAACTTAAGGGCTGTTCGCTCCATCGCTTGTTGTTTGCTGCTACTGGCTTCCATCTACAGTGACTTGTTGCCCCTCTGCCAGGGGCGTAACACAGGCCCCCGCACCCCTGCGGTGCGGGGAGGCCCCCGAGCTGCAGGGGGCCCCCTCAGCACTGTACTCGGGCCTGAGCCTCCGGATTAAATCCGGAGCGGGGGCCCCTCCGTGTACATTGCAGGGGGGGCCCTTAAGCTTTCGTTACGCCACTGCCCTCTGCTGTAGTATTTCGTAACCATATCCTACCATCAAAGAAGATTTGAGGACTGTGGACTATTGTCTTCTTTCAACATATTATAGTGCACGACCGTTCCATGTTCATGACTTAAAACATTTTTTAAAAGTATTAACTTTCCACGTGTGCTCTTCTCCTGGCCCTAGTTAATTTATTTCTTTTCTTCTGTGCTTTTATGTGCTAACGTGCACACCTATTTATTGCAGAATAGTGTTGGTTTATTGTTAAGAACATTATTGAAAGCTTGCAGGAAATATAAAAAAAACATAATAATTTACCTACTTATTGCTGATACCCTAATAGGCCTCCATTTGAGGTGCTGGCTTCCTACTGCAATTTTACGATTAATAAAATTATGAATAGACCACAATCTTGTTTTTTGGAGGGTGTGGGGGGTTCTTCTGTTTGTGTTTTTTGAAACATTGCTGGTTTAACTGGTGACTAGGAGAGTGTTGAATTGCAAACAAATTGAAATATTTATGTATTCTGGGTGGAGATTTGATGCCGAGGTAAGCCTCAATATCTCCTTAAGATAAATTAATGGAAACTTAGTTAGTTCCGGGCTTGGTCTCACCATCGGGGTCCATTTCACATGGGGATACCGGCCCTACTTTATGGTGTGTCTTTGTTGCCCTTTAGAGCGATTTAAAGGACATGTAGGGGGTAGAAGGCACTGGTTGGCGTGGATCCCTGGTTTCAACCAATCTGCTTTGCTTTGTTTCAGTTGAGCTACCTCTGAAGCTGATATGGCGTGGTTCTAGGTCGGTCTTGTTGTACGAGTACACTTTTCAGAGATGCTGTGAACTTCGATTATATGTTTCAGGAAGGTGCAGAAGAAGCCTAATAAAATTCTGCATCATGGTGGAAGTAGGGGTGTCGTGCTTAATCATCAGATGCCTGAGTAGATTCTGTTGCCGTGTACTACACCGTCAATTTCTAGAACTGTTCCCATCAATCCTGCCTTGGCTGGAAGAGGTCTGTGGAGTGATTGATTTTAACTAGATGAAATTTGAGGAGGATTTGTTTTAAATATTTGTGATTGTGGAAATACTTAGTGTGGTTTTATTTATTAAAACCTTGTCTAAACCTGCTTATTCTTACACTTTGCGCCTCCGTGCCAGCAGTGCATGTTTTATGCAGAAGGAGCCAAGAAGGCTAGCTAAAGGTTTTATAGAGACCGTGTCCGCAAGTAATCTGGTTCTGGTAACTTGCAAACCGGCCAGACCTAGTAAAGCTCCACAGGAGGTCCACGTTCTGCTCCATCTTTCCTTTGCTTTGTGTCCTGTTATGTTCTAGGCTCTTAGGAGTGTCTTGCATTTTTCAGAATTAAATTATTCGTGCTATGTGGTTTGCTAATTAGCCAGCGGTACAGGCATTCGATGTCCTCCCCATTCTCAGATGTCCTGGATTGGCAGTCATTCTGACCAATCGCATGCCATGTCGCTTCCGGCACACAGCGAATGGCCAGTCTTTCTGGGAGCAAGGAGGCTGAACACATCTCACGGCAATGAACAAATGATCCCCCATCATATCCGTCTCGCGCCTTCCAGGGCAACATGCAAACAGCAGCCACCATGTAGTTCTGCTTTGATGTGTTGGGAGAGCCAAGGTTTCGCACCACATTCACCAGCCCCTTAAACCGGTTTTCAGCCTGCTGCTTGCATGCCTGGCAAAAATGCAAAAAATTACTGTTCGTGAGAAGGGCACAGCAATGGCGCTCTCCAAAGTGGAAAAATAAAGTATTTGTTCACGTTCACTAGCTCGTGCTAATGGCACGCAGTAGAAACTGCTCCACCCTAATTTGCTAAACAAAAACCCAGGATTTGAAACGTTTTGTCCTTGTGTCTGGTGGCCCAGAACCAAGTGGTTCAGTGCGGACAGGAGCTTTGGAGAGTAAATATATTTCAGTGTTAGCCCATGAACTATATTTACACTTCTAAAACTTGTTTTCAAGGAGGCAAATTGCTGGTTGCGGGATTACTGTGATGCTACCCAAGCGCTACAACCTTTTATATAAGTAGGCCCTTCCGGTCTAAAGTGAAACGTGTTTGGGGGTTCTCTTCCAGTTTGGGACCAGGGGAGCAGTTATTAAAGGTTCTTTATGAAGTTGCAGTTTAACAGTTTTAAATAGTCCAGCAAATTGTGTTCTCTATTACCCTGCTGCTGGCTGTACATAGCATGTTACATTAGTGCATTGTGTGTGTGTGTGTGTGTGTGTGTTTCTTTGTGTGTGTTTCTGTGTGTGTGTGTCTTTGTGTCTTTGTGTGTCTGTGTGTCTTTGTGTGTGTGTGTGTGTTTCTTTGTGTGCGTGTGTGTATTTGTGTGTGTGTGTGTGTGTGTGTGTGTCTTTGTGTCTTTAAGTGGGCCGGGTCTGAGCACCGGCAGTTATTTCTGGGGGCCCTCGAAACGGGTCTCTATCGGGCTCTATTTTCGCGGCTGGCAAAGTCAGTCCTGAAATTTTTTTAAAAAAAGGACTGCAGTGAGAACTCAGTTTCCTCACTGAGTAGTGGAGGTCACGGCATGACATCATGCCAGGTGAGTGTTGTTGGAGGAAGGAAAACCCTTTAAGAGAGCCATTTTCTCTCGGGATTTCCCTTCTCTTCTTTCAGCGCAGGAGCAACGTCGTGCTGGTGCCAGCGTGGGACCTTCGTCACCTTCTCGTTTTCCAGCGCAGGAGCAACGTCGTCGTGGTGCCAGCGTGGGATGATGAAAACCGAGACTTTTAGAAACAGGTATTACCTTCTCATTCCTCCTTTCGTTTATTTGCTCCCCTGTGAAATGGATCCAAAAAAGAAAAACACTTTTGCTGGAAACGTCCTCTTTTTCTGACTTTTTTCAATTTCTAAGTGCAGCCTCGGGGTGGAGAGAACTAAAACATTAAAAATATTAAAAGTAACTAGCTAAAGCAAGACAGAGTTGTTGCAAGGTGGCCAGATTGATTTATTCACACCTAAACACATTAGCGCCACTTTACAGTGTTTGCCAGTGAAGCGCTACTTTTGTTTTCTCGTCTCTCTTTGAACAACATTGTTTTCCCTGGGTGGGAAAGTGCACCATTCCTGGAGGTACTGAAATACCTGCTTGATAGGTGAATTGGAAAACAAAATGTGTACAGCGGCTGTGTGTTCACAAATGTGGTCTTTTTAAACCATACTGCTTACGTTTTGTAAGGATATAAGCACTGGGCATTGAAACGGGTCCCTTCCGGGCCCAGTAGTCACGTCCTTAACTTTTCAGGCAAAAGCACTCGCTGATTTCTGAATAGTGAGTGTAAAAGCGTTAAGGTAACCATGTTGTTCCTGCTTTACTTAATCTTGCATTCCCTATGAGTGTTTGCTTTTTCTAGGATGCTGTTAAATTTTTTTTAGGCAGCATATTGCTCTTGTCTAGTGCGTAATTTGAATTGAGTCACATCCAAGTGTTTATAGCGGGTCAGTGCAGTGCAAGTTTCTCTCAGTGGGGCAGTACGGTGTTCAGTGGGGGAGAGGATGTGGCACTATGGTCAGAGCTGCTGAATTCGGAACTGGGGAACCAGGTTCAGCCTTCATGACCATTCCACCAGACCACTCCCGCCGAGGGAGCACATTCCCATGCTAGACCTTAGAAGGCCCGCAAGATCTTAACACCTTAACCGCGGCGGCAATTCCGCCGCGGTGCGGGCGTTCTGATGAGTGGGCGGGGCCGCGTCGGCCAACGGACGTGCGCAGCACTACGGAGGTAGTGCTTGCGACGGCCGTTGGCCGACGGCCGCAACGAAAGGGTTAAAAGCCCTGGTGTCTTAGCACGAGCAGGTGGACCCTAGCAGTGGCATGTGTGGGTTAACCTTGAAGGCCTGTCCGCCACAATTTATTCTGAAGTTCACCTCCAGTCTTGCAGGCAGGCCTATGAAGCAGCACACCATAGAGTGACAGTGACTCTGTCACTGAGGTCAAAGGACCCTTGAGCAGGGTGGCTCTAGGGCAGTGCGACCGCACCAGGCGCTGACCACCCGCGATCCGTGCAGCTAACAGCAGTGGGGCAGAGGGGCTGGGTAAGGGGGGATTTCAAGGGACGATGCCGAGGGAAAATTAAATAATTAATTTTCCTTCAGCATCATCCCTCGAAACCCCCCCCCCCCCGTACCCGGCCCCACCGCTGTTACCTGCACGGACCGCGGGTGGCACTGACTTCAGGTGGGGGCGTCGTGTTTGCAAGTATAATATGGTTTTAAAAGCACTTGCTGTCTCCTTCCTGGCCTCCAACAATTTTCGGCAACAATAAAAATGTCATAACTCCAGGGATTAATGTTCTTAGTAGAGAGAGATGGTGTTTTGTCTAGTGGACGTTTTGACTCATGGAAAGGAAGCGACTTCATGATTTTCTTAAGCACACAATGCTAGTTATCTTGATTTAGACCACGCCCCTACTCGGATAGGCCACACCCCTTGAAGAGATTTGCCACGCCCCTTTTAGAGCACCCCCAGTTTTTTCATCCCACTTAAAGCCCTGTGTATATATATATAATTTTAATGTGAGGAGGGCCGTGCCAATTCACACAAGGATTTAGGACTAGTACCAAGGGAGTACTGTTTTACGTACTCTTTCACAGAGGAGTGTATCAGCCCTGAAACATTCAACTCCCTTTTCAGGTCTAAGCCTACCAGCTGTGCTGTCTGGTTTGCTGAATACATCTTGGGAACATTCCGAAAGCTTCCCCGGGAATGCATTACACCTGTTGCTTGCTATTGGGTTTGTAAATCAGTTTGTCTTTCTATTTGCTGGCTTTATTTGTTTTAGGCTGTTCAGAGAGAGTTCGTCCCTCCTAAGGAGTAAAGCCTTTTCACGCTCTCTACCTCTCCTTGTATTCTCCCACCAGTGCTCCTTTCTGTAAACAGGCCTGTAAATCTTGTTCTTATCTTTTCAAATTTGCTGTGCATTCAAAGACAGAGGTTAAATGTCAGGCTCTGTCTTCCAGGAAGTTTGGTGTTTACTTTCTTTCTCTGACTTCAAAGTGAGAGGAATTATGTGAACATCTTGCTGGAATCTGGGGGTAGGAAAGTGTTTTTTTCCTAGCACACAACAACATTTAAATGAACTGTGCAATTATTTCAGAATTAATGTGGTCAAAACAAAGCAATACACTAGGTGATGCCATTTCCATACATTATCGTTTGTGTGTTGTACAGTTTTAATAGTAAAACTGTATGAAAACTGTAGGTCTGTGCATATGTAATGGTCATTCCAGTAGAAAATGTGTTGTCTGTAATGGCAGTGTGCTACCACACCATGCAAACTCTACGCTACTCCAATATACTCTGCACCACTCTACGCGGCTCCGCTCTATGCCGCTCTGCTCTGCGCCGCTCTGCTCTGCGCCGCTCTGCTCTGCGCCGCTCCACTCCACTCTGGGCCACTCCACTCTGCGCCGCTCCACTCCACTCTGGGCCACTCCACTCTGGGCCACTCCACTCTGGGCTGGGCCACTCCACTCCACTCTGGGCTGGGCCACTCCACTCCACTCTGGGCCACTCCTGGGCCACTCCACTCCACTCTGGGCCACTCCACTCCACTCCACTCTGGGCCACTCCACTCCACTCCACTCTGGGCCACTCCACTCTGGGCCACTCCACTCCACTCTGGGCCACTCCACTCCACTCTGGGCCACTCCACTCCACTCTGGGCCACTCCACTCCACTCTGGGCCACTCCACTCCACTCTGGGCCACTCCACTCCACTCTGGGCCACTCCACTCTACTCTGGGCCACTCCACTCCACTCTACTCTGGGCCACTCCACTCCACTCTGGGCCACTCTACTCTACTCTGGGCCACTCTACTCCACTCTACTCTGGGCCACTCTACTCCACTCCACTCTGGGCCACTCTACTCCACTCCACTCTGGGCCACTCCACTCTGGGCCACTCCACTCTGGGCCACTCCACTCTGGGCCACTCCACTCTGGGCCACTCCACTCTGGGCCACTCCACTCTGGGCCACTCCACTCTGGGCCACTCCACTCTGGGCCACTCCACTCTGAGCCACTCCACTCCACTCTGGGCCACTCCACTCCACTCTGGGCCACTCCACTCCACTCTGGGCCACTCCACTCCACTCTGGGCCACTCCACTCCACTCCTGGGCCACTCCACTCCACTCTGGGCCACTCCACTCCACTCTGGGCCACTCCACTCCACTCTGGGCCACTCCACTCCACTCTGGGCCACTCCACTCTGGGCCACTCCACTCTGGGCCACTCCACTCTGGGCCACTCCACTCTGGGCCACTCCACTCTGGGCCACTCCACTCTGGGCCACTCCACTCTGGGCCACTCCACTCTGGGCCACTCCACTCTGGGCCACTCCACTCTGGGCCACTCCACTCTGGGCCACTCCACTCTGGGCCACTCCACTCTGGGCCACTCCACTCCACTCTGGGCCACTCCACTCCACTCTGGGCCACTCCACTCCACTCTGGGCCACTCCACTCCACTCTGGGCCACTCCACTCCACTCTGGGCCACTCCACTCCACTCTGGGCCACTCCACTCCACTCTGGGCCACTCCACTCCACTCTGGGCCACTCCACTCCACTCTGGGCCACTCCACTCCACTCTGGGCCACTCCACTCCACTCTGGGCCACTCCACTCCACTCTGGGCCACTCCACTCCACTCTGGGCCACTCCACTCCACTCTGGGCCACTCCACTCCACTCTGGGCCACTCCACTCCACTCTGGGCCACTCCACTCCAGTCTGGGCCACTCCACTCCAGTCTGGGCCACTCCACTCCAGTCTGGGCCACTCCACTCCAGTCTGGGCCACTCCACTCTAGTCTGGGCCACTCCACTCTAGTCTGGGCCACTCCACTCTAGTCTGGGCCACTCTAGTCTAGGCCACAGCACATCTGCCTTACCCTAGTCTAGGCCACGCTACCCTAGTCTAGGCCACGCTACCCTAGTCTAGGCCACGCTACCCTAGTCTAGGCCACGCTACCCTAGTCTAGGCCACGCTACCCTAGTCTAGGCCACGCTACCCTAGTCTAGGCCACGCTACCCTAGTCTAGGCCACGCCACTCTAGTCTAGGCCATTCTAGTCGAGGCCACTCCACTCTGGGCCACTCCAGTCCACTACACTCCCCCTTAACTCCTCTCTAGTCTAGGCCACTGGTCTTATAAACCAGTGGCCTGCCTACAACCCATCACATTAATTAGTGTGTCCTCACCCAGGCTAGTATACTCGAGAGGGGGTGCCTCTGAGCCTTCGTGCAGGTAGAGTTCACACCTTCCTTATTGATGCTGTGCAGGGACATCTTCCAAATTGTTGGGTCTGAGTAGTTTGTGCAATCCCAGTCTTTCCTAGCTTTCTAGTACTTGTAGCCGTGGCTTTATAATGGGGGATGGTGTGGGAATGCTGTAGGTTCTAAAACGCAATGAGAAAACAGGACTGGGTGAGCTGATGGCCACTAGCTGCCACAGATAAAAATGTCACTGCCATGACCCTATTCTCAAAAGTTTCACACTTCTTTCTGCCCTGTCTTGTACTTCAGCATGCGCCCCTAAGATGGGAACAACCCTATGCTCATAAACTCTGCATCCCCCAAGTGCTCCCCTCCTGTGCATCTACCTGTGCCTGCCTTTTGCAAATTACCTTGTGCCCCTTGCTGCACATCCATCATCCTATGCTCTGACTCACATCACTCCAGGCTGGCTGCTATACGGAGCGCTGTATCTCCTCAGGCCTCCTACTGCACAGAGCTCTGTATGGCCCTAGGGCTACTGCTGCCCAGTGATGCATCTAGGCCTCCAGCTACAAAGAGATCTGTATCCAAGCCTGCTGCAAAGAGTTCTGTGTCACCTTAGCACAGAGTACTGTATCTAGGCCTCATTACCATCCATTTGAGTAGCTGACTTGTATCCTTCCACTGCCCACATTTAGGAAACTACTTTCATCTTTTTGATTCAGCACTCCATGTGTTTTCCAGCTCTTTCCATCGTGTGATTATCCCCACCCTGCCAAATACCCACCCTACACTGTGTATTCCTTTCTGTTCTCTCTCTCTCTCTCTGTCACTCTCTCTCTTTCACTCTCTCTCTGTCACTCTCTCTCTCTCTCTGTCACTCTCTCTCTCTCTCTGTCACTCTCTCTCTCTCTCTGTCACTCTCTCTCTCTCTGTCACTCTCTCTCCGTCACTCTCTCTCTCTCCGTCACTCTCTCTCTCTCCGTCACTCTCTCTCGCTCCGTCACTCTCTCTCTCTCGCTCCGTCACTCTCTCTCTCTCGCTCCGTCACTCTCTCTCTCTCTCGCTCCGTCACTCTCTCTCTCTCTCTCTCGCTCCGTCACTCTCTCTCTCTCTCGCTCCGTCACTCTCTCTCTCTCTCGCTCCGTCACTCTCTCTCTCTCTCGCTCCGTCTCTCTCTCTCTCTCGCTCCGTCACTCTCTCTCTCTCTCTCGCTCCGTTACTCTCTCTCGCTCCGTTTCTCTCTCTCGCTCCGTTTCTCTCTCTCGCTCCGTTACTCTCTCTCTCGCTCCCCGTCACTCTCTCTCTCGCTCCCCGTCACTCTCTCTCTCTCGCTCCCCGTCACTCTCTCTCTCTCGCTCCCCGTCACTCTCTCTCTCTCGCTCCCCGTCACTCTCTCTCTCTCGCTCCCCGTCACTCTCTCTCTCTCGCTCCCCGTCACTCTCTCTCTCTCGCTCCCCGTCACTCTCTCTCTCTCTCTCTCTCTCTCCGTCACTCTCTCTCTCTCGCTCCGTCACTCTCTCTCTCGCTCCGTCACTCTCTCTCTCTCGCTCCCCGTCACACTCTCTCTCTCGCTCCCCGTCACACTCTCTCTCTCGCTCCCCGTCACTCTCTCTCTCTCTCGCTCCGTCACTCTCTCTCTCTCTCGCTCCGTCACTCTCTCTCTCTCGCTCCGTCACTCTCTCTCTCGCTCCGTCACTCTCTCTCTCTCGCTCCGTCACTCTCTCTCTCTCGCTCCGTCACTCTCTCTCTCTCGCTCCGTCACTCTCTCTCTCTCGCTCCGTCACTCTCTCTCTCTCGCTCCGTCACTCTCTCTCTCTCGCTCCGTCGCTCTCTCTCTCTCGCTCCGTCGCTCTCTCTCTCTCTCGCGCTCTCTCTCTCTCTCTCTCTCTCTCTCTGGCGCTCTCTCTCTCTCTCTCTCTCGCGCTCTCTCTCTCTCTCTCTCTCTCTCTCTGGCGCTCTCTCTCTCTCTCTCTCTCTGGCGCTCTCTCTCTCTCTCTCTCTGGCTCTCTCTCTCTCTCTCTCTCTCTGGCTCTCTCTCTCTCTCTCTCTCTCTCTGGCGCTCTCTCTCTCTCTCTCTCTCTGGCGCTCTCTCTCTCTCTCTCTCTCTCTCTCTGGCGCTCTCTCTCTCTCTCTCTGGCGCTCTCTCTCTCTCTCTCTCTCTGGCGCTCTCTCTCTCTCTCTGGCGCTCTCTCTCTCTCTCTGGCGCTCTCTCTCTCTCTCTGGCGCTCTCTCTCTCTCTCTGGCGCTCTCTCTGGCACTCTCTCTCGCTCTCTCTCGCTCTCTCTGGCGCTCTCTCTCGCTCTCTCTGGCGCTCTCTCTCGCTCTCTCTGGCGCTCTCTCTCGCTCTCTCTGGCGCTCTCTCTGGCGCTCTCTCTCTGGCGCTCTCTCTCTGGCGCTCTCTCTCGCTCTCTCTCTGGCGCTCTCTCTCGCTCTCTCTCTGGCGCTCTCTCTCGCTCTCTCTGGCGCTCTCTCTCGCTCTCTCTGGCGCTCGCTCTCGCTCTCGCTCTCTGGCACTCTCTCTCTGGCACTCTCTCTCTGGCACTCGCTCTCTGGCACTCTCTCTGGCGCTCTCTCTGGCGCTCTCTCTGGCGCTCTCTCTGGCGCTCTCTCTGGCACTCTCTCTGGCGCTCTCTCTGGCGCTCTCTCTGGCTCTCGCTCTCTGGCTCTCTCTCTCTCTGGCTCTCTCTCTCTCTGGCTCTCTCTCTCTCTGGCGCTCTCTCTCTCTCTGGCGCTCTCTCTCTGGCGCTCTCTCTCTCTCTCTGGCTGGCTCTGGCTCTCTCTCTCTCTGGCTCTCTCTCTCTCTGGCTCTCTCTCTCTCTGGCTCTCTCTCTCTCTGGCTCTCTCTGGCTCTCTCTCTCTCTGGCTCTCTCTCTCTCTGGCTCTCTCTCTCTCTGGCTCTCTCTCTCTCTCTGGCTCTCTCTCTCTCTCTGTCTCTCTCTCTCTCTCTGGCACTCTCTCTCTCTCTGGCACTCTCTCTCTGTCACTCTCTCTCTCTCTCTGGCACTCTCTCTCTCTCTCTGGCACTCTCTCGCTCTCGCTCTCTCTGGCTCTCTCTCTCGCTCTCTCTGGCTCTCTCTGGCTCTCTCTCTCTCTCTGGCTCTCTCTGGCTCTCTCTGGCTCTCTGGCTCTCTCTGGCTCTCTCTCTCTCTCTGGCTCTCTCTGGCTCTCTCTCTCTCTCTGGCTCTCTCTCTCGCTCTCTCTGGCTCTCTCTCTCGCTCTCTCTGGCTCTCTCTCTCTCTCTCTCTGGCTCTCTCTCTCTCTCTCTCTCTCTCTCTCTGGCTCTCTCTCTGGCTCTGCTCTCTCTCTCTCTCTCTCTCTGGCTCTCTCTCTCTCTCTCTCTCTGGCTCTCTCTCTGGCTCTGGCTCTCTCTCTCTCTCTCTCTCTCTCTCTCTCTCTCTCTCTCTCTGGCTCTCTCTCTCTCTCTCTGGCTCTCTCTCTCTGGCTCTCTCTCTCTCTCTCTCTCTCTGGCACTCTCTCTCTCTCTCTCTCTCTGGCACTCTCTCTCTCTCTCTCTCTCTGGCACTCTCGCTCTCTCTCTCTCTGGCACTCTCGCTCTTTCGCTTTGTCATATTACTGTTGTCCCATTTTCCCTTCTATGCTTGGAAGGCCCTGATCCATTACCTGATTCTCAGGCTTACTGGCTTTGTTCCCAGTTAAGTAGGTTCACCGTGGCCGCTTTCTGAAGCTAGTGAGTGCTGAAGCGTCTGATTAGTAAATTATTTGATTATTGAAGAGTCTCTATACCTGTGCTGCAACCAGAGACTTAACTTCATTTAGAGCTGTGTGTGTTTCTCAATTTCATTCCCCTAACCCTTCCCAGACGTGCGAGCCACCAACAGATAAGCACATGGACATGAGACATCACAACTTAATGGTCATTCACATTCAATGGATTCAAATACTTCACATCTGCCATGTTTACTACAGCAGTTATGGTTTTGTTGGTCCATATTAATCACTGGCAGCACTTCCGGCACAGCCCTGTGCAACTGCCTCTTTGCAGGTGTCTAGCTTTAGCCACTTCTAGGCTTCCCTTGCTACTGAGACCTATGTGGGCGGCCATCCGGCCTACCCCGGGCTGCAAGTGCCTTGCATGCCTGCAGCTGACCCTTGCTGGCCCATCGCTTGCTCCCAGTGCCCCTGCCGAAAGGCATCCCAAGGACCCTGTTTGATCAACCCTTCCTCCTAGGATATTGTGCTTTCCTTGGCTATGTGTGCGTGCTTTCTCCGCCAATCTGTCTGTGGTTCCCCGCATACTGGCAGCTCCCACTTTCCTGTCTGCCTATGAAAAACCTAGTTGCTCTAGTCCCCCTACTATGTTTAGTAGGAGCATATCCATACCTCCGCCAGTTAATTGGACTCCGTCCGCCGCATAATATTCCAGGGTCCTGAGATTGATGAGCCCATGCCTCACAAACCCCCAGCCATTCACCCTGCACACTTTTGCCATGGAGATGTTTAGCTTGCGCCTGGCTCTCTCCTCTGCCCCGTGCTGTATGCCCGCCCCCTCCACTCCTGACATGCTATGACCTCTGACCATATCACTTCTGTTGGGCGAACCAGCCTCACGATCTCCGTGAGCCCTGACGTCATTGCCCCCAATAGATTTTTCTGCCAGAGACAGGCCAGATCGTTCCCCCCCCCCCCCCCAGGTGCACTAGGACAGCATCCGGCCTTTCTTCCCACCGCAGTGTATCCTGGACGATCAGTAGCAATTGAGCCCATCTCATGCCCGGTTTTCCCAGCCAAGTCACTGATGTGTTGTGCAGTCAGATTCCCACAGGCCGATGCCCACTGTTGTGCCCTCTTGATGTATGAGTAGCCCAGGGTCCACAGATCTGTGCAAGCCTGCAGGATTTCCTGCTGCAAGAGAAACACAGCTCAGATACCCGTGGGTCTAATGTAACCTTTGAAGGCACCCGAAGCCCAGTGGCCCAGACACGTAATGCTTTCCTTTAGTGTTTTGGTCCGTCTTCGACCGTCGTAATTGTACTATCATGTAACCACTTCCCAAGTGCATATCCTCGCGCCTTATGCATGCTATACCCGTTCTGGTTGTGGAGGGGCCACCAATTTGTTAACTCTATAGGCACTGAAGAATGCCAGGGTGAACGTAGCCCTGAACAGCACGACCTTGCGCCCAGGCTTGCGAACGTCAGGGAGTGTGTCAAGCAACTTCTGCAGCAAGCTGAAGTTGATGGGGTGCCTCTGGTCCTTGCGCTTGGGGTATAACCGCCCCCATAATTTCATCGCCGCCTTGCAATAAAAGGGGCTGACTGGGTCCCTTCCTGCCTCCAGCTTAGCGTAATAGGCGATCGTGCTGAGGTGCGCTTGTGCTCAAGCCTGGCTTCTTCCGCCCTCAAGTTTCCACTGTAGGAATCTCGTATGCATCCCCACTTGTGATCTCGCCTGGACTTGCTGTATCAGTCATGTCTCGAAACTTCCCAGCACTTACGGTATTTTTCTGCCATCTTGGGTGCTGGTTCATTGGCCACCAACATCACTAGGATGGGTCCACCAGGGTTCTCTGAAACCGACGTTATGGTCTTCTCTGCATGTGGGCCAGCTCTCTGAATCTCTGCTACTGAAAACAAGATAACGCATCAGCTACTGAGTTATCACAGCCTGAAATGTGTCTGGTTCTAATCTCTATGTTGGATCTCAGTTGGCAACTGGCTGTTCCTAAATTCAACGCTTGTACCACTGTATGGTTGTCTGTCCATAGCATGATCTGCCTATTGGTGATCAAGTCTTCCCATGTTCCCATATGGTGAAGGCCACAACGATGAGGAGCTCCAGTTGCATTTTTGCTAATCCCTTTCACTTGCCAATCATGCGGCCAGTGGAACGCTGCGCCTACGTATGCCCCCGAAGCCCTTACTTTCAGCCGCCTCCGTAAATAATTCCAGTTAGCTGGTGGGCACCCATGGTTCTCGCCATATGAGTGTCCCATTAAAGTTGGTTAGGAAGACCACCCACTGCTCCAGGTCCTCCCTCACCCCTTGTGTGATCCGCACTCTGTGGTGTTTCTTTGTGAGGCCCTTTGTCAACCAGGCAAAGCATTTGGCAAATAGCCTTCCTGCCGGGATCACACGGTTGGCGAAATTGAGCTTACCCAGCAGCTGCTGCAGCTCGCTCAGGGTTTACTTCTTTTTTGCTAGCAGCCGCACCATTGAGAGCTGCAGTTCAGCCACTTTGGCCCTAGGCAGTCTGCATACCCCAGCCAAGGTGTCTTGTTCAATCCCTAGGAAAAACAATTGAGTGACCGGACCTTCCGTCTTTTCGCTCGCCAGCGGTACCCCTAGCTTTTCCGCTAATCCCACGAAGTGGCGCAGCAGGTCCGCACATTCTGCGATGCCTTGTTTACCAATAAATAGAAAGTCATCAAGGTAGTGTATCTGCCCTGCCACTGGTTGCCGCGTGTCTAACTCTCACTCCACAAAGCTGCTGAAGGTCTTGAAATAAGCTGAGATAATCGCGCATTTGAGAGGTCGGTTCATGGCGAGGGTCCCGTGCCTCGTCTTTAGACCTCACGATCACTGCACCCGTTCCTCCTAGATTGGGCCACACGGCCAGTCGCCGGCGTGTTCTTCACGGGCTTCGCTGCCCATTCTCTGGTTGCCCCTCCCTCAGGAATCGTTGTTCGCGGGCCCCTATGAAGTCCAGGTTCGTCTTCCGTCCACGCCTATTCCCTCTGCTGTTTGGCTTTGTCTGGTACAGCCTCCCTGGCACAAATGGGCAAAAGGATTTAGATTCACTGGAGCGTGGTGTATTGTTGTCAGATATTTGCATTATCTGACAACTTCTCCCCACACCAAAGTGCACCAATCATGTTTCTCGCTCCCTCCTGTTCTGCTTCTCCTTTCCTCCTGCCCCCAGATTTTGTTTTTTATTCCCCCCGCCCACTCCTCTGTTCCCCTGCAGTCCTCTTTTGTTTACATTTTAATGCTTTTTGAATGTTTAAATGCAAATTTCTGACTGACCCTCCATCTTAGGAAAAAAAGGTGCTTTTGCACTATTCCAACTTAATTTTTATTTTTTATTCATCAATTCTTCTTGGGTCAGTAAGTAAAAATAAAAAAAAACACCTCCTGCTTCATTTCGTAGGCTTGCACACTCATGGTGACGCATATGTGCATTTCCATCATGTTAAGGGCGCGTATGTCATCGCACATGCTTACATGTTGCACATCACTGTCAAAAAAATGCTTTTTTTGCCGATGCGTTAAAGTGAGACAAATTGGTTTTTCCAATGCTTGTTTGGTTTCTGTACATGGCTGCCTGCTGTATGTTTGGGCTTAATAAATATATGGCTTTAGGTACTTTGGTCCGAGTGTGCACTATAAGAAAGGCCAAAAGCATTGACTTTGAAAAGGCTTGTTTGTTAGGACGCCATTACCTCCTATGGCGAAACCGTAGTCTGGAGCCCCGTTTTATAAGTTCAAAATGTCATTCTGAAACAACGTGGTCGCGTCATTTTTAGGTCTCGCCTAGGCAGCGCTTGCGCTGTCACGATGAGACATGCAGTATATTCTATAGCGTGGAAGCTTTCTGGAAGCTCCGCCCACTCTCCGCCCATCTTTTTGATTGGCTTACATCCTAAATGCTGCCTTCTGATTGGTTTTAGGCTTCTTAGTCCCTCCTCCTGACGGCCATCTTGTCATCTGTATCCTTCCCTGGCTATTGGCCCCTTTACTCAAACACTATTTTCTGCCCTGTGTCCCCCGCCCCCTCCCGCAGTTTGTCACTTCTCGCCCCCCATCACCCCCTCCACTCCCGTTTGTGCCTTCTTAAACGCCCGCACTCCCATTTGTAATGCAATACGTCTCGCGTAAATGCGAGTCGTATTGCATTGCAAATGCTTGTTTTAAAGTAGTGCGCAGTCACAAGCATGCCACTCTGTGAGCGGGAGCCCACCCCGCATTGTGGTTGAGCGGGAGCCCACCCCGCATTCTGTGTTCCTTGAGGCGGGAGCCCACCCCGCAGTTGTGCTCAGTTAAAGGCAGGAGCCTACCCTGCACTTTGGAGCCGGAGAAAGCAGCGCGACCCGGAAGTCAGGCGCCCGTGCCTGGTTGTAGGCGGGGCCCGAAAAGGAAGCGCAAAGATGGTATAAGGTGGTTGTGACCGCAGAAGGATTGTTTGTGGGCCTGAACGCTTATACACACGGTTAAAGTGGTTCTTTCTGCAGAAGTGCCCTTAGCTGCTCTCAATGCTCACACGCTTGTGTTGCGTGGTTGCGCCTGCGGGATGCCTTGTAACCTCCTATAACACCCGTATAAGCCCGACGGGAGACACCAAGACCTCCGAGAAGCAGAAGAGACCCCTCCACCCTCGTACCTGTAGGCCAGCCGCAGCACGAAGAGCTCTAGAAAGGGGGATTCGAAGAGCAGGTCCTGGGCGTGCTTGGGCAGCTCCAGGAAGCCCGGGATCTTCTGGGCCCAGCCCCGGATGATCTCCATGGAGCCTGTCAGCAGGTCGTAGAACTGCTGGATGTGCTGCGTGTCATCTCCGTTCAGGTGGTAGCCGGGTTTGGCCTGGAACTGCGTGGAGAGGGAGAGAAACATGCGCACACTTAATGAGGTTGGCTCAATTATATCACCCGTGAAATTGCCAACCCCCCTTTCGAGGAGGGGAGCATTGTCTTGAGATCAATTAAAGCCATCCCTGACCAGTGAGGAAATTGGATGTTCCGGGACAATTAATTCAATTAGGGACCGGGCCGTGAAGCCGCAGCGCCAGATGTGACGTGACCTTTCCTAAAACAATAGGAACACAGTCCGGGCCGCTTTATTAGAGCGCCACAGTGCACTCCAAGATTATCAATTTACTGGTCGCCCCATTTAAGTGGGTACTTGTCGGTGCACTGTGCCTGCTCTGGGTGTTCAGCTAGTTAAATGTGTTCACAATGCGCACCAGTGGGCAGTGTAATGCCGCATTTCTGTTGTGGCACGCAGGAAGTTAGTTAGCTAGGCAATCGGCCTAACTCCCACCAACCAGTGTAGTCAGTGGTACGCTACACTCTCCACTGAAGCAAGTATTCTTTGTGGCAGGTGGCTTCAGATCTTAAAAAATAAATGGAACATGTATGCACGCAATACTATATCTGAATAATATTGACGCATGTTGGCACAAAAGTGGGCATTTAACACACTTGCAAATCGTATGGGCCTCCGAAGTGTGGCTAGCACACAACCCTCTTGCCTATACAATTGACCACAATATGGAGTCTACCTGCGGGTACCACTGTGTGTTGTGGAAAGGCGTGTGTACTGCTCTACCCTTCTGGGTTGAGGGTGGTCTACGCGTTTTGTGTGGGCATGGTGGTACCTCTGGTGGCATCGTGCCCACCCCCCCCAGGTTCTAGGCTATTCTTGTAGAAAGTGGTGCCTCGTGCTGTGTTATTCTTCATAGCGGGGCAGTGAAGCTTCGTGTGGCCTGCTATCCTAGTGGGCAATGGGTGCACCACGTGGTATGAACACCTTCTAGAGGAGGGGCAGCTACACCTGTGATCAAGGAGTGCCCACTCGGTAGGATATATTTGTGGACCCCTGGCGCCCTGTGGGATTTCATATCATCGAATGAAGGTTTTTCCACAGGTGGGCAGGGATGGCCTGTGCAATATGTTACATTTGTAGGGCATAAGGTACCCCGGGCATTATGGTGTACTTGTGGGCTAGGGTTTATCTGCACAGAGCGCTAGACGTTCAGGCATGGAGTGTCACGTGTAGTGTACTGTACTGGTGGCCACGGTGCTCAGTGTGGTGTGTTTTTCTTGTGGTCAGAGGTGCACTGTGCTGTTACGCACCTGGGTAGGGTTTGCAAGATGAGACGTATTGCAGTTGCGGACACAGGTGTCCGACGTGTTTTTTTTTTTTTATACTCGTAGATATTTCTCGTATGATGTTACAATTGTGGGCCTGAGTGCCCAGTGTGGTGTGATATACTAGTGGGCTCAGGTGTATTGTGCGGTGTGCTATACTTGGGCAAAGAGTGTTACATCTCGAGTGCTGTATGTCTTGGCACAGGTGCCCAGTATAGCGTGCTATACCATAGATGTGCTATAATTGAGGGCAAGGGTGACACCTTGTGGTCTACCGTACTTGAAGGGTCAAGAGGCGTGTTGTGTACTATACATGTAGGGCGAGTGACCCCTGTGGCGCGAGAGCGATGGGCAACTGTGTCCCGCGTGCTCCAAGCAGGAAGTGTGTGTGCGCGTGTGGCTGCTGTACTGGTGGGCTGGGGTGACCATGTGGTATGTTATGACGTGCTGTACCTGTAGGGTCAGGAGGCATGTTGTCTACTATACTTGTAGGGCAGTTGGTACCCTGATGACCGGTGTAAAGTGTGGTAAGCTCCGCTTGTGGGCACTAGGGTGTATGCATCGCATGCTACGCTGGTGGGAGCGGGCGCCACGTGTGGTGTACTATACTTCTGGGCAGCGGTGCCCGTTTGGGCATGGGGACTCGTGTGAAGTGCTATACAGTCGGACATGGGTGCCACGTGTGGGCTGGGGTGCCCCGTGTGTAGTGCTATACAGTCGGATATGGATGCCACAAGTGGGCCGGGGTGCCCGTGTTTAGTGCTTGATTTTCTAAAGCAGTCCACTCCAGTTACTGCGCTACAAAGTTTTACACCTATTTCGTCTGTCCGTCATGTATCATTCCTCATAAAACCGTATGCGGCACAGCTTCGAAATGGCCGTCTCAGCGGCGTCAGCGCTCTTCTGTGCTACACCTGTTTCTTGTCTCGCTGGCCATCTCTAGGGTCCTTGGCGGAGGGAGCGCCTCTGACGTCATTGCCATGTCTTCCGCGGATTGAGGCTAGTGGTAACCGGGTTTGAGAGGCGCTTGAGGGGGCTTTAGCTTCCAACGCTACCTCCCGGGGTCCGCAGGAGGACCACGAACATCTTAGTTTATTTTGTGGACCGAAGTGAGAGTAGAGCTCTCTTGAGGAGATTTGGGCCGCTGGCTGGGGTCAGTAAAATACCAGAATCACTTTAGGATTTTCTAGATTCCAGTCCATAGAAATTGTCTTCCACGAGCACCCGTAGACAAGAAATATTTTTTTCAAATCTTGTATTTTCAGTGATATGACCACCGAAGGCCCTGATTTTATATTAAAAACAGAGCTTTGGACTATACCATTTCCTGCTGAAAGGCAATATTTCTCCATGTGTTCCCATACCTGGAGTGTCACGCAGTTTGGTGCTCACTTTCCCTCCATATTAAAGAACAGTAGATGTTTCAGCACCCAGGCTAATATGCTGCATTGCTAAATACATATAAGGTCCCAAAGGCGAGACCGATGCATTGCAAATGCTTGTTTTTTTTATTTATTTCGCATCTTTTTGTGCAAGAAAAGAACAACCTAAAAAAAACACCGGAAGAGCGTTTTCTTCCACAAGCAGCAGCACATAAATAACTGCTAACTACTTAGTACCGAAGAGGGAGTAAGGCGACCTGCCAGGAAACTGTTTTGTTGCAAGATTTTCTTTTTAAAAAGTTGCTTAAAATAGCTTCTTTGTACAACTCAAGGTCAGGCAACTACAAGAATCCAGCCACTCATAAATGTGTATTTTATGTAACGCTTGCTACTGAAGACATTTGTACCTCCTTTAAATACCACATATTACTCGAGAGTACTTCTTTTATCAGCCATTGTAGAATGAACAGTTGATCGGCCCAGGCTGGATTAGAATCTGCTGGTTGTGTACTGAACTCTGCAGCGGGCACTCAAACACATGGAGCTGTAACCAGTGCAGGACTCGTTTGTTTCTCACACCAAATGAAATCATAGGTTATTTCCTTTGACCGAAAATAAGTTTTGCAGTCTTGCTTTGTGACAGTATAAATAAACCTGGAACAATGTTTATTTAATGTATACAACATATGAGTGATATTAAAGTTTGACTACAAAATACATTATTTGAAACGCAAGTTGTGAGATTATTATTATTTTTTTTTTTTTTTTTTTGTCACATTTGCAAAACCACATTTATATTCGAGCATTTTCATGTTAAATAATTGGAAACAACACAACTGGCAATTCCACACAGCATGCAAGAAAGCGTGCGTAATTCCGGACCTGCTCGTCTATCCAGGTTTACACGCCCAGGCCTAGAGGCGAGCACACCAGGCTGCGGCTGAGCAGGATTAACCTCTCTCGGGCGTTTTGGCTTCCAGAAGTTCCAGTCACTTTACAAAATGTTCTTGTTTAAATGAAGTGTAACTTGTAAAAATGTAACTTTTTGCCAGCACCGTTGTAGTGCGCAGTGGTAGCCGGCATTAGCAAGTGTGGGGGTTGAGGCTGCCACCATTAAATGCATTCCCTCCCGACGCTGGTGGTATTAAAAGCTGCTTATGTGGCACCCATAGGGCACTCGGGGTGGGGCCGAGTGTGCTGTGCTTCGAAGCATTTCTCCTTTATAGCCCAGCGGTCTCCAAACATTTCTATAGTGAGAGCCACTTCTGATCGGTGAAAATCATTGTGAGCTACTGAAGGCCAAGCCACTAGTGCATTGTTACCAGACCCCCCCGCCCCCCCACCTCCCCCCACGCCCAGCTTCACTGACTTTAAGGGCAATGTCCATAGAGCCAGATACTATGGTTTAAACAAAATACTTTGACTAGCGGCTCTATGACCGCGCTGCCATGTGTGTCACTGAGCGTGGTCTTTGGGGATGTATAAACGTGCACATGAATGGGATATATGTGTATGTGTGACTGGGAGCCTGTGTCATATGTACTTGCAGCACAGGACATACCTTTCACCATATGTGATACTGTTACATGTATTACACAAACATATTTTTTAAATGGGAGAAATTTAAAGTGCAGAAAAATGTTCTGCAAAAAACTTTCATAATGTGTAACATTTTTCTACTCTTTAAATGTCTCTAATTTAAAAAAGGCAGTATTTTTCTTTTATTTGGCAAAGTGTCTAGTGGCCGCTGTAAGGGGCCGGCAGTTTGTCAATGCAGCACTTTGAAATGGGAGAAAATTAAAATGAAGTTAACTTAATCTTTAAGGTAACTTCATTTTCTCCCATTTAAAAGTTTTTTTTTAGAAACCTCATTTTGTTCACAGCTCCAATATTGAGTTGACAAGGACTTTTATTTACAAGTTACATACCTCCGTGCTGAAGTCCTTCGCCTCGTGCCCCAGTCCCATCCTGGGTCATCCATCTGACTGAGCACCTGACTGAGCTCTTCTCATTATCAGGCCCTGCTAGCTGCAGGCTGATGATGATAATGTAAAATAAACACAGCCTTCCCTTAACTTTAAAAGAAAAATATGACCTTGTGCTTCTGAATAAATGAACTCTAGGCGGTGAGCTACTCTGAAGTTGTTTATACTCGATGGACTGGTTGGAGACACCTGTTTAAGCCTCAGCCTCTTCTTGCCTTACTGTGTCCCTCCTAGGACCCTCCATTCCATCCCTTTTATGACGTAACAACAAGTGTTGTGTGGTGTCTGTTTTTCTATTTATCGCCAAATTTGTGACTTTGTTTATATGCTAATCAGTGACCAGGTGACTGAAGTATGTTAATATCCTACACATTTCATCTTTTACCTCTACCAGGACTGTGCAGTCACCCAGGTGGAGACTTTCTTGTAGGCATGTTTTTTGATGCCCTGGTCTTTATGTCCCTGCTCGGCCATCTGATTGTCCTCTGGAAGTTTAGAAACTGTGGCCAGACTCACCCAAGGTGAGCCCATGTAAACAAATCTGTTTACACAACATTTTCAGCATAATATTGCATATGGCCATTCAGAACCAGTGTACATAACTGGAAGTTTGTTAGTGAGTCATTTTTCACAAGAGATGTTATGCAGATATTGAATACCCCCATAACCTTTTTAAACCACATTTGTTTTTGTCCAAACTGTATGAGACTTAGACTCTAGATGAACTGCTTGTGGGTAGGTGCGTAGCCAGTCAGAAGAAGGCCAGATTCAAGAGAAGGCTTAGTTGTGTGGACCCTACATTTAGTACTTAAAATAGACTTCACTAGAGGAGACAGATTCCCAGGACACAGAGAATCGTTTAAAGGTCCCTTATTTTGCCATTCCATTAGCACTTCCTCCACTTTAGAAGTTGATCTTAACAGTTCATAAACACTGAGCACGTCATGCGATCTTCCCCCTTGAGAAAGCCGACTTTGTTCAGTTGGTGAACAACAGCGGACCATCTGGGTCGTCTGCAGATATTCTTCCAGCTGAATTACATAAGTCTTCTGCACATACAGGAGAGATTTATCTTGAAAGCTTTCCCTATTTCTGGAGTGCTTTCTAGAGATTTCAAGTCCGCCTCCATGATTCAGCTATTGAAACTCTTCTTTGAATCTAGACAATTTGTCCAACTGCCGTCCAGTCGCACAGCTTCCCTTTCTGACTATATTCATGTGGTGAGCTATGGTCTCCTGTGCAGGCGGGCTTCCTTTCCCGGGTGCATCACAGAATTGGTTGTGGTAGCTGCCCTTCACGAGGTACATTGGTGGTTCAATGACCATGTCTCCGCTTCTCTGATCTTATTGGATCTGTCAACGGCTTTTGACACTGTGGGCACCAGGTTCCGTTAATGAGGCTTCAGGTCCTCCATACCAAGGACTCTGCTCTTGCCTGATTGGAAGACTTCTTGGCCATTAGATTCCAACAAGTGGTACTCTCGCCTTGTTTATATATGGCCAGACCACTGAATACTGCGTTCCCCAGTAATGCGTTTTATCACCATTACTTTTCAGTTTGTACCTGGTTCCTCTGGCACATCTGGTCCAGTATTTTGGTTTCACTGTTTGTTTTCGGATGATGCAGAAACCATCCTTAAAATCACTGGTGATGCGAGAGTGCGTTTCTATGACTGCCTAGAAAGGTTGAAAACGGAATTGATCTTAATCTGCATAAGCTGAAGGGTGATAAGATCCTGTTCCCTTTAGCCCACCCCCCCTCCCAGGGAACAAGTCCTGTGTGACAAACACTAAGTTGCTTTTGTAAAAAAATACTCTTTAAATTTGATTTGTCTCGGGCTTAGATGAAATCAGTAGTTGGCTCCTGTATTTATAAACTCCGTGTTCCAAACTGATGCATTAATTATTATGTTTTTTCCCTCATAAGGTTAAAATACTGAATGCTTTTCTTGCATCTCACATTGATTACTATTATGTTCTTTACCTGGTTCTTCCTCACTCTTTTGCAAAATCTACAGCTGGTGCAGAACTCGGCTGCCAGATTAGCGCTAGGGCTTTAGAGGTGATCATGTTTTGCTGGCCTTAGTTCCCTTGAGCTGGTTCCTTGTCCATCTGCGCCTCTGCTTCCCTGTCAAGAAGAAGGCCCTATTTAGGTCTCGACTTTGACCGTGCAAGTGCTGTCGCTTGCAAGACATTTTGTAAGCCTAAAGAGGGGCTTAGAGACCGTACATTGCTTACTATTGGTTGAATTCATCGTCACTCTTGAATCTGATTTCATTTAGCTGGTTTTGTTTCCTCTTTGTGTGTTTGTCCCTCCCGTGGAGTATGGTCAAAGTACTGCTTTTGTTCCCACTGAGTGTTCTTCTGCTACACGCGCTTTGACTGCTGCTTTTTTTTTTTTTTCAGTTGAAGGAAGCTCTCTATAATACTGAATCTTTTTTGCAGGCCTTCTATTTCCAAAATGCTCCCTCTCCTGCTTCAAACACGCTTAACCATGGCAGAGAGATTATTTTCAGACTGCGCATGTTCATTACATTTTTCTGAATGTTGTTTTGACAGACATGGCCTTTCGCATTGCCTTTGCAATGCTTCTGTCCGTGTTGCGTTTGCTCACCCTCTATCCCCCAAACTCCGCCCCTGTGACCCCTTTCTCTGGATCTGTCTTTGTTGCTGCTTCAAACATGCTCCACCATAGTTGAGAAAGTTCCTTTTTGTTGTATTGCAGACCTGATAATCCTTCCCTCTCTGTTCGTCCATGTTGCCTTTACCCACTATCCATCTGTGTACCATTGCCCTGCTTCCTCTCGCCTTCATTCCCTGCAGCTTTTGAGTCCTCTGTTACCATGTTATACCATGATGCCTTACCACACAACATAATGGCAGACCATACCAATACGGTACGAGAGGCCAAACCATACTGTACAATGGCCAGGCACACCATTCCATATTATACACTAACCTACCATATATACGATGAAAGGCCATGCCAGGCAATACCATATTATAGAAGGCATAGCAGCTGCGCTGTTGTGCAGTATGGCTTAAAAAAAACATTGACCGTGCCAGTAGGTTTCACATAGGCGAGACTTTTGGCTTTGCCAATGTTTGGTATTTAATCTCTCTGCTTGGTACTCAAAGCTCAGTTTAACAATAGACCACACTTCTCCATCACATCGTTTCACCTGGTATAAATCAGACCAAGGACGGATTTCTTCTTCAGATCGCCAAAGTCAGATGATCCACAATTGGTAGTGGAGCCTTTTATATGGCTTCTTCCTCCAAGTGGTCGATGCATCCCTTGGCTATTCCCTGTGAACAGTGTTTCCTGAAGTTCAGGAAAGCTATAATAACCGGTAAACAGCCATTACAACGAGGCTGTTACCACGCAAGTTGTTACATCGTATGTGTAACAACCCATGCGATGTAACAACGACTACCATTACAACGCAAACTATTATATCGCATGCGCTTTTAAAACGCATGCGATGTAATGGTTATCCACATCGTTGTAAGAAAACTGGGCTGTTCCGTTTCCTCTCAACGACGTGCACCGCCCCTCTGTCGACGCTGGAACCAGGAGAGAGGAACCACGAGGAGAGAGGTAAGTGGGATTGTGCTTGGTGTGGGGGTTACTTTTTAAGGGTTTAGGGTAGTGTCGAAGTAGTGTAGTAATGTTTGTGTAGTGTAGGGTTGTGTGTAGGGGGAGGGTCGTGCTGGGGGTAGTGTTTTCGGGTTTAGGGTAGTGTTGTGGTGTTTGTGTAGGGAAGTGTTTTTGGGTTTAGGGTAGTGTCGAGGGGGTCGTGCAGGGTAGTGTTTGAGTGTAGGAACGGACTGGGGGTAGGGGGAGGGTCGTGCAGGGGGTAGAGTTGTAGGGTTTAGGGTAGTGTTGTGGTGTTTGTGTAGTGTAGGGTAGTGTTTTAGGAATTGGTGTAATGTCCGGGGGTTGTGCAGGGTAGTGCAGTGTTGTAGGGAGAGGACTGGGGGTCGGGGAATTAGTGTAGTGTCGGGGGCGGCGGGGGGGGGGTTGTGCAAACGTTTACCATGAGTATACCTTTACCACGCATGCCTTGTCGTTGAAATGGCATGCGTGGTAAAGGTATAGTCGTGGTAAAATTTTGCGTTGTAATGGTACTCGTTGTAATTGACATCGCGTAGTAATACCCGCGTTGTAAAGGCATGCGTGTTATTTGTATGCGATGTAACTAGTGCTATTCATAAAAACCTGGTTGTTTCCCACATCATTTGGACTGATAAAGTAGTATTGCTTCCTGCGAATATTGTTTTATTTAAATAAATGCCCCCTTTTTAATGTGCTTTGAATCATTTTTGTTTATCTATTTTTAAACCCCATCCCAAAGTTTTTCATACACCTTTGAGTTGGCACGACTGGCGTCCCTCCAGTGACGTCAGCCAGATTAGGGTTCCCGAATGAATTCAATTTTAATAGATTGTCCTGTGGGTCTTTGGTGTAATCCTTCCTTGTTCTTGGCCACTAGCACTGTAGTGTAGGGGGCACCTTGCTCATTGAGACGGGGCCTTCACTGTTTTAATGTTTACATTGGATTGTTCTGTTGGTAAAGGAAGTTATGGAACACAGTTGGAGGGCGGGATTCCTACATTAATCATGACATTTCTAGGCTCGCTATAACTTTGTTTCCTGAAAGTAGATGAGTCCTGCACTAGCAGTATATACCTCTTCTTGAAAGCAGACTTCCTAGAAGGGTAGAGTTTGAAGGGCCATTGTGTGGAGCCCAACAGTATCATGTGGGTGGAGTCTTAGGCTGTGTTGACACTGAAACAAAACCACAAATCAAGCAGCCTTCCGTTTCCAAGACTGTGGTAACCTAGCAACGCATAGTGACGTGTGAACTTCATACTATTGAGACCTTTGTTTCCAAAGAAGTTAACATAATTTATTTCAAAATTTAAATGACTTCCTCTTGTGCTTCGACTCCAACCACAAATGTAGTGTCAGTATTTCTTCCTGTGTGTCCTGCAAACTCGTAGAATAATTGAGAAGTCAGGATTTAGATGATCGATGAAAGTATCGTTTACTTGGCCCCTTTTGTTGAACACATGAATTGTGAAGACATGAATGTTTAGGAAGATCTTTCATGCCCATGCTCCTTGGATGTCTTTAGTCTCTACCAGACTCTAGCATGTGAGGTAAGCGTATGGTGATGTGCGTATTTACTATGGGTACTCTTTGTATGGATTAGCTATGCTAAGGGTTGAGTTTGCATCAAGCAGGAAGTTTAGAGTGTGTGGTGTTAGAAGTGAGTATTTCTATGCACCAGTATGTTATTTATTATGTGCTTCTGTGTGCAGGCTCTCTGGTTTGTGTGGAGCGCCAAAGTTTAACTATGAAGCTTGATGGGGGTATGCGCTTTTTATTGTGTCTGTGCATGTATGTATGTATGTTTTAACACGTCCTGAAGACTATAGAAAAGTGTTGATTTTGTCTTCTAGGCACTAGAAGTGAAACTGTATAGGCACACATATGGTATGAAATCTTGTGATAAGCAACTCTGCGCAAAGCTGTCTGTCAGCTATCCTCCTGTCCTGAAATAACAGCAAGCGTGCAGGCTTTGTTCAAGGTGGACTGTCTTGGGAAATTGAGAAATGTTCAAAACTATGCTCTTGCTTTATAATATTGATTTGCATATTCACCCAATTATGGTCTAGTCTAATATATTTTTATTTTTTTATATGTTAAAACCTCTTGGACTGCATCCTGTAAACTGGCAGAGTACACATCCCTGCGGTAGGCAGATGTCACTTGGTAGTGAAACACTGTCCAGTTAAGTAAAGGTAGGGAGAGGCAGCTTGTGGGAATCCCCTTGCAGTGGGAGTTATTGTTTATCAACACTCACAGAAAGGCCTGCAGGGCTTGATTGGCAAGGAACTGGCAAATGGGAAAAGTCCCATGCAAACGAGGCGTGTATTCTCACAACTCCTAATACTGTATGGGCAACATGAGGAAACACAACATATAGGAGCAATGTGGTGGTCTAAGTCTAGGCTTACTGTGCCTGGAGTACTGTCAGATCCCCACTAGACTTGCTTGGGAGTGGGTAAGGTCCCGGGAAACGCTTGGGGGCTTTACGGTCGTCTCCACCAAGAGGAGCAATTTCTACTGCAGATCCTCGAGTGCCGGAAGGGAATGGATGGGACTATGTGTAATTTGAGTGCTCTATGAACAATATATTTTTGCCACTTGGCAAGCTCCCAATACCATTAAAAAGGGCTGTTTTAGGCCTTTTTGGAGTAATTCAAAGTCCCCCCTAGATGACGCTCTAAGGGCGCACTCTAAACTCTCCAGGAATGGTCTGGTGGGTGAAGGAATAAATCTTATTCCCTATGTCATTGCTTTCCTAGGCGAGCAGTAAAAAGACTATTCTTTGCATTCCCTTTGCACCCTAGCAGCAAAAAAAGTCCATATTTACATATGCAGTCAGGGCCCACTACTTGAGCACTGCTCTGCTAGCAATGGACGACTAAATGGTGTCATGCCTTCTTGATAAAAGCGTTGATTGAACTCTGATGTACCACATTTTCAGTCATTGTGCAGCATTCTAGATTTGCTTGTTTGCACTCATTCCTGAAAATGGTAAGCAGAATATCTTATTTATATCCTTCTCTGTTGGACAGGTACCTTCTAGAACAGGATTTTCCCGGCATGAGGATCGGTCCTGAGCCCACTACCGACTCGTTCATCGCGGTGATGCAGGGTGAAGTGGAAGGTGTCATACCCGGGAATGCATTGGTGGTTGACCCAAAGAAGCCCTTCAGGAAACTGAATGCTTTCGGCAATGCCTTTTTGAACAGGTGAGTTGAATCCAGTTCTATCAGTAGACCAGAATAATTATTGAGGATTAATCCTGTTTTTGATTAATGTTTACTGTACTAGATTTCCAGCAAGGTTGCTACTCTACAGCTCTGAAACCCACAGGGTCATTCATTGGACCATCAATGAAAAACGAGCTCCACTTCAACATATATCATTGTTGTAAAGTCATCCTGTGCCCTGGGCACCCCCCAACTTTTTGCTGACTGGAACTGGTGGTAACTGACTCTGACTGACCCTGGGCTCTGTTTAACCAGGCCCAGGGCCAGTGCCATGCTGAAACACTTAGATAACAGTAAAGCACCTACATACACCAGGGTACACTTTGGGTTGGGGTACCCCTGTAATTGGCATGACCTACCCCATAAGCCCCTAGTATATAATAGGGCAGGGGATTGAAACTACCTAGAAGTCCCCAGTATCCTGGGGCATGGCAGTTTAGAGGCCAGCAGCCTTTTTGCACTTGCATGAGTGCCCTGCTGAAGCCTGTGGTCAGTTTAAAAGCAGCCCTGGGCGCCAGGATTGCTCTTAAACATGTAAATTGTGGCCAAACTCGACTTTGGGGTTTGGGGCACTTAAAACTGGTCAACCTAAAATGTTTTGGCATAATAATGACCCCCAGGGTCCCCCCTAGGTATCCCAGGGGTGGGGGGGGTCAGGTATCTATAAGGTAGACCCTTATAAAAATGAGTTTATATATGCCCTGGGTTAAGTGAAATTCACATTTCACTCTCCCCATTGTGTAAAGTGCTGCCCAAATTCGACTTTGATGCTGGGGGCACTGGGCATGGAGGATCTGCAATATTTTTACAGATTCAGCACCCCCTAGGGTCTCCCCTAGGTGACCTATGGGGTGGGGGTCCTGTGAAAATAAGCCAAGTACTTATAAAATATGTTTTTGTAAGTCCTGGTCCTGGAAAAATGGCCCATGTCATTTTTCCCATTGCAAACCCCCTGCCCCATAGGTTAACATGGGGGAAAGTTATTAAACAATAACTTCTGATAGGAGAGGGATAAAGATTCCATTCAAAGACTCACTAGAATGGTATTGATAAATCCTACAATATGATGTTATTGAATTTTTCCCAAAGTGAACACACAAGAAGTTATAACACTTTCTGGGTTTTAGTTCCAAATCCAGCCTTCCAGTGCTGTGCCCTGATTGGTCGGAGTTAAGGGGATTAGCCAGCCTGCCTGAAGAGGTGATAAAGATCCCCTGGGGCCAGCCAGATCGACTGGGAGGGCAGTGAGCTGTTCTGCAGGAATGCCAGGCCAGGGGGAGGGGTCGTAAACAATGAGCTTCAAAGGGGCAGAGCCCAGAGCAGTGTCATTAACAGCTTTGAACCCCCACCTCAGCCAGATGGCAGGATTAAGGAAGATATGTGCAGATGTAGGGAGGAGAGGCTAGGTTAATTAGCCAAATCAGTGGGAGTGTTTAGCCAGCTCTTACCTCCTTGCTGGAAAATCAGCCATTATGGACTTGGAAGCTTTGTTGCACTCTGGGATAGAATAATGCCACACTCTGCAGGAAGGAGTCACTCAAGTGGGAGGTTACCCTACTCCTATTGGTGAAGCTTGACTTCCTGGATGACCCAGAGACTGTGGAATAAGTATCTGAGAGAGGCCCAGCCCCTCAGATCTGCTGCTTGAAACTGAAGAAAGCAAGACTGGCCCTGCTGAAAAGTTCTGCTGTGCAAAGACTTCTAAGGCCTGACCTCTGGAGACTGCACCACCTGAAACTACAGCTTTGTGGACTAACTGTGCTGAGTAAAAGAAGTCAAGAGTGGGCTCCCTGCAAGCTACAGGTTAACAGCTCATCTGGACCCTCACAACCAAGAATCATCAACCTGGAGAGCTACCAGTGGATTTGTAAGGGTGACGTCCAGTGCATTGTGGGAATTGAAGTCCTCAACTTTCAAGGACCATCTTGGAGCTTCCAGACCCTTGGAGTAAGTTTGAGACACTTTGGGACCCTTTGAGGAACTTCAGGAAGAAGTTCAAGAAGTTTGGGGAACTTTGGAGGAACTTTGAAAAAAAGCTCCATAGGGGGACCGACTCATCCTGGTCAGCCAAGCCGCCTGCCTTCAACCGCGAGCCGGCCAAGCCCACCAGGTTCGTCCCGCTAAAAGCTCCATTGCATCGACTTCCAGAGATTGACCGGGACTAGCAAATCTGAAGCCGGCGAACCCTCACCGGATCCGGCTACATGAGGAGCATCGAGGGACCCCACGAGAAAAAGCTCCAGAAAAGCTTCTAAGTCCGCTCGTAAGAAAGTCGACCGGGAACAACCGCGAGCGCCAATCCGCCTGCCTTCCATCGCGTGTCGGCCTGTATTGTTGGATTGCCCCGCTGAAGCGATCTTGAAAAAGTTTCTAAGTCCGCTCCAGGGAAGTTCACCGGGAGATCGTCGAAAGGCTATCCGGCGGAGCCGCACCGGATCCGGACTGACGGAGAGCGTCGAGGGGCCTCGAGGAGAAAAGCTCCAGAAAAGTTTCTAAGTGCGAAGGTAAAAACATTGACCGGGACCTTCCGCGTGGGGTATCCGCCCAGGGCTCCATCGCGGTCGGCCTTAAACTTTGACTTTGGCCCGATCTATCGCGAGCCTATGTCCCAATATGGTGCTATATGCTTCTAAGTGCTATATTTTATTTAAACTTTGAAAATTCATATCTCCGGTTCCCTACATTGGATTTTTGTCGTTTTGGTGTCATTTTAAAGATAAAAATATTTCCTATTTTTATAAATTGGTGTTGGACTTTTATTATGTGTTGTGCCTTAATTATTTACTGAATTGGTGTTTTTAAATGCTTTACATACCTGTCTTTGAAGTTAAGCCTGTCTGCTCACAGCCACGTTACCAGGGGTTGAGCATAGGAATAATTTTCTGAGACCTATGCTGAGTCCTATCATGTGTTAGTGGCCTTATTGCCAGTGGCAGACCTACATTTGCCCCTACCAATAATCCACTTTCCAACAATCATTACTATGCACACAAAAATAAGTCATGGATTTTGTAGTCTTTATAATTTTGTCATATTCTCCTGACCATCGCTTTGAAGACATTTGGATGTATTATTAAGTATGGGTGTTAACCTCCAGTATCCCTTTGTAATAGAAGATTGACTTCAGCTGTCCTTATAGATTATATTGCAGGTATTGATATTTTGCATAAGTGTCATTTTTCCTTCTATGTTTTAGAATGTCTGACACTTGTATATCATATGCTTGGTTCTTTCTTTGGAAATGCAAGACTTGAGGTTTTCCTTCTGAAAGCTGCAGTGTGTAAAGTGTAAGGCACTTTGATCATAATAGTCATATTCACTAAAGATTCACAAGATATCCACATGAAATACATTTTACAAACATCGGCCCAATTCACAGAAATGTGTAGGAGTATGTAATACTTTATTACATAGTCATAAATAAAATTCACATTCGATCTCTGCCTCTGCTGGGCTATCTGGGTCTCTAATTGGCAGAAGCATGCACCCTGTCCAAGTAGGGATAAACAATCTTAGTCCGGGTAAGTCGGATAAACACCCTAAATTAACATGTGCTCACCCTCTGGTAGCTTGGCACAGAGCAGTCGGGCTTAACTTATAAGGCAACGTGTACAGTACTTGTGCAACACTTAAAGTGAAAACGCCACACCAAAATGATCCACACGCGGTTAGAAACATAGAGCTTAATTTAATGAACAAAACAAGACCAAAACGACAAACCTCCAATAAGTAGAACCAAAGTTATGAATTTTAAAAGAATATCTGCAAATACAGTGCTTACAGCATAAAGCACCAACTGGGGCTATCTTGTCCCGCTTGACCGGGATAAAGCCAAAAGTTCAGGCCGACTGTGCTGGAGCACAGGTCAGATGCAGGAGCCAAACTTGTCCCGCCTAAAAAGTACCTTGTTGCGCCGTCGACTGGCCCGATGTGTGAAGCAGAGGAAGCCATGCTTTGGCGTCAATCCCTCTGGATGCAGGCGATGCACCGGTTGCGAGCTGCGTAAATCAAGATGCGATGTCCTCGAAGCAGGTGATGCATCTGTGCCAAAGGAGATAAGTTTGTTCTAACTGGCGCAACGATGGCGATGCATGGTTTTTGAAGATGTAGCACAAAAAAAAACCACTTCAGAGGGCCCAGGACTGTATTGGCACTTCTTGGCAGGGTAGGACTCACAAATGGCAGAGTCCAGGTGCTGTTACAGGTATGTTGGATGTCTTTGATGTCCCTGAGACTTCAGAACAGGAGGCATGCAGACAAGGCCTTAGAGTCACTCTGGGTTCAAGAGGTGCAGGTCCAGTCCTTCTCACCTAGGCAGAGAGGGCAGCAGGCAAGTCAGCACAGCAGAAAAACAGTTCTTCCAGAGCCAAAGACCTGCAGAGTGGCAGCCATTTGGCAGCACAGCAGTCGTCCTTCCTGGTAGAGTATCCACAGGTCCAGAAGTGTCCTGAACTGGTAGGGTCAGAAGTCCAATTCTTATACCCAGGGGTGACTTCGAAGTGGGGGTGACTTCAAAGAGGATCTTAGAAATGCACAGAGCTCCTCCCTTCCTGCCCTGGCTTCAGGCACCATCCAGGGGGTTAAGCAGTCCTTTGTGTGGTGATGGGACACAGCCTATTCAGGTGTAAGTGTGAGGCTGTGTCCAGCTACTTCCTCCCATCCTTCCCAAGAAGGCCCATCAGGATGTTGAGGGCCTATCTGTCGCACTGAAGCTCCCTTTGTGTGTGGATGTCTAGAGGGAATGCACAAAGCTCAGCTGTCACCCACCCCAGATTTCTATTGAAAACAGACAGCAAGCACACACAGCTTAAGAGCAGAAAAAATACAGTTTTCTAAAAGTGCCATTTTTAAAGTTCCATAGGTACGAAACATGACAGTTCTACTCCTTCTTAATTGGGATTTACACTTATTAAATGTAATAAGGAATCCCCAGTGTTAAAGCCTATGAGAAGGGTACACTTCACAGTAGTGAAAAACAAATTTTGGAGTTTTTCACTACCAGGACATGTCAAACTAAAAAGTATCTGCCCTGCCTTTTACTTACACAGCACCCTGCCCTATGGGCTATCTAGGGCCTACCTTAGGGGTGACTTATGTGTAATAAAAGGGGAGTTTAAGACTTGGCAAGGGGTTTTAGAACCCAAGTCGACATGGCAGTCAAACTGCACATACATGCTCTGTAGTGACAGGCCTGAGACATGTTTAGAGGGCTACTTAAGTGGGTGGCACATTCGTTGCTGTAGGCCCGCTAGTAGTATTTAATTTACAGGCCTGGGTACATATAGTGCATGTTACTAGGGACTAATAAGTAAATTAAATATGCCAATTGTGGATATACCAATGTTACCATGTTTTAGAACAGTGAGCCCATGCACTTTAGCACTGGTTAGCAGTGGGAAAGTGCCCAGAGTCCTAAGGCCAACAAACAGTTCATCAAAAAGTGAGGCAAGCCAGGCAAAGTTTTGGGGGAAGACAACCGTAAGGCTGACGGGTCTAACATGCTTGTCCCTCTTGGAGATGAAAGCATCAGGGTGGTCCAGGCCCTCTTCATTAACCCGTTGACCGCAGCGCGAATTCCGCTGCGGTGCGGGTGATTTATTGAGTGGGCATGTTTAGGACGGCCCCCGGCCGTCTTCCGCACACGCCCACTGTGACGTCGGACGGCCGGGGGCCGTCCCGAGCACCGAAGCGGTTAAGCTGCGACAGTACTGCCCCTACTACATGCTCTGAGGCATTAGTTTGTACTATGAATTCTTTGGAAAAGTCAGGGTTGTGCACCTGGTCTGCTTCAGGGAGTCAAATTTTTTTGGGCATGACTCTGAAGAAGCTGCCCAGAAATGTGATTTTGACAGTCAGCTCGTTCAAGGGCGCCACAATGGTGCCATATCCCTTGACAAACCTCCTGTAGTACCCTGTGAGCCCTAATAAAGCTCACACCTCAGTTTGGGTTTTTGGGAGCTCACAGGCTATGATGGTCTCTATCTTGGCCTGGAGAGGCTGCACCTTACCCCTGCCCACCAGGTGTCCTGAGTAAACCACGGACCCCTGCCCTATCTGGCACTTACTGGCCTTGATAGTCTGGCCTGCATTACGCAGGGCCTGACATACTTTCTGGAGGTGAAAGGTGGTCCTTGCATGTGCATTCTACCCCTCTGCATATTCTGAAAATCTGGCATGGGTCCAGCCCTCCAAGGCGTACAATGGACAGCCCTGGCTCAGACTGTTCAACCAGCTATTTGTAAATCACAGGTTGACAGTCGTTTTATATTGTACACACCTAGAAATCTTTTGCTGTCTTTTTTTTCTAGCACAACAGTCGCTGCAAGGCACTGTCTGTATTTCCACGCTCTTGTCTAGCCGGGATCTCATCTGCCAAGGGTTAATAAACCAGCTTCGAAACCTGGAGATGAAGAGTACTATAGTCTTCTCATATGTTCGTTTGCCCCTAATACCTCACTTCTGTGCACACCGGCTAGCATTCTGGCCAGTGGGCACCAATCTCTTCTCTGTTTTTGCCACGAAGCATGTCTGCGCAATATTTAAAGGACATGCGACTAGGACATTTTTTTGTACATAATAAGGTTTTCTAAGCATAATTTTAACCCAATGAAGTAGAATTTGATTCGTTGGGAAACAATGGGCGAAGTCATCGTAGTGCAAGACGAAATGCTTGTCATTTAATTTAACCTTTTAAAACTGAATCTCACCAGCAGCAAAGGGAAACATAGGATTTTACGTGGTTTTTTTGTTTTTTTATATCGCTGTTTGTTGAGGTGACCCTGTCGGAACAAGATGTAGGGTAGGTGGTACTGATTGCTAAAAGTGGGTTGTCAGTTGCTGAGACGCAAAGAATACAAATTGGATTGATAGCAGGCCTGGGCGAAATTTAAATACGCCGGTGTCATTTGTTGTTGCACTTGTTACGTCAAATTTCTGAAATGACACCAGTACGCCACACGTAATTACACCACCGTTTGTAGCAAAATTATAACACATGAAGAGCGAAAAATCAGTATGCGAGCGGCTGTTCACAGCAGTTAATCTTTTTGTGCTATTTTTTGCACAAAATGTGTCCTTCAGTCCCAGATTGACAAGAGGACACATTTAGCACTAAAATATAACTCTAAATGATGGATTCACTTTTCGTGTAATGTCGCATAATTTTCAAGCTATTTCACTAAAGCTAATTGCTCCCTGTATAATTTTGCATGGGCCAAGAGTGTGTGAAATTCACGCAAAGAAAGGACTATTTACGAGATTGTAAAATTGTTTTTGTTTTTGACCCGTTATAAAAGAAATTATTCCTTTTATAGCTGAAGAACGATTAAGCATGTTAACTCCATTTATGGACAGAGTTTCTGTAAGATACAAATGCCCTTTGATTCCCGGTGGAGTTCTGGCGTTGTTTACTGCTGAGGCTGCCAATCTACGGAAGGCTCCCATGACGCAATGTATCTGCCACGAACAAAAAGGAAGGTAGTTTCCTCTTTTGATGGGGAAAGTCCGTTGCCCCCAGGGTTTCCGGTCCACCGACTGGAAATGGCTCGAGCTGCAACAATGGGTCATTTCACTTCCATTCCATTACCAGGCTGCCGGAGAGGAAGCCCGCACAATACGGCTCCTGGGTCTGGCAGGCCCGAAGAACACGATGCAATAGGTGCGAGATGACGGCTGCCAAGCGCGTGCACGTGTCCTTGGGAAGTCATAGTACGGTGTTTTTGCAGAAAGCGAGAATTGAGCTGCAGATAATGGAAAATGGGAACGTACTCGGACTTTAACATGTGCTCTTTAAAAGTAGACGAGAAAAAATGGCCGAAATCACTTTTTTTTTCTTCTTTTGAGTTGTTCCAAAACGGAGACAAAATTTTCCCATCTAATTGCGATCACTTGAGTCACTGATTATGTATTTTAATGTTTAACTCCACTCGCTCATGCGAAAAAAACTGCTAACTGAAGTTTTTTTTTCTACGAGTAAACCGGAGTTGGGGCCTGGGAGGAGGTGCTCAGGCGTGGAAGGGGGGGTGGAAGGATAACCACAACATCAAGCTAATACCCACCAACAAAAGTTAAATGCAGTAGATATTCTCAATGAGCGTTCCCGCTCAAGGCACATGAACAATTATTCTTCCAATAGGCTGGAGTGATTGTGTTTTTAGGATGGCAAAGGCAAGCTCCACATAATTCATAGTGGGGTGCTGAGATTTCCGCACTGGGATTTTGTTAGTGTCTAGTTAAACAGAATTGGACTACCATATTATCTGCTATCGGACAGTAAGTACTCTTGGCCTAGGGGCCGGGAAGGACCCCTAAGTTTATATTCTAGGACAAATGTCTGTAAGCCCTTAGATTTATTCTTGACTCGACTTGACTCTCAGGAATTTTAGATTTTTTTTTTTTTTTTTTCTTCCAAAATTAACAGGGTTAAAAGTGCCTCTTGTTTGTACAAACAGCAGCATCCAGGCCTAGCCAGGTTATTCAGGAATATTTTAACAATTGCATTTTTAATGGCGTTTGGACTTCATTTTTTACCACCAGGATGTACAACAAAGGCCCAGGAGGTCTGGATCCATGCCACACATTGAAACTGGTGACACTGTAAATGTGCATGCAATTAATCTAAATGGTGCTTTTTAACATATTTGTTATTTTGAACATCTGGCCTGGGCTTCCTAGATATGCGTTGAATACCTTTGTTGTAATATATCTTCCAAGTCTGGTATCTAGCATTCTCAAGGAGCATTCAGTCTGGCCAAAAATGCCTGGAAGAGGGTGAATATAAAACTTCAAACCATGGAAATAAGCGTTGATATTTTCAGACTTCCGGAGGTCCTGGAAGGTGTAAAATGATTTGGAAAAAAGTTAGGTACATTGGGAAGAGTTGCACCTCAAAATTGCTCCTTAAAGGAAATTTATCCCACTACCGTTTTTTTTTTCCTTCTTGTTTTTTTAAAGGTCTGTGGGTACCAGTGATATATTTGAGAATTTTTCTAACTTATGACCTACATTCAGAGAGTGCGAGCCCCACAATTAGATATATGGGTTAATCCTAGGTCTTGGACTCTTACAACCTAGATGTCATAAGATGTATTGCCTTAAAGATTGTGTGCTTGTCCTCCTTTTTATTTAAAAGAAGGAGCAATCGTTCTTTTGGGCTAAGTTACAACAGGATGAAACTAAATCGTCCCTGCTGGACTTATAGAGCTCGCACTATTCACAGCAATTCGCATAAACAATGCTTAAGGAACCGCTGAATCCACAGCAAAGCGGAAGTGTAAAGAAAACTGTTTTATCCAACAGGAAATATATTGCAACTAATTTGCAATTAGAAGGGTGCTACATAAGTCAATAAAGTGATGTTGTAGTGCTCATGTCATCCAGATGTGCAAAGCGTGGTAACCACAAAACGGTGTGCGTAAACGATAGAGCAGTGGCTGCCAATGTATTTTTGGTAGCAGGAAGCTGAGGTAAGTCCTTTTTTAATTTGAAGCTTAAAAATCATCTTAAAAGGTGTAAGGACAGTGCAAAGTCTTGAAAATGATAACCACCCCAATGAAAGTTATTTGTCCGGGGTGACCTTCATGACGGTGCAAAGGACACTGAGATAGTAGCATGCCTTAGGCTAACTGTAAGCATGAAACCTACATGGTTCTTGATGAGAAAGGCCTGATCCAGTCTAAGAGTGATAGATTCTTCAAGTGGCTCTACACTGTGGCGTGATACTGGATTACTTGAATAATCGACTTGCTGCTGCTCTTAGAAATATTTACGCTAAGAGTTCCATTAATTCCAATCACAGAGGTCAGGGTGGCTGGAAGAACTGCATGCTGTCAGCGATGTCCTTCTCCTGGACAAGCAAGTAGAGAAGTCGAGCTTGAAGAGAAAAACATCGGTAAACTATCTCCGTGCCTTCTTGCTGTCTGTTTGTTACTCCTCTGTCTGATTAGGAGAGGTTCACTCCCTTCAGTGAGCTGCTCATCTGTGCATGCAGTGCAGAAGATGGGGGGGGGGGGGAGAAATGGTCCAGCTCTCCTCCTACCCCTCAGAGCCTCTCAACTGTGACCAAGTAAGCCCTGTCATGGTGGGGTTTAAGGGTGCTGACTTGAATAGCCCATTTAGAAATTCTCTGAGGTTACAAGGTAGTTAACCTATCTTACCTTTCTATCCCACTGTAATGGCCCTTCCATTGATCTTGCAGGGCCCCTGGGTTCTTCATGCTCTGCTACCTGGGCCCCCTCTCGAGAGCTTCCTTTCTGTTGTGCCTCTGTTGTGCCTGTTCCTGACTGGCCTCCAGATTCTTGTGCATCTTGTAAGCGCTCTGAACCATTGTAAACGTAGGCCACTTTGTCATGTGTGGGTATTTTGAGTTTTCCACATAAAATTAAGGGGGACTCCCAGGCATAGTGGCCAAGTAGAAACTCAAAGGGGCTGAACCCCACTCCCTTTCGTAGTGCCTACATATATGCAAAAAGACGAACTGGTAACCAGATACCGGCTCTGTACTGAAGAGGAACGAAGACCGTCTGCCATCGCCACAACTGTAGCTGTAACGGTGTTAAGGTGACCCACTCGGGGGTCCCTGTGTATTGACTACAAAAATAAGAAACCGCTCGTAGCTGAGGAGTTTTACGGTACAGATGTCCAAGACTAACCAACCCAACCCTTGCCCTGATTGGAATCTTGCCTGCACACTGGTTGATTTGTGACATATTGAGTGATATGTTACTATTCTAATGTGCAATTCCTCCTTTCGACAGCAGCTTAAAATTCCAGTGAGACCGTTGCTGCTTTCGATGACTGACTGTGGATGTATTCCATAAATGAAGCACAAAAGCTCACTTCTTAGTCCACCCAGTGTGGTGGCTTATTTACACTTAGTCAGTGGAATGTGGCTAGCCTTGGTCTGTTTAGTCTCCCACAACCCTCTCCTTCCTCCAACAATCCCCCCCCGCCTCCAGATCTCACTCCCCGCCCTCCCCGGGTTGGCAAGTTAGGCAAGACTCCTTAACCCTCTCCCACTCCAGAGTGACCAATGATGTGATCTGTTTAGGGCCACATTGTGGACATTGAGAATATGGAACTGTCCGTGTGTCTAACTTCGCCTACACCATGGGCTGACTGAAGTGTGTCTTCGAGTAGTAGGCACACAGGCTCCGCTGCTGCTGTCTACATCAATGAACGTACTTCATCCATGAAAACCTTATTCCTCTTTCAGCAAGGCGTTGTGGTACTGTAATAATTACTGCAAACTTGGGGCTCTTTGGGAAACTCCTTTTGTGTTCTTTATTCCCATCTCCACCTAGATTAGATTGGAGAGGGCAGAGTCACCTTTCTGGGTGAGGTCTCTCTGAGTTTTAGTGGACTCTCTGGTGCTGAGACACTGCTGAGCTTCCTTTGCGTACTCTTATGGGGTCAGTGTTTGGGGTTAAGCAAATGATGATGCAAGTCTAGAAAGCAAATAACTCAAAATGACCAGCCCTGTAATTAAATTACTCATAAGTGTTGCATTACTTCTCTTAATCTCATGAGTGGAGGTCTGTTAATGCAACATCCATTTGGTTTTCTCGAGCTTGATAACGAACCCTGAATATCCTCAGGAATTTTTCGAACGTCAGTCCAAAATTCCTATTTTGATCCTTCTTGAGGCACTATTGCTTGTGGTACTCGTACTGTAGTGCCGGAGTGCCCTTGCTTCCCTCTATAGTCAGTCTACCTTATTACCACCCTCACTCCGATTTCTCCATCTCTACAAATGGAATTATTCAGCATCCACGCACTTCATTGGATGGCCCTGGGTTTATTCAAGCTTTTAGCTGTATTATCTATACCGTTACTGCTTCCGCCACGAAAGCTGTGTGCAGGGGCTAACCATTTCCTATACCCTACTGTTTGGCTTTTTCTGCAGTGTGATTTGTTTCTTTCCCTTGGAGACTACCTTGTGACATCAATAATCCCCGAGTGGCCTTTGCTGCACAAATCCAACATGGTGGTATTTTCAATATGTGAGCTAGAGCTCTTCCAACTCCATCCATTTCCAATCCGCTCAGTCATGTGTACTTTAATGACATTCGAACTCCTTCTGGTTTGGCTCCTCCGACTTTTGCCACTAAGTAGAGGAGCCCTATTTTGGATAAATGTAAGCGATGGCAGTAGAAGTGCAGACACTTGGACTTGTTTTTCGGTAAAGGCAGCAGTGCGGAAGTGACCGAGTAGCAAAAGAGCAGGAACCAGTTGACTAAAGCACAGCATTGGTCATGAAGTGCAGAGGTGAAGAGTGTTGTAATCCACTATGTAAAGTGCATTGAATTTATTTTGCATTTATAACACGTCAACAACCCGGTTACACTGTACATTAGAAGCACAATCCATGCATGGTAGGTGTCGGAAGAACACGGTGTTGCATGAAGTTAGTGTAGCCAGTACGTTGCAGGTGTTCCAGGAGGAGTAAGTTCTTGCAGTGTGATGTGAACCCTTAAAAGGGGAGCAGGATGTGGGGGGCGTTTCGATGTGAAGAGGGGAGAGTGTTCATACTCTTGGAGCGTTGCCAGAGAAAAATCTACCAAGTGTGGATTTTTTCCTGAAATGTGGAACTTCTGATTTTGCACCAGAGAGAGCGAAAGCATCTGGAGAAGGAGAGTTTATAGACCAGATTTTGTAGAGTTCCAAGATTCATGGCTTTGAATGTGAGACAGGCCGTTCTCTTTGCACAGCGTGTTTCGATTGGGAGCCCATTAAGGTAGACCGCTAAAGTGTAGTGGAACTTATCAAAACCAGATTAGAACAAACCCAACCGGTCACCCTCCTGTATGTGTTTGATTAATTCAGAGGGGACTCATTTCTCAGTACCCTTAGCCAGAAAAGGTGGACTTGAGTTGAGGCAGTAATTGTAATGGTGGACATAAGAGGCATCAAAGTCATGTATTTTTATTTTTTTTATTTAACGCTGTTTATCAGACACGTTTACATTGTGGAACTACCTGCATTGCCTCAGGCTGGTAGTCAAACAATTGCTCGAAAATGAGCCGAACAATGCTAATATTTACGCAATATACATGTCCGTGTTTAGCGTACATCTGCAACAAACTCTATTGCCAACATGGCAGAGAAGGGCATGGAGAGTGGAAAAAGGAGATGAAAACCTTCACATGCTTGTTGCTCATCGCAAATTCCTCCCTCCACCATTTTTCCAAGAGGCTACCCTGGGGCCTGTCAGGAAGCCCCTCAAACGTGCCACCCTCAACATGGAAGGAGATTATCAGTCACAGTTCAGATTGTGTAGAAACGACTGTCCATACTTGACCTAGGAAAAGAATCATCTCTTCCCACGTGGTCCATGCATGTCGTCAAGAGATAATGTTTGCCTCTTCGGCCCTGCTTAACACTCGGCAAGACCCTTCTCCTTGCCAAGATAGATGGATGCAGGCCATGCAAGAATAGCAGCCTTGCTGTCTAATTTTCTCCTCTTTGCGCTTGATGGCCTTCCGGAGGATTCTATCTCTCCAGTCCACGGTGTTCATCACTAATAGCACATTGTCACCAGAGCCACAGTTTTGATCCTCGGTTTAGGGATAAGCTGTTTCTCTGATGTGCCTTCCAGCTTGGCCAGCAATTTTCCACGGGCGCCTCTATAGTGACACCCACGATTTGCAGATGAGGAAGTCTTCTCAGGTTGCCACCATTTTCATTCTCTGTTCTCTCCACGTTTTAGCATTACAGCTGTAGCCTCTTCCCTGAAGGACTTTGCCTCCCAGACGTCTAACTCCATCTCAGACTTGTGACTCCCTAATGCTTTGACCTTGTCAACTGCTGAATACAACATCACTCACCTGTTAGCATCCTACTAAGTAAGGTTTCCAGTTCCTCTTCAATGTTGCGCACATAATGTCCCACCATTGTGGTTTCTCGCCTAAGTCAGCATGCAGAGCCTGAATTGAGCACATGAGCGCCTGCTTTACCCCCAGACAATTGCAGTCCTTGTAGCACCTCCCCTGCTGTATCTGTCTTGGTGTTTAATGCAGCCCTTATGAGATTTAAAACATTCTTTCCTTTTCTTCTTCACTGTCATGGTAGCCATTGCTAAGGTATGTGGAAGTCCCTAGTCTAATTGAGGCAATAAGAGGTTAGTCTACAAGTGGGGCGAAAATTCCCAGTGGGAGAATCTAAACGGGAATGTCCATCTCTGTTGTTCATTAGCTGGATGCTTTCCTGGCCCCACCAGCTAACCATGCCTCTCTATCTCGTCTTTCACTATCCTCGTCTCACCCGGCACTTTGTCTGTCCATAGTAGATCCTTGGGACTGTTCATGGAGAAGTTGATTTGGAGTTGAGGTATGCTGCATTAGCTCAGATGACGGAGGATTATTGGCTTTCCTTCAGGTTGAGCTGGGTAGTCGGCGGAGAGGTTTTTGTGACTCTCCAGTCTTTTGGGTCTACTGATCGAGTGTCTCTTGAACTGGAAAAGGGCCGTGTAAAGAGCTTTGATTTGTGTAGGGTTCTCCAGGAGTGAGGGGTGATACGGTCAATGGCTTCAAAGCGAGAGCTCAATTTTTCAAAAAGGAGGTTGGTGCTGCAGGAGGTATGTAGAGGCATTAGATTATAGGAGATGGAGGTGTTCAGACTGCCTCTGCCCAGCAGCACCGAGTGTATTCAAGGTGCCGATCCAGGTGTGGGAAGTATAAAGAGATGGGGAAATGGCCATCCCAGTCCACACACCTTTGAAGGGCTATCCTTTGGCAGATGCCAAGTAAGGCTATTGAGTTGTTGGAAATGTGTCCTTAGCCTAAGAAAGGGAATTGAAGAGTTATTTTACCCTAGGTTAAAATGGCCCAACAGATCCCATGCCTCATATGTTGAAAACTAAAATCTGCATTCAGACGGTTGATGCCCAGTTGTCATGAAAAGTTTAATCTTCTCATTACAACTTTCAAATGTGCTGTTACTACTAGCAGCCTCAAGATAATAAGTTAGGGTCAACATTGGACATTCCCATGAGAGGGATGCTTGTAGCAGCCACTAGTGGATGTCAAGGCAACATCTTAGGGTCCATGAGCCATGTTTATGGCGTGGGATTACCCCAACCTACTCAGAATACTCCATAACCTACAAATGGGTAACTTAGCCGGGTCTCCTGATCACTTGTTTACTACATTTGAGTGTTTTTGTTATTGAGATTTTCACCACCACCAGTATTGGTCTTTTGTGCTGACACAGCTTCAAGGTGGTGTGGAAGTCTTTGCTGCGAGTTCCAAACCACTTCGATTAAACTGAGCACATGTGGTTGAGGCCTGTTTTGTAGCGCTTAAGCCTCAACAAAAGTGCAAAAAATCAAAGGTACAAAACAAGGATAACATTAATTTCAAAAGGCTTGCCCGTCATACTGTTTTCAGATTTCTGCTCCATAAATCAAGTTAGCTGCTGAGCATTCCTCTGAAAACCTAGAATTGCTCTGGCGTCCCATGACACCGGGCATTTTTGTGTCATTACTCACTTGACTGATGAAGGGCATGGATTACATCCAGTGGAAATGTACAGGGCTTCGTGGAGCGGTTGCCACGCCCCTCGGTAAGCCCCAGTGCTGCTGACATTGGCTGGACCGCCTTTTCAGAGAATGCAGCGGGTGTGTTCATGGAAGGAGTCTCCCCTTAGATGGAAAAGAAAGAAAATCCGTACTTCAGGCCATCATTTAACTTTTGCTCTTGTTTGTGATCACTGCACCAAAAAAAACCAGCATTGGCAAATTCAGTGGGTTTGTTGTTGGATTCGAGCCTTTTTGTTTTGTTAACTCTAGTTTTGACGTGCTTTTTAGGTCTCGCCTGGCGACGCAGCGCGAAGCGCTGTTCGCTAGCGAGATCTATTGTTACCGACTTGCTTCGGAAGGGAGACAGGAGATGTGCACGCGCAGGACGGACTGGAAATGTGAACGCGCCCGTGAACACGCACGTACACACGCGATGTGCACATCTCCTGTCCCCCTTCCGTCCTCGCCAGCCGCAAAACATGAGCTGTGCACGCAATCCCCAGCTGTCCTTGCACCCCCTCCAGTGTCAGCCAGCCATGCGCCATCTGCCAACCCCCACCACCGTTGCTATAGCAAACGCCACTAACAACTAACCTCAATATTACCGCTCCAAAACCGCCCAATAAAAAAAGCTGCAAATTTATACCATTAAAAGCCTTTCCGTAATACAAACCCCACATTTACACATTATTGTTTAGCAAACTTACAGTTTTTGTTCCATTAGGATCTCCTCCTCCAAAGCTGCTCGGCTCCCCGCAACACGCTAGCATATGCATGCGTACACGCCCACATTGTGCACGCGTATGGCGTCATTAGCAAAACGCCATGAACAGAAATGTGCGCGAGCACGACTGCCAACGTATTAGCGCGTTTGTTGTTTTTTGCTACCACGCGTACAGCACTGTTCGTGTACCTTAAACCAGCAAACAATAATCAACGTAACTTGCTAAACGTGAAATAAATGAAAAATTAAAGGCATGCAGGAACGGAGCTTAGGCTCTTAATAACCCGATGTTTCATTAATATTGGAGTCTGTTGCTGAAGAAGTGACAGGAAGGAAACGTGAGTAAACGTGAAAGAAAGAAAAAAATTAAAGGCATGCAGGAACGGAGCTCAGGCTCTTAATTAAATTACCCGACGTTTCATTAATATTGGAGTCAATGCTGCTCAAAAACAGTCAGGAAGGAAACGTGAGTAGCACAAAGAAACCAGCATTTGCAATGCAATAGGTCTCGCATTTAAGCGAGTTTAAGCTATTGGCATTGTAAATTACAATGCCTTTAATTTCTGTTTTAAAAAGCAAAACAAAAAAAAGGCATTGTCGTTTACAAGGCCAATAGCTCAAACGTGTGTAATTGCGAGACCTATTGCATTGCAAATGCTTGTTATGAAACGTTGTGGGAGCTGCCAGACCCTCATCAATATTAAAATGGGAAAAAAAGCAAAAATATTTGTTGGGTCTGAAAAAAACACATTATCATAGTAGTCCCTGGCACTGAAGAGATCTGCTTTGTGCCCAGACGTGTTCCTTGTGAAATGAAAGAGGAGAATGCTGTCCCTCACAGTGAAGTTAGCCAATGGCTGAATTGGACTGACCCATTGCCCGTGCTGCATGGTGTAGTGCGCAGCAGAAAAATAAAAATGACGCAACAATAGACCAGTGGATGAAGAGGGATGGCTGAAACCCCCAATAGTAAGTATGTTAAATGTATAATTTTACTACAATCACAAGGTCCTGCTTAATGCCATATCTGAAAAGAAACAAATTCACACGTGCAAAACGGCGAACAGACCAAGAGAGAACTGACAAAAGAGCATTAGTATATCAAAAATCACTTGGGTCTGTCCGATGCTTCATGGATAACTGAGCAATTTATTTATTTTGCAGATAGCTGGCATTTTGCCTTGCGCCCACCTTGAAGTACTGAAGTGCAAAGGAAATTGGGCCACTGGTATTTGAAAGATGGAGTGATTGGACTGTCATGTGGTCTTCCTTCCAGTGCCTTGTGCTTTTAATGGGCTGGTTACAAAGAACAGCCACCATGCACATTGTGAACGGCTCTCCTCTTGTAGGTTTACCTTACAGAAGGACTGTTGAACGTTCATGATTTGCTGTTTAATCTTTTACTAATGCCCACAGTGTTAGCCTGGGAAGTCCAGAGTGAACCAAGACGCGCTCCCACATCCTTGGTTCTTTCCTTGGAGGGCATATAACGAAAGAGACGCGTTGGATTTAAGAAGTCTTGGATGCTACAATGTCCTGTTAAAAAAAATATATATATATATATATAATATAGTGTAATCATAACTGGATGAAAGTAACAGTCAGCAAGATGCTGGGCATGTATTGGTAAGAACAGGAGACTAAAGAATTGCCTTTTTTTTTTCTTTTCTTCGTTACTGATCTAGGATGGATTGGTGACTAAAAAGAAAATGTGCTAAAGTGCTTTTTTTTTTGTTTTTAAGAGGGCGGAGCAGAAGCAACAAGTAAGGGATCAGGGAAGCAACACAGTCGAGGGTGGGTGGGCATATGGCAAGCAACACTGGGGAGTGGAAGCAATACAGGGGACAGTGGCGTAACACAGGCTCCTGAACACCCCGCCGTGCAGGTGGGCCCCGAGCTGCTGGGGGCCCCCTCAGCACAGTACTCTAGCCTGAGAGCTACTGATTAAATCGGAGAGGGGGGCCCCTCCATTTACCTTGCAGGTGGCCCCCCCTCAACTTTTGTTACACCACTGACAGGGGAGGCTGGGGACGAACGACGGGAGTTTACACTAAAGCAACACGGGAGGGCACGTAACAGAAACCGGGAGAGGGCTGGAGGGGATACGAAAACAGCTGGGTGGGAGGGCAGGAGTGAAGGCAAAACTGGGTTGGACGAAAGCAACATAGAGGGCGTGGGTGGGGAGAAGCAACGGGGAGAAGCACATTGGGCAGTGCAAGAGGGAGGACAGGGAGAGCAGTCGAGCAACAAGGAGTGCAGGGAGAGATGTTGTACACGAGAGTGCTCAAAGAAATCACACTCTCTAAAGGAGTGCTTTACACAAAAGGAAATAGTAGTGCTTGAAATGCAAACAGTGGAAGCTGCAATGCCAGCTAACACAGATTGTCCCTCCCATGGGAGCATTTCCTCTTTACAAACTCAAGACTGACAAGCCGGGACGCGGATAAAAGCAGGCAAATGAGTGACGAGGAAAGCCAACCATTGGTGACAAATGGACGGAATCCAAGCCCCTCTATGTTCTTGGTAAGCCAGAATATGTCTTGCAATAGACCGCACATGTGCTGTCTAGTGGCCTAGACCTAGTAAAATGACAACAGTAAAGGGTTCATGAATACATTATCCAACAGTATTCGTCATTACTTCAGTTATCCTTCCTCATGCCAGTACATACTTTATAAAGTGTGTCTGGGAGGGCACACCTAGTAGACCAAGTACTGTAACATGTTGGGCCTGAGGAGGTAATGCCTTACTTCCTGCACGAGGATCGCCCCCCTCCCTTTGCCCAGCTTCCTGATGCAGCCACCAAGCCCCTAGATGTTTACAAGAAAGCACTATCCACGCGGGACTCGTGAGGAGATATACGGTAGTTTCCAAATTTGAATGTGGTGCCTTGGGGTCACACAGGTTCTCTGGCTCATGAACTGACGCAAGAATGTTTGCTAAGCTCCTGGCAACATAATGTGTGACTGTTTTTGAGCCATGGAACAAACTTGGATTAGCATTACCACCTCCCTGCCCTTGCTGAAGACTGTATCGCCTCTTTCATAAACTTGTATTGTATTTTTTAACTTCGTTGTGGCAGCCTAGCGCGCAGAGTGCCTAGAGACAACTCCTGATATAACTGCTATGTTTATATTTACGTTTTTGAGGAAGATATTGGCAGCCCGCTTACATTTATATTCCATTTCAGAGAAAGCTTCAAAATGGAGTGTAGGCGCAGTTGAGAAGAGGGAAGTTGATTAGTCCTTACAGGATCAGCTTAAGTTGTCACGGACGACATGCAGGGGTAGCATCGCCTACCATGGCTTGGTTGCCCTTGGCTTCCATTGCTACTCCTGGTTTCCATTGCTACTCCTGGTTTCCATTGCTACTCCTGGTTTCCATTGCTACTCCTGGTTTCCATTGCTACTCCTGGTTTCCATTGCTACTCCTAGTTTCCATTGCTACTCCTGGTTTCAAGGTAATGAAGGCAGCAGTGGGACCCGAATATAAGCATGGCTGATACTCCTTGCTCTTTGTGATCTTTTCAGAAGAAAATAGGCGGTAGTTGAGCTGTGAGCCAAGGCATCAATCATGTGCTGCCACCTAGGAGAGGAGGGGCCAGAGGGTTTGAGATCCGAGTAGCAGGCTGTTAGATTTGGGGGTCTCTAGTTGGCAGAGGTAGGTACCTTTGTCCAAATAGGGACCCTTGAGTCTAGTCAGGGAAAGTAGGTACACTCCTGAAATAACCCCTGCTCACCCTCTTGGTAGCTTGGCACGAGCAGACAGGCTTAGTTCAGAGGCAGTGTGTAAAGCATTTGCGAACACATACAGTAATCAAGTGACAACACTACAAATGGACACCACACAGGTTATATATTTATAAAAATAGGTATACTTTATATAGATTTATCACAAGACCATAAACGACAAAAATAATCCACAATACTGTCAAGAATACTTAGTTCTTATCAAAAAGGCTTAATTCAAGGTTCTGTGCGAGTCGGTAGCCTCCTCCGGCTACGGCGAAGTGAAGAACAAACCGAGTCTAACAAATCCAGCTGACCGCGTCAAGACGGGCCAACACAGCGTAGACAGACTCTGTCACAGTACCTTTTACTTGAAGCGGCAGGCACGGGCGTGCGAGCCGGATGGCTGAACGTCACGATGCGAAATGGAAGCGTTGCAGGACGCGTTGTCCCTCGATGCGGTGCAGGCAGCGGCTCGTTGACTGAGTCGGTGAGACCAAGGCCGTGCGTAGCAGGGCGAGACGGTGCTTCGATGCGGTGCTGGCAGATTACGGTGCGGCGATGGAGCCGGGTTCAGGAGCTGGCGTCGATCAGTCCGGACAGCGGTGCGAGTCGGGCGGTGCGTTGCGAAGCTTGCGAGGCGGTGCCCAACTCCAGTGCGGTCACAGGACTCGAACTCCGCAACAGTGACTGTGTCGGTCGGACCAGATGGATTCGGTGTAGCGAGGCGTTGCAAGGTGCGGTGCTCACAGGTTACGGTGCAGGCAGCGGCTCGTTGACGGAGTCGGGGAGACCAAGGCCGTGCGTTGCAAGATGCAGGCGTTGCTCGATGCGTTGCCAACAGGACACCGAGCCGGTCGGGAGAGTCGGTCACAGCTCCCTATCTCTGTAGCCACTGAAACAGAGTTCCCAGCAGCAATTCACAAAGGGGGTGAAGTCCAATGGTCCTGGGACTTCGATCAGGGGGCAAGCTCTCTTCCAAGCCCTTGGAGATCCTTCACAAGTTGATGAAAGTCACAGCAAAGCAAACGTTCCTTTCTCCTTTCTTTGGCAGTCAGGCAAACCACTGCAGGCCAATCCCCCAAGCAGCACTTCAGGCTTAGGGATAGTCTCTCCTCAGTTTCTTCTTGGTTCCGCTCCTCAGCAAAGATTTCTTCTTGTTCCCAAAAGTGATCTAATTTTCCTGGGGTCTGGGTGCCCCTCTTATACCCTGATTCTCTTTGTTCTCTGGAGGCAGAGAGGCCTTTGCCTAGCTTAAACCAGTTCTGTGCAGCTTTGGAGCACTCTGTGTACATGACTCCTTCTTTCCTTTCAGAATGTGGGGCAGGGTACTCAGACGCCCGGCAGGGGGTGGAGCCAGCATTGTGGCAGGCAGGCACAGCCCTATTCAGACCCAGATGCAACTCCTCCCTCCACTCTGGATGCAGATCTCTCTATTCAGCCCTGGGCTGCCTCACCCTGTCTCCTGTGGCCACCCCCACCCCCACCCCCACCCCCTGTCACGCACAAACCAGACACACAATACACAAGCTGGCAGAGGCAGGCTGGATAGTTAGGCAAGAAAATACCCACTTTCTAAAAGTGGTATTTTCAAACACAGAATGTTAAAACCAACTTCACTAAAAGATGTATTTTATCATTCTGAGTTCAGGCATACTAAACTTGAATTTCTACCTAGTTCCCTGAGTCTGTTTAGGATTATAACATGTTATAAACAAACTGCCCATTCTGGCCTATGGGGAACAGGTAGCCTTGCAATAGTGAAAAACGAAAATGGCTGTAATTCACTATTAGGACATGCCACACCCACCTTATCCTTACAATGCACCCTGCCCGTAGGCATACCATAGGGGTGTCTGATATGAAGAAAAGGGAAGGTTTGGGGACTGGTAGGTGGGTGCACTTACCAAGTCGACATGGCAGTCACAGACTGCACACCGGCTCTGCAATGGCAGGACAGACACACTTTACAAGCTACTTCTGTGGGTGGCCCAACCAGTGCTGCAAGCCCACCAGCAGCATTTGATTTACAAGCCCTGGGCACACTCAGTGCACTGTACTAGGGTCTGACAGTAATTCAAATAAGCCAAACATGGAGTCACTAATTCACATCACAATTTACAATAGGGAGCACTTGCACTTTGGCACTGATTAGCAGTGGCAAAGTGCCCATGAGCATCTAGTCCAGCAAAAACATATTGACAACAGTGGAGGCATTATGAAAAAAATGGAAGGGAGACCCATACCAAGGATGCCGGGTCTAACACGTGTCCCCTCCAGCTGAAATGTGGGGAGAACTATCCTACCCCTAGGGAGTTCTCATCACTAAGGCGGAAAAATCTGGACAGACCATCAGCATTGGCGTGTTCTGTACCAGGGCGGTGTTCCACCGTAAAGTCCATCCCCTGTAGGGAAATGGACCACCTCAACAGCTTTGGATTCTCACCCCTCATCTGCATCAACCATCTGAGGGGCCTGTGGTCTGTCTGACGCCGGAAGTGAGTCCCAAACAAGTATGGTCTCAGCTTCTTCAGTGCCCAGACCACAGCAAATGCCTCACGCTCAATAGCACTCCATCTCTGTTCCCGGGGAAGTAACCTACTGATGAAGGCTTCAGGTTGGTCTAGGCCCTCCTCATTGATCTGTGATAGAACAGCCCCTACACCATGCTCTGAAGCGTCCGTCTGAACAATGAACTCATTGGAGAAGTTGGGTGCCTGGAGCACAGGCGCCGTGCACATGGCAGTCTTCAAGGTGTCAAAAGCTTTTTGACAGGCGTCAGTCCAAATCACTTTCCTGGGCTGCTTCTTGGAAGTCAGCTCTGTCAAGGGGTAACAATGCTGCCATACCCCTTGACGAATCTCCTGTAATACCCGGTGAGTCCTAGGAAGGCTCTCACCTCTGTCTGGGTCTTGGGGGGCTCCCAAGCCAGAATGGTATCAATTTTCGGTTGGAGGGGTGCCACCTGGCCGCTCCCAACCTGGTGTCCCAAGTACACCACAGAACCCTGCCCAATCTGGCACTTACTTGCCTTGATTGCGAGGCCTGCCCTCCGCAGCGCCATCAACACTTCCCAGAGGTGGCGCAGATGTTCTTCCCAACTGGCACTGAACACTGCGATGTCATCCAGGTAGGCGGCACTGAAATCCTCCAGTCCAACCAACACCTGGTTGACCAACCTCTGAAAGGTGGCAGGAGCATTCTTCATCCCAAAGGGCATCACCCGGAACTGGTAGTGCCCATCTGGTGTGGAGAATGCTGACCTCTCTTTTGCCCCATCAGTCAAGGCGATCTGCCAGTACCCAGACGTTAAGTCAAACGTGCTGAGGTACCGCGCAACCCCCTAACCGATCTATGAGCTCATCAGCTCTGGGGATGGGGTGGGCGTCAGTCCTGGTGACGGAATTGAGTCCCCTGTAGTCCACACAGAACCGGAGTTCTGGTGTGGCACCAGAGTGCGGCAGCCTTTGGAACCAAGACCACTGGGCTGGCCCAAGGGCTGTTAGAGGACTCAATCACCCCTAGCGCAAACATCTTGGAGACCTCCTCCTTGATGCAGGCTCTGACCCTGTCAGTCACCCTGTAAGCCTTGTGCTTCACAGGAAGACTGTCCCCAGTGTCCACATCATGGACGCACCAATGAGTGACACTGGGAACCAGGGAGAACAGGTCAGGGAACTGTCCCAACAGCTGGCGACAGTCACCCTGCTGCTCAGGTGTGAGAGGTAGAGAGGTTTACTCCCTCCACTGATCCATCTTGCTCTCGGGTTGACAGGAGGTCAGGAAGAGGCTCAGTCTCCTCCTCCATCCCATCATCTGTAGCTAAGAGCATGCCCACTTGGGACCTCTCCAAGTGGGGCTTTAGGCGGTTCACATGCAGGACCCGCAAGGGGTTCCTGGGAGACTGCAAGACCACCAAGTAGGTAACTGGACTCTTGCGCTCCACCACCGTGAAAGGGCCGGTCCACCTGTCCTGGAGCGCACAAGGCTCCACAGGGGCCATGACCCACACTTTCTGACCAGGCTGAAGCTCGACCAGAGTGGCATTCTGGTCGTACCACCGCTTCATCTCCTCCTGGCTGGCTTCCAGATTTGCCTCAGCAAGCTCTCTGAAACGCCTAGTCTGGTTCCTGAAGGCCAGCATGTAACTGTATACATCCTGGGGAGGTTTCCTGGGAGATTGCTCCCAGCCTTCCTTGACCAAACTCAGAGGTCCTCGCACCGGGTGTCCATATAGGAGCTCAAAGGGCCTGAACCCTAGAGACTTCTGTGGCACCTCCCGGTATGCAAACAGGCAAGGTAAGAGGACGTCCCATTTACGCCTCATGGGTTCTTCCAGACCCATAATCATGCCCTTGAGGGTCCGGTTGAATCTCTCAACCAGCCCATTTCCTTGAGGGTGGTAAGGAGTGGTGAACCTGTAAGTTACACCGCACTCCTGCCACAGGGACTTCATGTACTTGGACACGAAGTTGGTACCTCTGTCAGACACCACCTCTTGAGGGAATCCCACACGTGAGAAAATTCCCATCAGTGCCCGTCCCACCACGGGGGCCGTCACTGTCCTCAGAGGGATGGCTTCAGGGTACCGGGTGGCATGGTCCACCAAGACCAGGATAAACCTGTTGCCCATGGCTGTCTTGGGGTCCAGTGGCCCCACAATGTCAATACCCACCCGTTCAAAGGGGGTGCTGACCACAGGGAATGGCTGGAGAGGAGCCTTCTGCTTCCTCCCACTCTTTCCACTTGCCTGGCAAGTCTGGCATGTCCTGCAGTGAGTGGCGGCACTCCTGCGCATCTGGGGCCAATAGAAATGGGTGACAAGCCTTTCAAAGGTCTTGTCCTGCCCCAGATGTCCTGCTAACGGTACATCATGAGCCAACCCCAGTAGGAAGGCTCTGAAGCGCTGGGGTACCACCAGCACACGGGCTGACCCAGGCTCAGCAACCTTAGGCTCTGAATACAGGAGACCATTCTCCCAGTAAATCCAATGTGATCCAGACTGATAACCTGCTGTCTGGTCTGTGGCCTGTTGCCTCAGACCCACGAGAGAAGGGCATGTGTTCTGCTCCTCGCAGAACTCTTCCCTGGAGGGTCCTCCTTCTCGCTGCCAATGGGTCCGCTCAGGTAGGTCCCCCAGTTCAGCTACCTGTTCCCCTGTAGGCTCCAGGGCATCCCCCTCAGGGTCTGCCTCCTCCTGGACCGTGGGAACTTCGGGGGCCGGTTTCCCGCGCCCCCTGACTCCTCTCTCCGGCAGGCACCTGGGCCTCCCTCTCAGGCTCCAGGTCCTCTTGAACACCTTTAGCTGCCATTGACCGGGTGGTCACACATGCCCAATCAGGCAAGCCCAACATTTCTAAATGCGCACTCCGCTCCACCTTAGCCCAAGGTGAGCTCTCCAAATCGTTCCCTAACACACAGTCAACGGGCATGGCTGGCCTCCCAGCTACTTGAAGAGTACCCGAGACCCCCCCCCACTCAAAGGGAACCTGAGCCACCTTGCAGTGACTCTGTGTTGTCAGCGGCAACAACCGGATAGAATGCATCGGGGACAACCTGCTCTTTAGACACCAGGTGACACTTGACAGCTGTCACACTGGCTCCTGTGTCTCTCAGAGCCTCCACCCTATGGCCATTGATGGTCACCCACTGCCTGTATTTTTTTAGTGTTATCAGGCAGCTGGGTCCTAGGGACCATCTCAGAGTCTCCTAATGAGACAAGGGAAAACACTGTGGGATCCCCCCCACCTTGGGCACCCCACTCCTCCCCCAGGGCTACACTAGCCAACTGTCGGGGGACTGCACCAGTGGGTGCTGGTTTTCCATGCAAAGGGCAACGAGGATCGTTTGCCTTGTGGCCAGGGGCGCCACACTTGTAACACACCAGTGATCCCTAGTGAACAGGGGGGCCTGTCGGGGCCACTGGCTTCTTCTCCGGGGGAGGCTGGGAACCTTTCCCTTGGTTCCCTTGGGGTCTACTTTGGGGCCCTATATGGAACTCCCTCTGTTTACCCTTGTCCCCCCCCCTCTCCTCCCCCACTCTTCTGCTGGGGACCCTGCCCACCCTTGGCGGAGTCTCCCACGTGACCCTTGTGGACCCGGGTACTCACCCAGCGGTCCGCCTTCTCAGCAAGCTGCCTAGGGTTAGTCAGCTTACTATCAATCAGGTGCTGGCGGAGCTCAGGAAAACAATTACTGGACAAGTGCTCCCATGCAATCAAATCAAAGAACGCCTGAAAATCAGTCGCTTTGCTACCCTTCACCCAACCATCCAATGCTCTGCAAAAAAAGTCACGTATTCAACCCAGGTACTGCCTTCAATCTTCTTACAGTTCCTGAACCTCTGCCTATAGAGCTCAGGGGTCAAACCATATCTAGACATTAATGCTTCCTTCATGTGGCTGTATGAATTGCAGACTTCAGAGGGCAAGTCCAACAAGGTATCCCGCCCTTCACTAAGGAACAGACCCCACAACCCGCTCCCCAATCCTTCTCAGGGACCCGGTGGGAAGTCATGGCTACCTCATAGGCCCTAAACCATTGCCCAATATCATCATTCTTAAAAAATTCCTTCACCACATCTTTGGGAATATACACCCTAGGTTCAACAGGCATGGACGGTGTGCTGCCACCAGAGGGAGTAATCTCTAAGCTTTTGGCCTTCAATTCCAACTCCCTCAAAACCGTCTCATGTTCAAACTGCATTTTCTTTTCTTCTAGGGCTAATTTCCTAGTTTGCATTTCAAATTCTATCTGCCCATTCAGCTTGAGCTTGGTCAGCTCCATTTCGTGCATCCTACTCTCTTTCCTGTCCTCCAACTCTTCTGGAGACAGACCTCTGGCAGAAACACTGCAACCTACTGGGGAAGGTGGTCTTCCACCCCCTAGACCCAATAGCCCCTCCAGCTGCCCTTCTGCATTATCTGCCCCCTCCACAGGGGCACTCCTTGATTCGACCCAGGCCCTCAGCGCCTTTTGGAGGTCCTCCTTCCTGGAGAGCCCGGTCATGGACACTTTAAACTTTTTGCAGAAATGCTTGAGCTGCTTGAGGGTGTAGCATTCTAGCCTCTCCTCTTCCCAATCACACTCAACAGAGGCTACTGATGCTGGTTTCTCCATGGTGATTAAACTTGGCAGTTGCAAAAATAGAGAATCCCAGAAAAAATGCTATCAAAGAGTATGCGGTTGCATTTTGGTCTGCACTCACTAAGTAGTGTTCACCAATTACTGTACATGAGTCACAAATGCAAGTCCAGAATCCTCACCGCTGCCCACCAATGTTAGATTTGGGCGTCTCTAGTTGGCAGAGGTAGGTACCTTTGTCCAAATAGGGACCCTTGAGTCTAGTCAGGGAAAGTAGGTACACTCCTGAAATAACCCCTGCTCACCCTCTTGGTAGCTTGGCACGAGCAGACAGGCTTAGTTCAGAGGCAGTGTGTAAAGCATTTGCGAACACATACAGTAATCAAGTGACACTACAAATGGACAACACACAGGTTATATATTTATAAAAATAGGTATACTTTATATAGATTTATCACAAGACCATAAACGACAAAAATAATCCACAATACTGTCAAGAATACTTAGTTCTTATCAAAAAGGCTTAATTCAAGGTTCTGTGCGAGTCGGTAGCCTCCTCCGGCTACGGCGATGTGAAGAACAAACCGAGTCTAACAAATCCAGCTGACCGCGTCGAGACGGGCCAACACAGCGTAGACAGACTCGGTCACAGTACCTTTTACTTGAAGCGGCAGGCACGGGCGTGCGAGCCGGATGGCTGAACGTCGCGGTCGCGATGCAAAATGGAAGCGTTGCAGGACGCGTTGTCCCTCGATGCGGTGCAGGCAGCGGCTCGTTGACGGAGTCGGTGAGACCAAGGCTGTGCGTTGCAGGGCGAGACGGTGCTTCGATGCGGTGCTGGCAGATTACGGTGCAGCGATGGAGCCGGGTTCAGGAGCTGGCGTCGATCAGTCCGGACAGCGGTGCGAGTCGGGCGGTGCGTCGCGAAGCTTGCGAGGCGGTGCCCAACTCCAGTGCGGTCACAGGACTCGAACTCAGCAACAGTGACCGTGTCGGTCGGACCAGATGGATTCGGTGTAGCGAGGCGTTGCAAGGTGCGGTGCTCACAGGTTGCGGTGCAGGCAGCGGCTCGTTGACTGAGTCGGGGAGACCAAGGCCGTGCGTTGCAAGATGCAGGCGTTGCAAGATGCGGTGCCAACAGGACACCGAGCCGGTCGGGAGAGTCGGTCACAGCTCCCTACCTCTGTAGCCACTGAAACAGAGTTCCCAGCAGCAATTCACAAAGGGGGTGAAGTCCAATGGTCCTGGGACTTCGATCAGGGGGCAAGCACTCTTCCAAGCCCTTGGAGATCCTTCACAAGTTGATGAAAGTCACAGCAAAGCAAAAGTTCCTTTCTCCTTTCTTTGGCAGTCAGGCAAACCACTGCAGGCCAATCCCCCAAGCAGCACTTCAGGCTTAGGGATAGTCTCTCCTCAGTTTCTTCTTGGTGCCGCTCCTCAGCAAAGATTTCTTCTTGTTCCCAAAAGTGATCTAATTTTCCTGGGGTCTGGGTGCCCCTCTTATACCCTGATTCTCTTTGTTCTCTGGAGGCAGAGAGGCCTTTGCCTAGCTTAAACCAGTTCTGTGCAGCTTTGGAGCACTCTGTGTACATGACTCCTTCTTTCCTTTCAGAATGTGGGGCAGGGTACTCAGACGCCCGGCAGGGGTGGAGCCAGCATTGTGGCAGGCAGGCACAGCCCTATTCAGACCCAGATGCAACTCCTCCCTCCACTCTGGATGCAGATCTCTCTATTCAGCCCTGGGCTGCCTCACCCCTGTCTCCTGTGGCCACCCCCAGCCCCTGTCACGCACAAACCAGACACACAATACACAAGCTGGCAGAGGCAGGCTGGATAGTTAGGCAAGAAAATACCCACTTTCTAAAAGTGGTATTTTCAAACACAATGTTAAAACCAACTTCACTAAAAGATGTATTTTATCATTCTGAGTTCAGGCATACTAAACTCGAATTTCTACCTAGTTCCCTGAGTCAGTTTAGGATTATAAGATGTTATAATCAAACTGCCCATTCTGGCCTATGGGGAACAGGTAGCCTTGCAATAGTGAAAAACGAAAATAGCTGTAATTCACTATTAGGACATGCCACACACACCAGGCATGTCCCACCTTATCCTTACAATGCACCCTGCCCGTAGGCCTACCATAGGGGTGTCTGATATGAAGAAAAGGGAAGGTTTGGGGACTGGTAGGTGGGTGCACTTACCAAGTCGACATGGCAGTCACAGACTGCACACAGGCTCTGCAATGGCAGGCCTGAGACACACTTTACAAGCTACTTCTGTGGGTGGCACAACCAGTGCTGCAAGCCCACCAGCAGCATTTGATTTACAAGCCCTGGGCACACTCAGTGCACTGTACTAGGGTCTGACAGTAATTCAAATAAGCCAAACATGGAGTCACTAATTCACATCCCAATTTACAATAGGGAGCACTTGCACTTTGGCACTGATTAGCAGTGGCAAAGTGCCCATGAGCATCTAGTCCAGCAAAAACATATCGACAACAGTGGAGGCATTATGAAAAAAATGGAAGGGAGACCCATGCCAAGGATGCCAGGTCTAACACAGGCAAATAGCATTTTGGAGTTTTGGTGTACCCTTCTTCCTCTAGCAGCAGGACCATATTTGAGACCTCTACTTGAAATCTGGCACCCCCTTGTGGCTGTGCCTTAAGACAGCTGCCTTTGTTCGCGTCAATGCAGCGCATGTCCTGAATGTCACTCCATCTGTCCTTGCGGCGTTTTGGTGGATGGATGTCCATGCTCGGTGTAAGACATCCGAAACTTCTGCAGCACTGCACTTCACTTCTTGGTAACAGTAGGACCAGGGCTGTTTGCTTCTTAATGGGGCATCCTGGGTGCTCAGAGCCAGGTTAGTCCATGGCGTCCTTCCTGCTAGATGCCTCCCCGCACCCCGTTGCACTCCAGCATCCAAGCAAGCGTCCATACGGGGTACAGGGGTCAGAGTGTGCTCAACCTGGAAAGCCTGACTGCAGCCATTTTATCTTTACTGGTCGTGTAACAGCTGATCCAAGAAGCTTGAAGGCAGATTCCCAGAGAGATATTAGGCTCAAAACTGCTGCTCTCTGTGTAAACCGCAAAAAGAAAATGTTGATCTGTTCACACAATAAAAAGGAGCAAATGGAGTTTTCACCACATTTAAATGGGAAATGTGAAACTAACATTGATACATCACACGTTTGCTCCATTACGTATTTGGAAAAATTTGCAGAATCAGGTTGGTTATTTTTTAATGATCAGGTTTTTTCCTTTTGTACAACCTTCGACAATCGGGAGATGTGGCTTAATGGTCAGAGCTGCCGACTGTTGTACTGAGGAGCCAGGTTCGAGTCTGACCGGCTCAACTTCCTCTCATTCTGAGCAAAGCACTTAATCTCTCTGTGCTTTAAAGAATAAAATCTGACCTTGTGTACTGTAATCTGGTGCTTATGTAAAGCGCTCCAACGCCTGTGGGCCAAGTTCACCCTAGAATTTTTTTTTTTTTTTAAACTGCGAAATAATCGCAAAATGGTTTCTTAACTAGCCTAGGTACTGGGAACGGCCCGGGACTGAATAAAGGCACTTGTGGGGGAAAGAGGCAGTGCAGCCCTGCCAAGTACCACGCATCAAGGGTTAGAGCAGAGGTCTTCAATCTGTGGGGCGCGACCCCCAGGGGGCCGTGGAGTCCTGGGAAGGGGGTCGCACATTTCCAGGCCTCACTTCTGCCTGGAATCTAAAACGTTGAAGGTAATTGAGTCTCCTGTTCTGTGAAAGGAAGAGGCTGGGCAGAGAGGTGAAACAATCCTTCGTGCCAGGGTGCCTGCTTGCCTGAATGAAATGAAAATGTGCGTTTTGAGTTAATCTGCAAATGTAAATGGGGCTTGGGAGCGGTTCTGGCTTTGATTGCTTTGTGATGGCAAAGATATATATATATATATATATATATATATATATATATATATATATTTTAGTGGTAGTAAGAAGAGTTAACAACTGGGCTGTGAAGTGCATGTTTTTAATCGCTTAGTACCTCTGAGGAGGTGTTAAAGGGAAAGTTATGCTAAAAGAAAATGCATTACTTATGTTCTAGTATTACTAAAATCTACATTTTGGAAGCTCCACTATATCCTAAAACTATTTGCACAGTTTGTAGCAGTCTACCTTAGAATGTGTGTAATGCAAGAATAAATGAATGACTTACACATTCACAGTGCTTTCAGTCACAGGCTGTGACCTCGTAGCACTAAAAATCCACAAGCCCCTATCCCCCACTGCACCAACCAAATTTAATTCTGTGGCTCTCTGGTTACACACAGACCTCTGCAGTGCATTAACTAATAGAGGTTTCCTAATGTACTACAGTGCATTTCCCACCGAGTAACAACTTTTAAAAATGTATTTTTTATTTAAGCTAGCCATTATTTTATATGTAGCTACCTGATGGTGAAAGACCTAAAGAACTAACAAAATATTTTGGGGCTGATTTATGAGACGCTTGAGCCACCGGAGCAGCATTATTTTTAAGCTCCGGCGGCACAAGCGTCGCAATCGTATCTATGAGGCGACGCAAAGTCACCCTGCATGGTTGTGGATGAGTGGCCTCATACATTTGGAGTATGACAAAGCAACGCAAGTCGCTGCCTTGCCTTAGTCTGTCAAGTAGGAGTTCCATGGGCATTGCGGTGGGTGTTCCCACGCAACACCCATGGATTTTGACACTGCCCCAGATTTACAAAACCATGTAAACCTGGGGCAGCGCCAAAACCTTACGCATCCCCACAGCAGGCGTAATGAGGAGAAATGTTTTCATGTCTCCTCATATGATTTCCTCTTTCCATGTGTGTTGCATTCTGCAGCTCACAAAGAAAGAGGAAAACCCCTCTCGGGGCACCTTCCTGCACAAAAACAATCCTGCCTAAATTGCTGCTATGCAGCAATTTGCGCGCCAACGCAGTGGGACAGGAATGCACCATATTTCATAAATAAGGTGCATTCCTGCCCTTTCACATTGGCATAGGGCAGCGCAGCAAAAAGACTTGCAGCGCTGTCCTAGGCCAATTCCTCATAAATGAGGCCTTTTGTTTTTAGCCACACCTTTGACCACGCCCCCACACTCACTGATCTTTCATTTGATAAACACGGTTTAATATTATTTCCCCACTGTAAAAATGTTTTGCTATGGGAAATGGGGGCTTTTATGGTTAACGATGGTTGTAAATGATGAGTACCAAGTTCTAGAAATTTTTGTCAGGAGGGGGTCCTTACGCCTAAAAAATTTTGACGGGGGGGGTCTCGGCATCAAAAAGTTTGAAGACCTCTGGGTTAGAGTAACGCAGTTTAGTACTGGTGTCGGCATCACTGCACTAAATGCATTAGTCATGCATTATATTGCCCCAAGGGACCGCCCTACGACGCGCACTGTAGGTGGAGCTGCATTTATGCAGTGAGCGCCCTGTGAGTGCTGTGCCAACAAGAGGAGAGCTGCGTGCTCTGTCTCAACTAGGGCCATCTCTCTTGTTTACTGGGCTTCAAACATCAACTCTGCTAGGTATCACAGCGGGCCATGGGGCTATTGCCAATTCAGTCAAACCGAACTGCCCCGCCCAGTTTAGCGAGTGAAAGTGTGTACCACGTGGTCTTTTCTGTCGGAGAGAGAGAGAAAGCGAGCGAGACAGATAGCGTAGTAATATTTATCAAAATCTGGACCTGCCTGACGTGGATCCGGGGGCAGCGACTTGCCTGTTGTCCAGCAAGGGCATGCCCCACTGTGACCAGGCAGTGTCTGAATAGCTGATAGCTCGTGGTCCCTCAACTGACCACACCCGTTTCCCAGGTTACTTTATTAAGTAGCTAACGCGAAACATCAGAGCAAACCATTGACAGCTTGCCTTGAGAGAAGTACCTAAAATCCCCCTCCCTCGGGCCTCTCGTGGGGTTACTTATGTGGTGCTGCAACATTACAGCCCCCAGACAAAGCAGACACTGAGGCGGCATATAAAGTTCCATTAAAAAATCAAGTCCAGGTTTTGCAAACTGTTAACCTGAGATGGTGGCTGGTATTTTTTTCTCGAAACGGTGGCAATCTTAAGTGACCACCAGTATTGAGGCCGCAGTTAGAGGGCAGCAGATTAGTGCAATGTACGCCAGCCCTCTCTGCAGCACTGAGCCCCGGCAGAAGACAGTACGATCATCTTAGAAAGGGGCAGTAGGTTAGAGAACTTCCTTTCCAGGTATTTTGTAGCCGTTTCAATATCTTTTTAGAGCTTCTCATTGTTCTGAAGTGTATAATTTCTGATATTTATTTCTGTCAGTGCACTTCATTGCTTAGTTTGACGTGTGAAAAAGTGTCCCTCTAAGTGTTACACATGTTGTCTCATGTTGCAGTTGTGTCCTTGATGAGTTCACTGAAATCATGAAAATGTCATACATAAGAAAAAGAAGTCTGAAATTGGCTGCATTAAGTGCCTGAGACTGAGTGGCGGTATAATCTCCTACTTGCACTTGCTATGCTATAAAAATTGCTTTTTAGGCTACCGCGTGACCAGAATCAACCGATCAATGAGATCCTCTTCTGAGCAGCTGCAGTGCCTGCCTGCCCTCCGTCACTGAGAACTGCAGTTGGTGCCCTTCCATTTCAGGTGTTTTGCAGCAGTCTTAAGATCATCCTAGAATTATGGTCAGGGACTACCGCCAATCCCCCTCCCTGTCCTGCGCATTACCACCGTTAAAACAATTAAAGCAATTGGACATGAGAGGAGTTTTCTTTGGAAGGCGGGGGGTCTCGCGACCCCCCGGCCGTATTTATTAAAACATGAAAACAAATTAAAATTTGAAATAAACAATATTTACACAAGCATTTATATGCAGAAAATTAGACATTAGGTACAATCAATGTAGACAGGTATCAATGGCTAACCTTAACAAATGTCTAATACAGCGTGTTTCCTAACCGAATCTAACATCCTTACATTCCTACATTCCGGCGTTCCGGTATATCCCACCGCTGGGATCCTAAAGCCCTGACCAAAACCTTCCTGTAACATCGTCGCCGAGGCATGGTCGGGGTACCTGTTCAGCCAAGGAGTCATAGCCAGAATGTCAATGGGGGAATGAGCTACCAAACGGCCTCCTCCCCTACTCCTGCTTTTTCCTTCCCCTGGTTCCCGAGGCATTACCTTTATTACGACAGACTGTTTCTGGGTGGGAAGGATGGTTACATATGGAACATGCGTGCCTGAACTTGCAAGTGCCCTGTGTCCTGGTGCATGTACGCTTGTTAAAATCCCAGCATACCCCTTTTCGCCCACCATTGCTCCCCGTCTTAGTGGCTGTGCCACCCCCCTGGGGTGACCGAAAGGGCTGCTGGTGATTGGAGTGGTGGCTTTTGCTCCAGCTTGGCCCCGCACCCCCCGCCGTAAACTGGCCATACCATGAAATTGAATCCACTCTATCCCATGATAATGCGTGATCAAACTCCTTAGCCTTCCTGAAAGTAGTGTCGTACTCCTTCCACCCGTCCCCTCCATATCTCTCGCTGAAAGTTGTGATCCTACTCTGGTAACAAGCCATTTCGGCCTGCAAATTCGGGAAGCGCTCGGCTGTAATTGCCATAAACACAGAAAAGGCTCTAATCCAGTTGATCAATGTCTCCTCCACCCTGAATCTCGCCATTTCAAACCGCCATTCACTAGGCAACATCCAGTCTTTCTGTTTCCTAGCATACTCCATTTCCCTGTTATCGACTAGTAAGGAAAACATATTGACATATTTTCCCGCCCAGATCAAATCCTTCACTTCTTGTGTCACATGTTGAGCCAGATTTTCCCTCCTGGAGGGTATTGTCCCTTCCCCCAGCACCGGTAATGCCCCCTCCTTACCACTTTCTGTGGGTCCCGTTGGTTCACCAATCTTGTCCCTTCCAGCGTCGCTGCCCGAACCTGTTGCTTGTGGAGTAACGGGCGCACTTGGCCCCCCCCCTCCACCCTGTGCAATCAAGATCTTTGCCACCATTTTCTGAGCCTCCGCTGAGGGGTCCTCTCCCACCTCCCTGGCACCCACTGAAGGAGGTAACATTCCACCTATCCCTAGCCAAGGTAGTACCGCCGCTATCTGCGCTGCCAGCTCTGGCGGTACCCGACCCACCACTGGTGGTGCTGTAACTGGCATGGGGGATCCCAAGCCGGGTACCGGAATCGGCGCGGGTACCACCGGGACTACCGCGGGGACCACCTGAGGCACTATGTTTGGTACTGGCGCCGGAGAGGCCGGAGCCGGTGTCACCGGTAGATCTGCCGGGATTATGGGATCGGGCACAGGAGTTACCGGCGGTCCGAGCACTTTCTCAGGGACCACCCCAGAAGGCCCCCTCCTCGTGTGGCTTGGGGACCCGACCGCTACCCTTCTTGGGCCTGACCCGCTTGGGCAACGCATCCAAATCCCCCTTGGCTGCGGGGGCACAATGATTCGCTTGGGTCTCCCGGATGGCCCAACCTGTTCGTCGAACCTTTGCCTGAGCTCTGCCACGCTCTTGCCTATCTGGTCAACCCTCCCCCATCTCCTGTCCATAGCTGTCATCTTGCGCATCATGCCCTCCAGCATATGCTCCATGCGGGAGCGCCTAGCCCCACGACCACTAGCCATCCCCGCGACAGGTATACCACCTGCACTTACCCCCTACACTGAAAGCCCTGCTGTGTCTCAGTGCCCACTATCACCTATCTGGTGTTTACCTGCTCGAGTTGGAGGCACACAGACTGGCCGTAAGCACCACGCAACTGTGACCGCCACACACCAGCTAACCTGGGTGTGTTGGGCGAGCGCACTCTAGCCCGGCGGCCCAACAGAAGCAGTGAAATGCAGGCCTGCCTGTGTCCCCGAATCGCGTTGTCCCCCGCGCGCCGCTCCTTTGGTTCAGTCGCACTACCGGGGTCCTACGGTAAAAATTAGTTAGGGTATAGCACTGTCATCACTTTCAAACAAGGCCCTTCTTTTGTGTGCAACCGGGACCACCACACCTCCGTTAAATACCTTATACTCCCCAAAACAGTGCCACCACCCCTCACGTCCCCTGCCAAACACCACCCACAAATTATTAAAAAAAAAAAAAATTTTTTTTTTTTTTTTTAAATTCGCAACCCCGAAGTTATGGCCCTGGAACCCTTGCCTCCTCCTCAAAAAATTCCCACAATCCAGCTACTAATTAGCACAATATTGCTACCTGCAATTACTCATTAAAAAATTCCTATCAGCCTCTGTGATCTCCCATCCATGTGCTGCCCCTGCCTTCCCTGCTTCGCCCCCTGTTACCGGCTGTGTCTTTTCAGCCCCTCCTCGTATACTCAGACTCTGTGCGGGCGGGTCAGCAGGGAGCACGATCCGCTCCTCGTTGCTCGCCTAGCCGACGGACCACTTCCTCTCCCTGCAATCTCCCACTGCGGCGCTCCGCGACCACGCACGCCTCTGCCGCTCGAAATGCGATCCCCCTCGCTGCTAGCCTGTAGAGGGGAAAACAAAAGATTATTCGGCGCCTTTGCGAGGCGCGGGTGCAAGCCTGGGGAGCGCGGGAACAAGAGGGCGCTCTCCGCGCTCCCCCGGCCTTTTAACCCCTCTGTGGCAGACCAGTTCCAACTGGTCCGCCCCCTCTGGCTCCACTCCTTTGCCCCGGAAGCAATTAAATTGCTTCCGGGTCAAAGCAGGAGCCAGCACCAATCGGCGGTGGGGCGCGCCCGCCGCGTCATCAAGACGCGGCGGAGCGGCACGCCCCACCACCGAGAGTTCAGGGGGGAGGAGGGGGGCCGGCGCCCCGCCATACGTGCGGGGGGGCCGAGCGGCCCCCCCTTTCCTTTCTTGTTGCTCAAATGGGTGTAATTTCTGAAATTTGTTTTCCTGGTCTTCATTGCTAGATTTTGCATGCAAGAAAGTGTCACTCAGTCATTAAAATGTCACTAATAAGTGCACTGAAATTATGAAAATGACACACACAGCAATCTGAAACCTTGGCAGCTACGGCAATGCTCCCTCCTGCAGTTGCCGTAGATGTGCAGGGAGAACTAGGATGGCTTCCTGTAGCAGAAGAGACACACCGCAATGGGAGTCTTACTCCTGGCTTTACTTCCGCTTACATTCTGATTCCCTAAGCATGTTCTGACAAGAGCCGCTAACTAATGCATATGCATCATTATCCAATCGCACGGCAGACTGGTGCTGACGTCACAGAGGTGAGGGTGTGGGCGCAGGAGGAGGGGGCGCTGCCAGTCTTCAGCTACTGTGGCACATCTCAACTTCTACGGTCGCTAGAATATTATTTTACTTATCACGTCTGTAGGCCTCCAATAGAAAGCAGGTCTGCTTCTGAAAATAACTTTTCTTGCTAGTGTTTTCATCTGCACTGCTCTCCTGTGATCTGCTACCTGCCTTAGTACATGCAGCCCACAGTGAGTCTAAACTTCATTTCATTTAGTAAGGGTGGTTTGAATATTATTGTAAAAAACAGATAAAGGATATTAAAAATGGAGTACATGAGAACTCGTTGGCGATATCAACAAGTAACCGACTGCAGACGTAGCGCCCTTTAACTGGTGCTATGTAGGTCACATTCTTCTGCCTCCGCACAATCCTCACACTTGCGGAATTGCTGACCGATCGTGCATGGCATTGGCGCCATATCTGGAGGATGCTCGTAAAATGCAAGAAATCACTGACAACAGAATTGTTATTGTTGATCTTGTTAGCAAAGATGCTGTACAGCAAGACTAAAACATTCCCAAAGCCAATATGTCTCAAAGGTGAGACCTGTTGATTTTGACAATGCTTTTTGTTTCTCTGGTTGCAAAAAGGCCTATTGTCGGCTTATCAGGAGCTTAATCCCACCCATTGTTTACCATTTGTTGGCTTTGTCATTCTCATTTACTTGCTTCTTATTTGATGGTTTTGATTGTCCATCTTGTGTTTCCTCCTCTCCTGGATCAAATCCTCTTTACTTTTGTCCTTCCTCTTCACACATTTAGGTAAGTATTTTTTTCTTTTATGCTTAAGGAATCCATGAGAGTTCATGTGTTTTTTAGCTGTCTCCCACATGTGCTTCTCTCCCCCCACTCTGTACTGCTTTCTCTTGTCCCATCTTCTTTTCTTCCCACACGCTATTCTCTCCTTTTTCTTTTCCTTTCTTTTTTTTTTTTTGTGTTTTTGTTTCTGTTCTAAAAAAATCTTAATTTTTTTTCTGCCATCTTGGATCAGTACACCACGGTACCCATGTCATTCTGCTGGTGCACATGTGTTCTGAGGCATGTTGATGTCAGTGGGATTAGACAGCCGCAATTGCACTTTTAAAAATGTTTTTTTACTAAATGTTACTTTAACAATGCTGCACAGCTTCCCCCTAGCCTGTGAAGCATCGCCAAAAGCAATTGACAAAGCCATTCTGTCCTAAAGGTGAGACCCATTGGCTATGTCAATGCTTGTTAATGATTTCTTGTGGTTTCTGGACATGTACACGCTCTGCAGAATACATTACACTAGTTGTACACTAGTTGTTCAGTGATGTTGTGAGCTCATTAGTGATGTCGGTTGAGGCGTCATAAGTGGTGATGTGTGAGGTCATAAGCAGTGCACGGCAGGGGCATGAGTTGTTAACCATAACTGGCCAATCTTGGGAGCTTTTAGGTTTTAGTTTATAAACCCTGCGTAGCTTTTTTTTTTTTAAGTTCGAATTTTGGATATGGCTCTGGCCGTGTGAAAAATTACTTTTTTCATGTCGCATGGCATAGGGAGGTTGCGTCGTGCGGAGGCAGCACGGAAGAGCAGCAGTGAGGCAGCAGGGCGCCGGCTGCTCAGAATAACAGAGTGACAGCACATCAAGATGGCACAGCAGCGAGGCGGCAGACTAAAAATGCTCCTTGGAATAACGGAGGCATCGTAGCACGGTGACGGTGTTGAATAACAACCGAGGAGTGATATAGCAGGGAGGGAACACAGTAGAACTCGGAGGCTGCCCATACTAACGGGGAGCAGCACAGCAGGTGGGAGTGTAGAACAGCAGCATGAAAACAATGAGCCAGCAGAATTTGACAGCAGTGAGGCAAAAAACAAGGAAGGTGCTCAGAATTTTAGGGAGACATAAAGTAGGCAGCACTGCTTAAAAGCCAGGAGGTCACGCAGAATGACAGCAGTGAGGCAGCGTTTCAATCAGGCAGAAGTAAATAAGTCTGGAGGCAGGAGAAAATAGCAGTAGTTAAACAGCAGAGAATAACAAAGGAGGGAGGCAGCGCAGAATAACAAAGGAGGCAGCGCAGAATAACAAAGGAGGCAGACAGCACGGATGAACAAGAGGCGGTGCTGAATAACAAAGGAGGGAGGCAGCAGGGAGGAACAAGAGGCAGCGCACAATAACAAAGGAGGGAGGCAGCAGGGAGGAACAAGAGGCAGCACAGAATAACAAAGGGGGGAGGCAGCACGGACGAACAAAAATCAGCGCAGAATAACAAAGGAGGGAGGCAGCACGTATGAACAAGGGGCAGCGCAGAATAACAAGAGGGAGACAGCACAGATGAACTAGAGGCAGCGCAGAATAACAAAGGAGGGAGGCAGCAGGGAGGAAAGAGGCAGCGCAGAATAACAAAGGGCGGAGGCAGCATGGACGAACAAAAATCCTTGCTGAATAACAAGAGGGAGGCAGCACGGATGAACAAGAGGGAGGCAGCACGGATGAACAAGAGGGAGACAGCACAGATGAACAAGAGGGAGACAGCACAGATGATCAAGAGGCAGCGCAGATTAACAAAGGAGGGAGGCAGCACGGACGAACAAAAATCAGCGCTGAATAACAAAGGATGGAGGCAGCACAGATGAACGAGGCAGCGCAGAAAAACAAAGGAGGGAGGCAGCACGGAGGAACAAGAGGCAGCGCAGAATAACAAAGGGCGGAGGCAGCACGGACGAACAAAAATTCTTGCTGAATAACAAAAGCGGGAGGCAGCACGTATGAACAAGGGGTAGCGCAGAATAACCAAGGAGGGAGGCAGTGCAGATTAACAAGAGGCAGCGCAGAATAACAAAGGAGGGAGGCAGCATGGATGAACAAGAGGCAGTGCAGATTAACAAGAGGCAGCGCAGAATGACCAAGGAGGGAGGCAGCATGGATGAACAAGAGGCAGCGCAGAATAACAAAGGAGGGAGGCAGCAGGGAGGAACAAGAGGCAGCGCAGAATAACAAAGGGCGGAGGCAGCACGGACGAACAAAAATTCTTGCTGAATAACAAAAGAGGGAGGCAGCACGTATGAACAAGGGGTAGCGCAGAATAACCAAGGAGGGAGGCAGTGCAGATTAACAAGAGGCAGCGCAGAATAACAAAGGAGGGAGGCAGCATGGATGAACAAGAGGCAGTGCAGATTAACAAGAGGCAGCGCAGAATGACCAAGGAGGGAGGCAGCATGGATGAACAAGAGGCAGCGCAGAATAACAAAGGAGGGAGGCAGCAGGGAGGAACAAGAGGCAGCGCAGAATAACAAAGGGCGGAGGCAGCACGGACGAACAAACATTCTTGCTGAATAACAAAAGAGGGAGGCAGCACGTATGAACAAGGGGTAGCGCTGAATAACAAAAGAGGGAGGCAGCGCAGATTAACAAGAGGCAGCGCAGAATAACAAAGGAGGGAGGCAGTAAGGATGAACAAGAGGCAGCGCAGAATAACAAAGGAGGGAGGCAGCAGGGAGGAACAAGAGGCAGCGCAGAATAACAAAGGGCGGAGGCAGCACGGACGAACAAACATTCTTGCTGAATAACAAAAGAGGGAGGCAGCACGTATGAACAAGGGGTAGCGCTGAATAACAAAAGAGGGAGGCAGCGCAGATTAACAAGAGGCAGCGCAGAATAACAAAGGAGGGAGGCAGTAAGGATGAACAAGAGGCGGCGCAGAATAACAAAGGAGGTAGCACGGATGAACAAGAGGCAGTGTAGAATAATAATTGGGAAAGAGGAGAAAAAAGCAGTGGGGCAGCACAGCAAGGAGGTGGCATAGAATAACAGGAAAGAAAAACTGAGTAACCAGCAAGGCCGGAATCCAGCACTGTAAATAGAGTAAAACATTCTGTGAGGGACTCTGCAATGGCATGATTTCTGGGAGGGATATGTTACTTTGAAACATTCAAGTCAGTATTAATTCAGTATGTTTTTAGCTAAAAGAGCTGAAGTGAGTTGTTTTTCCTTGAATAAATTGTATTTTTTTTAAAAATATGAATGCATTCTTACCCTGCCTGACCACAAAAAGACGTCTGAAGTTGTTTGCTTCTTGTCTTGTCTAGGTTTGTTTGTGCCCAGTTGCCCAACCCTGTTTTGGAGAGCATCAGTATTATCGATACTCCAGGGATCCTGTCTGGAGAGAAGCAGCGGATCAGCAGAGGTAAGGGGCAGAGCTGGGATGAGTTACACAACCCACCTGGCCCCACCCCACATCTCCTAGCGTTTTCCCTTTCAGATCCTGCCCACCCTAAACAACCCACTCTTGTAGCCAAGGGGTGCGGGGCTTAAGGCAAAAAACACTAGAGTCTAGGAGGTGTGGGGCGAGGCTGAGCTGAGGAAACCACCAGCACTGGAGGCTAGGAAGTGAGGTGTGAGGTGTGAGGTGGGGCTGAGCTGAGAACCGACCAACACTAGAGGCTAGGAGGTGAGGTGTGGAGTGGGGCTGAGCTGAGGGAAACGACCAGCACTGGAGGCTAGGAAGTGAAGTGCTGTGCTGAGCGGAGGGAAACTACCAACACTAGGGGCCAGGAAGTGTGGGGTGGGGCTGAGCGGAGGGAAACTACCAGCACTAGGGGCCAGGAAGTGAGGTGTGGGGTGGGGCTGAGGAACCGACCAACACTAGAGGCTAGGAGGTGAGGTGAGGTGTGGGGTGGGGCTGAGCGGAGGAACCGACCAGCACTGGAGGCTAGGAAGTGAAGTGCTGTGCTGAGCGGAGGGAAACTACCAACACTAGGGGCCAGGAAGTGTGGGGTGGGGCTGAGCGGAGGGAAACTACCAGCACTAGGGGCCAGGAAGTGAGGTGTGGGGTGGGGCTGAGGAACCGACCAACACTAGAGGCTAGGAGGTGAGGTGTGGGGTGGGGCTGAGCGGAGGAACCGACCAGCACTGGAGGCTAGGAAGTGAAGTGAAGTGCCAGGAGGTGGGGTGTGGGGTGTGGGGGTGGGGCTGGGGCTGAGCGGAGTGAACCGATCAACACTAGAGGCCAGGAGGTGAGGTGTGGGGCTGAGCGGAGAACCGACCAACACTAGAGGCTAGGAGGTGAGCTGAGGTGAGGTGTGGGGTAGGGTGGGGCTGAGCGGAGGAACCGACCAACACTAGAGGCTAGGAGGTTTGGGGTAAGGCAGAGCTGAGCGAGACAGCCAACACTAGGGGCCAGGAAGTGAGGTGTGGGGTGGGGCTGAGCGGAGAACCGACCAACACTAGAGGCTAGGAGGTGAGCTGAGGTGAGGTGAGGTGTGGGGTAGGGTGGGGCTGAGCGGAGGAACCGACCAACACTAGAGGCTAGGAGGTGAGGTGTAGGGTGGGACTGAGCGGAGGGAAATGACCAACACTAGAGGCTAGGAGGTGAGGTGTAGGGTGGGACTGAGCGGAGGGAAACGACCAACACTAGAGGCTAGGAGGTGAGGTGTAGGGTGGGACTGAGCGGAGGGAAACGATCAACACTAGAGGCTAGGAGGTTTGGGGTAAGGCAGAGCTGAGCGAAACGGCCAACACTAGGCACCAGGAAGTGAGGTGTAGGGTGGGGCTGAGCGGAGGGAAACGACCAACACTAGAGGCTAGGAGGTGAGGTGTAGGGTGGGACTGAGCGGAGGGAAACGATCAACACTAGAGGCTAGGAGGTTTGGGGTAAGGCAGAGCTGAGCGAAACAGCCAACACTAGGCACCAGGAAGTGAGGTGTAGGGTGGGGCTGAGCGGAGAACCGACCAACACTAGAGGCTACGAGGTGAGCTGAGGTGAGGTGTGGGGTAGGGTGGGGGCTGAGCGGAGGAACTGACCAACGCTAGAGGCTAGGAGGTGAGGTGTGGGGTGGGGCTGAGCGGAGGAACCGACCAACACTACTGGCCAGGATGTCTGGGGTGGGCAGGATCTGAAAGGGAAAACGCTAGGAGATGTGGGGTGGGGCCAGGTTGAGGGAAACCAACAGCACTAGAGGTGTAGGGGGAGGCTGAGCTGAGAGAAACGACCAACACTAGTGGCCAGGGTGTGCATGGCGGGCCGGGGCTTAAGGAAAAAACACTAGAGGCTAGGAGGTGTGGGGTGGAGCCATGCTGATGGAAAAGACCAAATCTACTAGCCAGGATGTCTGGGGTGGGCAGGGGCTGAAGGGAAATATGCTAGTGGCCAGGAGATGCTGGGTGGGCCTCACTAGCGGTTCAGAGATGTGGACTGGGGCGGGGCTGAGGGAAATTACCAGCAGTAGAGGCTCGGAGGGGTGGGGTGGGGCGGGGCTTGGCTGAAGGGAAACAAATTAGCGAGATGAGTTGCGGACGGGGTTGTGCAGTACAGCCAACGCTAGAAACCAGGATATGCGAGGCTGGGATGGACTAAGACGAATGTGCATCTCTAGATTCTAGGATGTACTGGGTGGCGTTTGGCCGAGGCAACGACCTACACTAGAGGCCAGGTGGGGCTTCCTGAAGTGCTGTCTCCAATTATCATGTGCACAAGATTGCAAAATGGTCCTTTCTTCCCAGTTGGAGGTCAGTTGTTGATATGCGCTGCATAGCCCTTTTATTAGCAAATAATTCATGGTGGAAAGTGTTGTCTGTATACTGTATCCATTCTTCTAACCTATATATGAGCCCAGAATACGGAGTACCATCCCTCCGCTCATTAGCCTTGATCAGTCGCCAATGCAGTGAAAGAGACATCTGTTGCATCTCTTCTATGAACACCTTATCCATTCTGTAGGGCTGCCAGGCATCTTGGCCAACTGTGGCCTTCCACCTGCCCCATGGCTGCGTACATGATCTAGAACGGTCTGAGCTCCCTGGGACTGTGCTGCTTCGTCCCCTTGTCTAACACTGTTGCTCCCCAGCTAGGACTTTGGGATATAAATGCCGTACGTACATACAGAGCTCCATCTCATGCTTTCCTTGGTGGGGTTGCATTATTTCAGTTTCAAGTTAAAAAATGGTGCATGATTGGCTCCTGGGCTACCAATGAATGGCGGAGATTGCAAATTTCCCTGCCTAGTTGGCAGAGACCTTTACAATCACCGACTTGTGATGACTCGGTAGGTTTAGGGAAGATTCTGAATGACAAAAGTTAATGTGTAGTGCAGTTTCCGTTTGGGAGATGCAGTCCTACGTCTGTTGCCACGTGAGTCAAGCTGTGGCATTTAGGATGGTTTAAAGAGGATTCTGGTGTACAGGTTCGAGTGGAGGACCGCTGACAAGTGGTATCCATGTACACTTTTCAGTCGCCAACACGTCCCTTTGACATAGTGATCACACGTGAAATGTTACGTGATTAGTGATCGCACACAGGTGGCTGTGTTTGCAGTGCCTAGACTCCTTGCCCATAGGAAGTCTTTTCTCTGTGGTACTTAATGTGATACAGAGCAGTATCTATCAAAAGTCCAAGGCAGTGATTGCCTTCGACTGCATCGTCTAATGAAATGAATCATAGTGGTCGTAGAAGTCTATTGTCCCTAAAGGCTTCCTTTTGGAGAGCTATTTTCTGCATCCTAAAAAATTCATGCGCTTCCTCGCGAAGTGGCCGTCAGTTCAACCAAATGCATGTAACCTCTCTCATAAATTGTTGATGCCAATCAATGTCCTCTTGACGAAAGTTTCCTCTAGTGGCTTCGCTCATGGACGAATTTCAATAAAGCATCACTTCGTTTTCAATATATTCTCGCATCATTTTATTGGGCGCGTGCTTCCGCTGTGTACAAATAAAAATGGAGTCATGACAAATCAACTATACAATTGGGAGCCTCGCTAATCCAGGGGGAGGGTGTGGATATTGCATAGATCCTGTATAGAAGGGTTACCGTAACTCTTCTCCAGAAGGACAGGATCAATAACCTGTGACCAAATGTGTGTATTTTATTAATGGCCCTTTTCCACAAGTGTTGTCGCCATGCGGCGTGACCTACGAGCATATACAAAAGGTTAATTAAGAAAACATGAGCTGTCACCCCATATGCCCAAAACTTGTTGGAGTGGCTTAGGGTTGGCACGGGAGGTGGTGAGCACGATACAGCGCTACCAAGGAGAGAGGACGGAAAACCATATCACTTTCTCCGCAGTCTGCTTCACCAACCTTATTCAGTGCTGAGTCAGGCAGGTTCATGGAAAAAGTCTGAAGTTCTACATGGAAAATAGATAAGGGATCCCTGAAGCCAGTTTCACATGCTGAGGTTTCATTCACTGTAAACTTGTTTTCAACTCGCGCGTAGCCCTGGGACATTTGTAGATTGTCTCTCACTCTGTTTTTCTGTGCCTCCATACCTCTGACTTATTTTGGTAGGCAGGCCCTCGGATTTTATAACCACCTTATTGGTACGAAGGAATAAATGCTGGGGACCAGTGGCGTAGTGTGGGCGGGGGGACGGGGGTGGTTGCCCGGGGCATAGAATTCTTGGGGGCATTCTTAGGGGTGCAGAATTTTAAAAGAAAAGTTAAACGATACTTGCCTTGCCCTGGGCTGGCAACCCACGCTACGCTGCTGGGTGGGACCATTGGCCAAATATAGACATGTGCGGAAGCACGCCTCCACTTAAGTGTAAACACCACCACTCCGCCGACCCCACTCTTCCATTACAGGGGAAGCCGGGCTGTGCTTGGAGGGTGCCGGGGGGTGGTAGATTTCCCCTTCCTGTGAAACAGTTGCGAAAGCGTCGTAGAGTGTTAAAGAAAGGACGGAGGACGAACTGTCACTACTGGCATTTCCGACAACTCCTGGCACTCCCTTCACAGCACTGTGATTTCACCTGGACACAGTGGTGAGACCAGGATGAGGCCAGAGGTCTCTGGTGTTGGCCTCCTGACAAACTGCAATAAATGACTTTTCATTTAACAGCCTCAGATAATTACTTCGACTTGGGCCCTTATTTTCTATCACAAGATCTAGCAAAATATTAGCCAAGTAGACCTGTTGCACTGACTCCGATTCCAAAGAGCAGATGTTAGAGGCATGTTAAGAGCAGAGTTATAGAAGACAGCATTTTATCCACTCTGGTCTCGTTTCTATGCTCTTTCCAGACACTGCACTTTGCACAGTGCAATTGAACGTGCACGTCACAAGTGCACTTTTAGCTCACAGTGCTTGTGAGTACTGGGTGTCCTGCAAATCCTTTTACAAGCCGAGGCCAACCGGTTTCTGTTGCATCTTCTGGAATCAAATCCTGTATGTGGCAAATGCTCCACGACCTGCCATTCATTACTGTTCAGCCAACATTGCTGCTGGGACTTGTAGTTTCACTGTTCACATTAGGATAAGCCTACAAGTGCCAGCATGAAGGGTGCTGTTGGTGAAAAATGTCATGATTGGACGAAAGTGGCCCTTGTGAGACCATTGGAAGCCATGAAAAGCCAAGTA